>CM068367.1:975433475-976633475 GCA_034769895.1 Magicicada septendecula | reverse complement strand
ATCTTATAAACTTATCTAACATAATCCTTATAACATAGGTTCTTTACACTACTAATGCTTCTTATTGGTTGTCTATCAACATTTTGATTATTGTTTATGGTTTATTACCACTGTTCATTTCTTTTATTAAGATTATTAATTGTTTATCTTAATTCCTTCCTATCCTCTCTATCACTTTCACTGCTTATCATTAACACTTCCTACCTACCTCTCACTCTTGGTTTATATTATTTTTTAAAACCTAATTTTAAAGTTGTCTTGATTATTCATCTCTTCTTTCACAGCACTAACACTTAACTAAAAATGAACTTTGTATGAATTTAGTTTTTTGGGCTATTGACATTAGTCCCTACAATTCCTTCATCCAGTCTTTACAATTTGAGTTTATCCTACCCTTTCTTGGTAGTATTTCTATCATTATTATATACTAACAATGGGTTTACCTGTTTATTACTGTGGTGTACTTTCTTTTACCTAACTTATATAATACTTGTTAATAAATTTGACATATTAGTTGTGTTTTTTATTAGTTTATATTTATTTTATAGCTTTTATCTGGCCAATCACTGGGGTTGGGTCATAGTCATTTGTCTCTCAGTCTAGTCTATTAACTCATTTATTATCTTTGTCTACTATTTTTATTTTTTATTTTCTCATTACCATTGTATATTTTTGATCATTATTCTCTAAATTAGTTTACTTTTCTTCAGCTATTATATTTGTGGATCCCCTATAGGGTCTGAGTTCTGCAACGTTATAATATATATATATATATATATATATATATATATATATATATATATATATAAACTATAACTAATAAATTTCCAACAAAATAAAACTTTTAAATTGGCAGACCACGAAAACTCATTTAGAAAATTAACTGACATTTAAATATTTTTTTAAATGAAAAAATTATATAGCAGAGAAAATAAAATAGCGATTAAATGTTTCATAATGCCAAAACAATTCTGCGTCTAAATAATTTCAAACGAACTTTTATGTAGTATTTTGGCAATTGTGCATTGCCGTTGTACACCGATATTCAGTAACGTAAAGCAGCACTGAAGTGTAATCCATTTTTGCTGTAATTCGCATTCTGGGTTACACAATAAAACTTTTTAAATTAAATCTGAGGAACTGATGGTAAATTGCAACTGGTGCTGAAAATCGTGATCATCTTTCTGTCATAATTCTATTAATATTACCAAGCCATAATTGAACTGGTATACAGTGGCGCGCCGACACAGTGTGCGGCTCACACAGGCGCCAGGATAGTAAAGGCACCAAACATTTCAGGCGAGGAGGAAATATTTGAAATAAATTATTATTCATTAAGTTAACCTTTTCGGTGCTCTGGACGGGTATGACAGAAACGATTTATGCGAAGAAATTTTACACTGTCAACCATTTATTTCTAATTTTACAAACGATGTACATCAGGCAGTATATTATGTATGTTTGCGGCAGTACCTCTATTATTCAAATGACTTAATCACAGTTTATCCAAACAACTTTACAATTGCTCTTCGGATTCTTTTGTCATTACCGGTATCTGTAGCATCTGCAGAACGATCCTTTCCTAAACTTAAAATTATGAAAAAACTACTTGCGCCCCACAATCGTACAAGACAGACTTCAAAATCTTGCCATTTTACCAATAGAGTCAGATATTTTGGTTCAACTTGATATAGACGATATTATTCGAGAATTTTCAGTAATGAAAGCTAGAAAAGTTCAACTCAGTAAATGATTTTTCTTTTTGTTTAAATATTTACTGAACTTACCTATTTGTTTACCAAATAATGTTTGTAATATGTTCCTATTTTATATAGTTGTACGTTTATCTGTTTATTATTTATATGAGATCTATTCAAAGTACAAATGTGAAAATGATTTTCTTGCTAATTAAAATATAGTAAGTTTAATTATGTACCAAAAAACATTTAATATTTTTGTTTTTATAAAACTGTAAGTTATCTGTTATTTGTTATGTAAACAAAAAATGATTTTCTTGACAAATAACATAAATTACTTTCTTTCCTTCCAAATCATTTTTGATGTTTTTGCTTTTGTACCCTTCTTGTATGTTTATTGTTTTTATACATTTTTTTTGTAATTCTTGGTTTTTGTTCAATAATAGTATAGTTAATATATTTCGTATATCATTTGTATTCACTGATACGTTTTTATAAAGAGATTTTTTTATGGAGGGGTTTAGGGGCGCCAACTAAAGTTCTGCACATAGGCGCCGGACACAACTGACGCGCCTCTGCTGGTAGATTAACTCTTTTGAAATTCTATAAATGCTACAAAGGTGCACACATTTTGGTTTCTCTAAGCTTTTAGTTGAAAATCTATTTGCAAAACTTTTCTCGTTGATGATTTTAGGAAATAAATTTGTCTAGAGTTAAAGCTATTAATAAAACTAACCTGCCAATCCTCACAAACCACGACATCATATTCAAATTCTATATTTATTGTCATTTCAATAATTAAACTGTCAAGCTCAGCTACACTGTGAAAAGATAAATATTACTTTCTCTCAACATATTTATTAACCTCGTTCTGATACTGCTATTTGCAAGAAACTTTTCGTTGTAAATTTTGAGAGTCATATCTTTTTCAAGGGAATAGAGTTAATCAATTATTTCTAACAGATTGGTGATATCATTTAATTTCTTGTTGTCTTCTTGTACAAATTGTCCTTATCAGTCTCTACAAAACAATTTCTGCCACAGTCATTTTACAGTTATTTGACATAATGCCAACATGTTGCGAAGAATTCTTCTACCAACTGCAATAATATATTGCCATCATTCATATTAGTAAATTTTTTCGAATACTGATCATTTGAAGTCAGTTCTCTAAATAAATTATAAAACGTTGCTTTCATTGTCTTTTGCATCTATCAAATAGCCTCATCAGGGACAGGCAGAGGATAAGTAGCTAACTCATAAACCACGACGTATGTTTAAAATTCATTGTCGACTTGTTTTTTAATATGCAAATTCCCTCTGGATTTCATTTGTTTTCCAATGCTTTCATATCTTGAAAATACATTTGTGCAGATTTCTCATACTAAAAAAATAGCAAATTCCAGACAAGTGAAACAATCAAATCATTAACTCAGTAATATGTAAATGTAGTTCCAGTTCACCTCTTTATTTAACAGCAATAAATCTGTAAATACCAATAACTTTCGAAAATAGATTACAGTCGACATGCAAATTTTGCTACCTTTCAAGTTTTAACTAATTTTCTTTCAAAAATATTTATTAATATTCTGAATGTATGCGCCAAACTGTGTCAAGTTTTTGACAGAAGTCTAAACCATCACCATCAGCAAAGTAAGATTGATAGTAAATTCTCATTTTTTATGATATGCATTAGTATGTGTTAAAAAATGTATACTTTAATAACACAATTCTCAGTCATAGATTATGTATTTGAGGCACAGCATACTAAATGCAAGAATAAACTGTTACTTTCAATTATATAACTAGTTACTGCGTCAAATTCTGTACTTACCAGCAGCAAAACCAACAACTGCTCTCGCAATACACAAGCTTATAACGCTTTTAGAGAACGCTATAAGGGTGAATCCGATGATATATGGAAGGGTGCTGATCAGTATTACAGTTTTACGTCCTATCATGTCCATAAGGAATCAGGAACAAACTGAACCAATAGGTGTTGCTATCACGCCAATGCTAGCTGTAAAATAGGAAAATAATGATGAGAGTTAAGAAACACTGAACACAAATGTGATGCACTAACTGTGTTAGCCGGATGCAGATATCACATTAACTTCACACCTTCACGCAGACAATCTCAAACACACAAAAATGATCAGGCTAAACATGGCTGGCCAAGAGTTATGTATCGATAAGATTCAATTTTAAAAAAATTCTGTGATTGAGATACAAAGTGATTATCTAGAGTTTTAGCTTTCGTTTGGTCTTAAATTTTCAATTTGTACAAGTGAACAAACATGCACTTCCTCCTGAAATATTACCTTTGCTACAGAAGCGAAATGCAATTTTGTAATCGGTGGGCTTAGACAAAAGGGTAATTTATCTTATATAACAGAAAATTAAATAATTTTATCACGTTACGAATACAGGAGGATTATGAAAGGCAAAAGGCAAAGGTTATGGAAAAAGCTAAGGGTTGGGGCACGTAATTAGGTATAATAGCTAACTCGTCTATATCTATGACGCTAGAGGGGAAAATTAATGAAAAAATTGCTAGACAAAGAACAAGAAAAAAGGTCTTGCATTCAATTGCTGGAGAGGTAGGCTTGAGGAGATACAGATGTTTCAAATAGAAGGCTATCAACTGGGAAATCTGATGACTTCAGAATATGGCTGCCCTACAATCTGCGGATTCAAGACAGACGAATACGGATACTGGAAATGAATGTAACAATTACCACGAAAATCATTTTGGGAATTCTCATAACCTAATTATGATGGATAGCGTACTAAAACGCAAAGGTCATAATTACGATCAGTAGTAAGAAATATCTGTAGACTAATGATTTTGAAATTATCATACTATTGATAAGAGTGAATAATATTGTAATATAAATTTTGTGTATAAAAGAATATTTCAGTTCTAAAACTTAAATTAGGCCGGACTGGAATTATTTTTGTGTACTGATGATTGTCATCGACTGAATTTACACCTCGTCATTGTTAACGAAAGGGGATTAGGTTCAGAAAAACAACATGAATCGTTAAGGGCAACAGTGCTGCTCTATAAGATATAATGTGAAAGGAATAACACCTGTCCCATTCAGAATTCTGAAATAAAGTTTATTCACTAGTGATGAGAATCTCTTATCTGTTCACAAATTATTTATTACAAATGTACCAGAGTATGCTGACGGAACAGATATACTGACGTTAAATACATAATTCAGCGACTTACCAACCCATGTAGCCTCATCCACTGTGACTGGAATTTCAGTACCGTTTTCATTCAATTGTGGCAATAACACAGAAGAAAGTCCATGATTTATTCCCAACGGAATTAAGCTGAGATCCACTGCTAAAATAGCCAGTACCTGGACAATGTAACTAGTACAATCTCGTGTCAACTTAAAATATATATAATTTAATTTCACTTCAAATACCATTAAATTTTTGGCAATTTGATCAGCAATTTTAAATTAATAGAACAGTGCATTACTTGTGAATAAGATTAGGTGAATAAAGTGTATTATGATCATACGTTTATAGATAAAAAAATGCATTCCTTTATTTTACTACAAATTTCTACCTATTTTGAAATAAGTTTGATTGTACCCATTTTTTAATATCACATTTCACACTAAGTTGTGTTCTATATAATTGAGAGAGAGAGAGAGAGAGAGAGAGAGAGAGAGAGAGAGAGAGAGAGAGAGAGAGAGAGAGAGAGAGAGAGAGAGAGAGAGAGGGAGGAGAGAGAGCTCTCACGCTTTCGATAAACTAATTCGCTCTACAAAACTTTAAAAACGTAATAAAAAATATTTAAAAATAGAAAAATAATTTTTCAATAATTTTTAATAATTACTATTGTTATTAAAATCTCACTGACGAAAATTGTCATCTGTTTATCAACAGTGCACGAGAATTATGTTTGCTTTTTTGTGATCTTATGGTCATACACCCAGCCTATCGTCGCTTCCCTATAAAAACTGTCCGTTGCACCAATCGCTCACGGCAGCACACCTCTACTGCATGGACACGTTGCTTCAGACGTGGAAGCTCACAGAGATGAAGTAATAAACCCAGCAGCCAGAAAACAAAATTCTTCTAAAGCCACCTGATCGCACTGTCGTTCCACGGATTTCCCCTCAGTCTTTTTGAGAAATGACGATCCGGCTGCATCGTTCCACGGTAGCCACTCAACCACATTTTCAGACTTTGTAGCTTGCCGTGGTACGGGTAAAATAACCCCACCATCCTGTGGAAGTCAAAAACATGCACGTTAGCCCTTCTAGGGACCAAAACATATTCACCGGCTCTTATAAGGGCCGTAACAGAGTCATTACATATACATATACGTACATCATACGTATAGACCTATAATCATTATCACTTATCTTCCCACTGCTGAATGGATATCCAATAATTTCTCTCCTGAGCAATCCTTGTCCAGTTCAGTGTAGATCAGGATATTCTCTCCATTTTGCTAAAGGCCATCGTTAAGATCTACCCTTGGCATTCGATTAATCTCTTGGCACATCTGTCATCTCTTTCTTATCCATACATCCATCTCTCTTTCTTATTACTATATCAACTTCATTTTTATTAAGCAACACTACATTGTCCGCAAAGCTCAGACTTGATATACACATTCCACCCGATCTTATTCCTCTGGTTTTCTATTCTAATTGTCTAAACACGCTGTTCAAAAATGGTGAATCAATGGTTTATTTCTTTGCCTGGAATGCAGTACAACGCAGCTTGACTTGAGCTGATGAGTTTGTACAGTATTTGAAAATTCTTCTGACAGAATTTGAAAATATCACTTTCCTAACCTTTGTTCTTTCAATGTTAGAACTTTCTTCTTCAACATTTTAAACTGAATGAAAAGTTTCTAGTAATCGACAAATGCCATCTAGGAACACAACGATGGTTTTCCATCCTCACTGATAGGTGCCAAACGTATTGGCTTGAAAATGGTCTATTGTAATATACTGTACTTTATTCTAAACACTGCTTCATCAGGTGACTGTAAATTTTCCTATTTAAGTCTGGTCAAGAGAATCTCATTAAAAAAGTTGTATATACATTTCATCTACGAAATTAGTTTGCAGTCTATCTCCATTTTATATATTAAGATTACAATGTAGTTTTTCGTTCTGATGCTCTTATTAGAAAGGTGTTTAACGTTTCTGCATTTGTATTTTTCCTACAGACCTACAGCAAATATCCCTGCTATTACTCTGTCGTTACAAAGTATGTTTCCCAATACTTCGACTTTTCTTTCAGAATATCTGGTTTGTCACTATTCTTTATCATCTCTTTTCGACATTGCCTATAAATATCTTAATTTCCTATTTATCTGTCTGTACGTTTTATAAACCTCGTCCGTATACTTTACTATCTTCATCTTCTCTCTAATTGCATTAACATTTTTGACATTATAATGACCATCATAATTTGTTGTCCATATAAAGAGCAGTATTTATTTTTGTATTGTTTATATTCTCAACATTTCACATACACGCATACATATCAGTATCAATATAATCATCATAAAGCGAATACTCAGACATTCTCAGTGAGTAGTTCTACTTCAGTTACTGAACCACAGTAACATAACAAAGTATTTAACTGATATATCCTCCAACAATAGACAAATAGCCTCTTTGTGTCTATTGTTCTCCAATACAGAAATTTTGATTGCTAGATTGTTCCATCGAGATAGTTATCATTGTCGTTATAGCGAAATGCCCAGAAATCTCCACTTAATTCTGAATAAGGTTCTTTGTCTTTTACCTTATTACATTTTTCTCTTGTCTCTTGCTTATAGTTTTTATTTCTAATGGACGTCAACATTTTGTGTAGACCTACATGTGGTATCTATCTCCTACACGCTTTGTATACTTAAACCTCTCTAAACAAAAATTCTGGAATCCTGGAATGTCCTTATTTCATTCTAGTGAATAACTTGGGAACTGTTTTTTAGTTTGATTAAATTTACTTTTATGAAGTTGACTTATCTCCTAACTTTCTATAATAATTTTATGCCTCTCTCCGCTGTTTTTCATTGTCTCAAACAGAACCTGATGATAGGTTATACCTTAATTTTTAATTTCAACTAAAAAAATGCCCTATAAAGTGTCTTCAACATCAGTATTATACTACAATTTGCAAACTACAAATCTGGTGGAAAAAGAAGGGTCTCAAAATATTTGTGTGTGTTTGTGTGGGGGGACGCGCGTGTAGTTTCAGATTATTAGGTTTTATTAAGTTTCGTTTTTCTTTTTAAAAAGCCTGAATTGGCCTTTCGACGGTTCCTGAATAGGGCCTATAGGAAAAAAGCGTCTCAGCCACTTTACAAGCCAAAACAGTATTCATACAACAATCCGCTAGCGTGTGAAACATGTATCACTCATAAAGACGTATGAAGAAACAAAAACACATACAGTGCTATACAGTTGTGTGTAATATGTGTGGGTGAAAGAAAGAAAGATCATGCTTGAATATTGGTTGTGCAAACGAATTCTTGGGCTACAGAAAATACCAATCAACAAACGAAAACCTATTTCTGTATTTGTACAAGCTCGGGTAAATACTTACCACATGCATTACGCCATTTCCTTTGGCCAAAGATATCCGTTGTGTGAAAACCATATTCGTTTGTTCTACCTATAAAAACAACATAATAATATTTAAATGGGAATTGCATAATGAGTGCTAACTTGAAACAATCTCCCCGTAAGAATAAGTAAATCAGTCAAGTTTATCTGTTCCTTATGAAAATATATTTTTTCTCAATTCGTCGCTACCCACATTATATTAAAATATTAACGCAACAATGATTTTTAAATTTTTTTTGTGCATGATAATTGATTGATACTGCCAACTGCTAGATTGTTACCGATACAGCAGCAACTGAATGACTTAGAGGGAAAGGCAGTCAGATTGGCAAAGTCTGTCTGTAAGAGAGCCGTCAGTATCTTTTTTAATTTTTAGTTATACCAGAAAGTTTTAAATTAACACCATGCTAATTTAATTATGTGGATACATGAACTTTGGCACATAAATATGTTATTTGTAATTGAACGATGCAGTATTGGACCACTGTTTGTTCACAACTGTTATATTCACATAAAGCTTGTAAAATTTACTTTTTGAACATTATACCAGATTTGAACTAAGTGCATATTAAATTTTCGATTTGTGGATTAGATTGCAAAACTATAAATAAATCCTAAATATCTCCATTGCTCCTAATTAGAGGCATGTCAAGTTGTTAGGCGTTTTGTAATACTCACATGTTAAATACTGTTTACATAAAACTATGATTAGGGAAATACAGACTTTACATTCTGTCCATCGCATTCTTTCCTAGTAGCTTCAGCTACATTTGTAAATAGGTATGACAAATGTACATAATTTTAGCAGTAGTCCAACTGAAAACAACTTTCAAAATGATGTCCAACCGCACCAATTCTGAATTAAAATTATGCACACACACTCTCTCTCTCTCTCTCTCTCTCTCTCTCTTATGCGCGGATGTGTGTGTTTGTGAATAAATATCTTTCGTATTTTCGTATATTCACTTCAAAATTTCTTTCTAGCATTGAAATAGCCCTACTCACGTCAGTTGGTTACATAAAATTACCTACACGGGATAGCAAGATGGAGTACGTCAAATTGAGTTTGTTATAAAGTGTACAAAATATACTGTGAATAATTGTTTTACATCTGATTAGTTAAAGCAGTATTTGATTAAGTGTTTCTAGTTGTGAAAAGTCAGTGATATTAAAAATGTGTTAGAGTAAGTAAACTTAACGATATAATGGTTGTTACGGTTGATTGTGACTGGTGCAAGATAATCATTACGGTACATTTGTGCAGAGGGTTTCTTGAATTAAATGTGATTCGGAAGAGAGTGAGCACAAAAATCTAATTATTGTTTTACTTTTGTATAGAGTTGAGCTTCATCTTAACGATCCCTATCACATAACACAACACACCTTACTCATTAGTTTTATCCGTTGCTGGTTGCTGTATCCTAAAGGTGTGAATCGTTTCGTTATATAATTAAAAATATTTATAAAAATAAATTTTTGATTATAAATCAACATTTTTTATTGTTGTATCGTTAAAATTATATTCAGGGTTACTGTAATCTATTTTGTCCATTTTCTTTCATTCTTAATTTCTAAATCGTCAATACCTTTAGGAAACTTGCTACCAGATAAGACAACAAACTACTTCTTGGAGAAAGTGACTGAAAGACTAAGACAAAAGTGAAAGACTAAGGCCCAAAATACCTTATACCAAAACGAGGAAAATCACTCAATAATGTAAAGTTATATCGCTCAGGAAGGATTCAGTCTAAAAAGACTGAAATCGAATTCATGTCTAGTTATCAGGTTAGATTCAGAGAACAGTACCACTATGAAACTAGTTCACAAACTGACCGCCATCATTAATGAGGCATTATATACAAAACAGTATTCCTCAATTGTCTTCCTAAATTCCTTCCTAGAAGACACATGCTTTTAAGTTAAATTTTAAAGACACAAACATCAATATCCTATTAGTCCTAGCTCGGATTATGTAACCTATTATACACTGATCTTTCAAGCAAGTGTACTGGAACTGATACTCTATCTTCTGTATGTTGCTGACATCCCTTCAAACAATCAGACACTAATACTAGTATTTTTAGACGATACAGCAAAAGCAGTAGTCCACAAATATCCAGTAATTGCATTTCAGATTTTGCAGAAGCACACGAAAAGGGGCTTGAAAATTCAAGTAAACGTAATTTATTGTAAAAAAACAGCCTTAAACGGAATCCAAGTTAGTACACGATAGGAAATCTAGAAAACAGAAATTACAAATGAGAGAATCATTTTGTGAACATCGATTACAATTTGTTTAATAAGCTTTATAATTAATTAAAAACTATGAATTAGATTTTATGTTGTACACAACGAATACTAAACAGGACAGTTAGAGAGTAATTTGGCATTTATCTTGTCGCCCGAACTTGAACCAACTAAGATGATGCGGACCTGTTAAAAATATTATGTTGTAAATTAACATAATATTTATAATAAGTACTTCAAGTAACTTAGCTAAAGAGAAGTTTATTACCGAGGAGATTATGAGCCGTGTAATAAAAAAATAGGATTATTAATGAATTATTAATCCTGTAGTCTACAATATATCGGACAAATTAGTATATTAGAGAGTAATCGTTGTGACGTAACGTGAGAATTACATAACTTTCAGCAGTGGTTTAAGCAAAGTACACTACGAAATTCTGAGGTTAATGTAGTACAATACAGACAACTACCATTGCTGGAGTAGGCAGTTCATGCAACAATGTTAAAGGCCATCGTATACCAAGCTGACGTTACCGATGTATGAAAAAGTTGACACTTGATGCTGATGATCTCTTCCCTTCCCTCAAAATCGTTTTGCTCGTTTTGATTCGGAAGAAATCTTTACTCTAACTCTCAGAGGGAGAGTACCATTGTTCCTACAGACCTGTTGTTGTTCTCACTGGCTAACTAGACTCTATTAAAAACATAATAAGGCACATTGTAAGTCTAGTATTAACTTTGTAAGACTCATATTATGGAACAGTGTAAATTCACAGTATCTCGAACCTCCCACCCACCATATTCTGAAAACCTAAAATTTTTCAGAATTAAGGTTCATAATTGTTTGTTTGTATATAACAATACTTATTAACAGCAGTAAAATCGCATAAGCTTTTAAGATCTCTCTTCTTTTGTTGAGTTGTACTATTTAGATTGTCGATAATGGTTAAAGAGATTCAAGTCATCCGAAATTTTGTTCTGGGTTGTATCTCAAATACAATTTCTCTTTTGTGATAAATAAATGCTGTTTCTTTTTTGTTCCACTCATAGACAAAATCTTGCAGATAAATATGATTAAATATGATTTCTCGTATTCTTCTAAGCTGTTTCTCCTCGCATCTGGAAACATCTGCAAAACCTGCAGAATGTTTGTTGCGCTATGAAGGACCAGTTGGTTTTACAACGTTTTGTTGTATTTCTCCACTCTTTATGGAAAATCTTTCAAAAACAAAACAAGAACAGACATCCTTGGATACCTTTATGGATATCTTTTTTGTGAATGGGACAGGAGTTAGTTGAGTGTCAAGGGCCTAGTTAGATCTTGTATCAAAGTCTTAAAAGTGTATTGAATTTTCTTATAATGCAAACAGATTGCCGTTGCTGATCCTCTTATTTGACACACAACGATGACTGTCTAATGCAGCGGTTCCCAAAGTGTGCTCCGCGGACCGCAAGTGATTCTCCGGGGCTCCGTCCGCGGTTATGAAGATGACAAAAATTAAATTGCTGCTTCCATCTAGCGGGATAAACGAAACTACTTACATCAAGCGAAAAGTGCTTTCTCAGATAGTAGTTTGGGTTCTTCTCGCTAGATGGAAGCAGTAATAATAGATAGATCTACTCGTCACTGGAACCATCTCGATCTTTCTTGCTTGCCAAGTACAACTTATTCGATGATTCTCGAAATCCCTGTTATGTTTTATATACCGGGCAGGCAGCGTTTATTATTCAGTTTCTTCAGTTAAAAACTCGTGATACGTGGAATGCTCAGAAAATTACAAGAAATACTTTTGTGTGAGTAAAAAGTACTTAACCTATAAAGTCAATTGATAGTTAAGGTCAATTGTATGTAGTAAATTAAGTCAATTGTGTGGCGATAGGCATTAAGGATGGCACAAAAATTTCAAAAAATTTCGAAAAAATCATGTGGGTATCAAATTAATGCTAATTTTACACTAAAAACTAAATACAAATATAACATTTTTTCTAATTCAATTTAACCTGTAAAAATTATACCTGCATGGTAATTTGATTTATTTCTTTGTTGCAGAAGTGTTAGCTGCTAAACTTTCGTTGAAATGGAACTGTGGCTTAAGACGGGCTCCGTAAGACCTGAGAGTCGTCAACCATCAACCACTGCTCAGTTGAAAGGGGATAACAACAGCTGTAACCTTACTTTTGAAGAAGATAGTGCGAATTCCTTGGGATTGACTTCGGAATATGCTGCACATGATCCTGCTTCAGAGTCTACGATGCCTTGTGAAGAGGTACCGAAAGGAAGTAAAAAACGAAAATATTTTGATTCATATTTGGACATGGGATTCACTGAGTTTGCTGATGGACGTCCACAGTGTGTGATATGTAACAAAGTTTTTCCCAATAGCTCTATGTTCCCTGCCAAGCTTAGACGGCATTTCGAAACTCATCCTGACTTCACAGATAAAACTGCAGACTATTTCAAAAGAAAAAGTGACGAACTCCATGCAGTTCAGACAACATTTGTATCTCATGTAAAGACAAATAAAGAGAAAGCACTGAAAGCATCGTACTTGGTTAGTCATGACCTGGCTCTTGCTGGTAAACCTCACACCCTTGCTGAAACTCTTATAAAACCACTATTAGTGAAGGTAGTGAAGTGCATGGTTGGCGAAAAAACTGCAAACTTGATCTCCAGTGTGCCCTTATCAAATAACACTGTGCGTAATCGAATCAAGGATCTATCAAACGATGTTAAAGATACCATAATTTCCCGTATCAGTCAAACGAAATTTTCGCTACAACTTGACGAATCTACGGACGTAGCCGGATTAGCTGTGTTAATGACGTTTGTGCGCTACGAATTTTCAGGTTCTTTTCATGAAGATATTCTCTTCTGCAAGCCACTTCCATCCTCTACAAGCGGTAGTGAAATTTTTTCCCTGCTTGATGCCTTCTTCATTGAAAACTCAATACCGTGGGACAATTGCATTGACGTGTGCACAGATGGCGCAAAGGCCATGGTAGGTCATGTTGCTGGCGTTGTTACAAGAATCAAGAAAGTTTCAAAAAACTGCACAAGTAGTCATTGTGTACTACACCGACACTCCCTCGCAACGAAAAAAATGCCAGCGTTATTAAAGCAGGTACTAGACAACGCCATCAAAATTATCAACTTTGTTAAGGCACGACCTTTGCAGTGTAGGCTGCTTAGAATACTGTGTGAAGAAAGTATACACAAGTCATTGTTATTACACACAGAGGTACGATGGTTGTCACGTGGTAAAGCGTTGTCCCGTTTACTTGAACTTCGAACCGAAGTTTCTTCACTTTTGAATGACCAAAACAGTTTGCTAGCAGATTATTTGAATGATCAGGAATGGTTGTGCAAATTATGTTACTTGGCTGACATCTTTTCGAAAATGAACGAATTCAGCACATCCATACAAGGGGAACGGAAGACAATATTCGATGCTAATGACAAAATTGCCACACTGAAGAAAAAGATAGCGTTCTACATGGAAATCACCGAGAATAAGGATCTGACATGTTTCCCATTGACTTCAAACTTTTTAGAAGAAAATAACATAACAATGAATGAATCATTGCCAGCAATAAAAAAGAACACCTTAACAATTTGCTTCAAAATTTGAATTCATACTTTCCAAGGAATACTCAGGAATCGATTCGAAAGAATTCTGAGTGGATTGTAGATCCATTTTCAGTGACGTCAAAACCAGCAGCCCTCACTGCGGCAGAATATGAGGTCCTTATAGACATGGTTTCGGACAGCCAATGTCAGGCATCATTTAAAAGCAAACCACTTCCCGAATTTTGGGCTCAGTTAGGGGAGGATCTTTCGATATTAAGTTTAAAAGCTAAATTGCTCTTACTGCCTTTTGGTACTACGTACCTCTGTGAAACAGCCTTTTCGAGCTACACGGCTACAAAAAACTAAATATCGAGCTCGTTTGGACGCAGAAGACGATATGCGTCTTCAACTGACTTCTGTGACACCGGACATTGACAAACTCTGCAGCAAGAAGCAGGCACATTGTTCACATTAACTTCGGGTGTACATGTAACATTGTAACATTTTTTAAATATCTTAACTAGTTGTTATATCATTTTGTAGATTTACATAATAAATAATATTGTCTCCAGTTCTTTTTTACTATTGTTTCCTTTATTAATATATATACCTTATTATTCATACTTCCGTATACTAAATAGAAAAAAAAGCTAAACACTTCTTGGGGCTCCACGAGATACTTTTCCTTCAAAAAGGGCTCCGTGGCTGAAAACGTTTGGGAACCGCTGGTCTAATGGATAGTGGTTTTAAACTGATGTTTTGTACTTCTTCGTAGTACGGTGGACTTCATTAACTCTCATTAGGCCTATATAAAGTTACACAAAGTTCGTGTGTACGCTACAAGCGACAACGATCGAGTGATGTCATCACTGATGTACTTAGTGGCAAACACAAACGCGAAGTTGGCCTGCTCAGTGTAGTGTCAGTGTACTTGTGCGGAATACCACCAAACTGGAAAGACCCTTGGAAATACTTACCAGACTGGACCGAAATTGACGCGTTTTGAAATTCCTGTTACTTAAAATAAAACAAGCTGCCTACATTTATTGCCACTTTTTAAATTCCGCTGTCGATTTCTCGATACCTAAAAACTTATAAATGGTGCCTGTTAAGGTTGGGTGATATTTTGAAGCCAGTCACATCGTTCTGAAGCGTCAACTTGCCTATGAGGTTGAGGCTGAAATTGTGCTCCTCTTTTAAGACACAAATAACAGCAGGAACAAATATATAAATAACTAAATGTTTAAAATACTAATTTAAAATAAACGTTTAGCGACATATCAAATTAATTAGAATATAGAACGCTTACGTTACTGAATTATTTCAAATTATTGTAATGACATCGTTTTGATAATAACAAAAACTAAAATAAATGGAAAAAATTCAAGTTTGTGTTTTGGAAATATGTTTCAATAAATAGATGGTACAGGACACGTAACGTTTAAGCAATAAACTGATAATCTGAAGTAGCAAGGGCAGATTTTCAACATAATTTCGTTTCATTTTGTTTTAATTGTCTCCAAGTCACGTTACTAAATATTTAGAATTAATATTAGGCAATTACCTGTATTAACTTCCGTCTACAAACTAAAACTAAAAAACTAAATAAGTCACAAGACGGAAGTTAATACAGGTAATTGCCTAATATTAATTCTAAATACTTTCGTTTGCTGAAATCTTCTTAAACTAAACATTATCCATGATTATGACAAGTTGCTGAGCTAAATTTCAGTATTTACTTAGCGCTACTAATTTTCAGTGTTACCGCTGAAGTTTTCATTGGCGAATTGCCAGAACACACAAAATCCTGCTATAAACTGGTTAAGAGAATAAAGTCTTTTAGTACCCTTTAAAACTATTTAGTGCTGATGTTAAACAAATAAAAATCTTTTGTCAGTTGTTCCATAAACGTCACATCCTCACAATGTTTTTGAATTATAACTGTATACAGCTTTGTATCAATGTGCGTAGAATGTGAAGGTCACATAAACGTTTGAGAAGTTGAAATACCTGGTCGAAAAACTGTAAGTAAAGGAGAAAAGCACTATTTTTCATAATGAAAAAAGTTAAAAGTGAAATAAAACTGTTTCAAATAATCAGACAAATATGAAATTTGATATTTCATACATGTTTGACTGGGACTGGAATTGATATCTAGTTTTAATAATGGCATTTTTAAATGGCACTTACCGTTGCAAGAGGATGCCAATACACTGCACAAAACAATGCCAATACACCTTTTAGGTGTCATTATGTTTAAAATCTGACAGGGGATACATGTGATAACAATTCAGAGGAAGGAACGATAACCGTTCCTTATATGTTTTCGAGAATACACAGGTATTCATATCTACCAGCGATTCAGTGAAGTTGTATAATGTTAACTAGCTATTGTGTTCAGACATGGCAGTAAGCCTTTAAAAGCTTAAAAGTTCATTATTTTTTTAATTCATATTTATTTCTAGTAGCAATACATAACAATACTATAATAGTTACGTACTATGCAAGTTTGGTTAGTTTCATAGCATGACATTTACGTAGATTGTCTTCGCTAGAAAAAGAACAAAAGAAACTTAATTATATCGTGCAACAGTAAATGCTGTCACGACCAGTAAGAAAATCCCTAGTACCCCAAGCCTCCGTTTTATTAAGATGGTTTGAAACAAGAAGTAATAGGCCCTAGTTTTGTCGTCAATTATTTATCGCATTCCACTTCGTATGTCTCCAACACAATGTTTATAACTGATGTTAAATTAAATTAAGTGATATATTTAATATAAGTACTATATTAAATTAAGTATATAGAACTCACGTGATTTCCACTGCAGCTTCAGTACAACAGTACGAATCCTCTCACTGTGTAGTTACTTCATAATAAAAAAGTGACTATCGTACTTCACACATATTGTAAGCGCTGGTCAGTACACTGAATAAGGAAATACTGGTAGTCAAGTGACAGCTGTCACTGTGTGTCGCCATAGTAGAGATAGGCCTATTCCTGTCACCAATTTTACAGCCACTATATGACGAGTAAACTGAAAATATTAAGAGGTTTTCTTCTCCAAAGTGCACAATATATAAGTCCAATGGGCTATATTGTCCACTGGATCCAAATTTGACAAGACATCAAGTAAAGGATTGACCGAGTAGTTTAGCTTTACAATGCGTATATTTACTTATTTGTAGTATTAGTTTATTTAGTGTCTAATATGTTCTAATCCACTAAACACTGTGAACGTGGTAAGTTATGATTACATAGTCGTACCATCTTGACGTCAATGAAACCAATCGACACAGCGGTATTAACCATGTGGTACATTTCAGATTCTAAGACCACATCGACATCAGTGTTATCAACTTATAGTGTTAAATTCTATACCGACTTCATGTGCGTAACTGACCAATTGACGATCAATTGACCAATTGTGGATAGGCCTACTTCGTTTAACACATTAACGTTAATCTACACAAGAAATATAAAACACTATATTCTGAACAGGTACGGTTGAGTTCGTGAAATATTATATCGTAAACCTAACTATTACTGTGTTAATGTAAGACGGACGATAACGTTTTGAGAACTCACACTTCTTAGTTTTGACTAGCGACTACGTTACCTGTTGGTTTACAGTAGTGTCCATCTTTCTTGGTTGACAATCTGTGTTTGCCTTGATTTTAATTTTTCCCCAAGAGGGAGAAAAATAATTTTTTAATTTATTTATATTAAACGATTATTTTTAACTTATTTGAAACTATAAACTATTATTAGCATTAATAGAATAATTCATTAATTCTATTATGCCTAAATTTTGATATACAAAATAACTGAAACAGAGGTAGGCGTATCGGTCAAATGCAAGTAGGAAGGACTGCAATCTTTAAAGTCGTCTCTAATATTATCCTCATTAATTCTTGCCAGATGGAGTCAAAACTATATCCTTGTAGACCACAAGCTACAAACAAAGTTCATTAATACCTATGAACACCGACTGAGCTACCATGTGAATGTAGATGCCGACACATATCTGCTGCATCAAGGGTATGTCAAAATATAACATTCCCAGAAAGGAATGTCTCATTCCCTCAGTGATTCCAAATGTCAAATAAAATAATTACCAGAATATAACTACAGGTTAGTGTTATAGAATAGGACATAGGAACGACAGAAACGCCGAAATTCGTATGTCGTAGAACGAAGCAAATTGGCAAAAAGAAAATTTGTAGTGTCAATAAAGAGTAGTAACAATAAATATGTGAATGGACAAAGCCCAAATCAACCGACTCAGACTAGTAGCTAGCGATTTTAAATAAAAAAATGCATTTTCTTCCATTTATTTAGAATTGGGTAAGATTTTTACGTTTATAGCGTCTATATTGGTTTCGCCATTCTAATTTGCAATTTTAGTTATTGGTTCGTGACCGAAAATAATTGTCTTAAAGCTAATAAGCTCTATTTACGAAATATTTCTACGCATTTCTATGCATTCACTTTATTTTTTTTAGCGTCTACTAAGATTTTTACATTTAAGTGGTCATGTTGGTTCCGTCATTTTGAAATTTAAATTTGTATTCCTGTTCAGTGAATTCAAAACGCTGTTTGTTTAAGTTATCTTTATTGCATTATAAAAATCCCAAGTTATAACATTTTCTGAAATAAGGTTGTATAAAATACCGAGTATTTTCGAGTAGTCTATATATATTTTTTTTTTTTTTTTTCAAAAATAAATAGCACGCTTTCAGAAGAAAACATGGAAACTTGTAGACTATATCTAGTTAAAATAGATTATAATGAAACCTACAACGCAAAATAAAGCTTCAAGGGAATTGGTCTGTTCTATAATTATTCTCAAATACTACTCTGTTCTGTACTAATTTGATTCAACGAACTGGGAAGATGCGAGAACCGATGTATAAGTTTACTCTGTCTTCTGTGAAATCTTTAATACATACTCATGACTCATGACTTGAAAAATTAACTACTATGAAAGATAATTTTTTATTAGTTTTAAAACATTTTTTATCAGCCGTCTTTTTAATAAATAATTATTTATAGCTGTTTTAGAATTTATAATTTGTCTCTGAATTATTCTTCAAGTCCATAAATGAATTTTTTTTATATCCGCCTATCATTCTTATGATGTAAGATAGTGTAACTATTCGGTATTTTTTCTGTTTTCTTCGTGCGTTTTAGGCCTTCGTCAACTGTTTGGAGGGTGTTTTCATACGTTTTAGGGCCCTTTTCATTCAAATTTTTAATTTTTGGAAATCAAGTTAACAGGTTTTGTATTCTACAGTACTGTAGCAATGTTACTTTCATATTTTCATATTCAGTGGTTTAAGAGAATCAGATTCTATTTTTATCGGAAATACAGACTAATAGACTATTTAGGTAATCGGTTTACACAAAAGGTCCGAGTAAACAAAATACTAATTAGAACGCAAATCAGCAATTTTGTTAGATTTTCTTTCCGATAAAAAGTTTAGACTCCTTAAAAAGAGAGATATTAATTTATAATAATATCGATAAAATATGCTACTTGAACATAAAGAAAAATATTTATTCTGGCTTTTGTGTTTCATATATATCTAAGTAAGCTACAACAACAATGAACTGTATACTTCAGTGGAAAAAGTAACAAGTAAATAGGTTTCATTCCTCGCTATTTCACTGTAACATGTAAATCTGATAGGCAAAAGAAAATATTTCTTTTGCTATTCTCGCTTTTTGTATCATCACAATAGTGTGATTCTTTGTAGGCTATTGTTATGTAACAGACTGTAACAAACGACATCTAAAATAAAAGTAAATGTCTGCATAATGTCAGATGACAACTACAGAAAGCTGTAAACATATAAAATATGTTTCAATATAATACATATTTCCCACTGTTTAATACATAAATAAAATGTTTTCTTCTTGTTAAGATCTGACAATTTATTTAACACAGCAAACTGATTCAGTTTAATCACAGAGAGTGCGCAGTGTGAGAAACGTGGTTCACTATCTGGGTAACAGACTCCAGCTCCTATCTGGCTGTTGCCAAATGTATCCAGTGCCAGTCATTGTGCAGTAAGCGTTATAGTATCTACCAGGACTACGGCAATACGACCACTGTGGACACTTGCATCTGAATTGTGTCTGGAATTCTTCTTTACATATCTCATTCCACCAACAGGTTCTCTGTGGGAAATACCAATACAGTCAATGTTTGACACAAGTTATTGTACTTCTAAAAAAATGTAAATACTAGATATTGTTAATAAATTTTCTTAAATATTAATTTGATGTTTTCTTCTTCGTATTTCAATACAGCTGTATACGGCTTTAAACTAAATATATTATTGGTAATAATGAAGTAGATAAAATTGCAATATACTTTAAGTAGAAATAAAAATTAAATTTTCAAAACTGAATACAACACATCAATAAAACATAAGAATATACTTTCCATTATTATAAATTAGTTAACTTATTTTAAACAGACCTGTAATTCATTTGTTAAGCTTCAGAGGATGATACTGGCTTTATTAAACCAAAATATTTTTATAATCTTTGTTCTATTAATATACAGTATTAATTATAAAATAGTGGAGGTATGAAGGCTGATATTATTTTTTTAACGTTTTGTTATTTATAATGAAACATTCAAAATTTTAAAAATCGATTATTAATTAAAATTAATATGTAAGGTTTGTTATATACATATATTTTTATGTATCTTCTTCTGCCCTAAACATCAACCTAACTTTTCGTTCTTTGAAACTCAGTGTATCCAGTTTTTACAAAGAAGAACTGAGTGACTTCTGAGACAAGGAGTCGCCTTCAACAAAGTGCCCATGCCATGGCCTCGTTGAGGGGAGAAGGAGCAGGTATGATTCACCATTTTGCCCTTTGGACATGAAACTGCCTTTGAAGGTGGATGAGCCACAAGTTGGTCAGTGAATATATGGAAAACCACAACAGTAAAGATTCTAATGGCTATCCCAGAAGTAGGCAATCAGTAAGCATTATTATAGAAGAGTTCATTACTGACCACATATCTCAGATCCAAAGATTTGGCAGAAGAAGTAAGAGGCCTGTCAGATCATCATTCAAGAAAATCCATCTGAGATATTAATCAGAATTATAATCAGAAAGAATATTATGCATGGAAAATGGTCAAAAAACATACACACGTATATTAGCATTTGAGGGTGTTGGTGAAAGTTAATCATACCTATGCATTCTGCTGTTAGTATGGGTATACATCTGACATCAAGTCTGGATTACAACAAAGTGGGAAAGATGCATGAAGATAGTGAAGAGATCTTAAACGTTTTATGCAAGCGAAGAGTTGGGCATAGGGAAGTCTTGTGTTGAAGGTGGAAAAATGCATTTAGTAGAAATTGACAAGAGCTTCGAACTGAAAGGAACACAAATTTAGAGGTATTAAAAAAATTCAAGATGGAAAAGAAGTTATCCAATAGAAATAGAATTTGTGAACATTACATTTGTGAAAATATCAATAATGAAGTTAGAGAGTTGGCTGCAAATGTAAAGGACAGTAGAAATCAGAAACAAGTGGCTGCAGTGACAAGGTGAGAAGAGAGAGAGAGAGAGAGAGAGAGAGAGAGAGAGAGAGAGAGAGAGAGAGAGAGAGAGAGAAGTGGAATGATATCAAAAATCGGGTTGCGTACGTACCCATCTTCTACGCCAAACAACATACAGTTTTATAAACCTCAAATTGAAAGCATGATTTACTGTGTATATTCACAAAGATGTATCATTGCGCTTAACACAGTTTAGTCTCATAAGTTGGCAATAACAGTGAAGTATTTCAAGAAAAAAATTAAATACCTCACAAGCACATAAAATATCACAGTACTAGAATGTCATGCTTTACCTAGATAAAAGCAGTTTACAAACGTATGACATAAGTCAAAAGTTTTGCTACATTAATAGTAGTAATTTTTAAGTACTATCAGATAGTAATTTTTTAGAATAAAAACATATTAAAATTTTCCTCACAAAAGTAAGTGTAAAGTTTATAAAGTTTCATGTGTTAAAATTTAATTGTCATTGCACGTGTGTAACCAATTTTCTTAGTGATAATAAAACCTGAGTAAATGCAGATTACCTACTTATTAAATAATTACTCTGCTCAAGGGAAATGATATGTGCGTTTGTTGGTTTGTGTTTCTTACCTCTGTCAAGTAACCACGGACAGACTGGTCGTTGAAAGCCGGCCTCCCGACACCCATAGATATCTCTGCTGCCATTATACACACTGCCAGCCACCCCTCCTGTAACATTGTAAGTAGCCTACAGCTGATATTCACGAATTTCAAAACATATACATGAGCGGTCTCTTTATAGTAGCTGGTAAATTATAACTAGTAAATTACAACACCATGGCTATGCATAAAATAATAATACGTAAATGTTTCCATTTTACAAGCAGAATGATCACTGTTGCACACCACTATATAAAATTATCCCGATTAGCGCTTTCAAGCTTCACAGCTCATCGTCAGATCGGAATTAAACCAAAAACCTGAAAAAAACCCTTCACTCACATCTCACCCCACCCTACTCACACACAACAAGCTATAATTGAATGTCCCTTCCCCACCCTCAGCCTTGTCCCACCATCTGGACAGTTACATATTTTTCTAGCAAATTCCTTGTGTTTCAGTGTTGTGTGTGTGTGTGTGTGTGTGTGTGTGTGTGTGTGTGTGTGTGTGTGTGTGTGTGTGTGTGTGTGTGTGTGTGTGTGTGTGCATTCCTTTTAAACCTAGTCTTTCTCATCCACACATGTGTGCCAGTCACACACCCTTACTTTAAAAACACCTAATTAGTCCTAAGCAATTTAATTCTTAATCTTATCTATCTGTCCTCTATCATTTACTTCAATTTAATTTTAGTATTAATTAAATTGTGATGAGCTGTGAAGCTTGAAAGCGCTAATCGGGATAATTTTATATAGTGGTGTGCAACAGTGATCATTCTGCTTGTGAATTCAACCACTAACACAACTTTCTTCATTAAGTTTCCATTTTACATTCATGTATTACGTTAATATTTATATATAAAATTTACATATTAAAATTTCCGTGTGTGTGTGTGTGTGTGTATGTGCGCGCGCGTGCGTGTTAGGCAGGTGTTTAATGAATTTGTATTGCTTAAATGTTAATCCATGTGACAAAAAAACCAATTAAGTTATATTGTAAATTTATATTATATTAAAATGTTCAATATTTTAAATAATAAATTTGTGTTAGTGGTTATAATGACAAACAGACATTACACTGTTGCAACCACTATATAAAAAATCCCCGATAAGCGCTTTTGAGCTTCTCAGCTCATCATGAGATGAGCTCTCGAAAGTACTTATCGGGAATTTTTTATGTAGTGGGGTGCAACAGCGTAATTTCTGTTTAAAATGTTCCGTTAATTAATTTTATATTTTAATAATTTTAATATTTTATAAAAACTATTTTTATTTACAAAATATGTGGATGTAGAACTGATAGTATCGTACGTGTCACATCTTACCGCTTGCTGCGTTGTCCTGTCATTGCAACTCCTCTTTACCTCTGTGGCTGATATAATGGTTGTTTGAAGCTTATTACTTAGTTACTTAGTTATTTTATACTTGTTATTTATTTTATACGAAGCTTACCAAAT
Organism: Magicicada septendecula; assembly: GCA_034769895.1. Lineage (NCBI taxonomy): Eukaryota > Metazoa > Arthropoda > Insecta > Hemiptera > Cicadidae > Magicicada > Magicicada septendecula. The sequence continues at coordinate 976,609,676 of CM068367.1, read as the reverse complement.
TAAGTTCAGCTACATTGATCAGATGTGTAGTAGTGGTTTTTCGATTTTAGATTACTAAGTGTAATAGTAGCAGCAGCGGTGGCACCAATAGTAGTAGTGGTAGTAGTAGTAGTAGTAGTAGTAGTAGTAGTAGTAGTAGTAGTAGTAGTAGTAGTGGTGGTGGTGGTGGTGGTAGTAGTAGTAGTAGCAGTAGTAGTAGTAGTAGTAGTAGTAGTAGTAGTAGTAGTAGTAGTAGTAGTAGTAGTAGTAGTAGTAGTAGTAGTATGATTACAAGGAATTAAGTATTAGTAGTGTGTACTGCACTGCAGTACGATACTAGCTAACGATACGACAGCTAGGCTACTGGTAGCTAGATCACATAACGTCAAGTAATAGGGAAAATATTTATGATTATTTGATTATTTTAGGTTGCTTGTGAACTATTTATTCAGTTTTTAGAAATAGTAGTTTCTGGATTACATCTTCTACTATTTTCGTCTTACACTTAGTAAAGCCTAACAGCAGTAATATCTGCACCCGTTAAAAATTTGAAGCATTTTTTTAAGTCAAATAATATTTTTTGACAGAAGGACAAAGAAAACCCATAATTACTGTGTCTTTCCTTCTTTATAAAGAACTGGCACTGATTAGAAATACTGGTATCCACAGAAGTCATATATAATATTGTCAGCATAATATGACTCTATCATTACCTGTTGTATTGTTACACGTCTGTTACCGATAATGAATGCGTTTTGTAAAGTAAAAGCATGAATAATGTACTTACTAGACGAAGTGGCATGGCCAAACGAAACCTTCAGGAATGAAAGTCCTGGGACTAACGAACCGTAGTCGCTCAATACTCTTACAACAGGCGCATGTACGTCTCCTGCGTCCGCGCACTATACATTACCGCCGCGCCATACACTTATTATAACACTATAGCCACTCGGCTTCTGATCCACATAATTTTATTTCAGTTTTATTTTCTGAAGGTTTACAAGTATCATATTACAGAATTGAAGTGTAATTTTCAATATACGACAATTACGTCGGTCATTTTTAAGTAACGACATTTACATGCAATAATATTTGCATACCTGGGCGACACCGTCCCTTCCCTGTAAATTTACTTTTACCTGTTTCATTACTTACTTTCCCCAGACGTTGAAGCGACCTACGCACAAACGATGGCATGTGTCTTAACAATTATTATTCCACCTTTACAATGCGGTTTCCACAAACGCATAAATTAGATCAGCAAACAAAAACATTACTTTATGTTCGTTCTGAAATAAAAATGGCAAGTAAAATTGTTTAACGGTACATGTCAAAAACATTCAGTCATCCGTAGCGTTTGTTCAGCACTAAATTACATACTTTCGTTTAACTATTTTATATACATATGTCATTAACTATTATTTTGTTTAATTGAACTTAACAGCATAAATAACTTGATTAATCACTGTATTCAAACTAAAACTATATTTTATTGTTAAAAATAATTATAAACACGCCTAAGCACTAGGCTCATATATTATTATGATTGTTGTTGTCGTTACAATTTTTCACAACCATTAGTTTAGTTTCTCCTATGGTGAACGGGTTACTGGGAAACCAAGTTTGCCAGAGTTCCTCTCCAAATATTTTGCGAACTAAATGACAAGGTGTCCAAGATGAACTGATTTCTGTAATTTCCAAATGCGTTGTTTGAGTCTGATTGTTTCGATCACTTTTCTTGGTATTGCGCCTGTAGCGGAAATTACGACTGGGTTGTTGACCTTCCACATCCTTTTAACTTTTATAGATAAGTCTTGATATCTGTTGATTTTCTTGGATTCTAAGATTGTGGAAAAGAAAAACTGAGATATCGATGAGTTGTACTTCATCTTCCTTTTTATTCCAACTGATGATACTTGATCTGTTTGCTGGAATTGTGATGCTGGAATTCCCTGTCCCAATTATTTTGATGTTTTCATTTTGTTAAATATTTTTAGGTTGGTACTTGTAGTAAGGAACTATGTTATGAAGACTATTTGCACGTGCGAAATATAGGTGTAGAATTTTGGCAACATTGTTATGTATTCTCAGATATTCATTTTTTTTAGTAAGCATGAGGCAGTATCCTGTATTGTGTTCTACGGTGGTGATGACATTTTCAACATTTATCACCTGTGATGTCTTCCTTGAGTACGTATTTGTGGCAATTTATTGTTGGGATGCACCTGTTCTGGATGGCCATAATAGATCCAGTTGTCTCGTTGGACACACTCTCCTTCTTGAACCACATAGTGCTAACAATTTTGTCTGTTTCAGGCTTATTGAGAATGGCTTACTTTGAATACATTCTGTGCAGGTTTATTGCTTTTCGAATTGATAATATGAGCTTTTTTGGAGATGCATTCAACATTATTATTATTATTATTATACGCTAAGTGGTTCCAGGATGGATGAGTGCCTGAATTAGAGGTGGGTTTTTTAGTGGGTGAGAGTCCCACACACCAGAGGAAGCACGGCCTCCTCTGACGGTGCATAAAGCATTTTTTCCTCTCTATAAAAATATTATTATTATTATTATTATTATTATTATATTCCTATTATTTGCAGCAGTCGTATGCTCCACCACTTGTCAGTCGCACTCTGCCTAGTTCGGTTCCCTGCAATCTTCTGTTTTCAGAACATGACCCAGCCACTCAAATCTCTGAATCCTAATGAATTGGTTAAGCTAAACCTAAATAAGCTGCATTAAATTCTCTATTTTCCCTACAACGTCAAAGCAAAATAAATCGAGTTTCGCGTGATTTTTTTCTTCAGTGTCATCGTGGTCTTCGTAGAAAAAGAGCCGAAATACTGGAAGCCAGTGACCTCCTCAAAACTGTAATCGCCAAACACATAACGCATATGCTTCTTCTCTAGCAGAACCAAAGGTTTGATCATTTCTTTGTTTGCACAGAGTCTTAGGATGCACGGGTTCTTGTCTACTCTTTGAAAACTTTTCTTAATGCATGGTAGAGATCCAGTAACGAATACAATTGAATATTTAGATGAATTTAATGAATATGATGTCTGCCTGGTCCACTTCAGCAGGGTTAATTACAGTCTAAAGAACGGCTAAATAAATAATATTGAAAAAGTCGCAGATCAACTTTAAAATTGAATGGATTAGAGCTAACATAACAGACCCCTGGTGTGATCATGTTCTGTTATCCTCTCACAGGTTTGCCTCAAAAAGAATGTGCGGTCTATTATTGACATGTTAATGCGGATACGTCCTTGGTAGTCCTCCATAAGTATTATATATTATAATTATTATCGACTTCCTGAAATACAATTTTATTCCAATTATTGTTTTATCAAGTAACGTAAAGTGTACCATCTTTTATTTTTATTCATAGAAAGCGTTTACCAATAGGTTTAGGAGCTAAACTCCTTTTCAATAAATAATAATAATAATAATAATTTCAGCAAACTAAGTAATTCTTTTAAAGGTAAGAAGTTGTAAATAACAAAAAGTGTTGCGGCGAGAAAATGAGGAAATGGTTGTAAAACAGAACATCAAGACAAAAGTTAAATGACTCATGTAAATTGCCCTGTCTGCTGGCCCCGTTGACGGTATACACCAACAGGAAGTCGCTTGATATCGCTTGTCATTAACCTAACTTACAAAATAAAAAAATAAAAACACGATAATCGATACAGGGGCACTCCATCATCATTCTGCATCCAGACAGCTAAGAAGAAGGAAGCATTATTGTCAACGCAGAAGAGGACCAGCCTCGCCCTCGACTGTCAACAATGAAGAGGTAATCTAAGTCTTCTGTCGGGTTCCGCCGATATTCGTAAAGAATATAGGCAATGTGATCGACTTTTTGCGCCGACTCCACGAGGCCGTTGTGCTGGCAGACAACGCATCGGTTAAGCTCCAGGCAACCGAAACCGTGACCTGCCCCAACGCGTCGAAACACTTAGGAGTGTCAGTGACTTAGGGCTGTCACTGTTTGCCGACGGCACCGCCTAGGTATACTCTGAAAGGAACGTTCACAAAAAAAAAAAAAAAAAAAAAAAAAAACAGGATAACTAAAATGTTCCCCTGAGGTACCTGAGGTATACCAGCTGTAATTGCTGTTTCCGGAGAAAGAGCGCTACCTACTCTCACGAGGTACTTCTGTCCCAAAGGAAACTAGCGATCAAATGAACTAGTTTCCCAGGCAGGTAGTTTATTAACCTGATACCAATTCATTAACTAGTTCAAGAGGGTTAAGATATTAAATTTATCCACCTCAACAGGGACACCCCAAATGAAATGACCCGCTAACGTAAAAGAGGCCAAAAAATTTAAAGAAAATGTATATACTCATCGAAAAAGTAAATGTTATTATTCACAAAATAATCTCTACACAGTGAAGTGAACAAATTTAATATCGCGCTGTATATTAATACAGTTCGGAAGCAGAATATCCGTCAATTTGTACAATAATGATCGATGCCAGACATGATCATAGGTTTTTTCGACATTAAGAAAAATGGCAACAGTCTGTTCCCGTTAGCAAGCGGATTCAGCAACCGTCTCTACGAAACGCGTCAGCTGATGAGTTGAGGAGTGTCCAGCACGAAATCGATTGCTCGGAAACAAGAATTTCGAACGTTTTAAGTGATCCAGTAGTCGCCGCTGTACCAAGCGCTCGATACTTTCTACATGGCTGACAGCAAGCTGATAGGCCGAATATTGTCTGCGAGCCTGGAGGTTTTTACCCAGTTTCGGGATCATCGTGACCGTCGCCAGCGCCATTTCAGAGGAAAGTAGGCGAACCGAAAACAAGCACTGAACATGTTGACCAGGAAGCAAACTTCCTTGATCGGAAGTCTGTGTAGGGCAGTGTTCGTAACACCTTCCGATCTAGGGCTCTTCCAGGGTCGACGTTGCGAAACCTCTGTCTCTGAAGTGAATTCGGGTTCGACGGTGATTGAGTGACCAAGGTTTCCTTTGGTTGAATGTCAGCCAGTTGGGCGACTATAAACTCCCATCAAATTCGTCGGAATGCCAACAAGTCATGACTAATTTGTTTGCCGCACTATTAAAACTGGCTTTGTCGGCCGGATCCCCGTTTTTCTCCAAAGTCTGTTCTTCTCTTGAGCAAAGACTCCTCGAAGGACCGCCGGCTTTCTCGGGCGTGTGTAAGTGTATGCGTGTATAAGTCGAAGACAACAGAGTCTCACAGCAAACTGAATAGTCCAATGCGGGGCCTTCTGACGCATGAGTCAGAAGGTCCCTCATTAAAATGTAGTTGCACAACCGGTTCCCGCAATATTCAAAATGGTCGGATAGTTTTCGGTCAGACTTCGTATATGACAACTAACCATTATAAAAAGTCAAAAATTTAAATACGTAACATATTTTTTTAAAAAGAAACTTACGTGGAATAGAAATTGTTTTGTTAGGTTAAGTAGGAATCACCGTACAGAAAATTTGGAAGTAACGTACGTATATCTTATTCACACACGAAGTTATTTAATTAAAATACATTACATTGTTTTACACTCGTTTACGTGTAACTAAATTACTTTAAATTTGATAAATTTTTCTGAAAACAAAACTCTAGACTACAGAACGTACACCGCAAATACGTACAGAGCGCACAGTACAGTACACGTACAGACATAGTACAGAGCGTACTATACAAATACGTAAAAAATATACATATACTATACTATATACTATACACTGAACATTACGTAAAAAATATAAAAATTACAAATTGTTACGCTTTCAGTAGTATATGAATAAGCGGTCTATAATAATCTGAACGGCAGATGACATCGTATAAAGAACAAGACTTTTTCTTATGAACTGTTTATAGGCCTAAAATAAATTAGTTAATCTGGAAAAACCGTAGTCTTAATTAATTCCACCTACGAAAGTGCTCAAATAAAGTATGATTATGACATTTCTCTTATTATTGTTTTTGCTAAATACAATTTATTTTGTTTTGTTTTATTTGTTTGTGCAGTAAACTTGACCTCACTCTAATATATGATCTTTGAACTACAATTCAAGTGTCATAGTTCGAAGTTTATGCATTTTTATTACATATTTACTTTTATCATTGGTCTTTTTGGATAAGATTAAAGTACATCTAAACTATTACATTTTAGTTTTCATACGTTTCATCTGTTAGTTATATATGATAATTAAAATGATAGTTGATGATAGTTGATAGTATAATGATATATATATAATGTTCATTAGTGTGTTTATTGCTGATTCCAGTAGTGATTATAAAAAATAGGAAACAAGTTTTTTGAGATCCTAGGAGAAATGTTATTTAATAATATGGCTAAAATATCTAAATTTTGATAAACAGAATATAATACCTAATTCTCCCATACCGGATGTTGGACAGATGAAAGTTCTGTTATGACCAGGTCCTGTATTTTGATTACATACGTTTAAAACTTATATAAAATGACACGGAAACCCCAATGTAATGACCCGATAACGTAAAAGGGGCCAAAATATTTAACGAAAAATTTACGAGGGCTATCTTTTTTTTCAACCTCCGGTGAGTTGGCAAACCTGGTTCTGTTGTCATACCAACAATCTGTTGATTAATGTTTTTGAGGCTTTGTTCTAACCTATAACCACTGGTTTTGTAATTATTTTGTCTATTACTGTGGTGACGACAGTTTAATTATGGCAACTACAATTGAAATTGCCTCCAAGTGTGAGATTCGGTCTGTTATTAGATTTATTTAAACTGAAGGTCATAGTGCTGCAGAAATTCATCGAAGGTTGTGTAATGTGTATTGAGAAAATGTGATGAGTGATGTTTCAGTTCGGGAATGGTGTCGAAAATTTAAAGAAGGGCGAATTGATGTTCATGATGAAGGAGGGCAAGGAAGAAAGTCCGTGGCTACTGATGATGTTGTTGAAAGGGTAGACAGGATGAATCGAGAGCGCCGTCGTTTCACAATTACTGAACGTTCTGCTGATTTTCCTGAAATATCTAGGTCTGCTCTTTATGATATTCTTACTCAGAAGCTTGGGTATAGGAAACTCTGTGGTCGGTGGGTTCCCAAACAACGCACGACCTCACGCACCTGCACTCACACAAAACCTGCTTCATGAATTTGGTTGGGAAGTCCTTGATCACCCACCTTATAGCCCAGACTTGGCACCAAGTGACTACCATTTGTTCACTGACTTGAAAAAGTGGTTAGGTGGGCAGCGGTTTGACTCCAATGATGAGTTAAAGTCCAGTGTGGCAGATTGGCTGACTACTCAGGAGGGAACATTCTGCAACATTGGCATAGAAAAGTTGGTGCATCGCTATGATAAGTGCCTCAACAATGGTGGTGACTATGTAGAAAAGTAGTTTACATATATATATGAAAGTTTTCTATATAATAAAATTATTGATGTCATTCATGTGTCTGTTTATTGGTCTATCGGAGGTTGAAAAACAAATAGCCCTGGTATATACTCATTAAAATAGTAAATGTTATTATTCAGTACATAATCTCTACACAATGAAGTGAACAAATGTAGTACCGCGCAGTATATTAATATTGTAACTTGACGCAATTTCTGCCCTATTCTTTTGAGTGTTTCTTTTTGCCCCAAGCTGTTGGTGCCGAGTATGTAAAGTCCACTATTATGCCCTCTAATATTTAAAGCTTTTTATTGTTTTGGAAAAAATATGTTTTCTTTTTTAAATAAAGAACTGTTTAAATTTCTTTTTATGTCTCACTTTTGTGTGTCAATTCTGTAACTAGTCAAGATTTTTCCTCTTGTATTTGTATTGTTTTTTGGTTTGGATATATTTTTTGTTTCTTCAAAATAAATAATTATTAGAAATTATTTTTCAGGTGTTGAGCGCCAAATTGTTTTAATAGACAATTAAAAAATTATTAAATAGTATCTTTCTTCCTTTCCTTGTATTTATTGGAACTTACCTTGTTAGTTTATTCAAATTCAAGTCTAGTGCCAATATTTAAGGCTTGCCAATTTTTCTTCTCTGGTTAATAAAAAAGTAATATTCGTTATATAACAAAATTGTTAATTATTAAAAGGAATAATTATCCATACAAATTATATTAATCAATACTTTTATTATTTGCTTTAAATTCCTTCTATTTTCTTTTATTCAAATTAAATAATGTTTATTGTAAATACAGTTGACCAGGATAATGATATTTTTTCGCTCAGCGGTTGGTGTGACTTCTTAAATCAGGCTTTATGTTGACATTAAAATTGGTTATTATTTTTAATGTTGTGGTTTCTTTTAGACTACAAACAATTACGAAAATATCACTTATGAAGTACAAAACCTCACAAACATAAATCAATTATAATATTATACAACAGTAAATAATATATAGTGTTTTAAATGGTTAATAAGTTAATAGTGTCAGTTTAAGGTTATTTAGGTTTCATAAAATGAATTTCCACTAATAATTCTCAAAATACAAAAAATATAGTTTATAAATGAAATAATTATAACATTTAAGTGTATTATTTCAGTGAAAGTGTATTCAATATTGTTTAAGTGTGTAGAAAGTATAATAGTGGATTGTAGGTAACTGTCATTTAATCATTTTTCTAAATTTAATACCTGTCCATAATACTTTCCTTTCTATTTATTCTAAATACTTTTTTAATCACTTTAAATGTTTCTTCTCTCTTAATCTGATTTATTATAATCTTCTACCTTCATTAAATCTTCATTAGTTCTTCCTTCATTTAACTTATCTTAGGTTTTATTTCAGTTCAATTTCTTCCTTGAGAGGATTACAATTTTTATTCAAGTGTACCATATGAAATCTAACAAAGGACTAAATAATTTTTGTTTAAATATTGGGTTGTCAAGATACAAAACTAAAATTTCCATTGGTGGAAGTTCAAAACATTGTTACTGATGACATCATTTTAAAATTTACAAAATTATTTATAACTGATCTAATTTTCTTGTAAGTACTAGCTTGAAGTTATTAGTACCATTGAACAGACCTTTTTTACTGATTATTTAGATATCTTACATGATCAGTTTCTATTCATTAATTCCAAAGTTACATTTTTTATAAAATTCTGGCTACTTCAATAAATTAGGTTTATAATAATTCTTTCTTACACCTAACTTATTACTGTAGTTGTACAAATCAATTCATTTTACCATTATACATTTAGTTATTAATGGTTAATAATAATATCATTAATTTATAAATACAAAATCTCTTGATTACTGTGTAGGCCTTATAATGCTTAGTTTTACTTAAGACAGAATTCATTTATCACAAAATTTCTTATTTCTATTATAATTTTACATTTATTAATTAAACCTAATTAATTACACTATATATTTTTATACATTTTATAGTTTTAAAACAATTTTAACATGTTGCAATAATACTTTCCACATTCCTATGTAGATGTAAGTTTTTTCTTGGCTACAGCAAATACATTCTTATTTACATTATAATTTATCAATTATAAACAATTATAATTGGTTCTAACATACTCAAAATATAACACAATATCTATTATACTATATAACAAGGTTTAACACAAATTTTTATACAATAATTGTCTTATTTTACCTACTAATCAGGCATAAAATAAGATTCTATTAATTAAGCTTATAGTCTTTTATGGTTTTGTATTTCAATCTTTCTTTTATTAGATTATTTTTATGTGAAGGGAATTTTCACGTCACAATATATACGTTATGTAAATGTAAATGAATATTATGCATGCATTACGTATGTATAATAAAATTGTGATGATAATTTCGTATCTTAGAAATAATAAACAGAGATGTATTTGGCTAACACTTCAGGAATAATACGCGCATTTGAATCCTTTCGGTTTTGTACTGTACGTGCAGTCCCTTTTACAAACGAAGAATAGAGCATCTGTATACAGTTATTATTAAAACATTATACAGTCAGTAAGTCAATATTTCCTGAAAGGAAAAAAAACGAATTTACTATTAGGTTGTTGAACACGTTACCAAATGGGAAACATTTTAGAGAAAATATACATTTTATATATACTCACATATTATACAGTAATGTGTAAGTGCTTTTATGTGATAAATCGTTCTATGTACTTTATTTATAACAAATTGTTCTCATACTATTTGAACTATAACTACATTTGTCAAGAGACTTAATAGTTTTATTGACGGTAAAAGTGGCATTAACCTCAAGTCTGTGGAGGATAATTAATTAGGATCCTCTCAAAAGACACATATTTTTGACACAAATTTTTTATCCTCTTCAAAATCCAGTAGTCCTCTCGTCTCAAACGTGTTTAGCGTTTTGAATTATATCCTTGTGCTCGAGATGATTAAGCTTAGGGTTATCGCATTCTCCATATACTCTGCAGTCTCTCCTTTATCTCTCCAGAAACGAGCCAAGAGAACAATTATGGATTTTAGACTCTTCGATCCCTCTTAAAATTCAGGTATCTATTTGGTTCCTACGTCATGCGTTACCAAGTAAGCGTATGACTTTAATCTACGAAGAAGCGCAGTATCTACCACAAAACGCTGTAGCTGGTTATCTCTGTTTGTACCATCTCTCGTAGGTACAAATGTACCAGTTACAGGCTATACTCACTTCTTTCTCTAACAAGATCGCAACAATTCTTTGACTTTCTAATTCTTGTAATCTTTTGATAAACTGTTGCTTTCTGTAGTTAGGTTTTGTTGATACTGCAGTTATACGATTATGTTAATTATAAATTTTGATTTCATCCAGCTGAAGAAAACGTCTCAGGTTCAACTAATCTATCGTTCATATTCAAATTTCTGATCGTTCATTCGGGAGAATATTGCACCATTTGTACCCTTCTAAACTCCAAATTATGTAAGTAAAACAGCTGAAGGTTTGGTTCCACGCAAACAGTTTTGCACTATCATATGTGACCTCTACCAAATCTGACTTTTTCTAATCGCGGTATCTCAAGCAAGAAGGTTTTCAGACACGTTGTATAGACCGCATCAGAGTTGCCGTCACCAATATCCCTGGCGATTTATTACGAGGAGTATTGGCAGTTTACAACGCTGCGTAGCATTATTAACCTAAGCATGTATCGTGCAGCCGTTATTTCACACATACATTATTCAAACACTGACTGATAAATGACATTCTTGAAACTAATATTTGACACAGTGAGTAATGAATAAAAAGCAATTTTCGTAAATGGTATGATTTTATTATTACTCTGTCGGCACTACCGCACCTTTATACAAGTGAGTAAAAGATACATTAAGTAATTTTTTCCAATATTGCAACTTCACAGACACAGATAGAGTCATGTCCACCATTATACACATACATACGGTACAAATGCCAAGAAACGTTTTTACTGATGTCAGAAGAAGATATGAAGAACCAAAATTACAGGTCAAGGGATCCGAGGGATGCGTGAATTGTAATCCATAGGTCACTGTAAAGCGCATTGTCGCACTTGGTAGCCACATTTCATTCGCACATCAAATGACACAATGGAGAAGATAGGGGAATACATATATGGGGTTTTCGCTCTGTATACCCAATGTATTTCCATATCTTCCCCATTCTGAATTAAGAATAGACCCTCCGCAGTTAAGTCTAAACAGTTATCACTATGTTCCAGTAGTGCGAGCGTCGTTACTTACTTACTTACGGTATAAAGAAATTCCTTGTTATACTTGTTACACGTTACTATTAGGGACTTTTGTATTTTGTTTATTATTATTAAACAAAGGATAGGGATTCGTAATAGATCTCTGTATTTCTGAAGAATATTTGCTTGATAAGTCTAAGATGGACTAACGTCTTTCAATAAACTTTACTGCTTTGTTGCCCTAAAAGTCATGAACTTTTTGTTATACACAGTGACGAGTCTGTGAATTAAGATACTCTTTCTCTTCTTTACATATATAGTAGACTTGACTAATTAGTCTACTCATCTACTCAATGAAGCATTTCCGTAGGCACTCTGCAATAAAACGACATGGAACGTTTTGTAATATCTTCTACATGTGTCTGGATAAAAGTAAAAAAAAAAAAAAAAAAAAAACAGTTTTAGGAGCTTTACCTTACGAGGGTGCTCCCATCCCTTGTCCCACCCCAAAGTAAGAAATATGAAAACCCCTAAAATTAACATGTCATGAAATGCTAAGAAAAAAGTTTATATGCACTTTTTTATGAATCCAGTGGTTTTCAAGTTTTTGCTAGTTAAATATAATATTATCGTTACTTTGCGTCAGTCTTTGTTAAATAATTCACAAAATGTTGAAGCCATTAAAAAAATAATAAGCACTCAAAATAAAGTATATTTTATTATAAACAAGTTAAGATTTTTTAAATTCCTGTATATTCAAACCTTTGAGATGTATGATTGTTTAAAAATAATGCTTTGATTTCTTTTCCGTCATAAACAGGTTTTGATTCTCGAAAACTCAAAAAATGTATGGCTTTAAGGAAAAGTGCCTACAACCTAAATTGAAGTCATGAAATTACCTTTAAAATTAATTTTGCTTTATCATAATACTAGTACAATATCAACGTTATGATAAAAAAATGTTGTAGGCCTATTTTAAATTTTTCGGAAACATTTAGAAATATATCTGGTATAACTTGCTATTATCTAAAAATTAAAAAAAAACCTTTTGCATATCATTAGTCTAAATTATTCTCAATATGCTCAAATTGTTTATGATTTTAAAGATCTTTGTTTCGATAGAAATAGAAAGATACGTATATTTTTAAATAACCCGAAAAATGTTAAATTTAGCAAAATGAAGGAAGATATTTAAAATAAAGATTATTTAATAAGAAATAATTTACTTGCCTTTTCATTACAGTAGGACTAAAACTTAACAAGACATGACTGTTTAAAGATGGAACTTTTATTTTTTCCTCCAAAAAACAGCTTTGACTTTGAATACCTCAAAAATCATAAGTCTTATTAAAACAGGACTCATAAATTAGATTAACGATCTATAATTTGTCTTTCTAATGAAGTCTGTTTTGTTATAATACTAATAAAAATATTACCATAACGAAGGAATGGTCATGAAAGCGTGTATGTTTTTCATACCATTTTCCGAAAACAGGCAATTTTCTGGTGTAATTTATTATTAAATAAAAACCGAGATAAATTCTGAACAGGTATTGTTGACTTACATTATTATGCCCACCTTTAAATTTTCAAGTAGGCCTATCACTTTTTTTAATATTAGAATTTGAATGTTGAGTTAATTTGGTGATGGCATTAAAATATTTTGTATTTTCCTAAATATCCGGGATAATATTGAATTTAACAAAGAAAGGTAGACATACTAAATAAGCTTTTTTTTAATTTCTGTAGCATAAATAGTTTGTGAGATATGATTGTTTAAATTTGATGATACCTAACTGAATTTCTAACTACACAGATCAGCACTGAAATGATCTAAGGAAAGGCGTTGTACCCTGGGATACTTATAAAATAATAAAATGTTATATAAATAAAGACATTCAACTATTTTCTTAACTAATATTCCATTTCTCTTTTAATTTTATCTTGCTCTTTGAATTGGACTATCTAAAGAAAAGTGCAGTTAATGATACGGATATTTTGTAAACCCTCCATCCTTTAAATGACTTCTCTGTGTTTTACAATATTTTTCACCTTACTTTCTTAATCAGCGGCCTCGAAACATTTGTATACGTTTTTCAACAATTTATTCCAAATAGTTTACTAAAAGAGAAAGTTCCAGCGCTTATGGTTGATTTCTACCCTGAACTACGTGATGTACCAATAAAATTTTGACCACCGTACTTCTTACTTATGTTTTCACTTAAAATTAATTTTTGAATATCGTAAGAAACAAAATTTTAATATCTCCTTCTTGTATGTTTCATCCGCTTCAAATTTTCCCTTTTGACTTCCTTAGATGCTGTACAGTAAATTTGACCTTAAATTCTTACTCAGCAACCTTAAATACATAATTGTGCGCAATTATTCAATTTATTTATCAATTTATTCCATACAGTTTACTACAAAAATAATTTTCTGGCATTCAAAGGTCGTTTTAATCCTTTAGGGGTGTATCACTACGACTTTTGTTTTAAATTTTATCTAGACACAATGTAGAAGATAATACAAAAGAGTTTCATGTTGATTCCTCTTATTGCAGAGAATTCCGAGGTTTGGCAATTTTTGGCTTCAGTGAATCGATTAAATCCTCAAATCAAAGCGTTTTGTTACCTAGTTCCTCATACCTACCTTTGGTATCGTTCTGGGCCTCATAATTCTAATCTACGCTATCTTATTCCAGCTTCCATGCGCCTAAGATTCGCGACTATTCAAAGGTACACTGTGTACAATAGATTTCAAGCAATAACTTTAAAGTGTAAGTGATTTTATTTTTATTCCGAGAATAATTTTATATTCTCATATGTAAAATACAAAACTGAAGCGTGTGCCTACCCTATAGTACTGTAGTGCCTTGGCAGGATATATTCCTGTTTTTGTGAAGAAGTTGCACGTTTTGACTTACAGATTGTTAACCGCATACCTTTGAAACATGTAATTTACTTCAAAGTCGTTTATTAATTAAGTAACATTTTTTTGTTCCTTGCGATATTCATGTGAGATAGGTTCTGTAGTTAAAATCCAATTTTTTTAATGTCATGCCCTACAGATAGTTGGATTACTTTTTTCTTATCTGTAAGACACTGAATTGTCACGTGTGTAAGACACTGAATTGCTCTATATGATGTGCTGATCGTCTGTGTCTGCCAATAGAGAAAGTAGTTTTACGGTGTAATCTCACCTGGGTGGGAGCTACTATAAAAACTGAAGATGACCCGCGATGCGTATATTAAGTGCCGTAATTTCTTCTTGAGTTCTTAATTTCATACACCTTTTGCGGTAGGCCTACTCGTACTTACTGTTTGTTTTAGTGATGCAGTTCTTACTCAGTGTATCTTCGTTCAGTGTGGATAGTCGACTGGGGTTCTAAGTCTGTATTACGTGTGCTAGCTAGATACTAAAGTCAATAAATACTAATTTAAAAAAAGTCATTTAACCATCCTCAAAAGTACTTACGCTATCTATATCTCGGTCCGCTCACGAGTACAGTACGCAGAGAGCATGCGATGAGAGAACAGAAAGTATAAAACCTAAAATGTACTTCTGCTCCCACAGTATGTAAAAACAATTTAATACAATTGACGTGTTTACCTAATGTAGATTCACTATGTTTCAGGTATATACGTAAAATGATTAAGTTACTGATACTTGACATGTATGTATATAAAAATGAACTCCTGCAATATGCTTTGTGCACATTTCATCAACAATTATACAAGCATATTGCAGTTCTGGATCTGTAGCCTCTCCAATTTTATTTTCAGTGAAAATTTTATGTAACAATTAAAAGTAAAGTCAATATTTACGTAGGTTTGTTGTTCTCTGTTTTTAAATTTCTTTGAAGGAAGTACAATTCGATTTCTTCTAATGACTTTCCTTTGGTTTCCGGTAACAGCACCATAGAAACTATTCCCATTAAAAAGGAAGAAGCCGCAAAAACATACAGAATTGTTGCAAGATTGACAAGTTCCGAAATCAGTGGATACACTTTAATTACAATAAACATTGAAAAGTACGCAAATCCTATAACAGCGCCCCCTAGAGTACCTCGAACTGACAGAGGCAAAATTTCTCCAGTCATAAGCCACGGGCACTGAAGGTTTCCAAACATACTCACCCCGACATTGATCAGAATACAAATAACGGGAAATAATTGAAACGGCCTCTGGCTGACCTCAACTGAACCATAAATATTCAGATAAATAGCTGCTAAAACCATGGATAACCCCATTAAAATAGAACTGCACACAAGGCAAAATCTCCTTTTCAGTTTGTGAACGAGTACGCAACCAAAAGCTGCAGCCACCACTCTCACAGAGCTGACGATTATAGTAACTGTGAATGCGTCAATTACTGTGCCTATCTCAGTGAAGAAATCAACCGCATAATATATTGTAATGAAAATTCCCGTCATTTGTTGCAGCAACATCAAAATTATGAGTAATAAAAATGGCTTCCACACATAAGGTTTATACATCTCCGAGCAAGTATTCTTCCATCCCTTATTCTGTTTTTTCAATTTTATTAATTCCAGTACGCTGTCAAGTTCTGTCCTAGCAGTCTGTTCATCGCTCCTGAAAAATGTTAACGTTCTGATAGCCTCTTCTGTTCTTCCCTTAGATGCTAAGAACTGAGCTGTTTCCGGCATCAATACTACCGACATGAAAGACAATAAACTAAACAATGTTGCAATTCCTGCCACCACTTTCCAGTAAAAAAAGTCTCCTAGTATATGTACAGCAAGCATACCCAGCGTATTCATAAACTGACATACGGAGACAAGAAGTCCGCGAAGTTTTACTAGAGAAATTTCAGTCGTATACAAATAGACAGCCGCTGACAACCCTGAAACAAACGAACCTGAAGTTAGGTCTGATACATTTGACAACGGATAAAATGAAAATAATTAAATGTCTAACCAGTAGGACTAAAGTTGACAAAATATATATATTACATATTTAAAGCATGTTTATTTTATTTTCATTGAAACGATAAATGAAAACATGGTAATAAGGAGCTGCAAATAAGGCCCTCCCTTATAATGTTCACTTTAACATCAGCGAGGTGCAATACATAGTCCTGGCAGCGGATGTGCACTATTTATGGCAGCGGAATAAGATAACAATCTTCCATACTGTGCTATGTGTTCCGCTCAAAGTCGAGTTGTTCCAACCCTGTCCTTACTCTGTTAACCAGTTCAATAGTCTAGCTGATATAGACAGACGTGAATACACCCAACACCACTCCTCTCCAACGTCACTACACGTAATTAAATGGAGACTGATTACTCTCTGGCAGTGGTGTAACGTGAACTGTACAGGTCACTGGCCTAACTTGACATCATCATCATGATGATGAACTGTCTCCTTCCGATCTTAAGAAAATATCCTCAAGTTGGATCGTGTGGAACATAAATTTACAAAAAAGAAAACTGGTTCTGTTATGTCTATACAATCGTACTGGCATAAGATTGTAGGCTACGTTGGACGTTGTAAATACGTCAATAAAGACAACAAGGTAATGATAACGTCTAAAGACAAAATAACAACATTTCTTTGTCCAACTGTGAAGCAGGCCTGTAGCTTGCTGGCCAAACGTACGAAAAATATTCTTCGGTTAAAATATATATATTTTTATTCAAATGATTTGTTTAACACGTAAAGAAATCAAAACATTTACAGAACATTTTGTATTGAAATAATACAAAAATTAATCTAGTTTTTCTTACAGGTTTATAAAAATTGTTCCTAAAGTACACGTATAGAAAAATTAATGGAATATTTTTACGTAATTTACAAGAGAAAATCTTATTTAGTAAGTTACTATAAGTTAACCTTATTTAGTTCAGATATTCCTAATAAGGTCCTTTGAGTACGTTTTTAAAATTGTCTTAATATGCACAAACTTTTCAACCCTAATAGTTTGGAACTCCCGAACACTGTCATAATACAAGTTTGCAATATTATTCTCAAATTGGAAAAATATTAAAGAAATTGAAACTAAGGTAATCATCATTTGAAATTCGTACCTTACGAACAGTTAAACTAGTTACTGCGTGAAACTCTGTACTTACCAGCAGCAAAACCAACAATTGCTCTCGCAATACACAAGCTTATAACGCTTTTAGAGAAAGCTATAAGGGTGAATCCGATGATATATGGAAGGGTGCTGATCAGTATTACAGTTTTACGTCCTATCATGTCCATAAGGAATCCGGAACAAACTGAACCAATAGGTGTTGCTATCAAGCCAATGCTAGCTGTAAAACAAGAAAATACTCTATGTGAATACTCTCAAACATGAAACACTATGTAGCATGTGAAGCACTAATCTCGCACACGTGCATGAATGCAAGGCGTAAATGTAGGGTAGAAATAAAGTTTCGTTAAGTTTCTCTAGAATTTTTTCTCCGATTTTTGTGATTCTCATATCCTAATTGCAACAAAGAAAACATGTAAACAACAATTATTGGCATAAATTGCTATTAAAATGTTTTTCACTAAATATGAAGTAACCAATTTAATTAATACATTGTTAATTTAATTGAAAGTAGTGATATATAAAAACGATGTGCTCACTTCACTGACGCGTACACACTAATGTCTGTGTGGTGACTTACCTATCCATGTTGCTTCGTCCACGGTGATCGGAATTTCAGTACCGTTTTCATTCAGCTGCGGCAACAGCACAGACGAAAACCCATGGTTCATTCCCAAAGGGATGAAACTGACACCCACTGCTAAAATAGCCAGCGCCTGAAAATTTCAACTAATTCAACTTTACATATGTCCTTTGTTATTTTATTTCACATGATAATATCTACTTTATTAGTAATAATAGTTATAAGAAAAACTCCATTATCTATAAATCCATGTGCCAGGCATGAATGATACACTTACGTTTGTTGAGTTCTGTACATGTTCTATACTTGAACGTTTCTGTACATAAACTTCAAATTTAATGAAGTTTGTAAAGACCAAAAATAATTAAATAGTGATACTGATATTAAATACTCTGTGATGTCAAGAGTGGCTAGCTGACAAACCTACACCAAAGCTGCAACAATTTTTTCTGAGAATCTGATCTAATTTTCCTTTCATTGTAGCCTACATAAAATTTATTAATATAAAATAACAGGTATACAGTCATGATTAAAACTAATGTACAAACAAGTAAAACAATCTAAAAGTATTTCATTGTAGCTAATCAGGTGCTTAAACTTTGCATGAAATTGCTTGGTATCTTAAGTAATTGTATTTTTCATAAAAAATACATCACGAAAATTATAAGAAAGTAGTAGTGACAAACAGGAATGTAATGTCCAGAATTTTTAATAGCGTATCTCCATTATACCTAAAGTCTTCTTCCACAAAATCAGTATTACATCAGATTTTGGTCTTTTTCTAACCACAATTTTGGGTTTAAAACCCAGATTTTGATCTTTTTGCTACCTAATTTGAGCAATGTTTTGTAAGGAGTTGTCTCATACAATCTTAATCACGATATTACTTATGACATTAAGTGCTTCTGTTTGATTAAATCTTCAAAATTTGTTACAATAACTAATTGATTCCACTTTTTCACCATTTTTCAATTATATTTTATCCGAAAATTATAAATGTCTCAAGCATATTATCTGTAGCACAATATACTAATAATTTGTACATTAAACAACCAAAACATACATTGTATGCATTGCAATTTGTAACATACGTATAAATATATTATAATTAGCCTATAATTAGCCTATAATGTTACATTCTACGCGCGTGTCCAACATCAGAAAATCCATGCAGTCCATCTATATTCTACTTAGTGTAAGCATTAATAAGTTTCACAAATGTGTGTGTGTGCGCGCGCGCGCATAGCCGTGACTATATGAAATTTGAGAATACGAGTAATGTTACGAAGAATACATATTATTATTGTGTTTAAAAAGATTTATTTTAATCGGTTTGTACAGGGTGATTCAGTTGGAGGTTACAATTTTAAGTTGGCAGAACTGTTTTCTTGTGAAAGATAAACATCTGATATTTGAAATTAGTCATTGTTAAGTATTGACATTTGTTTTATGGAGCGGTATTCGACTCAAGAACGTATTTTAATTGTTAAAACCTATTTTCGAAGTGGAAAAAATTTAACTAACACGATTCGCGCACTGCGAAATGGCTTCGGTAACCATAACCGTCAATCTCGTGCCGCGTTTAAAAAATTTATAAAAAAATTCAATAGAACCGGGTCAGTGTTGGATGTGGAAAGACCAGTACGTTCTCGTAGTGGCCGGTCACTCACAAATATCGCCGCAGTGTCCATGACAATCCGTCGACCTCCATTCGCCATCGTTCCCAGCAGTTGGACCTTTCCTACAGCACCACGCAGCGCATTTTAAATAAAGCTCTGCATTTGCATGCCTATAAGATCCAATTGACCCAGGAATTGAAGCCAACAGATCATAGACAGCGTCATGACTTTGTTGATTGGGTGTTAGAGAACCACCAAGTTGATGACGATTTTGCGAAGAAAATCATATTCAGCGATGAAGCTCATTTTCAACTGGATGGGTATGTAAACAAGCAAAATTCCCGCATTTGGAGACCGGAAATCCACGAGCCATTCTCGAACAATCAATGCATCCACATAAAGTCATGGTTTGGTGCGGATTTTGAGTCGGCGGCGTGCCACAAAGAGCGAGAAACAATACAGTTGTTCCACACAAAGTTCCCCGGCGGCGTCATCTCTCGTTTCGGCGATCAACATTGGCCACCAAGATCGTGTGATCTCACGCCGTTGGATTATTTTCTTTAAGGTTATTTGAAGCAGAAGGTGTATGCTAATGACCCCAAAACGATTCCAGAGCTAAAGGACGAGATTCGCCATGTTATTCATGAACTGCCGCAGGAGTTATGCCGGAAAGTGATGGAAAATTTCATCAAAAGGGCGGAAGTCTGCAGGGCCGCTCATTTGGTCGATATCATTTATCATGTTTAATGTCAATGTCTAAACAACATATCGAAATAAATACATTAAGAGTTTATCAAAAACCAATGCGTTTTATTTCAAATTAAAATTGTAACCTCTAATTGAATCACCACTTACTTCGTCTAATGGCGTTTTGTAGGTCAAAATATGTACATAATGAATAAGAGGATGATACACAAACTGCACAGAGAAACATAGAAAGAACTATGCTAGACAGGAAAGGCGAGACAAGAACACAATTAAATGGGTGCACAACCATACTAGAATAGTACGAAGTTAGAAAATTAATTGGAGGTGGACACACTATTTGAACAGGAAGATGACTACGAAGATGAGTCATGAAGGCCAAGAAACATAGAGATGCTGTGACAACGTCTCTTACCAAGATAGATGGATGACCTTGTTTAGTACTGTGGAAATGGACAATATTTACTCATTAGACAAATCATTGAAGAATGACTCTGGGGTGGCAGTAAAGTGGGTAAATAGGTACAGCTTATAATGATGATGATGATGATGATGATGATGATGGTTGTGGTGTTAGCGAGGAGGGAGTTGCATTTCAACAAATTAAAGTTTGTTGCAAGGTGCGCGTGTTGTTACAAACAACAATTCATTTATTTAAATTTATAGACTACATATAAAAGCGCGAGTTAATATATACACAATCTAGACCAGTGTTTACAAAACTATTCTAGTCTACGACACACTATAACTAAATAGTCAGAAGCCGCGGCACAATATCTCCCCCCCTCACCAACAGTACCATTCCGCGATGTCTTTAAAATCACACTGCAGCTTAATGTACTTCGATACAGTTGTGTCAATGGACTTTTCCAACTTTAACGCAAATTTATCAACAAATTTAGATTTTTGTGACTTCTGAAATTACAAAAAGTCATTGAAACACATCTTTCCACATAACTTTTATTTGCACTTTCCTAATTTATAAAACAATGAAAAACACAAAATAACACAGTTTCCGCTCTTTATTAAATTAATTTCCAATGTTGGCTTCAAGACTAAGTAAGCAAGCAACTTTTTAATTTCTTTATTTTGCCGAGGCAGACATTTTATTTTATTTTATTTTATTTTATTTTATTTTATACTTTATTATTTTTCCAAAATTTTGCGGCACACAGTTTGGGAAACGGTGATCTAGACCGTTGACTTGCCTCATAATCCACGTACTTTTATTTATTATTGTATCTGTAACAAAACAAGAAAGTTTGGAGTTGATCTGGTTTGAGCGCACAAATCAATAAATTCGTATAACAGTAAAGTTTGTCAGAATTAGGTTGTGAATGATTAAACCTCAACGTTAGGTTACAACATTCTTTTCACGTTCAAATGTTACCCGCGTATCCCGACAATGTTTCACTTGTTGCTGTGTGATAAGCATCACAATGCTCTTAACAAAACACGAACAACATTGTAAGATCTTCTGAAACGTGTCCAAAATACTGTGTAGTATTCTGGACCCCTTACTTTAAAAGAAGTTAAAATAAAATGTTACAAGCATAATACTTTGAAGAATTTTAATAATATATATTTATTTGTGTTGGAAGGGGGCTGTTATAGCATTCTCATGTGATTGGGTTAGTTAATACTGTTATAGAGCGCACTAAACAGCAAGTCAGCAACACACTACACATACTAAACAAATTTAATGTAATTAATCTGAACTAATTAGCTAAGTTAAACTTAAGTTAGCTACATACCACATGCATCGCACCATTCCCTTTGGTCAAGCATGCCTGTATTATGAAAACCATTCTTTTAGACGTGTCTAGAAAAAGAACATATAACATTTAATATTTAAGTAATGCTGTTCTTAAACATTTGATTTAAATTCATTCTATATCTATATAACGTAGTATTTTATTTTTTAAACAGTATTTTTATTAAAATTTTTCATTTTCTTTAAAAATACTGAAATATATTTATTTATTTCATTTATTATATTTATAACTCTGAACGTTGAAAATTTACAGTCTCCTAATGGTGACTAAAGTAAGTACTTAAACAGGGTTTCTAGTTTACGTAATTCCAGTTTCTACGTAAATTATTCATTACAGAATCAAAGAGTGAATAGTCTGTTCTAAAATAGAAAGAAACCTTTTTAAACGTCATTCCGCTTCTTTGTTAATAATAAAAAACTGAATGCAAGTATTTAATGTACTAGAAGCTTTTATAATATTTATTGACATTTTCATTAATATATCGTATCATTTTTTGCAATCTCAGTTTGTATTACCTTTTGATCGACGCTTCTATTTATATTGCCTTTCGATATAAGCTTCTCATTTTCTATTTAAAAAAGTTAAAAACTATCTGCAAGAATTAAGAATCATGATTTATAAAAATACAAATTTTAAGAAAAGTATATTTACAATGTTCCTTATGCTGAAAATAAGTTACTTGTATTCGTTTTTTTCATAACATTTTTAATAATAAACAAAATTTATTTATTAATAATAAATAATTATTGCTTTCTACGGACATATTCAAAGAATGAATTCTGACAGACTAATAGGGAAACATTTTAACTATTTCAGAAAGCTCAAAATACCCAAAACGTGATTCAAAGAAACAGAAAAAGGCATAGGAGAACTCCAGATTACTCAACAAGACATTGAAGAACGCTTACCACTTAAAAAGAAATTAAAAGATGCCCAAGATTTTCAGGAAACCCCAAGAAGGGGACAGGTGCCATCTCGACTGACGAAAGGAGGGAAAGGAGGAAGAGACATCGATTAAGAATGAAGGAGACGTGGAAGAGGAGGAACTTAGAGGAGAAGGAAGGAGGAACCAGTTGAACCAAACGTAGTCCACAGTGGGACATACGAAAAAATTATTATTATTATTATTAGTAATTTTGAGTACCTGGGCTACAGCGTGTCTTATAATGCATGCAACGACGTTGTGAATAAATTGCATAAGTTCAACCTTATGCGCGGGACCATTAGACGAACCCTTCAGTCAGTAAGTAAAGGAACACGCCTAACATTCTACAAGGCGATGGCTCTTCCCACACTTCTTTATGGGTCTGAGAATTGGACTTCAACGAAAGGCCAGGTCAGTCGCATCTAAGCGGCTGAAATGAGATTTCTCAGGCACGTGGCAGGGTATACTCTCCATGATCATAGAAGAAACACAGATATACGGCAAGAACTGAATCTTATGAGTATACTCGACAGGATCGCCCAGTATCGGCTGAATTGGTGGGAACATCTTTGCCGAATGGATGACTGCCGCATCCCCAAACAACTCTGGAACTATAAGCCGAGGGGACGGAGATGTATGAGACGTCCGAGGAAGCGCTGGGGTGACCAGCTCTAATCTTTGCCTATTTGAGACCGGAAAAAATCATCCATGGTTTAATCCGTGAAGATTATTATTATTATTATTATCTTAATAACAACAATTATAATAATGGAAAAGTCAAATGATGATATTTATCAATGTTGATCGCCAATCACAGATTTCGAATGCTCGCTCTTCGTAGGCCTATATTTATCGATTGTACATCTTGTTCAGTTACTTTTTATTAGTTTGCATAGAAGTTGACCTCACCCTCAAACTACTTGTCTCTAATACGTGTTAAATAAATTTTGATTTAAACTAGATGCCGTGGATACGGCGAGCCATTCAGAATCTCTGTTCGTTTGTAAATCATTTACGATAGTGGACCCCGAATGAGAGGTATTCCTGGTTGTTACTGTTGTTACTTCAGTTAAGAATCTACAGAAAAGAAATCAATGGGGCGGGGCAGAGGTTATAGTGCGGGGAAGGGCACGGCTTGGCGGGGTGGCAATGTGGACAACTCATTTTACATTTTACAACTCCAATGCATACTTTGAAGAGTCTGAGCAAAATTTGACATAGGTTGTTGTACTTATTATCCGTCTAGTTTTAAAACTTAGCAGTTCCTTTCAGTTTTGCTCAAAGTAGAGACGTCTAAACTTAATACGCTTGTACGTATCTAACTTTGATTGGCAATTTGTTGCTTAGCTTAGCTCCTCATTGCTAAACTTAATACGCTTGTACGTATCTAACTTTGATTGGCAAGTTGTTGCTTAGCTTAGCTCCTCATTGCTAAGCTTTTTCAACACATAATTTCTTTTATTTGTTTGTTATAAAACGTGTTTCTTTCATTTTATTATTGTAAACGTACTGCACATTATTTTTTCACGTACATACGTACTTTCACTTCTTGGATTTAACTACTTTCACGTTCCACACTTTAACATTCATTTTAAACTAAAATTTTTAGAATTTAAATAAGTGGTTTTTCACATTTATTCCATAATTTTTTGTTCTTCTATTTATTTGAATAAATTTTTTTCTTTCTCACTGGAAATCTTCAACAAAAACCCAGTTCGAATTAGATATCAGTGTCAAAGCTACGAACACGACGTTTGCTAACTTTGTGTTGGCAATTTTTTTTATTAATGTCGCCTGTTAATACTGATCAGTTTATATCCACATTCCCGTAACTTGCTGATGATGATTCGATGTCGTTGTTGTAAGACAAGTCACAGCGAGGATTTTCTTCAGGGGAGTTCTGCAGGGTGGCAGATTATTTAGAATAATACTAAAATAATAAAAAGAAGGAGAACTCGTTATTTGCTATGTAATTAAGAAGTAAGTAGAAACATGTGAGTCATATAGATAGATATCTAATATTTAAAAAAGGCATGAAACAATAAGGGTGATGTCGTACATTACAACGTAAATAAAATAAACGATACCGGGAAACAGGTACAAATTGTGTCCCACCTTTAGCGCCGGCGCTGGTGGTGTTAAAGGTTTTATAAAAATTTCTTTAATTTCTTTAATTTTAAGGTGTTTTTCCATCTTAGTGAGTAAGTTTTTGAAAATATTTGCAGCATGTGGAATTACGTTTGCAGCAATCGATCTACACGTTTCGTCACAGAATGAATAAAAGGTGGACACTGCAGGCCCACAAAAACACACAGTTGAAAACTGCGCCATGGTGTATACAAAAACGAGGCCGGCTGCAAACTTTGTTGAAGCTGCCATACATTTACCGGTTATGGAGAGGTTACGGTAAACCATACAGTTTACAGGTATTCCCGTACATATTCCCGTAAACAACCACGACGTACCGAACCTGTCCCAGGTTCGGTCTTAATATGGCATAATGTACGCGTTTTAAGATTTTAATTATCGATTTGTTTCCGAAACGCAATAAAGCACGAAATTAACAGATAGAAAAACATACCAAATATCTGCTGAAAAAAAAACGTATACTACGATGAGTACATAAGTTTCGAACTGCAAGCATAAAACTGTTTAATACAAAAACCTTTTTAGTCGCCGTGGAATAAATTATAAATATCGTAAACCGAGTTGGTTACACTAAGGGCGGAATTAACATTTGAAAGCTACCTGTTACCTACTCGTTAAGATGACATCCTCACAAACTAGCATACAAATTTGAACCTTCCGTCAACCACCAGATAAAAGGCAGCTAGCAAGGTTTATGAAGCGAATGTGTATTCTCAAGACGGATAGGCCTATAGTTTACGCAATTAAAAATATTCGTACTTAAGTAACTCATTGGTGTAACTGTTTAATTCGACTTGTATCGCTACATTTTTACGGGAACAATTTTTTTTTTTTTTTTTTATATTTCATTTTTCCTTTCATCATTCTAGGTGAGGGGGTTTCCAACACTCGCTGCGCCCGCTACTGGCAGACATGTCAAGGTCGCTGTCGGTAGATTTTTATTTTGTATCCACAAACTGATAACTTATACAAACTGAACACATTGTAGCCCCTGTCTTACAAGTTTGTTCTTCATTAACCTTGTCATGGAGAGTTAACTGATTGTTAATCTTACCTATAAAAATATCTGTATGGAGAACCAAACATGACTTCCATGTTCAAAGATTTATATTTAAAATCACTTTCGAAATGAAATATTTCCATAGAAACTACTTCTTTCTTCAGGCTTAACCACAGTACTGTGGTCACTAACGTATACCACCTCACGTTACCGCACTCGATTTTCACTGATGATGGCAGTCGATAGCACTGCCGAAACGTCTGGTTTTGTAGAAAACATTGGACCACGCCAAACAGTCCGGGAAGGGATTTTAACAACAAACTACTTCTTTGTTGCCGATAACATAATACACATGACATATAAATAAAAATTATCCCCTCCCCTTCAACTATCATTTTCCTTTATAGAAAATTACCCCCACCCCGTTCAACTAGCCTCTTCATTTATAGATATTTCATCTACGTTTCTACAGTGGATTATTATAATCTTCTTTTCAGGATACTTTATTTATCAATATTAAGTACTTTACTCTTGTTAAAACATAAAACGCTGCTGGTAAACTACACTTTCCCCGTAACCGATCTTCACCAGAATCAATAGGCCTTGAGTCCTCTACAATTCAGGAAAGTATGAAAAAAATAATTTGATTCTGTTTGAACGTGCGGCAGTTATCGTTCGTCATAGAAATATCGGTATGGAGAACCATACATGACTTCCATGTTCTAAGATTTATATTTAAAATCATATTCGAAATGAAATATTTCCATAGAAACTACGTCTTTCTACTTATTGCTTCAGCATTAACCACAGTACTATGGTCACTAACGTATACCACCTCACGTTTTCGCACTCGATTTTCACTGATGATGGCAGTCGATGGCACTGCCGAAAAGTCTGTTTTTACAGAAAACATTGGACTACGGCTAAACAGCCCGGGAAGCAATTTTAAGAAAAAACTACTTCTTTGTTGCTGATAACGTAGTACACATATACAAAATTCTCCCCTCCACCTTCAACTATAATTTTTAATAATAGAAAATTACCCCCACCTCGTTCACCTAACCTCTTCATTTATAGATATTTCATCTACGTTTCTACAGTGGATTATTATGAGCTTCTTATCAGGATACTTTATTTATAAAAATTAAGTACTTTACTCTTGTTTAATCATAAAATGTTTCAGGTAAACTACCCCTTTCTCTTAACCGATCTTCTCCAAAATCAATAGACCTTCAGTCCTCTAAAATCCAGGGATGCATGCAAAAAAATATTTGATTCTGTTTGAATGTGCAGCAGTTATCGTTCGTCATGGAAACATTTCTCTTGTTAC
Source organism: Magicicada septendecula (assembly GCA_034769895.1). NCBI lineage: Eukaryota > Metazoa > Arthropoda > Insecta > Hemiptera > Cicadidae > Magicicada > Magicicada septendecula. Next base: position 976,581,947 of record CM068367.1, on the reverse strand, counting down.
AACATAAAATGTTGCTGGTAAACTACCCCTTTCCCTTAACCGATCTTCACCAACACCAATAGGTATTGAGAACTCTACAATACAGGGCTGTATGCAAAACATCATTTGATTCTGTTTGAATTTGCGGCTGTTATCGTTTACCATAAAAAAATTACTCTTGATAAAAAACCGTTGCAGGTAATCTACCCCTTCCCCTTAACCGATCTTCACCAAAAGCGACAGGTCTTGAGAACTCTACAATTCAGGCCTGTAAGCAAACAATTATTTGATTCTCTTTGAATTTACGGCAGTTATCGTTCGTCATAGAAAAAATACCCTTGTTAAAACCTAAAACGTTGCTGGTAAACTACCCCTTTCCCTTAACCGATCGTCAACAAAATCAACAGACCTTGAATTCTGTATAATTTAAAAAGGTATGCAGAAGAGTAGTTGATTCTGTTTTAATGTACGGCAGTTATCATTCGTCATAAAAAAATTACCCTTGATAAAACATAAAATGTTGCAGGTAAACTACCCTATTCCCTTAACCGATCTTCACCAAAACCAACAGGTCTTTAGTACTCAACAAATCAGGGTGGTATGCAAAAATGTATTTGATTCTGTTTGAATTTGCGGCTCTTATCGTTTGCCATAGAAATACCCTATTAAAACATAAAACGTTGCAGGTAAACTACCCCTTTCCCTTAACCGATCTTCACCAACACCAATAGGTATTGAGAACTCTACAATACAGGGCTGTATGCAAAACATCATTTGATTCTGTTTGAATTTGCGGCTGTTATCGGTTACCATAGAAAAAAATTACCCTTGATAAAACACCGTTGCAGGTAAACTACTCCTTTCCCTTAACCGATCTTCAACAAAATCAACAGACCTTGAGTTCTGTATAATTCAAAAAGGTATGCAGAAGAGTAGTTGATTCTGTTTTCATGTACGGCAGTTATCGTTCGTCAAAAAAAAAATACCCTTGATAAAACATAAAATGTTGCTGGTAAACAACCCTATTCCCTTAACCGATCTTCACCAAAACCAACAGGTCTTGAGAACTCTACATTTCAGGGCTGTATGCAAAATATTATATGATTCTGTTTGAATTTGCGGCTGTTATCATTTGCCATATAAAATACCCTTGATAAAACAAAAAACGTGTCTGGTAAACTACCCCTTTCCCTTAACCGATCTTCACCAAAAACAATAGTTCTTTAGTACTCAAGAATCAGGGCTGTATGCAAAAACGTATTTGATTCTGTATGAATTTGCGGCTCTTATCGTTTGCCATAGAAAATACCCTTTTAAAACATAAAACGTTGCAGGTAAACTACCCCTTTCCCTTAACCGATCTTCACCAAAACCAAAAGGTCTTGAGAACTCTATAATTCAGGGCAGTATGCAAAACATTATTTGATTATGTTTGAATTTGCGGCTGTTATCGTTTGCCATAAAAAATACCCTTGTTAAAACATAAAACGTTGCCGGTAAACTACCCCTTTCCCTTAACCAATCTTCACCAAAATCAACAGATCTTGAGAGCTCTACAATTCAGGGCTGTATGCGAAATATTGTTTGATTCTGTTTGAATTTGCGGCTGTTATCGTTTGCCAAACAAACAAAATTACCCTTGATAACAAAAAAACCGTTGCTGGTAAACTACCCCTTTCCCTCAACCGATCTTCACCAAAAACAATAGGTCGCGAGTACTCTATAAATCAGGGCTGTATGCAAAAAATTATTTGATTCTGTTTGAATTTGCGGCTGTTATCGTTTGCCAAAAAAAAAAATCTACTGACACACAGACACACACACAGACACTTTTCGAAAAATGACTTTTTTCATGTTTTGAGTGTAGTACGATCAGAATCTGCAATAATCTCGAACACGATTTTTTTTGCCATCACCATACTTCCATTTCCTTAAGGAACATGGAAGTAAAAATTACCCTTGTCAAAACATAAAACGTTGCAGGTAAACTACCCCTTACCCTTAAACGATCTTCACCAAAATCAATAGGCCTTGAGTCCTCTATAATTTAGAGTTGTATGCAAAACTTATATGATTCTGTTTGAATTTGCGGCTGTTATCGTTTGCCATAGAAAAAATTCTACACACACACACACACACAGACGCTTTTCGAAAAATGACTTTTCTTCATGTTTTGAGGGTAGTACAATCAGAATCAGCCCTTATCTCGAACACGAGTTTTTTCGCCATCACCATACTTCCATTTCCTTATGGAACATGGAAGTAAAAACTACAATTTTATTATTTTGTTATTTTAAATGGACCCTTAAACAATAAAACGATCAGAATTAAAATTTTCAAAGCACAATTTTTACTGGCTTGACTTTAAACTTACTCTTCAGTGAAAGTAACTAACACAACCTCTAAAACAAACGATGGTTTAGTGCTGTCCGCGTCCTCTAAATGAATACTTAGGCTAATGTAAACACAAATACTGCCAATTGTTCACTGATATTTTGTAGTTTCATCGTATTCCATTATTATCTAACAATTCGTAACTTTAAATTCATGTGTACTTTGTAGGCCTTTACTGTGATTACTCGTTGACAGGGCTCGAGAGATAACAGTAGTCGATGGATGTACGATCCTGTAAACGTGAAGTATTTTTTAGCGCTATACGAAAAAGTGCTCGTATAACGTGCGGTAACTTGCCAAACAACGAGTGAATTTGAAATCGTTACTTAAATTAAAACACTCCGCATGCATTAATTGATATTTATAAAAATTCTGTTGTAAATTTCTCGCTATTTTTATAAAACTATGAACCTGCCTCAAATATTTTTTAATGAATTGCTTATGCGAATTATCACTTTACATGTCATATTTACACTAGTCATGTCCTTTTAAGTACGAGTTTTAAGGTTTAAATCACGTTGCTTCTTGTATGATACGAGGTTGTACTACATATATACTATAACACTGACAATTAATTAAATAAAAGCAGTTTAAAAATTATTAATTGGTAATAAATATTAAACACGCGTAAAAGATACGCATAAGTTTGTTCGTTAAATGTAATAGTTTTTAACACACAATTCCTTAAGAGTTGTAGAGAATAAAGTTTTAATTGACTGATTGTAAAGTGTGGCGGTTTTTGCTGAGATATTATTGTCATGAGAAGATACGAAATAATCATGTACATTGAGCAAACACGTCTTGTGTCAAACCCTCACATCCCGATTTCTGTACTACAATAGTAGCGAATTACTAGAATACGGAGATACTTATGGAGTATTCGGTTAAGAGAAAGAAGCGTTTGCTCTGAAGCCGCTTATTTATGGCTGAGGGCTGATTCTATACTTTATTGACATCAAATTAATTTAAAATTCTTTATCGCTGCTATTAAAAACAGTACACAATCTGTACGGAATCTAGTTAATAGATTTGTACTATTTTGTGTACACACGCACTCAGACTTTTGAAAAGTTAAAATATATTAATGTAAAATACAATTAATAGTGAAAAAAGATTTAATCGTTACTGAAAAATAGTTTAATTAGATACACAAACAAATTGAAAAATATCAAATCTGTTATACTGTAGACATTTGACAGAAAGCAGAAGCACATCTCACTCGTCTAATATTTAAATACCAACACTTACCTTTGCGAGAGACTTCCACGAGTAGACTGCGCAGACACCTAACGTTACGCCGCATAGACTGCACAGACCGTTCTAGCTTATCAATTAATATTGTAGACAACACGTGGCAGTGATTAAAAGAAAACAGTTAAAACCTATATTATGTGCGTAACCGTTTTTTGTAAACATTCTTCAAACCACCATAACAACTTGAAAGAACACATAAAAAATTCATTACCACCTACAGTGAAAGAATGCTTACGTATGTGAACTGATAAAAGATATTTCTATGAAATAATCTAATAATACACAGAGAGGTGTTGTGAAAACAACTTTATCTCAAGTGCGTGGTAAGCAACTGACGGTTTCTGTTTAAGCAACAACCAAGCAATTTAAGCCTACAGCAAATTACTGCCGAAGATATGTCAAAAATAAAAACCAATTTTTCTCTTTCCTCCAAAATGATTCGTGGGATTTCTTCTGCTATTCGCGTTGCTACAAAGAATCGCAAAATTTTCGAACCAAATTTGACACAGAAACTGATTACTTTAAATCAAACGCTTGATTCATAGTTTGACGTCAAAAACTGTGATTTTGTAAATGTCAAAGATAATACAAAATAGAGTAGAATCTGTAGTGTTCTGTAATAATTTAAAGGAGTTAATTGAATACGTAAAAGGAAATAGTCAACTTGAGCAAGTCCATTTGAAGTTTGGGGTAGATGGTAGTGGAGGTTTCTTGAAAGTCTGTCTCTCAGTTCAGTCAATTGATAAATCGAATTGTGAAAGTGAAATCCCCCTTCGCCAGTCTTATAACCAAGGTGTTGCAGCTAAAAATTTTAAAGATTCTGAAGTCAAAAAGTTATTTTTACTGGGGTTGGCGTCATGTACGCAAGAAAGTTATGATAATATTTTAATGCTATGGTCACTTTTAGGTATCAACGAATTTAAAGGAACTGTTCCCACAGACTAGAAACTTGCAAATATGCTAACAGGTATTATGATGTGACGATTTAAAGGCAATTTAAATAGCACAAATAAATTTTTGTTCTTATAACAAGTGAGAGTATAATCCACCCTCCCTCTGTACCTAGATACCTGTATCAACTTGTAAAAAGGCTAGTACGAACATGCAAAGTACACTGTTATTAAGCGAAAACTAATAATCATTCTATTTAAATAAAAGACGTAATAATAATAAATGAAATACCTAACTCCTAACTAAGAAAAGGTAGGATAATTTATAGTAGTTTATTAATGGACAATTAATAATAATAAAAGTACGAACTACTTTTCTCTCGGCGTGTAAACTGCGCCCACTTCCCTACTCTCTGCCGCTAAACTAACGCCAGTCGACCGAGAATCTCTGACATGTAAGCAGCTTGAAAATGTGTCGTGAAGTTAAACTTACGTTTATGTTGCTAAAACGATGTAACAAGAAGTTAGTGTTTCTCATTTACATAATCCACATGTAGCTAAAACGAAATGAAACTTAAAACTAGTAATGTAGTTCAGATGTTCAGAAAATATTATTAATAAAAAAAAACTTAGCCGACACATCTCTTTATGAAAAGTAAGTGGTAAGATATGTTCAATACCATGTAAAAGGTAACATTAGTGCTGTTAAAAAATTAAATGTGAAAAGTGAACACCAACGCCAGGAATGAAGTTATGACAACAACTGTACGAGCTCCAAGTAGCAGAATCCCAGCGTCATGACCTAGATCACAATTCTGAAACAACAAACTAAATGGAGGAACCAGAAGGACAACGAACTACATCCAGGAAAACCTACTGAAGAGGATCATCACGACGACCAGCCGCAGATTCACGTTATACTCAGGTGATACTAAACCGTAACTTCTGTGCATATATTGTTTTTAACAACCTCAACAAAAAGAACAGTAAAGTTTCTTGTAAAGACTTATTTAAATCACATAAATATTAGCATATTAATGTTTGTAGTTTCTGTAATGAGATAGTAGTAATCTGATGATGGTTAAAGGTAAAGTTAATATGAAATTACATCAGACTATTCTTCAAATAGTTTGGATGATGTTGAAGTATGTTAGAATATTATAAAGTTAGAACCCGGATCCGTGGTAATCAAAGTAATACACAGCTGTATGATTTTGAGATACTAAGAGTAACAATTTAAAGAGTATTTGATGCAGAATCTATAAGAATTTTCTTTTAAAGTAAAGTAAAAATAAAAAGATGACCATTAAAGGTATTATGTTTAAATCCGTAGTTAAGATGCAATAATAAAGAGATGTTTTCGCTAATATCCAGAGAGTGAATATTTTTATGTAACCTTGGACAAATTCCTGATATATACATTGTCATAATTTGTTGGTAAGTAAATTTTACTAACTACGGCAGCTAGTTTAATTAACAGCAACCAATTAAACTGGTTCCCTATGTTATAATGTCTTAACAGGAGACACATTATAATGTCACACACAAGCAGTTTTCCTTACACATGGTGTACTGCATTAAAAGACAAATTAAATGTATGTGGTGCATATAGAACAATTGGGAACTGTTTAGAAAATAAAGGGAACTCCTATAAGAACTGCATATATCCTACGATTATTTCAGGTAATGAAAACACTGAAATAATTGACATAATACCGCCACCGGAACTACACTTAATGATTGGTATAGTTAATATTATATTTAAACACATGTTAATTGAATTTGAGGAAGATAGTTTGACTTGGGCCAAGACATGCTGTGTTGCACAAGAGATAACTCACGGAACTTCTGCTTTTGCAGGCAATTCTTGCAAAATCCTCTGGGATAAAGTGGACGTGCTGCGCGCAAACTGCAATATTGGTTGTTTGAAATATGTCAAGTGTTTAAAGGATTTTCAAGATGTTATCAATTCTTGTTTTGCTACAGCTCTCAATCCAAAGTTTGAAGATTACATAATTCAAATCCGTAAGAGTTACGTCGATTTGAAAATTAATATTACTCCGAAAGTTCATGCAGTGTTTTTTCATGTCGCCTATTTCTGTTCAAAAATGCAGAGAGGACTTGGTTCCTTTAGTGAACAGGCCATGGAATCTGTGGATTCTGATTTTCAAAAAACATGGGCTAAATCAAAGTTAGAAGTATCAACCCAGAGTATGCGGTCAAATTCCTGAAAGCCGTGCGCGAGTACAATAATTGTCATATTTAATGTTTTCTACACATTAATATTTGTACAATTTAATTTATTATAGCTAAAAACATTATTTACACTGTACTCGTAGGCCTAATGTAAATTTACATGGCTAATAAAGTTGTATATACTTTGTTCTGGAAATATTATTATTTATTTCAGTCAATTAAAGTAATGAAAGTCATACAGTCAAAAAAAATTGTCATACATATATATATTGTAGCGTGACAGAAAATCCACTACAATTTAAGTCATATGAAATCCTAAAGTTTAATTACACCAACAAATGTTATAATAATATTGAATGACATTTAAATAAATCAGAGGAATGAACCACAATAAAATAAAAATCCTCACTACATTATATATAAAAAAACCACTGTTTAAAAAAACCAAAGAAAGTATCGAAGCAACTCATAGTATAATATCAGTAAGTTACCCAGGAAGCTCAGAGCAGTAAACCAGTTATATAAGACCATATCAAGAAAAAAGAGACTCAATTAAAGAGTGGTGAATACCAAAATACCCCAAAAACAAGAAGAGGGAAGAATAAAGTTTGTGAACAGGAAGAAAACAATACCCTGAAACCTGTAGAGAAGAATAAAGTCCGTATCAGTGAATAAATTAAATGCTCCAAACTAAACCTCAGTCGAGATAACACCAAGTACCTTGGTTTACCCAAGAATGAGGAAGGAAGACCAGAAGAGTGAAGACTAGACGAGGGACAAGAATGAAGACTAGAAGAAGGACAAGAAGGAAGACCAGAAGGAAGATACGAAGAAGGACAAGAAAGAAGACAGGAGGAGAGGAAGAAATAGTATGAAAGAAACACCGTTGTAAAACCTATTATTATATAAACTACTATCAACCCCAAACCCACAAAAACTATGCAAAAGAAAGTATAACATACCCAAAATCCTATAAAAATGTAATTATTTTGAAAAACTAAAGTGCTGTATAGCGTTATAAGAAGTGAACCGACTAAAGCTATTGTGTAATAAAGAAAATAAACTAGTCTTAACAGTCCATGATTACTAAAGGTCTGGTCTGAGATAATAAGACTCAAAATATCAGAACCAACAGTGAAAGTGAATTTGTGTAAGTGTTTTTTAAAAATGCAATAAACTTAAAGTTGGTGATACTATAACTTATCAGTATGCTATATCACAACTTTAATATCTAATAATAAACAGCATAATAAAATAATAAAATGGAAGATTTCCAGTATTTTATTATTTTAATGGAAATCTTTATTTACAGGACATTTGTAAAAAATGATAATAAATAGAGTATGGGAGTTAATGTTTACTGATGTAGGGGATCACAATAATAATGGTTTAAACCAGAAAGGACTGGCATTAATATAGTATTAATAAGTGTAAAATGTTTAAATAGACTGTTTATTCACAGTCCTAAAATCAATGTGTTAATAAAATGTATTTGTAAGGGTTATTAGAAAATAAGATTTATGTTATGTGTTTTAAAAAGAATTATGTTTGATAAATAATAACCTACATACCATTAATAATGTTCTAATAGGTATGCTATGTTAGCTCAAGAATAGTTAAAAGATGTATGTTCAAACCATGTCTGCAATATGTTCAATTGTGCAGATTGCTAAACAATGTTCATAATTATTTATTTTAATAACAGTAGTGTTAATTAACTACTACACCACACAATAAATTATAAACCATGTTATTTTCATATAATTGTAATTATGTAAAGTCAGAGGAGGAATTAAGTTTAAATTTATTTGAGAAAGACAGAAATATAAAATTCTAAAATCTAGGCCATTTGGTGAATTCACAGAAACAATATAAACCAGTATAATTCACTTATAAATCCTGTAAACTAGCAAGATTTATATAAGATAACTCAATTAACCACTACTGGGAATGATCCTATGAGTTAAAAAGATAATAAGAAAATATACCTTAAAACATTGTAAATTTTCAAAATATATAAATTAATTAATTTTAAAGAGCAATGTCAAATTTACAGATTAACACAAAAAACCAGTTCAAAGGTGTGATTTATATGTATTTATGGAAAGAAAGAGGAATATGACTAATTAAAATTTATTATAATAGTATTAATAATATTTAAAATGGAGGGAATTCGTATAAAGACGGAAATCCAATTTTGAGCCTATATTTCCAAAAAGTAAAGAAATTTGTTGATTTCCACAAAATATCTACAGATATGGACTATAATACATCAATTTAAAGGGAATGAGATGATTAAACCAATAATAAGGTTAATAATTCATAAAAGTGATGAATAAAATAGATAAATTCCATATATAATGTAATATTTGATCATGTGTATGGGAAGTCGAAATATGTTAACAATACTTTTTCAAAGATTAACTGGGCCAGATTTATGACCAAGTTAATTAGTCTTTTGTTGAATATCAAGCTGGACAGTTGTGTAAAGAACGTTTCTTTAAATCGAGTTGAAAATGGTACTAGCGTTTAGCCATTGAAATAAGTGAAACGAGAGTTAGACGGATTAGACACTTTTTAAAGCTAAAGCTATCAAAACATTCACGACAATAATGAAAACAAACACTTAACTTCATAATCCGAGTGATAGAAACAAGTAAAACATTATATTTAAACTGATTCATTATACAATCCTAACCATATCTTGAGAATTTTAACCCACAGAAGAGAACACATTCAAAATAAACTAACTAACACAAGTTTACACAGAACACTTCGCCAGAATACACCAAATAACTTTACAGACATATTACACCAGTGCGGGGACATTTCAAACCTTGATGAAGGTAATTTTATTGTGATTTTCTGACACGACGCATTTGCAGTAACCTAGTCCAACTCGAGTAGCGGCCATCTTGAATACGCAACCTGCTTACTACATCGCAGTGACGTCAGTCTTCAATGGTTCGAAAACAGTCATACACATTACATATTAGAATTATTTAAATTCTATTGAATAGTAATTATTGTATTTATTTTTAATTGTTAATGTTATACTTTCTCGTCACCCTTCTCTAACTATTAATTCTAATCGCTCAAAGAACCTGTCTTTTAATATAATATATCATAAAATTTGTTCTGTATGACACAATCGATAATTCCCGAGACAGAGTCGATAATTGCTCTCCATCGATAAAATATCGATTATTATTTTAAATTGTCAATAAATCTTTATATTTCCATTATTTCGTATCTGTTACTTATTTCACAGGTAATTTAAGAGTATTTATTAAGACTGAAGAACTTAAATAAGAAGAATATATATTATTTGAACGAGATATTGGACCAGCCAGAAAAGTCATCAATCGATTATTAGCTGGAGTTAATCTATTTAACTCCAGACTTGGTTCAAATCTTCAAGAAGTGCTCGACGGTCAATAAATACCTACCTGTTATTAAAATTTTTACAAGAACCTTTTAAAACAGATTTATTTCTTATACACACCTCTATAAACATAAACAAGATTTCTTAATATTTGAAAATTTTATTTTTTTATAAAATTTCCCTTTTACATTTTATTCTTTTGTAACGACCGGCATACAGAGGGCCCGCTTACAAAGTGGCGTCCAACTTAGAGGGCTTAATAATCTAAGCTTGGCAGCGATTAATAAATAGAGACAGAGGAAGATGCAAAGACGAGCTACTTCGAAAAAGAGGGCGGCAGAGGCCGAAAAAGAGGTTGACATGGGGGATAAGGAGGCAACACCCGTGGAGGATCCGGAAGTGTTACTAACCCAGGTGGAATCAAAACAACCCACACCGCCAGAGGAACAACCCGAAGTACCAACACAGACAGTGGAAGTCAATGTCCCCGAGAAGGAGAAGGAGAAAATTAAAACGATGGAAGAGAAGATAATGGAAATGCTTGCACAAATGAGTCAGAACATGGAGTCTAAATTGGAAGGAGTCAATAGAAATATAGAATCCACTAATAAGCAAATGGAAGGAATGGAGAAGAAAATGGATTCCACTAACAAGGGTATGGAAGAAAATAGTAAAAAGTTGAGTGAAGACTTGAATAACAAAATGGATTCCACAAAGGAAGATTTGAGGGAAGACAACCGATCCACAAAGGAAGAATTGGGCCGTAAAATAGAAAATACTAATAAGAGGATTGAAGAAACCAGTAAGAAGATGGAAAGGAAAATGGAAGAAAATAATAAGAATTTGGAAGAGAAGATGGAGGAAACCAGTAAGAAGATAGAGAGTGACAACCAACAATTAAAGGAAGAATTAAGGGAAAATAACAGGAAAATGGAAGAGACGATGGGGGAAAGATTGGAAGAATTGAGAGAGGACAATCAACTGCTGAGAGAAGAACTAAGGGAAGTTAACCAAGAGAACATGAATAAGTTAGACGAGAGGATTGAGTTAGCCAAAGAGGAGATAAATAAAAAGATAACTGAGACGAAGAAGTCCATTGTAAAGAAATTAGAACAGGAAGTTGTGGTTGTTAACCAGCAGATCCGAGAAGTAGACGAAAGATGTCGTCAAACAGAAAACGAAGTGCTGGAAGTCCGGGAAGTAATAACAAAGGAGATTACTCAGGTCCAAGAACAACAGAAAACAAGAATGGAGGAGACCAAGAAATTTGCCTTGGAAGAAGTAAATAAAGTGAGGACCCAAGTAACAGAAAGATGCGACGGTGTGGAAGCCGCTATGTCAAATATAACCGGACAGGTGCGTCAAAGCCAGGAGGAGATAGAGTTAATAAGAAACAGACCATCCGGATATCACAATTTCCCCATGTCAGAGAACAGAGAATGGCTCAATTTCCGGCAATACAAACGGAAGCCTATGGAGTTCTTGGCACGAATAGAGGAGTACCTCGAGAAACACCGAGGGAACCGATGGGTCTAGAACAGAGAAATCCTTGACGAGTCGTTTCGGGAGGTGAATGACCATTGGTGGATGGCCAACCGGAGCGACATCGAAAATTATGAACAATTCAAGAGCCTGTTCAAGGCCAAATACTGGTCAGAGACCACGCAATATCTAATAAGAGATAATATATGCCATGGCCGCTACAAACCACAAGTCGGCAGTTCAATGACAGCTTATTTCCTCGGCAAAGTGTGTATGGCCAAGCACTTAGAACCAGCCATACCGGAGGAATGCCTAATAAATAAGCTGTCTTACCATTATGATGAGGAGGTAATTCGTGCAAGGAGGGGCAGCCAAATAAAGACCATCCAGGCAATGACAGAACTCCTAGAGAATTATGAAAATGAAGACTACTACCGACAGAGTCGTAGGAGAAGTGATGGGCCCGAACCAAGGACGTACCAGAACAATAACCAGGGTACGAACCACATAAATACTGGGTACCAAGGAGGTCGAGCATATCCGCGAAATAACGGTCCTAATAATGGAAATAATGTAAACAATACTAATTACAATGATAATAATAATACGGGTCCCAACCAGCAAAACCCGAATCGACCCTCTAATGGTTATCAGGGTAACCGCAATCCCTACCCTAATAATGCAAATAGTCAGAGAAGCCCCAATTATGGTAATAGTCCTTACCCTAATAATGCTAATCGTGCGGGTCCCAATAACGGTAATTTTAATAATAATAGGTTTCCTCGCCCTAGAGTGAACTTCATACGAGCCACAGATGGAAGACAGCGAGGATTCAACCACAATCGACGCAACAGTTACCGAGGATACGAAGAAAGGCGGAGGAGCCTAGAACGGGATCAACCGAGGTACTATCCGACGCGTAGGAGCAATAGTTTGGACAACACTGAACAGAGGTCGCACCATGAACGACCGGAAGACCATAGGACAGATCGGCAGGTAACCACTCTGAGCATCCCGAATGAGGCATCGAATAATATGGCTCAAAGGAACAATGATGCCGAGCCTTTAAACGGGCACAGGCAGTAATAAATCGCCAGAACCCGTTACTGCTTCTGACTACTGGGTATAATAATGATAATGAGTGCAATTTTGAGAACAATCACAATCGTATTACAATCATCGGGTGCAACTACCTGAAGGACATCAGACAGGAGCTATTGGAAGAGGATAACAGGAGTCCCACCAATAACTTCAATAATGAAATTATACATGTTGACGCCAAGGTAGAAGGCATCTCAGCCAAGTTAATGATCGATACTGGGTCGAACGTGTCAATAATAAGTACGACGGAACTGGAGAGGATACAGCAAGAGTGCGGGAGAACTTTACCAACATTGCCGTTGAATAATATTGTTTTGTTGGGAGCAACCGGCCGACAAAACAAAACTATACGTAGCCTAGACAAGTCTCCGCCAGTGTGATGAGCTGTGGTATAGCGATTGACCTGGAATTCTTGGTGGCGAGCGGTCTGCCATTTAATATACTGGTCGGGTGTGATGTGCTTAGGAGGAATTCCGCCATCATTGATCTAAGAACTGAAACATTATCACTGTTTTCTAACGGACATACTTGGACGGCGAACTTGGTGGGTAGTGACCAAGTCGTTCCCGATAGTATCCATCAGCAAATCCGAAAAATTAATTACATCAATCCAACATCTATAATCGAAAAAAGGATAGACGACACCTCCAATGAAGATTTATGGTCACAAAAAATCCAGGAGATCAGGGATTTCCGGAGCGGAATAACTGGCGAAGGTTTAACAACGAACCAAGCGAACAAATTAATAGACATATACAACAAATACAAATCAGTCTTTTCTGATGAGCCCGGTAAAGTGAAGAATTTCCAGTGTACTCTACAATTCCGAGACACAGTGGACTTTAACCGGAAGTCTTACCCCATTGCGGAATCACGAAAGCAAGCAGTAAGAGCTGAAATAGAGCAAATGATTAACCGTGACATTATAGAGAGTAGCTATTCCCCTTATACAAGTCCTATCGTGGCTATTCCTAAGAAAAACGGACAAGTCCGTTTGTGTTTAGATGCGCGCGAAATAAATAAGATGATCATTAATGACAGGACTTCGCCCGGTGAGACTGAGGAGATCTTAAAACGATTCCACGGTACCAAATACTTCACTACCTGGGATACGGTGTGCGGATACTGGCAGGTGGAATTACATCCACAGAGTCGCCAGTATCTGGCCTTTATATTCGAAGGGCGGAACTACCAGTTTAAGAGGTTGCCCTTCGGACTGGTAAACTCAGTCGCAGTCTTTGTGCACTGCATGGATCAGATACTTGGCCACGAAGCACTAAAATTCACCACCGTATACGTTGATGACTTGGTAGTGTCCTCAGAAACTTGGGAGGAACACTGCTACCGTGTGGAACACGTCTTACAGAAGCTAGCAGCAAACAATATTTCGCTGAAGTTAGCAAAATCTCATTTTATTGCTAAAGAGATACAATTCTTAGGCTTCATATTAAATGATAAGGGAATCTCACCGTCGGCTGAAAAAGTCAAAGCGATTCAGAACTTTCCTACACCAAAGAATCGAAGGCAGTTACAGTCGTTCCTGGGACTATGTAATTACTACCGCAAGTTCCAGGAAAAGTACTCCGAACTGACTGCCAGATTTCAGCCGCAACTGTCATCTAAAAATAAATGGATCTGGGGTAATGAACAACAAAATATATTGACTCTGATAAAACAAAAATTCCTTAAACATATTATACTCCGCCATCCAGATTTTAACAAGCCTTTCTTTCTTAATTGTGATGCCAGTGACATCAGCCTCGGCACTACATTATATCAAGAGGATGAGGAGGGCGAACATCTTGTAATCTGCTTTGCCAGCAGAGCTCTGAACCAGAGTGAGAAAAACTATCACGTGACAGAAAAGGAGTTATTGAGTGTCGTGTTCGCGTGCGGAAAGTTCCGCACATATATTCTTGGTTATCCCGTTACCGTCCGGACAGACCATAAATCTATCTCGTTCCTTAAGAGATGTAAGTTGAGCCATGGAAGGTTAACGCGGTGGATACTATTGCTGCAAGAATACGACCTTAAGTGGGAGTATATCCCCGGAAGGAAGAATGTCGTCGCGGACGTATTGTCTAGAGTAGACATTGACAAACAGACGTTCGAGGGGGAGAAGGAGAGTATTCTGAAAGTGTACTATATTCTCAGCAGCAGCGCCGGTCTACAATCAGTTCTGGAACAACTAAGCACACACCAACAAGCTGACCCGAAATTAATTTCTATTATCTCAAGATTGGAAGCAGGGGATGAGACAATCTCCCAATATTACACTATACATAAGGGAATCCTGTTTTCCAAACCATCATTATATAAGGAGGAGTGGAAGGTAATAATTCCGACCCATATCGAGAAGGAGATAGTGTTCAGTTGTCATGTTCGATATGGGCATATGGGCGCTTTAAAGGTGGTAAAGGCCCTGGAAGAGAGCTGCTATATCAAGGACATAAATCGGAAGGTTCGGAGGTACATTAGAAACTGTCGCATTTGCCAACTCGTAAAAACTAATAACGAGAAAAGAGAAGGGCAGATGATTCCAATAACATCGCAGTCGAAACTTGAGAAGGTATTCATGGATATCTGTGGGCCATTTCCCCGCAGTGGAGGCCGCCACCGATACAAATATATCGTCATCATTATGGACCATTATACCAAGTTCGTGAAGCTATACCCAGCAAATCGGGCGACTACGAATAAAGTTCTTGAGATCCTGTTCAACCAGTACTTCCCAACCGTCGGAAAACCGGTATCGATCATAACCGACCACGGAACACAATTCAAGGGGAGGAAATGGCGGGATACACTGCTGTCCATGGGGGTTCATACATACAAGACATCCGTATACCACCCAAGCAGTAACCCGGCCGAAAGAGTCTTGCGAGAGGTGGGGCGCCTATTAAGAACGTATTGCCATGATCAGCAGAGAAGGTGGCAAGAATACTTGGAGGCCACTGAAGAATTCCTCAACCTGGCCTACCATCCAGCCATAGGAATAACCCCATACTCCGCAATGTACGAGAGACAACCCCCTAGAGAGATTGAAGATATCTTGGAGTTCCCCAGAGAGCATAAATATAGATTCGATAGAATTCAATTTTGTAATAAGGTGGCCGAAGATCAGGAGAAACGGCGGAGTAAATACAATAAAAGCATGGGTAAGGTTATTCATTATACCGTTGGAGAGAAGGTGTTGTTGAAGAATAGGGAATTACCCAGTTCTTTAGAGGGGATAACAAAAAAGTTATTGCTCCTGTACACTGGTCCCTATATTGTCTCAAAGGACAATAACAACAACACCTACGAAATCAAGGAAATGAGTTCAAATAAAGTCAAGGGTGTCTTTAACCAGGCATCCATGAAGAAATTTTATGATTAAAATCAGCCAAATTCTAAAAAGAAATATAAGCACATATTACCTACAATTATTAGAAAATTTTATGGCAAGAATATAAGATTAGAATTTAAAATCCCCAAAATTCTAAAATACATGTAAGCCCATTACATACAATTTATTTGAGAAGAATCATTTTGGAAGAAGATATATAAGATAGAATTTAAAATCCCCTAAATTCTAATAACAATGTAAGACAATTACATACAATTTATTTGAGAAGAAACATTTTAGAAGGAGATATATAAAACAGAATTTTGAAGGTAAAATCAGCCAAATTCTAAAAAGAAATATAAGCACATATTACCTACAATTATTAGAAAATTTTATGGCAAGAATATAAGATTAGAATTTAAAATCCACCGAATTCTAAAAACAATGTAAGCCCATTACATACAATTTATTTGAGAAGAAACATTTTGGAAGAAAATATATAATACAGAATTTTGAATGTAATTTATCCAAATTCTAAAAATAATGTAAGCCCATTACATACAATTTATTTGAAGGGAAACATTTTGACAATAATATCAAGAGAATTTAGAAAAACAAAACCAGCCAAAACACATGTAAGCCCACCTTACATACAAATGATTTGAGAAAACTTTATGGAATAATATAAAACGAGTGAATTTTGAATTATGAATAAATGAAGTTTCCAAACCAAGTATAAGTACAACTTACCAACCAATTATTAATAAAACACTTTGGTGAGATAAACAGAAGAGATTTCATACCATATTTATGGTAAGCATAGAAGATAATTACCATGGTAACAAAGGATCATAATGGGATGAAAAAAGGAAACAGATTTAGAATTAAAACAAATAATTCTGGACAATATGATCATGCCTAATTTCAATATGAAGAATAAAAACCTTTCCATAAAATGATGCTAAAGGAAATAAAAAAGAAAAAATTCTTTAATACGATTTGAGTGATTGAATATAATAAAGTACAAAAACTTTTTTGGAATTATGAGAGAATGAAACTTTGAAGTGGTATGAGGAGAAATTATGACCTCATTATGAAATTAATAAAAAACCGTCATTCGAAGGTATAATAACAATGACAGGAATAATGTGAAAATAATGTCAAAGATTTATGTAATTAAACGAATTAATATAAAATGATTTATGAATTAAATGACAATTATGATAATGACAGTTATAAAAATTCTAGAAAATAGAACAAGTGGAAATTTAAGAACAAAGAAACAGTCTAAAAATGTCATAAAGATATGCTACTATAAATAATGCAGATTATAATGAAAAAACCAGAAGGTAATAAAGAATTTATAACCAAAAGATTTATATGATAAGAAAAGTTGAAAAATGTAATAATAGAAGAGCTTCCTACCATAATATCAAATGAAAGAAACATCCAGTTAATGAGTCAGAAGAACAACTGAGATAGGAATATTAAAATCTCTGAGAAATACAATAAGTAATAAGTGAAGTATCCCAAAGATATTTTTTAAATAGTAACAAATGTGTACTATTCTGAATAATTTTTTTAATCTGTCTGAAGATAATTCCAGCAGGATTAATATGTTTTTTGAGCAGAGATGATTTGCCTCTGTACTCAAATATGTGTGAAGTATTGGACAGCAGAGGAAAGTAGAGTACAGTGCCTCTCTGAACTGAACCAGCTCACAAAGTAGGGAACGATAGGGAGGAAATATCCCAAGGAGAAAATACTAAGAAGAAATATAAAAATGAAATAATAAATATGAAACTCATATGACTATTACTATCAAGGAAGATCAAGTGAGAATGATATAAACTCAAATATAAATAAGAAAATTTTAAAATGGAAGGAAGTCCAAAATAATAACAAACCTTGAATAATTATCATAAGCAATTGTTTCAGACAAAGCAAGTATAGTCTGAAAAAATTACTTCTGGAGAAGGGCATTCTGTAGCGTGACAGAAAATCCACTACAATTTAAGTCATATGAAATCCTAAAGTTTAATTACACCAACAAATGTTATAATAATATTGAATGACATTTAAATAAATCAGAGGAATGAACCACAATAAAATAAAAATCCTCACTACATTATATATAAAAAAACCACTGTTTAAAAAAACCAAAGAAAGTATCGAAGCAACTCATAGCATAATATCAGTAAGTTACCCAGGAAGCTCAGAGCAGTAAACCAGTTATATAAGACCATATCAAGAAAAAAGAGACTCAATTAAAGAGTGGTGAATACCAAAATACCCCAAAAACAAGAAGAGGGAAGAATAAAGTTTGTGAACAGGAAGAAAACAATACCCTGAAACCTGTAGAGAAGAATAAAGTCCGTATCAGTGAATAAATTAAATGCTCCAAACTAAACCTCAGTCGAGATAACACCAAGTACCTTGGTTTACCCAAGAATGAGGAAGGAAGACCAGAAGAGTGAAGACTAGACGAGGGACAAGAATGAAGACTAGAAGAAGGACAAGAAGGAAGACCAGAAGGAAGATACGAAGAAGGACAAGAAAGAAGACAGGAGGAGAGGAAGAAATAGTATGAAAGAAACACCGTTGTAAAACCTATTATTATATAAACTACTATCAACCCCAAACCCACAAAAACTGTGCAAAAGAAAGTATAAGATACCCAAAATCCTATAAAAATGTAATTATTTTGAAAAACTAAAGTGCTGTATAGCGTTATAAGAAGTGAACCGACTAAAGCTATTGTGTAATAAAGAAAATAAACTAGTCTTAACAGTCCATGATTACTAAAGGTCTGGTCTGAGATAATAAGACTCAAAATATCAGAACCAACAGTGAAAGTGAATTTGTGTAAGTGTTTTTTAAAAATGCAATAAACTTAAAGTTGGTGATACTATAACTTATCAGTATGCTATATCACAACTTTAATATCTAATAATAAACAGCATAATAAAATAATAAAATGGAAGATTTCCAGTATTTTATTATTTTAATGGAAATCTTTATTTACAGGACATTTGTCAAAAATGATAATAAATAGAGTATGGGAGTTAATGTTTACTGATGTAGGGGATCACAATAATAATGGTTTAAACCAGAAAGGACTGGCATTAATATAGTATTAATAAGTGTAAAATGTTTAAATAGACTGTTTATTCACAGTCCTAAAATCAATGTGTTAATAAAATGTATTTGTAAGGGTTATTAGAAAATAAGATTTATGTTATGTGTTTTAAAAAGAATTATGTTTGATAAATAATAACCTACATACCATTAATAATGTTCTAATAGGTATGCTATGTTAGTTCAAGAATAGTTAAAAGATGTATGTTCAAACCATGTCTGCAATATGTTCAATTGTGCAGATTGCTAAACAATGTTCATAATTATTTATTTTAATAACAGTAGTGTTAATTAACTACTACACCACACAATAAATTATAAACCATGTTATTTTCATATAATTGTAATTATGTAAAGTCAGAGGAGGAATTAAGTTTAAATTTATTTGAGAAAGACAGAAATATAAAATTCTAAAATCTAGGCCATTTGGTGAATTCACAGAAACAATATAAACCAGTATAATTCACTTATAAATCCTGTAAACTAGCAAGATTTATATAAGATAACTCAATTAACCACTACTGGGAATGATCCTATGAGTTAAAATGATAATAAGAAAATATACCTTAAAACATTGTAAATTTTCAAAATATATAAATTAATTAATTTTAAAGAGCAATGTCAAATTTACAGATTAACACAAAAAACCAGTTCAAAGGTGTGATTTATATGTATTTATGGAAAGGAAGAGGAATATGACTAATTAAAATTTATTATAATAGTATTAATAATATTTAAAATGGAGGGAATTCGTATAAAGACGGAAATCCAATTTTGAGCCTATATTTCCAAAAAGTAAAGAAATTTGTTGATTTCCACAAAATATCTACAGATATGGACTATAATACATCAATTTAAAGGGAATGAGATGATTAAACCAATAATAAGGTTAATAATTCATAAAAGTGATGAATAAAATAGATAAATTCCATATATAATGTAATATTTGATCATGTGTATGGGAAGTCGAAATATGTTAACAATACTTTTTCAAAGATTAACTGGGCCAGATTTATGACCAAGTTAATTAGTCTTTTGTTGAATATCAAGCTGGACAGTTGTGTAAAGAACGTTTCTTTAAATCGAGTTGAAAATGGTACTAGCGTTTAGCCATTGAAATAAGTGAAACGAGAGTTAGACGGATTAGACACTTTTTAAAGCTAAAGCTATCAAAACATTCACGACAATAATGAAAACAAACACTTAACTTCATAATCCGAGTGATAGAAACAAGTAAAACATTATATTTAAACTGATTCATTATACAATCCTAACCATATCTTGAGAATTTTAACCCACAGAAGAGAACACATTCAAAATAAACTAACTAACACAAGTTTACACAGAACACTTCGCCAGAATACACCAAATAACTTTACAGACATATTACACCAGTGCGGGGACATTTCAAACCTTGATGAAGGTAATTTTATTGTGATTTTCTGACACGACGCATTTGCAGTAACCTAGTCCAACTCGAGTAGCGGCCATCTTGAATACGCAACCTGCTTACTACATCGCAGTGACGTCAGTCTTCAATGGTTCGAAAACAGTCATACACATTACATATTAGAATTATTTAAATTCTATTGAATAGTAATTATTGTATTTATTTTTAATTGTTAATGTTATACTTTCTCGTCACCCTTCTCTAACTATTAATTCTAATCGCTCAAAGAACCTGTCTTTTAATATAATATATCATAAAATTTGTTCTGTATGACACAATCGATAATTCCCGAGACAGAGTCGATAATTGCTCTCCATCGATAAAATATCGATTATTATTTTAAATTGTCAATAAATCTTTATATTTCCATTATTTCGTATCTGTTACTTATTTCACAGGTAATTTAAGAGTATTTATTAAGACTGAAGAACTTAAATAAGAAGAATATATATTATTTGAACGAGATATTGGACCAGCCAGAAAAGTCATCAATCGATTATTAGCTGGAGTTAATCTATTTAACTCCAGACTTGGTTCAAATCTTCAAGAAGTGCTCGACGGTCAATAAATACCTACCTGTTATTAAAATTTTTACAAGAACCTTTTAAAACAGATTTATTTCTTATACACACCTCTATAAACATAAACAAGATTTCTTAATATTTGAAAATTTTATTTTTTTATAAAATTTCCCTTTTACATTTTATTCTTTTGTAACGACCGGCATACAGAGGGCCCGCTTACAATATATATATATATATATTGTTATTAAAAAGTACACATAATAACTTTTGATTGTGAGTGGAACTAGGTTCAAGATTTTTAGTGCCTGTTGCGAGAAATATTATACAAATATATCAATTTTTGCAAAAATACGTAAAAAAACTTATTTTTAACTGTTAAAATTAACGTTTTGAAAAAACGGCTCCGGGTTTTTTTTAAAATAGTCTTAAGTTACAATAAATGCATCCAGAAATCAAACAAAAGAAAAAAATCCGAGGTGCTTTGACTTTCGATTTAAACTTGATTCAGGACCCCTGTGGGCGGTTTGTAAAAAATTGTATAGGTTGTGTCGGTCCCATGTCACTAAATTTCTTCGTTGTCTACAGAATGGGCTAGCAGGCGAATCGCATGCAATCAGTTGCGTAGTGTAATAGACTACATTTTGAATCAATGCCCCACAAGGAGTGCGTGAAACTAAAAGTTGCACGAGCAGTTGCAAGGCTTGCAACTGTCTTGCAATCGATTGCAGACTGTGAAACCAATTGCAGTAAGTGTAATACGCTGGTACATTTAAGGCCTTTATTACACTACGCAACTGATAGCATGCAACTTATCTTAAAAGAAGTTGTGGTCCATTGGTTTTCTCTGCAACTGATTGCACAGCAGTTGCAAGCCTGTTTTTACTAACCTGCAAGTAGTTTCATGTAGCTTTGCAATCAGTTGCGTAGTGTAATAAAGGCCTAAACCAATGCCCCACAACGTTTTTTGCAATCAGTTGCGTAGTGTAATAAAGGCCTAAAAGACCACGGATTTGATTTCGAAGTAGCGTATTTGACAATTAAATGTGAATAAATTATTGCAGAATGCCTAACTGTCAGTAGTGTGTGTCATCTGTGAACGTAAAAGTAAAAGGAAGTATATACAAACTGTAGAAGCTGAAGTAAGCATTGCCAGCCTTATAAAATTTATAAGGTTTTATAAAATTTAAGTAATCTTGAACTAACAACTTAACCTACCATATGTATGAAAAGCGAAGTAGTTTTACTGCTGGGTATTCTCAAGTAGTTGACAATTTACTGAAATCCAAGTCACAGACACACCTCGCTTGTGTAGATAAGAGTGTTATAATTTCAGTATTTATTACTTTGTTGACTGTGTGCCAAAAAGGAAAGTGAATGCCTCGGCCATATCTCGCGCCGACAATGCCGGCCGAATATCAGGACCAAAGGTTGCGCCATCGCGCTCTGCTATATATCGACCTTGACCGACATACCGCTGCGGTCCACTACAGCGAAATCAGGTTGGCGGCGGTCAGCTGTTTGTAACTTGACTATACGCTGAAAATTTTCTGTACACGCATATTTCCTTTTCGACACTCCGGCAGGGCGGTTGTTTGACGACGAGCGTTCGTAGACTTCTTTATAATAACTGTGTAATTTTATAAAGTGCTTCAGGTGAGCCCAAAGTATTCATGTATTAATAATATTAATGTTAATTTAATAAGGGCGTGTGTATTACAATGATAATAGTGCGTGTGTGACCCCAACTTGCCATGTTAATTTCGGTATGGCCGAGAGCACGTGCAGTCTGATTAAATGTAAATTTAAAACTGAATTTAAAGGAACGAATATTTAAAGCCAGATGAATTGCATGAGTTGTAATAATATGATTATAATTGAACTGAAATTTAATAGTTAAATTAATAGTTAATTCAACAGGTAATTTAAATTGTTTGAAAAGGTGAGCCGTGCCATTACTAATGATAAGCAGTAGTCGAACTGAAATTATAATAGTGTGTGTGCGATCCGGGTTACGGGGCGAGAAAGATATGGGGTCAAGGTGTTTTTTGTTTTTTGGCTCCAAATTACAAATGGAATTTTTACAGGGTTCCCCGCAAAGTCGGAATGTAAAGGGGTTGCCGAGTTGAGGACATTACATCCATCCCCATCCGCAGAGCTGAGCACCAAGGTCCCCAACGTCGTCAGACCAACCTAGACCCACCTACACCAAACGGAACTGCTGCGGAGAAGGAATCGCACTATCCGGAGAAGCTCGTCCTTGTCTTCATCATCGATACTCATATGTGTCTTCAGAGAGCAGGTGGGAGAACAGGAGGTTGGGTTCTTTTTATTAACCACACACACAGTACTCCACCCATTATAACATAACCAACGAAAGACTCAGTTATACAAAGTAGACTCGTATATCTAAGGGTTGACATTGCTCGGAACATGTCCTGTGCAGACATGGTGCATGATGTGATTATGGTGTTCATTATTATTGGGAATCTGCTTATAATACATTTTAGTAATTTAATTGTTATTCGTGTTGTTAAATGTTGTTATTATTATTATTATTATTACAACTTAAAAATTTTAATCTCTACAAATGAAGGCAATTTGAAAATAACTTAAAAACTATACTTGAAAGATTTTAGTATCTATACAATGAACAACTTGCATATTCCTGTTATATAGTTTTCTTAATTTCATTGGTTAACCAGATTATTAGATGTCATTAGTATAAATTGAAAAAATCTCTTGTATTCATGAAATGAAAATAATTTGAAACTACTTTTAAAACTATAACTTATAACTTAGAATCTATAACTCAAAAAATTTAATGCCTGGATTGCCGTGATTGTAGTTGTTGATCATATTGTTACATGTTATTATTACTTGGAAATATTTAATGTCGATAAACGAAAGTAACTTGGAAATAACTTAAAATTATACTTGTAACTTTGTAGCATTTATATAATGAACAACTTGTACCTCCTTGTTATATAACTTCAGCAGTTTCATTGCTGATTAAATTGTCAAAGGTTGTTAGTGCAGATTGAAAATTTCTAGTGATTGCAAAAAAATGAAAATATTTTCTGTCTGCTTGTCATACTGTTTTAATAATTTATTTGTTAGTTATACTATCAGATGTTATTAGTACAAGTTAACAATATACTAGTGCCTATGAAATGAGATTGATTGGAAATAGCTTGAAAACTATTGCCTTAAAAATATTTGATGATTATAAAAGAAACATAACTGGAAATAACGAATGCACTAGTAAAAATGTTGTTGCTGTTAAACAAGTGTTTTATTGCAAGTCCTGTCACGATGGGCTCAGCGCATCTTTTCCCATCTACGTCACGCGTCTAGTTTTAAAAAATTAAGTAACGTCCCCCAAAAAAAAAAGTTTAAAATTTTTGGGGGACGTTTCAACTGTTTCAACAATGATAATGACAGGTTAAAAATTATATCGCTTATTCATTTTGTGAATAATAAATGCATAAATTATCAACTGTATTAATACAGCTACTTCCTTCTATATCTAGTTTATTTAAAATATAAATTTATACTGCATAGTTTAAACTTTCAATAACACACCTGTAATTCTCTATCCCGATCGTATTAAAATAGTATACGACATATATAGAAGCAAAGCACTACACGAGTAACATATTAATAAATTGATGTCAAATGAAAAGGACATTTTGTTATGCCTGTTGATCTGATTTGCTGAGTATTAGAAAACTGGTACTTTAGTTATATAAATTGAGAGTAATCAAATTTCGACTTATTTTTTATTGGAAGTTTTGTTTTCTTAATATTTTATTTTGTGTTATGTTATATTCTTCCAATTTACACTAAGAATGAATGCTGTTCAGACCAACTATTAGTAGCTCATTACTTTTCGACCGTTATTTTCATGATATCTGAAAACAGCGCTGCGGTCCATGTAGATCTGTCTTAAAGAGAAATATTTCGAACATTTTACAAGATGTTGGTGGAGCCATGGTTAATGCGTCCGTTTGTTTAGACCTATGTACATATTACTGTTCTATCTTAAGTAGTTTCGTTCTTTTAATGTTTTCATTGTATTATTTATTTCCTTTATTTTTCACTTTTGTTATGCTCATTATTTATTTTGAGTATTATTTTGAATGGTGTGTCTATTGTTATCCACATTACTGAGAACTAGTTTATTATTGAAAACCGTAGTGGCGAGACATTTTCTTAATAATGTCTTGTATGGAGTGGATTATTTTATTTTTCTCTAAGTGTACCTGTAATGGTGTTGCTATTTTATAATTACATAATGTTTTATAATTTTTTAGGAATACGCAGAATTATATTTTTTTAGGCCTATGACTTTTCACTAGACTGAAATTTTGGAATTTTTAGTAATCATGATTTTTTTTAAGATCTCGTTTGTATAGGCTGCCTCTTTATTTGGTTTTATATTTCCTCGTTTGTGTATTGTGTTATGTAGGCGTACACAGAGTCCGTAATGGTCTACGGAGTTAATGGTTTAATAAACTCCTGTAAAATGTTTTGACTTTTGAATTTTAAGTTTCACTTAATCTTAGATTTTAAAAAAGAAATAAATTATGAATTTCCACAAATCAAAAACATAAAGTTCTTACGAACCAGTCAAAAAATAACATGAAATAATAAGAAAGATTTAAACAAAAATTAACAAGTCGACAACAATAATCTAAAAAAAAAAATTGAATATACGAGGGTCATTCAATTAGTAAACAAACAAACAGCTGTGGAGCAAAAACGTTTTATTCAATCAATACAATTTTTTTTTTTTTGCTTTTCAACGTAGTCTCCAGTAACGTCTATGCACATGTCCCATCTCTTTACAAGCTTTTTTATTCCCTCAGCAAAGAATTCTTTACCTTGATGTCGAAGCCAGTTTTGGACTTTTTCCTTCACTTCTTCATTGCTGTTGAACTTGACACCACGCAAAGTCTCCTTGAGTGGGCCAAACAAGAAAAAGTCAGATGGGGCAAGGTCAGGGCTACAAGGGGGATGATGTGACGATTTAATTGAATATAGAATTTTAAATAAATAAAAAATTAATTTACTAGTAATTAAGTACCTTTAAATCGCACTATTAAACCTAAGCCCCTGTCCTAACTCAGAATAAGTATGAGATGTAAATGGAAAATTTAACTAAAGCATTAATAAAAAATTCGAATTGTAAAAAAGTTATTAATATCACAATTAAACCTCTGCTAGTCATCATGCGGTGACCTGTTAATTCCGGACACAACGTGCATAGCGAGTCGTCTGTAACTTAGGAAGATATAAAAATCATAATCTTTGTAATTAGTAATTTGAAGGCACAAGAGTAGTTAAAATAATTCACTTAAATTATATATGTAGGATTAATGTATTGTTTTTTTTGTAATAAGAATGTCAATTTAAATAAAAATAGGAACTATATTATCGCGGAGTACTTGCCCCTCTCCGTTGTAATGTGCCAGTCGAATAGAGTAGAGAGTCACAATGCTGCCGTCAGAGCGTATAGAACTACGAGCGAGAGCTCCACCAAAATGCACTGTTTAAATTTAATTTTAAATGTTAGCTACCACTGCTAAACGTGGCGAGCGAGTGTAATGTGTGAATTGTAGAAAGTTGTGTTAAAAAGAAAAATGTAATAAGTTAAAACAAAAAAAAAACTAACAAGTAGTAAGCAAGATGACGTCTCCCCTCAAGAGGTAAATTCAAGTACAACTTTACACATGAAGATGTGACCTGCATAAACTTCACATGTGGATGTATACGAGGCATAAGACGCTGACGAGGACCTACGTGGATCTACACCAACTTAAACTAGAGAAACTTCAATCTCCGCAGTGAACCTCCTATCTAGTAATTGCCGAAGACACGACTCAGATGACGACGCCGACTTCAAGAATTCCCAAGAGAGACACCCCAGGACGAGGTTACCACGACCTATTGTAAAGGTGACTCGATAGCTTGCCTATCGAGAGTTAATTATATTTGAGACATAACTTACAGAGAAAAGAGACTTTTCAAAGACTATAATTTTATTTAAAATTTAAATGAGACCAACTAAGAGTTTACTGTAATATTCAATATCATACGTTGTAACGCATTATATGTAAATGTAAATTATAATCACTTTAGTTAATAATACCATTCTTCAAATGGTAAAAGAAGTCTTGCAAGCATCTAGATGAACACAAAATACTCAGAAGTCTTTGCTATAGATATACTTACAGTAAACTCGGATCCGAGGTAAAAGAATACATAATCAGTTTGATCCCCAGTTTTTCTGAAAACCATTCAAATATTTTAATCTAATTAATTATGTCATGGGATCTTTTCATATCAGTTGTTAATAAAGAGAAATCATCTTATTACACATGAAAATGAGTGCATAAATCAGTGAAATACCTTCCCTTGTTTCCTAATAATTAGCTTAAGTAATTTGTTCAATTATTTTGAGTTTAATAACAGTTCGTTACAACGTAGGCAGCCCATGTAATTGGCAGGTGTCAATTAAGATGGGTTCCCTGGATTTGTAACGTGGTAAAAAACGTTACAATGAGGCAGGATCCCCTAACCTACTTTTTTTATTGTTTCGAGCGTGAGTTTTGCCGTGTGTGGGCGGGCATTATCGTGAAGAAGAATCACACCTTTCCTCTGCCATCCCGGACATTTCTTCTTCAAAGCTTAACTTTGTTCACAATCATGTCAGAATAGTACTGACTATTGATGGTACGCTGGTCTTGTAGGTAATCACAGAAAATTGGGCCTTGGGAGCTCCAAAAGATGGTTAACATCACCTTACCAGCCTATGGCTGGATTTTGAATTTCTTTTTGGCGGATGAACTGGGATGCTTCCACTCCATGCTTTGTCGCTTTGACTCAGGTTCAAAATAGTGAATCCAAGTTAGTGGTTATAGTGGTTCCAAAACCAAAAATCTTATAACAGAACGCTGTTCTTCGAAAGTACTGTCCTCAAGAGGACACGCCATCGTAAATAAAACTGTATTGGTTATGTTTATGCAATATATTATTGAACAGCTGATCAAAACTCACAACAACGTTGCCAGGTAACGCTCTTGAAACTTTCAATCAACTGCTACAATTATTTTCTTTTCTACAACTGTTTGTCTGTTTAGTTATTGAATAACCCTCGTATATCATTTTATTTAGACCTATTTGTAAATTTTCAAATAATTTGAAGCTAAATACGCAATAATGCGCAAAAGTAATGAAATTTTCTTGTAGCCTATATTGTTGAAAATTAAACTTTACAGACATTTACTTTTCGTCTCTTTCAAACATTAACTTAAATTATACGATGTACGTACATTATATCTACACAAAATACAAAAATATATTTGCACAGTAAGTAAGTTGCAATTTCTATAAACCAATTATACCTTTGTGTGTGAGTGTGTGTGTGTGTGTGAGTGTGTGTGTGTGTGTGTGTGTGTGTGTGTGTGTGTGTGTGTGTGTGTGTGTGTGTGTGTGTGTGTGTGTGTGTGTGTGTGTGTGTGTGTGTACAACCTTCGTACGTGCATAAAAAATATATTCTCGTGGAATACATATAAGTAGTGTGTTGGTAGGAATACGGAAACAGTGGACGGGGGGGTGGAGGTGATGACGTCACGATCAGCTGATTGTGACGTCACGATCAGCTGCCCTTTTGACCTACATCAACAGCTAGTGACGTCACTGAAACAACAATGCGGTCATTGTTTCAGTAGCGCCTATTGTTTCAGTGACGTCTATTGTTTTAGTATTGTCATTGTTTCAGTAACGCCTATTGTTTCGGTGTTGAAATAATGAAATCATTGTTTCAGTAGCGTCTATTGTGTTATTATCGCCATTGTTTCAGTAGCGCCTATTGTTTTAGTGGCGCTATTGTTGCAATGCCGTCACTGGCTGTTGAGATAGGTCATGAGCGTGAGGTCACCCCCCCTCCGGCTACTGTTCCCGTATTCCTACCATGTTGTACCGGAGGGGCGTGGCGGTGTGTGTGCGAAATGTTTTGCAAATTAATCCGGTCTCGGTGCCGGTGGTCGGGTTCTGTGCTCCGCACGAAGCGTCGCTCGCGACTGTCGAAATAAGACTGAACGGTATAGCTAACAAGCCCGCGTGTATATAGACGGACAATCCCCCTCTGGTTCGACTAATGAGTGTAACTATTGCACAGCACATATTGCACCATACCGTTTCACAGTGATATAAAGGAACAGTTCTAAGAAGTGATTTGCTCAACAACACGTAACTAACTAAGCAATAAACAGTAACACATCCAATAAAAAAAACCTCCGTTCACGTGGGTCAGCAAGAGATGTTCCTTCGACGGCGGACAATGAAACACTGACCGTCAACAATTTGTCATTCATATAAATGATGGGGAGCCGGAAAACGAAGGAGGAGGAGAAAAAATAACGTTCATACAATATAAAACAGTAAGAAGTGCATTGTCGAACACAAAATTTACCCTGTTAAAAGATAGTAAAACGTATTACCAACCTCTTACAACTAAAAAGATGAAAAATATAAAAAATGTAATAAATAATGTTAGATATTATAAAAGTAATAGGCCATACACAAAAGTACAATGTTTAATCAATGTAAAAGGTGGTAAGCCTGTAAAAGTATAAGTAAGGAAAAAATAACGTGCATACAATATAAAGCTGTAAGAAGTTGATTAATAAACATGCAAATTCCTTGTAGGTCTAAAGCACATCGTCAAAACAATATCCTACAGCAACGTAAACATATAACTAAATTGAATGTAAAAAAAAAATCACTTACCATTACAGGTTAATGGTTCCGTCTTCTAATAATGAAGACTTAATGTTTATTTTTAATACGGTATATAATAAATATTTAGAACGAGGCACTTTAAAATGTAACTTTCCTGAACTTAATTGCTGCAAAGTCGGTTATTAAATCATTGTAATCTAAAGACGAACCAAAGTCGTTTCCAATTGAAAGTATCGCTAGATTTGGCACTCTCTCTTTAGATATTGTTGATCGTAGGTACGATTAAATTAATTTAAGTTTACTAAACGACAAAGCGGAAAAAATATAAATGCGAGTGAGCGTGCGCTCTCAAAGGCACGCGCCGTTGAAAGAAACAGATAACAGTCCCAACCCCTCATATAGCGACATCTGGATAATTTCACCCTCGCGGAGGCCGGCCGGCGAAGGGTGTGTGTGTGTGTGTGTGTAGTCACCCAAGTAGGTCGACGAACATACGTTTATAAATTCAATTTTCTCATCACTTAACCATCAAACAAACGGTTTCTATTTACTAAAAGAATTATGTGATGCGTTATTTAGAAAATATCTGTAACAAGAAACAATTATTACCAGTATTAGCCTAAATTCGGTATAATTATTACGACTACATACCGCTGCATGACGTGATGTAGTAGAATTCTACAAGAGAAATTAACACGCGCGCGCGCGCACACACACACACACACACACACATGTGTAGAAGCGAAACAATTTGAAATTTGTATGTCTAAGCTCACATTTAAACACGGCGAGTGAACCGTACAAAATTGGATGCTCATGTGAACGCTTACTTTTCTTATAACTTGCTTCTGTCTCGTAGAATTAAACGATAAATAAAAAGTATATGGATTTAAAGGAAACTCACTTGAATAAAAAATAACCATTATTCCTTAAAGTAAATTATATGCAATCGGAAGGAAAATACAAAGAAATAGTACAAATATTTTTACAGTAAGTAAAAAAAAAAACGTTTCAACCTGCACAGAGTAGAGTATTTTGGGGGTTTTCAGTACAAAATTGGTTGCAATCTGCTTTATACAACTAAATTTACATAACAGTCTAAGTGGCCACAATAATTAAACTATTTTTAAACCCTTCGTAAAGAAGTGTTGAAAAACAAAGTTATTAAATATTTACACAATAAAAAGGTGTCTTCAGTTTTCATTATATTTTATATAAGGTAAGTGGTAGAATAGTAGGAGTATAGTAGCCTACTTACTTTTCTGTAGACACATAGGTACTGCGTAAACCTCACTAATTCCATGAACTGAAATAACACCTTCACAACACAATCACTTGCATAATGTATTCCTTGCTTGGAATTTCATAAGGTATGAATTCAGCCCGACAATGATTGCGCCCGACAACAATACAGTCACCAAAAAATATAATTCCAATACGCATAAGAAAAAAAAACAAGCACAGCGCAAGACGTCTTCACCCGCCGGAGTTTTAAAACGTTCTGAGGGCGAAGCAGGAGATATCTCGATCCCGTGGGAACCATACACTTTTGACAATTTGATACAAAACATATGGCTCCACCAATAGCGTGGGAATGAGAACAGATAAACATAAACAAAGGTGCATTACCTACGGTGTAATGACCTCTCCTTGAGCGAGCATTAAACCTTGAACGAAAACAGAGAAGAGCATTGTTATTATTCAGAACAGGCGAATAACTTTCTCACGCTGTAAACAGAAGATCAAAGCCAGGCGAATGACCTTTCACCCTAACGGAAAGTGAACACCTATGTGATCATAAACCTCGGAGAACACCAATTTGTACCATGTAAATCTTGGACTCGATCCAACCACGGCGAGGCTTGGGAGAGAGAGAGAGTGAGCGAGAGAGACTGCTCTCTGTAGAAATTATAAAGCAGGACTTAACTACAAAAAAGACACATTTCAGAGGTGCACGTAACGTGATTTGCTCGATGCCTACAAGCGAAATGATCATAAACACACACGCGCGCGCGCACACATATGTTTAGAACCGAAACAACTTGAATTTTGTATGTCTACGGTAAACAGTTAAAGGAATCTTTTATAAAAAAGAAATATAAAATTGTGTTAAATAAAATAAAAGTAACATGCGCAACGAGTACATCATCAAAGAGTTGGCTGTAGTGGACCTGTCTACTCGATGTTTCACAGTGACATTTTTTGCACCACCTTACGAAGAATCGCGTCTGGACGAAAAGACCGTTAGAAGCAACGAATGGTTGACAAGACATTATCACCGGATGAGATGGAACGAAGGATACACACCGTACACTGATATGCCCCGTAAGTTCGTGGAAATCTGTTTGCACTTCTCTACGATCTACACAAAAGGAACGGAAAAAAGAAACTTCCTACGCGCCTACCATCACAACGTGATCGATCTCAACGACATGAACACACCGTCAATGATAAACGACGGATCTTCAACGCTGCAGCAATGTTCTATCCGACAACACAACGAGAACGAAAACGATGGACAGTTGACATTGACACAGTGCGCACTGCGTAAAGCGATGAACTACAGTAACTGGTTGATGACGAGTGGTGATGTTTACGAACGAGCGCGGTACACATGCACTGAATGTGGGACATTTTTAGCTAACGGACGTTGATTGTAATCCGCGCGCGCGCGCGTGTGTGTGTGTGTGTGTGTGTGTGTGTGTGTGTGTGTGTGTGTGTGTGTGTGTGTGTGTGTGTGTGTGTGTGTGTGTGTGTGTGTGTGTGTGTGTGTGTGTGTGTGTAAATTTTATGAATATTGTAACAACCAGATTCTTATCGTCTATGAAAAATGTGTATGTTTGTGTGTTCGCCTCACACGAGTGGTCGTTACTTTATGTTGCGCTGACGATGTCCGTAGCGATCCTTCAAATTACCAGTACACACGAGTGGAAACCTTACCTGTTCTTCAGTATGTGTTCATAAATCCCGGGTGGCGCCAAATTGTTTAACTAAAAACAATTAAATAAAGTAGGACGATTAAGCGTTCTTAGCTATGACGGTATGGTGTATTCAAATTTACTCCCGCCACCTGTGCTTCTTTTTCGTATTAGTTGGTTTAAATTTATTAATTTAGAAATTATTAATCAGGTATTAGGCATTAGTTGAATGTCCTCATCTTCTTACTTCTTCATTTTTTCAAATTTGGATTACTTTTAAACACTTTATATTAAAATTTTGGTCATTCACGGCTTGGCGTCTATTCGTGTTGAGCGTTAATAATGGAATAATAGTTTCTAACGGAAAATTTATAAATAACGTTCAGTTGTCATGGTAACTGATTGACTCTGATTGGCTGAACTTGTGAACTTGACTTAAGCCCATTGTTATCATATTTGAATTTTTATTCAAAATGACTGTATATCTTCTGATTGCTATTATTCTTCTGTCTTCTTATTTATGTATGAGATATTATCACAACTGTTCGTATTTTCTTTCAAAGATCATTTTGACATCCCACAAAGCTGGGTTTGCTTATGTATTATTGTTTGAACAATTATGTTGATATTATCTAATTACATTTCTTTCTTATTTTATGTCCTTAATTTAACATTTATCTCTTAATATGATCCATTAATTATCCTTGACTAGTTAATTGCCTTGGATTTGCTAATATTCTTGTTAATTTTTTTACATTTGTAGTTATTGGTTTTATACAGTTAGGCATTTCATAGGCCTAGTTAGTAATTAGCTATCTTTTCTTAATTTATACAAATTACATTTTAATTTACCCTTATACATGTTTTGTTTTGGTATTACAAATGATTTGTTTACTTGTTGAATTGTTTGGGTTTGTTTTATAATAAAATTGTATGTTTTTATTAGTTTCCACATTATGGTTTGTCTATTATTTTCTAACTGCCCTTCTAGTACCATTAGATTTATATCAATTTATCTTTTTACTTATTTCTATTGCCATTGCTTATAAATTGTATATTATTTACTATTCTCTATCAAATATAACATAACACTTAGGCTTATGGACTGTATAATTCTTGCAGCCATCTTCCTACTCATAAACTTAATCAAACAATTCTTTAACATTCATTAGGCTACTCTTGTTTACAATTTGTTTTATTCTTACTTATTTTTTGGTGATAAACATCATCACACCCTTTAACTTTACGTAACTAACTATCCTTTAGAACATAGGATGTTTATTGATTTTGGCTTTCCTATTCTTTACTATATTTTTTCTTATATAAACTTTACTCTCTATCCATGGTAACACTAATTTTTGACTTTCCATGGGATTCCTTCCCTGAATACTATTGTATCCCTCATCTACAATTAATCTTAATACTATCAATAACAAAATTCTTATTTAATAATACTGTTCACCAATAAAACTTTAATGAAGAAATTTGGATTGGATAATTGGATAATTTTTATATAGTGGTGTGCAACTGTGATCATTCTGATTGTAATAAAACTTTAGTGTTTATAACTGATTATTAGGCGTTTATACCTATTAATAGGGTTTCTATTTATTTTGGGGTTTTACACTGTCACTTTGCACTTCTTATATTTTATTTAAGTGTTATTAGTGGGTATTCCCTAACATTACATTCTCTTTGTCACTTACTTATGTTCATTATCTTTCTATCTCTCTATCTATCAATTTACAAAGGTTAGTTATACTGTTAACAAGTTCATGTCATTATAGAGTCCTTTATTACATTTAAACTCTATTTCTTTGGTTAGTGTACTTTGTTTGTCTTTACTTTATTGGATTTTATCAATTATCATTTACATTGGTTATTTAGTCGATACTAATAACTATCTTTCACATTTGTTATTTATTGGTTTCTTTTTCATTATTATATTTGAGTGTAACATTTCTCCTTTTTCTGTTCTATACTATTTGTTTGGGTCTTTTCATTTCTTCTCATTTTATTTCATTTATACTTGGTTTATTTCATTTTCATTTACCTTCTTCTTCGATTTCATTTTATTTTGTTTTTCCCCTTCTAATTTGGTTTTATTTTATTTGGTCAATCACTTGGGTTGGGTCATGTAGTCGTTTGTCGCGTCATCGTCATTTTATTTTCTTTAGTTAAACATTTTTATATAGTTGATTCATCGTTTTTTCCCTGGTATTGGGGTGGCTTATTTGTGTTGTAACAATATGCATATATCAATGTAGTAGAACTATTGTGATTTTGTAATTTGTCGTTTTTTTGTTAAAAAAAATGTACACAGAAACCAATATACGCTTTCTTTATTTTTTACATCAATCCCTCATGTGCCCCTCGCCGCTGAAACGATACCATCCTCTTGTGGTGTTTTTCAAACTTGAGTGTGTCAACCAAGATTTTTACCCCATACAGGAGGATAAATTTTACTACTGTCGTCTCTTGCATGACTTTAGGCCACCGTGATTTGCCATGAGCCTGCTTAAAGCCATTGTCATAGTTACTCTTTCTCAGAGGCTCGAACAACAACAACAACAACAACAACAAGAAAAGTAACGAGGAGGGGGGGAAAAGAATAACGCTTATAATGTTATTCAATACATGTATTGTCACAAAAAACATAAATAATAAAAGTGTTACAAAATACATACAAACAATATTTTACAATCTTGCAATATTCATGTCCGCTACACGATACCTTTGTCCGTTGTACTGTAGGTAGAGCGTGTCCGGTTGTACGCCTTGCAGTACCTCGTCCGTAAACAGTTTCGTGTATCTCTTTGGCAGGTAGACCTTTAGTAATCCCGTTCCGTCCTTTCCCTTCGTTATAAAGGCCGTCAGAGAAGGTCCGTACCGCGTCGTCTCGTTCTGCAACAGGCAAATCGAATACTTCGTCCCCGTTTGTAGGTCCTGACATCGTACGTATTCGTAAACGGCGACGGTCCCAAATTTCTGTATAAAGGATTCCATCTTGCTTGCTTGGTTAGTAGGTCGCTGGTTCCTATGCGTTGCTTGTGCTTGCGATTGTCGACACAAGAGTGAACGGTATAGCGAACGAGCTCCCGTTTATGTAGACGGACGATCCCCCTCCCTCCCGTTCCACTATTGCGTGTAACTATTGCACATCATCCTGTCAACACGTATTGCACCATACTGTCTCACGATGATATGACGCGATAGTTTTTAACAATATTGTGAAATAGATATGGCACGTTTTTAACAATAATGTGATACAAAATATACATATTACTGAGTGTTGCATCATTCTGTGTCAGTTGAGAGAGTGCAGTTGACTGAGAACGTTGTTGTTACTATGAACATTGTGACTGTGTGTTATTACCCAACAACATGGCGTCGAGAATCGTTGAATGTGAACAGCAGCAGCAACAATCGCAACCGATACACCGCGACGTGTACTTAGGTCTAACGTACCCGTTGTCGCACAGACGATACGTAACGGCCGGAGCGTTTGAAGAACGCGGACACGGTGTGTGGGTTTCGTTTACAAACGGTGCTCGTCCGCAACGCGTGCTATTCGATTTCACCGATTGGAATTTTGTTGATTTTCCTACAGGAACGAATTACCGACGGTCTTCGATATTCTCGTTCGTCCGACGTTAAGTTAGTTTTGTTTTAGGACAAGGACAAAGGAGACGAAGACGACAGGATTAAAAGTGTTTACATGAAACGCGGATGTGTACATTTGAAAGACAAAAAGAACGGTTCGATCGTAATGAACGACAGCGAGTGGTCGTGTTTTGTTCGGTTAATACCGATAATTTAAAAGTACGTAGCGCATTTGTTTTATGAACAAGAGAATATTAAACTGTACATCGATCGCGTGGTATCGAGTGAGGGAGAACGATACGTGTGCCCACCGGGGGTGTTTTGCGATATCGTGATGTACGACCGTTTGTACGACGAACTCGTTATGTACAGGAAATCGAAACCTGTGATACTAGATAGTACCGTAGTCGAGCTGCTACGTAACCTTGAACAGGACGAAGAATGTTGAAGGAAAAAACAAAATGGCGGACTGATTATAAAACGTCACGTACGCGTTAGAATAGTTACACTTCTCGACATGTGGCCGCAAGGAGAAGACGAGGACGTTAGAATCGCTGTGCAGCAGCAGCAACAGCAGCAGCAATCGCAACCGATACACCGACCGGAACATGTCTTTCACGTACGCGGAATTCACGATGCGTACGACAGTGTCGGGTTCGCAAACAGTCTCGTTGCATTGTGTCGGTTCGAGAGTATCGTCCGCGAGTGTACGGTACCCGCGATCGCTCACGCCTTCCCGCGGTTCGACACGTACGAGAAAAGAATGAAAACGTTCGTTGAAAAAGAGTGGCCGATCGCGATGTGCGTACGAGCCGAAACACTGGCCGAAGCGGGGTTGTTTTACACGGGACGCAGCGATCGCAAACAGCGGACCTACTAACCAAGCAAGCTAGATGGAATCCTTTATACAGAAATTTGTGAGCGTCACCGTTTACGAATACGTACGATGTCAGGACCTTCAAACGGGGACGAAGTAGGCCTATTCGATTTGCCTGTTGCAGAACGAGACGACGCGGTACGGACCAGACCTTCTCTGACGGCCTTTATAACGAAGGGAAAGGACGGAACGGGGTTACTAAATGTCTACCTGCCAAAGAGATACGCGAAACTGTTTACGGACGAGGTACTGCAAGGCGTACAACCGGACAGTAACTCTACCTACAGTACAACGGACAAAGGTATCGTGTAGCGGACATGAATATTGCAAGATTGTAAAATATTGTTTGTATGTAATTTTATAACACTTTTATTATTTATGTTTTTTGTGACAATACATGTATTGAATAACATTATAAGCGTTATTATTTTCCCCCTCCTCGTTACTTTTGTTGTTGTTCGAGCCTCTGAGAAAGAGTAACTATGACAATGGCTTTAAGCAGGTACATGGCAAATCTCGGTGGGCTAAAATCATGCAAGAGACGACAGCTGATGACAGTAGTAAAATTTATCCTCCTGTATGGGGTAAAAACCTTGGTTGACACACTGAAACTTGAAAAACACCGCAAGAGGATGGTATCGGTTCAGCGGCGAGGGACACATGAGGGATTGATGTAAAAAATAAAGAAAACGTATATTGGTTTCTGTTTAAATTTTTTTAACAAAAAAAAAAGACACTACAAAATCACAATAGTTTCTACTACATTGGTATATGCATATTCATAAAATTCACGCGCGCGCGCGCGCGCGTGTGTGAATTTTATGAATTCAAGTTGAGAGACAGTTGTGTGAGACAGAAGCAAGTTATTAGAAAAGCAAGCGTTGACATGAGCATCCAATTTTGTACGGTTCACTCGCCGTGTTTAAATGTGAGCTTAGACATACAAATTTCAAATTGTTTCGCTTCTACACATGTGTGTGTGTGTGTGTGTGTGCGCGCGCGCGTGTTAATTTCTCTTGTAGAATTCGACTACATCACGTCATGTAGCGGTATTTAGTCGTAATAATTATACTGAATTTAGGCTAATACTAGTAATAATTGTTTCTTGTTGCAGATATTTTCCAAATAACGCATCACATAATTCTTTTAGTAAATAGAAACCGTTTGTTTGATGGTTAAGTGATGAGAAAATTGAATTTATAAACGTATGTTCGTCGACCTACTTGGGTGACTACACACACACACACACACACACACACACACACCCTTCGCCGGCCGGCCTCCGCGAGGGTGAAATTATCCAGATGTCGCTATATGAGGGGTTGGGACTGTTATCTGTTTCTTTCAACGGCGCATGCCTTTGAGAGCGCACGCTCACTCGCGTTTATATTTTTTCCGCTTTGTCGTTTAGTAAACTTAAATTAATTTAATCGTACCTACGATCAACAATATCTAAAGAGAGAGTGCCAAATCTAGCGATACTTTCAATTGGAAACGACTTTGGTTCGTCTTTAGATTACAATGATTTAATAACCGACTTTGCAGCAATTAAGTTCAGGAAAGTTACATTTTAAAGTGCCTCGTTCTAAATATTTATTATATACCGTATTAAAAATAAACATTAAGTCTTCATTATTAGAAGACGGAACCATTAACCTGTAATGGTAAGTGATTTTTTTTTTACATTCAATTTAGTTATATGTTTACGTTGCTGTAGGATATTGTTTTGACGATGTGCTTTAGACCTACAAGGAATTTGCATGTTTATTAATCCACTTCTTACAGCTTTATATTGTATGCACGTTATTTTTTCCTTACTTATACTTTTACAGGCTTACCACCTTTTACATTGATTAAACATTGTATTTTTGTATATGGCCTATTACTTTTATAATATCTAACATTATTTATTACATTTTTTATATTTTTCATCTTTTTAGTTGTAAGAGGTTGGTAATACGTTTTACTATCTTTTAACAGGGTAAATTTTGTGTTCGACAATGCACTTCTTACTGTTTTATATTGTATGAAAGTTATTTTTTCTCCTCCTCCTTCGTTTTCCGGCTCCCCATCATTTATACGAATGACAAAGTGTTGACGAGGTCAGTGTTTCATTGTCCGCCGTCGAAGGAACATCTCTTGCTGACCCGCGTGAACCGAGGGTTTTTTTATTGGATGTTGTTACTGTTTATTGCTTAGTTAGCTACGTGTTGTTGAGCAAATCACTCCTTAGAACTGTTCCTTTATATCACTGTGAAACGGTATGGTGCAATATGTGCTGTGCAATAGTTACACTCATTAGTCGAACCAGAGGGGGATTGTCCGTCTATATATACGCGAGCGTGTTAGCTATACCGTTCAGTCTTATATCGACAGTCGCGAGCGACGCTTCGTCCGGAGCACAGAGCCCGATCACCGGCACCCAGACCGGATTAATTTGCAAAAAAGTTCGCACACACACACACACACACACACACCGCCACGCCCCTCCGGTACAACATGGTAGGAATACGGAAACAGTTGAGGGGGGTGACCTCACGCTCATGACCTACCTCAAAAGCCAGTGACGGCATTGCAACAATAGCGCCACTAAAACAATAGGGGCTACTGAAACAATGGCGATAATAACACAATAGACGCTACTGAAACAATATACTCTACTGAAACAATATACGCTACTGAAACAATATACGCTACTGAAACAATGACTCCATTATTTCAACACTGAAACAATAGGCGCTACTAAAACAGTGAAAATACTAAAACAATAGACGCTACTGAAACAATAGGCGCTACTGAAACAATGACCGCATTGTTGTTTCAGTGACGTCACTAGCCGTTGATGTATACGCTGTCCAGGCAGTGAAGGCAGCTAGAGGATTAGGATACCCTCACACACACACACACACACACACACACACACACACACACACACACACACACACACACACACACACACACACACACACACACACACACACACACACACACACAGGCCGTCTAACAATAGACAGGGACAGGCCTTTGATCTGAGCTGCTGTCTTTTTAGTTACAGTCCACTACAATAAATTAAATTTTATTGTCGTTCTTAAACTTTTAATTTTGATTGTTCCATTGAATTCAGACTGTAATTTCATTTAAAATAAGTCCAAACACGACGTTTTTATAGCGATATTCAAATGTTTTACATTTATTTGTTTATTTTGAACTATTGTTAATTATTGTTGAACTTTAGAACACCATCTAAGCGACTATTATTAAAAATGATGATTATTAAAAACTAAGTTACTGATCATCTTATTTATTTTTCAACTATTTTTCTGTGACACTCCCTTTAATTTTTTTTCCCGGTTCACCAATTGTGATACTCGATAAAGAGCAGATTGACGACCCACCTCTTTATTGTTATAATACTGAAAAA
Source organism: Magicicada septendecula (assembly GCA_034769895.1). NCBI lineage: Eukaryota > Metazoa > Arthropoda > Insecta > Hemiptera > Cicadidae > Magicicada > Magicicada septendecula. Next base: position 976,541,262 of record CM068367.1, on the reverse strand, counting down.
ATTAATCAACATATGTAACATATTTTAATATATAGATATAAAGATTATTTTCAAACCTCATATTTTTATTTAAAATAAACAATATATGAAATAATAGTTGTTATACGTAACCGAAATAATTGTTTGTCTTTTTACTAGCACGAACTTTTAAAAATGTTATTTATTATAAAAATATTATATATTATTGTTGTTGCGGTTTGGAAGCTCTTGATGATCTCGAGTTGTTCCAAAGACGCTATGTAGGAAGGGCTGGATTGTTTGTACGAAAAGAAGTGGACTGTAATACTGTTATTTGAAATGCGTTTATTGAAATATTAAGATGTATTGATCATGATCGACACGTGCGGATGTATTAGAGGCCATAACGCCCATAATTTATTTTTGAAAGAAATCGTAGTCCATTGAAGATGGACGCCGGTAGTTTGATTAAATTAATTAGTATGGTACATATTTAAGAATTGTCCAGAAGCCGCGGCTGGAAGTGAAATTGTTTAACGAGAGTTCCGCTCGGAGCCTGGTTAGAAACTAAACTAAAACGTGTCTCCCGTCGGCCAGCTGACCGCCGGCAGCGTTTGATAAGCACGTGACGTCATCCGCCCGTGTCGCATTGCAGTAGGCACTGCGTACAGCTGATAAACAAAGTACAAAGTTTGAACATACTGCCCGCCAAAATCGGGACGATTTTGTAAATTAAACGTTAAATTAATAATACAATAATTAGACTTACATGGCAAAAATGATACAACAAATGGCGCATTGGCTACAGCGCAATGACATAATAAACATAATATGAATTCAATTAACAATTACAAGGTATACAAGAAATTAACCCTTATGCAAATAGTAAGGGAAAACTGACAGTAAACTTACCCAAAACATAATAGTAACACAATACACACCATAATACAATGATTAAGTAGACATTCATCTTTCCAAAATAATACCCATTGACATTTGCAAGCATTACAATAACAAGTGATAACACCATAAAAAATATAATAATTTCACCCAGATATTGACACAACAACCCCAATAAATTTCATAATATATGACCATTAGAAAATACAATACATACGTAGAATAATTGATACCATAAGTAACACTTGTAGTTCTCGGAACTTGGATTATATAAACATATGACACTACACAACATCCATAAATAATTGATAGTACATATGAAAACACAGTCACTATTGCAGTAATAGCTATCGGCACGTAAACAATACTTACAATGTTTATGATACAATTGACTTGTATGCTCGCCCGGGGAATGTCCCGGGCGTAGTCCAGGCAATGTGACAAGTTCACAATCCTAGTATGTCTCGTGTGGCACGCATACGACTAGTTTGTTGCCACCGGAAGGGGGCATAATTTGTGGATGGGTCGGCGTAAGATACCTAGCGCGGTGCGAACTTCTGCGACGCGTACTAAGGAATCTTGACCCGGAAAAACATTGGTAATTACCCCCACGCTTCCACTCTAGTGGGGGGGAATTATCATCCAAAATGAGGACAAGCTGTCCGACATTCAAATTCCTTAACGGGGTGCGCCATTTATTGCGCTGCTGCAGCTGGTGCAGATAATCCCTAGACCACCGTTTCCAGATGGTCTGCGTAAATTTTTGGAGCAGAAGCCATCTGCCCAAATGACTATTATTGCTTTGGGTATAGTCGGGCTCCGGAAGTGCAGTCAGTGGAGCACCGACCAGGAAATGAGCAGGAGTTAAGGGTTCAGGGTCTCCAGCATCGTCGGACACCGCGCACAAAGGGCGTGAATTAAGGCAAGCCTCAATTTGAGAAAGAAGAGTAGAGTATTCCTCAAAATTCAAGATCGTACCGCCTATTACGCGGCGTAAATGAAATTTAACACTCCTTACACCACTTTCCCACAAACCACCGAAATGAGGGGCTGAAGGGGGGATAAAGGACCATTTGATACCGTGGAGACCGCAAAACTCCAGAGAAGATTGCTCAACTTCCTTTGAGGTTAAAAATTTGTACCAATCATATAAGGTGTGGTTGGCACGACGAAAATTCGTACCATTATCTGAAAATATCTGCGCGGAAATACCTCTGCGCGAGATGAACCTTTTTAAAGCCGCTATAAAGGCGTTGGAAGTGAGATCCGACACCAATTCTAAATGGATGGCCTTTGTACACATGCATATGAATAGCGCGATGTATTGTAACTAGCTTTTCGCCGCGTTACAAATCCAGGGAACCCTTCGTAATTAAACTCCGTTAATTAGAAGGGCTGCCTACGTTGTAACAGAATTGATCACAAATAATTAAAATAACATATTACTTACTAGCTGTGTAATTGTTTACTTTGTGTAAGGAAACAATGGCAAGGTATACAATTGATTTAAGCACTCCTCATATGTGTGTAACAAGAAGACTTCTCTTTATTCAACATTTAAGAAAAACATATACTGACTGATGCCATGACATTACTAATTCAATTATTAAATTATCGAAAGGTTTCTTTAAACTTTGGCATCAAAATAGATTCTATATAGTTATACCTCGGATCCGGGTGAACTTTCTGTATTAAAACTTTTAATTATACTCTTTTCATGATATTAGCTTGCAAGACTTTCTTTTAATTCAACATTTAAGAATGGTATTATTGCTTGAGTTATATTACTCTACATTAACATATAAACTGTTACAACGTATGAAGTTAGAATAGTTACATGAAATATTAATTAATAAGATATAATCTTATAAACATTAGATTTAATTTATAAGTCTTTACAAAGTTAATCATTTCTGAAAAGTCTCTTTCAAGATGTGTTGTGTAACAAATATTAGTAACCCTCGATAGACAGGCTATCGAGTCACCTTTTAATTGGTATGCAGAAGACTCCTCCTGGAGTATCAGTCTTGGGAAACAGGAACAGCTACGTCGTCATCTCGGTCTGGCTTTCCTCTGTAAAGGGCTCCAAGGTTAGCAGGGAGAACAATAGGTCATGTAGTTATCTACGATGATCATGTAGATTCTCGGATGTCCTGATCTGCATATTCTGTCACGTGCAGTAGAGTTTGTGGCTTCTGCTAGTTCACATCTCCGGGTATTACTTTGGAATAGTTGTTATTCGTTGAAGTACGTAGTCATCTTGTGTTACACTTTTTGTTACGTTTCAATACTTTTTGTTTTACATAACTTTAAACTTATTGTCTATTCACATGACTACATTAATTAATACATCCAGATGCTTTAAACAAACTACATCTGGTACACTTTCTGAAGATGAAACCAAATATGATAAACATATTTGAAGAGCATAGCTCTTACGTCTACACTGTACGGAGTCACCATTGCAAGAGAGAGAATTTACGCTCCCTTCGCCAGGTACTGGACAAAAGTTAGTGGGACAACTTCCGCGCGAGAATATAGTTCCTAACTATATTTAAGTTAACATTTTTATTTATTTAAACTATCCCTAAACAAATATATATAATTTAAATCAGTTGTTTTAGCGACTATTTATGTCTTCAGATTTTATTATTATTAACATTAGTTTTTTATCTTATTCTTACTCACACAAGACTCTGAAAGCATGTCGAGTCTGGAATCAACAGGAAAGCGCCTGCTTACAAGCAAAGGGTTAAATACGATATTAATAACGCTTTACAATTTATCTTTTTATTTGAGTATCTTATAACTAATTAATTATAACTGATTAGGTTATAACTTATAACTGAGTACATACAGGTATCTTATATTAAAACAGTGAGATTTAAATAGCTTAAGACCTCGCAACCTTAATTTTTAAAATTTTTTTATTTTCTAGATTAATCCTTTTATTTAAATCGTCACATACTCCACCGCTTGAATTGCACGCTACGGTTTAGCTTTTTGAGTCTAACTCACTATGGGGCACTGGGATATTGAATGGGTTTAGTGTGTGTAATTTCTTTCACATAGTTGTTGCCTATAGTTACAACACAGTACACTTTATTTTCTTATGAACTACGTTTTTTTTTATACTATTTACACTAAATATTTACACAATTAAAACACAAAACTCTTTCTTATCTCTATCACTTAATTTTACTACCGGTTTTTTTGTTTGTCTTACTCTCTCTTCTGTAGAGTAACTTTCTAAATCTCTACTATTTAGAATTCTATCTTTTCTTCTGTGAGTCCTATATATATATATCTCATGTAGTTAATGAGTGTTAGTACCCATCTAGTTAATGATTATTCATTAATGCATGTTCCGCAGAACTGGAACTCAGGTTGATCAGGCCTCGTTTCCAAACTCTACGTTTTACATTTCTTACGCGGATTCAGAAATATAATTTTCTTTACTACCTAGTATTCCTTTTCCTTTTTTTTTTATACTATACCGTCACTTCTTCTTATACAACTTTAGTTGCGAAATATGCGATCTCCGCACATATGTCTGAGTTGCAGGTTCGCACAGGGCTACTGTAACTGGAGTTAGGTACTTTTGGATTTGATAAGGGCCACACCATCTGAATGATAGTTTCGAGGTGGTCTTATCAATCGCACTACTAATGGGGTGAGTCTTGTACATTACCAAGTCACCTACTTGGTACCTGACTGAGTTGCTATGATTACCTTTCTCGTGGTATCTTCTGGATTTTTCCAAGCTTGCTCTCAAGTTAGAGCGGGCTTTGTTCCATATTCTCTTTTTCTGCTTATCCGTTATTTGCGGAGGCAGTAGATCGTGTATATTCCATCTTGTGGACAAAGGGTGGTTTGGTCGATACTTGTATAGTAACTCGAACGGGGTCGACTTGTGACCTTCGTGATAATTGGGGACTGGGAGTACGATTAGTGGCAGTGTGTGAAGTTATTTATTATTAGTGCACAGTTTGTTTTTCCTAATTTCTTTTAAATGACATTATTCATTTAAATGATCGCCTTCGTGAAATTCCCTTTTTCTTACTTCTTAAGTACTAACTTACATTTTAATCTTAATCCTAATTTCCAAACCTTAGATTGGAATGATCCCTACTTATCCGTAACTCACAACATCCCGGCCCGACTGACACCAGCTTACTCTAACTACGGAAGTTAGCTTTCAGCAATTATTAATGATCTTTGGCACATTTCAGCCCTATCATTTCCCTTTCAGTCGGAGCCGTTGTGACCTGTTACGTTACATATATAATCAATACTTGATTATATCTCATAAACTTATTTCTTATGTAATCTAAAGAGGATCCCATACTCCACTTTAGATCACTGGTTTGAGAGAAGCGGAATCTCACGAATATGATTCTCTTTTATCTCTTTTAACAATACTTAAACAAACTATGCGGGAGAGGAGACACTTTACATAATGCATACTAGTCATACTCACTAGGGGTGGTTTTTCAATTGTTCAGGCTAGCACCGGTTTATCACAATAGGGAGGGTGCGTGGCTGTTTACTACATTTCCGAACACGCTTTAATTTCTCTTACTTGCCACCACTGCGAAGTGTTTACAATACGCAACTTTACCTTTTATTATTATTCTTTTCCTTTAATTACTTCTACACTTCACACAATTTTAGTATAACTTAGGATTTATTTAGCTCTAGTATTTAAATCAATTATTATTATTCACTTTATTATTTATTAAACTACTTTGGGGATTTAAGAAACGCTCTTAGAACTATCGTCTATTTAATCACCACATTTATTTAGCACACTTTATATTCACAGGTTGGTTCCGTTCCAATGGCTTACTTTTGCACTCTCTACTTATGTGCCCATATTTGCCACAATTATAACAGGTGGGTTTTCTGCGAGGTGGGTACTTGGTTTCCGCTTTATCTGGGTTTACAATTAACTTACCAGCTTTGCGCGCATAGTGAGGTCTACTAGAAACTTGTCTTTCATAAGAGGTTGTTACATCAGGCAGTAGTGCTCGCAATTGATGTCTATTATTTCCAGAGGTTTTCATTGCTTCTCTATTTCCTCCATCCTGAATGAGTCGGATTTTCGTCTTAAATCGTTGATAATTGAAGGTAAGCCACGTAGAGCTTCGTCTGCTAGCTTTTGTACATCAACGGGTATTTCTGTGAGATTCGGCCAGATCGACAAATTTTTTATTCGCCTGGTTAAATGCTCTATTCTCTGGGTAGTCCGCAAAATTTTTGCCGGAGATTTCTCGTCTTGGAGTGTTTGAGACAATAAGTATAGTTCACTATACTTGGCAGTACAAATTTCTTTCTCGCCTTCATAATCGAGTTGGCTTAGATTGTTTAATTGCACGGGCGCATCAAATCCACATTCGCGAATTGAACTTCGTAATTCCGCGACTGTTACATCAGCATGGGGTAGTCCACGCAAAAGAGCTTCGTAAGACAGCTCGTCTTTTAATAACAAATCAGGGTTAAATTGGGCCATTTTGTTCTAACACATTAGCACGTACTTAAAATTAATACTATTATATTACACATATATTACATATAACAAATTCATAAGTAATCAATTTACACTAATTAGAAAAGAACCATTTCTCTTCTAAGGGAGAGACAGAAATCATACACATATCTTTCAATGTTAAATAGCCGATCAGCTGTTTACTGGAATGTAGGTCAGAGGGTGGCCTACATATTTAGTTAACAAAGGAGGGTGAGAGTGTGTGACAATGGGGTGTTTGCTTTTACATATTATTGTCTACACAATGCGAGTGAATAACACCAACGATTTGAAACCGGTCGTTTTAAACTTGAGAAGGGGAGCACACTTTTGTACAACACATTTATTATTATTCCGCTTAGACAACACTTTGGCTTCGTTCTTTCATAAACTTTTCTCAATTAAATAATTACTTATTTTGTTCACAAGTTTTAAATCACGACTTCTACTTAATTACTTTATTATTATTTACAAAGTTATTTTTATCAATTTTTTTTTATAACACATACTAGTGTATGTAAGCTATGTAGTTGGACATACACTGTGCAGAATGATTCAGGAGACAACAGGTCGTAGTTTGTCGTAAACAAACCTGTTACAGATTGTTCGGTTGACCAAAATTGTTATGCTTGGTCACAATTCATGTATGCAAGTACTTACATCGAATTATTCAGGTTGTGCCGGTAGGAACCTGCATATAGCATTTTGCATTGTATGACGCTAATGACATTTTACTTATACATACTACCATCTACGTATTAATACATATTACGTTATTTAATAGTGTATTAAATATGTGTTGAACATTACATTTATTAAAGTAACTTTCTGAGTGCATATATCAATATTAAACATTTAGTTATTAATTATACTATTTATGTTTATCCACGCATAAATAGTGAATGCAATTTGTTTGTGACACATATATATACAATTAAAACTCTTTCCTTTGTTTCCTTTATTTTTTTTTTTTTTTTAAATAATGTAAGCAGAGTAACGCACTTTTGTTTACTTCACGATGCTTGACAACCATTTACATAAATTAGCAGAGTGAATGCACTTTTGTGACACTCTGTAAACAATTACCCTTTTAATTTTTTACAATTCAGCAGAGTGGCGCACTTTTGTAACTAGCTTTTCGCCGCGTTACAAATCCAGGGAACCCTTCGTAATTAAACTCCGTTAATTAGAAGGGCTGCCTACGTTGTAACAGAATTGATCACAAATAATTAAAATAACATATTACTTACTAGCTGTGTAATTGTTTACTTTGTGTAAGGAAACAATGGCAAGGTATACAATTGATTTAAGCACTCCTCATATGTGTGTAACAAGAAGACTTCTCTTTATTCAACATTTAAGAAAAACATATACTGACTGATGCCATGACATTACTAATTCAATTATTAAATTATCGAAAGGTTTCTTTAAACTTTGGCATCAAAATAGATTCTATATAGTTATACCTCGGATCCGGGTGAACTTTCTGTATTAAAACTTTTAATTATACTCTTTTCATGATATTAGCTTGCAAGACTTTCTTTTAATTCAACATTTAAGAATGGTATTATTGCTTGAGTTATATTACTCTACATTAACATATAAACTGTTACAACGTATGAAGTTAGAATAGTTACATGAAATATTAATTAATAAGATATAATCTTATAAACATTAGATTTAATTTATAAGTCTTTACAAAGTTAATCATTTCTGAAAAGTCTCTTTCAAGATGTGTTGTGTAACAAATATTAGTAACCCTCGATAGACAGGCTATCGAGTCACCTTTTAATTGGTATGCAGAAGACTCCTCCTGGGGTATCAGTCTTGGGAAACAGGAACAGCTACGTCGTCATCTCGGTCTGGCTTTCCTCTGTAAAGGGCTCCAAGGTTAGCAGGGAGAACAATAGGTCATGTAGTTATCTACGATGATCATGTAGATTCTCGGATGTCCTGATCTGCATATTCTGTCACGTGCAGTAGAGTTTGTGGCTTCTGCTAGTTCACATCTCCGGGTATTACTTTGGAATAGTTGTTATTCGTTGAAGTACGTAGTCATCTTGTGTTACACTTTTTGTTACGTTTCAATACTTTTTGTTTTACATAACTTTAAACTTATTGTCTATTCACATGACTACATTAATTAATACATCCAGATGCTTTAAACAAACTACATCTGGTACACTTTCTGAAGATGAAACCAAATATGATAAACATATTTGAAGAGCATAGCTCTTACGTCTACACTGTACGGAGTCACCATTGCAAGAGAGAGAATTTACGCTCCCTTCGCCAGGTACTGGACAAAAGTTAGTGGGACAACTTCCGCGCGAGAATATAGTTCCTAACTATATTTAAGTTAACATTTTTATTTATTTAAACTATCCCTAAACAAATATATATAATTTAAATCAGTTGTTTTAGCGACTATTTATGTCTTCAGATTTTATTATTATTAACATTAGTTTTTTATCTTATTCTTACTCACACAAGACTCTGAAAGCATGTCGAGTCTGGAATCAACAGGAAAGCGCCTGATTACAAGCAAAGGGTTAAATACGATATTAATAACGCTTTACAATTTATCTTTTTATTTGAGTATCTTATAACTAATTAATTATAACTGATTAGGTTATAACTTATAACTGAGTACATACAGGTATCTTATATTAAAACAGTGAGATTTAAATAGCTTAAGACCTCGCAACCTTAATTTTTAAAATTTTTTTATTTTCTAGATTAATCCTTTTATTTAAATCGTCACAGTATGCCTTGGACGTGGACTTAGAGCGCTGCCCGCCATGGCGCAAAAGTACAGGACCGGCGTAGTCCACGGCAGACTGTGAAAATGGCCTAGAAGGCGTGACCCTAGAAGGGGGTAATTGATCTAATAGTTGATTCGCGCCTCTAGCCCGGAAACGAAAACAAGTGACACACTTATGTATCACTGAGCGGATATAGGATTTTTCGTGTATGATCCAATATTTTCTCCTAAGCGAGGCTTGAGTTGATTGCACCCCAGCGTGCAACAAACGGATATGTTCATACTCAATTATCAATCTCGTGAGATGAGAGTGCGGGTGCAAAATTATTTGGTGTTTACTCGCGTAGTTAAGTGGGGAGAATTGCAAGCGTCCACCTACTCTTAAAATGCCTGATTCATCCAGGAAGGGGTTGAGAGCAAGAATTTTACTACTGCGAGGAAGGCACCGGTGTGCCTCAAGTTCCTTAACTTCTACGCCGAAATGCAACTGCTGAGATTGCCGGACAAAAATCAAGAGTGTGTCAGACAATTCTTGAGCAGACAAAAAGGACGTGTCTCTGTCAACAACCGGGAGCCTAGAATTGCGAAAAAATCTGCGGCAATATGCGAAGACGCGAATGAGCCTAGTAAGGGATGAATAATTTTCAACATAACTATGTGTTGAGGACGCGACAGGTTTGAACCTGCTTGCGACGTTCCTGCTCAAGGTCGGGATAAGTACAGGGAGTATTAATGTCGAAAGCGCTGACTGGCCATGATGCTGACTCATGCGCCAACCAGGACGGACCGTGCCACCATTGAGTATGACAGTGCAAACTACGAGGGAGGCAACCGCGCGATAAAATGTCGCCAGGGTTGTCAGCTGATACTACATGATGCCAAGTTCCCCTGCTGCTAACAAGACGCTGTATTTCCGCGACACGGTTGGCCACAAATACATTCCAGCGGGAAGATTGTTGATGTATCCAATGCAACGCTATCATCGAGTCCGAATAGAGATATAGTCCGTCAAAATTGTAGTTGATGGCGTTTAAAACCTTGGACTTAATTGCGACAGCAATAAACAAGCACAAAGTTCAAGACGTGGTAGCGTTATCTGTTTCAGCGGAGCGACCCTAGATTTAGCACACAACAAGTTTGACGATATGGCGCCGTTCGAATAGACCGCCCGCACATAAATGCAACACGCGTAACCTTTAGCCGAAGCGTCGGCGAATCCGTGAAGCTGTAATGAACTAATTGGGTAATTGTTCGAACTCTTAACCGACCTCGTAATCTTAAAATGAGTGTCGGAAACTAATTGAGAGTATAGCTCCAACCACTGATTGGCTAATGACCCAGATAGGGGTTCGTCCCAATCTGTGCCCGCCAACCACAACTGTTGCACGAAATGCTTGCAGTAAAATGTGATGGGTGCGATAAGACCCAGTGGATCATAAATCCCAGCGATGACCGACAACACGCTTCTTTTGTTGAACACGGTCAAATTATCATCACCCCTAACGGTGTATAAAAAGTTATCCTTTTCAACGTTCCATTGGATTCCCAATGTACGCACGTTTTGACCTTGCTGAAGTCATGGGATACTTGGGCGCGAAGGGTCATAATCTTATGGTGGTTAGAAAACCACTTATGTAACGTGAAACCATACCTACTTAACAACTTCACGATCTCGGATTTCATTTTAGCTAAGACGTTCGGATCATCCGAACCCGTTATAAGATCATCTACGTAAAAATCATTGGCTATGGCCCTAGAAGCTGTAGGGTAGTCGGATTTATTTTCTAGGCTATCTGAGCCAGACAACGTGTAGCAAGGAAGGAGGCACTAGCAGTGCAATACGTAACCGTCCTTAAAGCGTAATGTCGCAATTCCTTATGCGGCGCATCACGCCAAACGATGCGTTGCAGGTTTGAATCCTTTGGGTTAACCATGATCTGGCGATACATCTTTTCTATGTCCGCAATAAGTACGTATCGGTGGGTACGGAACCGAACCATTATCGAAAACAGATCCTGCTGGATCGTAGGACCGACCATTAGAGTATCGTTGAGCGACAGATTATTTGTGGTTTTAGCGGAGGCGTCAAATACCACGCGCAATTTAGTGGTTAAGCTGGAGTCCTTGAAGACTGCGTGATGGGGCAGATAAAAAATATCTGAGTTGTCAAGCGACAAATCGTAATCATTAAGTGGCGACATGTGGCCAAGTTTCAAGTAGTCACTCATGAACTCGCTATAATCCTTATAAAGGATAGGGTTCTGCTTGAACTTGAACTCTAACGATTGGAACCTGCGGATAGCTCCGCGGAGAGAATCTCCCAAATGAAATTTATCAGACCTGCGGGGCAGGGATACCACGAATCTCCCATCGCGGTTGCGGCTAGTGGTTTCCATAAAATGTTTTTCACACGGCGAGTCCTCATAGCAGGGTTCGCGACTAGAGATCTCCTCCAACTTCCAAAATTCTTTTAGTTGCGAGGAAATCTGACTATCATCCTTACAGACCATAAAGGACGAAACTGTTTTAGTTATATCGACGTTGAAGGGTAAGTCACCGGCCAAAATAAATCCTAACTTAGTCTCCTGAATTATAGGGAAGTGCGGTCCGCGCGTAAATTTAATAGGTTCAATTAGTTGGAGAAAATATTGAGCGCCGAGTAATACATCGATTTGCGCCGAGCAATGTAGGTGAGGATCCGCCAAGAATACGTGCTTGGGTAAATTCAAAGAGGCAAGATCGAACGACTCCGCCGGCAAATTATTAGTTATACTGGGTAGTACGGCACAATGTACATTTAACGTGAAGGGTTTATAGCGAGAATGTAGCCTTACCTTTGTACTAAAGTCAGCCCGGGAAAGCGAGTTGTTTATACCCGTGATGGGTAGTTGCGATTTAACCAATTGGAGGCCCATTCTGCGGGCGAAATCCATTGTGCAAAAGTTCGCTTGAGAACCGGAATCCAGTAATATCCTAACGGGAAATTTCCTACCGACCTTATTAGCGGTCATACATACGGCGGTGGATAACAATACCGATTTATTGGTCTGTGACTTCAGTGAGCATTGGTTATTAATGGAAGCTCCGTCTCTGTTGGGGACATGAATTGTGGTGTGGTGACGCCTAGAACATTTTTTGCAAGAAAATTTTGAGGGACATTTTGAGCTTTCGTGTCCCGGACGAAGGCAATTTAAGCAAAGTTTGTTTTTTATTAAAACGTTTCTTCTGTCAGGGATAGACAGCGATGTGAATTGTAAGCAGTCGATAATTCTATGTCCACCATTACACAGTCTACATAAATTGTTTCTGATATGAGAATGGAATGCCCCCCTAGGAGCGCTTATCTGTTTAACTGCCTTGCGATAAGGAGACTTATCGCTTTTATTCAACCTGCTCGTTGGGGTAGTCGCGTTATCAAGATTTTGTAGTAATTTTCTTCGTGAATTTAGAAAATTCATAAAATTATTAAAATCAGGGAATTTATGTTCCGACAAACTCTCTTTCCACAACCGGAAAGTGTAATTATCAAGTTTTTTAGCTAAGTAATGTATGACAATAATTTCGAATGTGTTGACTGGCAGTTTGAGATTATTTAAAGCGTTTATATTGGCTGAGATTTCATCAATGTATTTAGATATGCTGACTTGGGGTTCTTGTTGACCCACTGGTACGTCCAGGACATTCCCGACATGGTGGGCGGAAACAATTAGCTTACTGTCATATCTATTCTTCAACAGATCGATAGCCACCGCGTAATTCTCATGAGTGATTGGTAACGACTTTACTACGTTAAGCGCCTCGCCATATAGTGACGAGTGCAAATAGTGAAGTTTCTGTATATCCGTCAGATCTGCTCTGACGTGAATTAATTCAAGAAAAATGTGGTAATAATGTTGCCACTCAACAATACTACCCGCAAACCGTGGTAATTTGATTGGTTCCAATTGAATGGGGGGTGTTTTAAGCTGTTTACTTTCAGCATTAATTACTGATTTCTGGTTCACATGCTCAGCTTGCTCCAGCAGGTGTTGCAATTTACACTCTATATTACAAAGATCGTCTTCCGTTTGTACCCTATCAGTCGTTAAAGCAACGTCCGCTTCCTCGGCTTCGATTTGGGATTGAATCTCATCGTATTTGGTGGATAATTCCATCAAATGTCGCAGTTTTATTTTCAGCGCATGAGGATCGCTGGTTACCAAATCGAAGTTATCCGCGAAAGTATTTACGCGTGATATTGAGGCTTTAATTGTGCCTCGTTTTTTTATTAGAGCCCTTACATATGCCATTATTACAATTTAAAAAAAAAAAGAAAAATACCTTGAAAGAATTTGAGCATAGAGCATGTGAACCATAAACTTAAGTTTTAATAAATTTGAATACGTTGCGGTAGCTAGCGATCGTTGTTTATGAACATAATACTTGCTAGAACATAGGCTTACTCTCTCTATTAATCAAGCTTTGTTGGCAATTAAATTATTAAAATTATGAATTTAAATGATAGCAACATATATCTTTATCTTTGAAGTTTTAACTGATAATGAACTGCCAACCATTCATTAAGTTGTATTGTGTAATGATGGTGTTTGTTTATACAAATGTGTTAAGAAATAACTGCTAAATGTGAAATATTGTTAAACGTTAAATATAAGTAAAAAGTTCATAGTCACGTGGCCGTTGATCCATTCGTGCTGAAGCTGGCTTCGATCCCGTTGCTCGATCCTGTTAGGAGCTGTTGCACCTCCTGTCTCTACTGGTCAGATGACGCCTTATGTTGTGACCCTCCATGAATTAAAGCTGTGGAACCTTTTTTGATGACCTCGCAAATGCTGTCCTGCCGTGTCCCGTCGTCTCTGGTCTACTGCTTGGCCGAATCTTGTCGTGTTGACTGCGATGTGATTGACAAAAATGGTGTCGCTCAGGACGAAAATGATGCCCGTAGGGCGAGAATAAATTCAGATCGGTTGGGCCAAAAATGATGCAGACAAAGAAATGCGGTCGCAAGTGGACCCAAACATAAGAAATCCGTCCCGTGGTGACCAAAAACGTTTTCGTTTTTGGGCCAAAAATAATAAATCCTGCCCGGATGACCAAAAATGTTGCGGTTTGGAAGCTCTTGATGATCTCGAGTTGTTCCAAAGACGCTATGTAGGAAGGGCTGGATTGTTTGTACGAAAAGAAGTGGACTGTAATACTGTTATTTGAAATGCGTTTATTGAAATATTAAGATGTATTGATCATGATCGACACGTGCGGATGTATTAGAGGCCATAACGCCCATAATTTATTTTTGAAAGAAATCGTAGTCCATTGAAGATGGACGCCGGTAGTTTGATTAAATTAATTAGTATGGTACATATTTAAGAATTGTCCAGAAGCCGCGGCTGGAAGTGAAATTGTTTAACGAGAGTTCCGCTCGGAGCCTGGTTAGAAACTAAACTAAAACTTGTCTCCCGTCGGCCAGCTGACCGCCGGCAGCGTTTGATAAGCACGTGACGTCATCCGCCCGTGTCGCATTGCAGTAGGCACTGCGTACAGCTGATAAACAAAGTACAAAGTTTGAACAATTGTTTTACAGACACACAAAATGAAATGTGATATGTATCTATGTAAATATATTCAAAATTTACTGTCCATGTTATTAAACTTTAACTATAACTTGAGAGGACAAGGTAGCGCGTCAGGAATTAAATGTGTATTATTGTATCTCGTAATTTGGAAAATAATTACCGGTATTACAGATTTCAGTAACATGCAAGAGAGACGTCCCTTCCTTACTTGGTTTACACTTGGTAGCTATAGCCATTTTTCCAGGTAGAGAGGGTGATTCACCCTCAAACCAACAAACAGTAGAGGTCATTGCTCGTGTACCGGGTACCCCGAGTGAGTCACTGATTACCCGCCGACTTTTTTTAGTCGTTAAATAGCTTGCACGGGGTAGTGAGACCAGCCAGTCTTGTCAGAGAGCCGATCTGTCGCGTATATTGTGAGTGAATCAGTTCATTTGTGGTTAGTGTATAGTTGATTTGTGATTATGAGTTCTTGTAAAAAACGCCAAGTTTTACATACTCAATGCAGAACAATGATTGCTTCTGTTCTGTTCTATTTTGAGAAAGAGAAGAATAACGGAGGTCCTTTACTTGATACTAAGAAAGTAATGCAGAGAACAGCAGATGCTTGTGGCATTTCGTTGAGAACAATACAACGTATCAACGCAGAGATTAAAAAAAGTTTGGAAAATCAAGAAGATCCCTGTGTAGTTGAAGATATTGATTTAATCACAGCTGAGGACGATCAACAAGATAACACCTTAAACAGCACCAAAAGGGAAAATATTATTATTCATACTCCTCGGAAGAAAAGTTTGAAGAGAAAGCGGCCAGTAACAGACATGGATGACTTCGACAAGAGAGACATAGTTGTGTTATTCGACGTCACATATTG
This sequence comes from Magicicada septendecula, assembly GCA_034769895.1. Taxonomy (NCBI): domain Eukaryota; kingdom Metazoa; phylum Arthropoda; class Insecta; order Hemiptera; family Cicadidae; genus Magicicada; species Magicicada septendecula. The sequence goes on along the minus strand of CM068367.1, from coordinate 976,525,669 downwards.
AGCTACTATGCTCGAAAAGAAGCGCCTACCCTCAGACAACTGTGTGTGTCACTTCAAGAAGCTGGACTGTATATGGGAGGAAAATCTTCACTGAGCTCGCTATTATCAGACATGGAATTTCTGTACAAGAAATTTAACAGCAGAAAAATCCTCATGGAAAAGCCGTCAGTGGCCCTGTTAAGGTGTCGTTTCTTAAGAAAGATGCTTGAAGTAAATATTAAAAACACTATATTTTTGGACGAGACCTGGATCAATGAAAACACGAGAAAAGACACTGGTTGGACTGATGGCACTATCCAAGGAACTCTCGGCGGCCCTTTGGGTAAAGGCAAACGATTGATCATCTGTCATGCTGGTGGCTCCAACGGATGGATTAGCGCTCCCCCTTTTGTGTTCCAATCTAAGAAGACAGGAGATTACCATGAAGACATGAATGCGACTGTTTTTGAATCATGGTTCTTCGATACATTACTGCCATCCGTTCCTCAAGGAGCAACTATTGTTATGGACAATGCTCCGTATCATTCCAGGATTCTAAACAAACCACCGACATCGTCATCAACAAAAGCGGAAATGATCAGCTGGTTGAAAGATCGAGGCGTCCCTTTCCCAGATAACCTTCTTAAGGTGGAACTATATGCGTTAGTTCGATTACATAAGCCACCAACGCCTACCTATGTGATCGATAAAAAAGCATCTGAGTTGGGTTTCAAAGTAATTCGTCTACCGCCCTATCACTGTCATTACAACCCTATTGAAATGGTTTGGGCGAATCTAAAAAATTACGTAAAGGTTAGGAATACAACCTTTAAACTGGCAGATATTGAAAACCTATTTAGAGAATCTGTTGTCAACTTTACTTCCGACATGTGGACTAAATACGTCGACCATGTAGAGAAGTTGATTGATGAAGACTGGAGGAATGACGGGTTAAATGAAGCAAGTGTTCAGGAACTGATTGTAAACTTAGCACCTGATGACTCCGATGAGGATTAATATGACGACACCACTGATGAAGACGATTTTGGTTGTGCACCTATAGTATAAAGTTGCACTCAACCCAAGCTACATTTAGCAAAACAACAAAATTGCTACATTTTGTAAATATTTTATTAGAATTTTGATTTTTAATTGTTGTAAATTTGTAAATATTGAAAAACTTGTATATAACTTTTAATGCGGCCATCGGCAGTCTCAAGCCTGCAAAATAAGCATCAGAGCTTTGAACGCAGAGAGAAAGTTAATTTTAAAATTCCGAGTATATACTTAGTTGAATATTGAGCTCGAGTTTAAAGCCCTTGTATAAAAAAAGTAAAGTAGCCTAACTATTTAGAATTAATTTGACGTGTAGTATAAAAAGATACTAAAAGTAATGCATTCGCTACGATGAATATACAAAAAGCCAGCGAGATCGGCCGCTGGCAGTTCTCAGTGTCATTTGACGAGTCGATTTAATCGGCCGCTAGCAGTTCCAACAATGAACCATAGGGCCATTTAACCGGCTTCTGGCATCCAAAGGGAGTGTCTCAGAAAAATAGTTGAAAAGTAAATTAAATGATCAGAATCTTAGTTTTTAATAATAACATTTTTTTAATAACAGTCGCGTAAATAATTCTCAGAAGTTTAGCAATCACAATACTTCAAAATAAACAAATAAGAGTAAAACATTTGAAAATCGTCGTACAAACTTCGTGTTTGGACTTATTTTAAATGAAATCACAGTCTGAATTAAATGGAACGACCAAAACTATAAGATTAAGCAGACTAACAAAATTTAATTTATTATAGTAAACTGTATTTAAAAAGACAGAAGCACAGGTCAAGTGCCGTCCCCCGTCTATTGTTAGGAGGCCTGCCAGTGTGCGCGCGTGAGCCAAGGGTCTCCTAACCCTCTAGCCGCCTTCACTGCCTGGACAGCGCATAGGTCAAAAGGGCAGCTGATCGTGACGTCACAATCAGCTGATCGTGACGTCATCACCCCCTCCCCGTCTTCTGTTTCCGTATTCCTACCAACACACTGCTCATGTAATTTATTATAAATAATTATTTATTTATTCCTATTTTTAAAAAAACAGCATAAAGTGATTGTGAATACAAAATTAGACAATTTCGGCTGTTTATACTACCAACTCGGACTACTTCCATGAATAAAACGGTGACTACTGCTGCATGTCCAGCAGTCAAGCCAACTAAACCGCAAAGACAAAAATCAACAAATACACAAAATCGTAACCTCATAATTGCGATAAATACAGCGTAAAAAGGCCCAAGAAGAACTTATAAAATATGTTAACAATCTAAAAAGAACAATACAAACAAGATGAAAACGAAACCATTCTGTCACTGTGACACCGTGCCAGAGTAAGAAGAAACTAACAATGCGTCAAGAGAAACACACTGAGTAAAATAAAAATAAGACAAGTAAAACTGGCACTTCCGGGCAATACGTTAAACGTATTCAGCAGAGAAGACCTACTCCCAGACGGCAGGACACGCTTTTTTGTACATGTACGTCCACAAGCCACACCTATCGTCAATGGTCAAATTCAAATTGACGTTCCGTATATATCTTTTGAATGTTAAAAGCCACATTGTTTATGGAATTCAATTTTCCAACCAATTCTGTTTCCACGTATAATTTCGTTGATTCAGTTTTCCCTTACATGTTCTGCGCTTACATTGTTTCCCTTTCTTGGATTGTTTTTCAGTTAATTAATATGGATGTTTAATGTTCTGCAGCTTTCTAATTTATTTCGAATAACTAAACCTTTAGGCACTGACTTTGACACAAAAATGTCATACCTACATTGTCCAAGCGCCCATGAGCAGTTGCACTTTACCCGGGAATGAAATACAGATTTCGTGTAGCATCAACCTGGTAAACGTTCAGATTAATAATCATCCTCCATGCTTAAGCGTAAAACATTTGCACCCCCCCCCCCATTGAGTAAACGTTTGCACATATCTTGGAAACCGTTGAGTCGCGCAGTGAAGTAGCGATTAACTGGAACAAAAAATAGAAGTAGCAAAGATTAAGAAATAATACTCGGTTATCTAGACAACACAAATCCGCACTGCAATCTTGTACATTACTGCCGAGTCATAAATGTGACCACAAGAAAAGATGTAACAATCAACGTCAAGATAAGGAGAGTAATGATGTAGTTAGTTGTTTTGTTTGTTTTGACGGGAAGCAACTCACTTCGTCATCGCTTTAGGCTTACTTATATTTTAAATACCTATATTGTACACTTGTACATTTCATTTCTTAAAGGCCTATTTTATACTACTGTTCTAGTGCAGTTTTGTGCCTTTGCTTATTCATTCTTTTGTTTATTATTTGATTCATTTCTTTACTTGTTTTTATTTTTTAAATTACAGACAGTCACATTAATTCTGTTTATTGCAGATACTGATTTTTCTCTTTATATTGTAATGGTTGCTATCAATAATTTTTTCTCTTATTTTTTTTTACAAGTTTGGCATTTACACTGTGATGCACGTGTAGTCTTGAGTGATACACATATCACAACAGATTAATCTCATTTTTCAACAAGAAATTATGTTACTAATATTACACCTCAATTTATTTCAACCTTTTTCGTGTAACTGTTGTGACACCATAATGATTTATTTTCAGAATCTAATATTTTATTATTTATTATAATTTTCATGCCAGATTTACATCACATTACATAACATTTTAGTAGAGGGAAACTGACAGTTCTGACCCACAAAGGAATGCCGCCTTTCTTAAAAAACATAAAAAAACGATAAAAAACATGATCTAAGAGATGACGCCGCCACCGCTGGACCCGCAGCATCCCGATGGACCACAGCATCCGCGAATTTTCGTGAATAAATTTTTTTATTTTTTTTATTTGGTTTTTTATTTTTTTAATTAAATTGATTTGCATATCAAGGGGGTGGGATGAGGTTCAATGGACCACAGCATCCGCGAATAAAATTTTTTATTTTTTTAATTAAATTGATTTGGTGGGATGAGGTTCAATGGACCACCAGCATCCGTGAATATAATTTTTTATTTTTTTAAGAAAGCTGATTTGCATATCAGGGGGTGGTGGTGGGTGGGAGGTTGTTTTTTTATTTCATATCAGTGGGTGGGGGTGGTTCCAACTCGATGCATTATAGTGTATATTAAAATATATGATCAGGTGTACCAACCTTTGCGTGAGTTCAAATTTGTCGTGTGTTATAATGTATATTAAATCTATATGATCAGGTGTACCAACCTCTGTATTATTATAGTGTATGATCATAATTGTTACTCTCTCTCTCTTGTTGTCAGTACCGTGCGCATGTATATGAAATTAGAAAGTTTATATTTATTCGACAAATATTAACGTCCCCTCTCTCTCTCACGCGTGTCAACTGTGTCAACAAATAGTAACGTCCTCTCTCTCTCTCTCTCTCTCTCTCTCTCTCTCTCTCTCTCTCTCTCTCTCTCTCTCACTCTCACTCTCACTTGTTTCAACTGTGTCAACAAATAGTAACGTCCTCTCTCTCTCTCTCTCTCTCTCTCTCTCTCTCTCTCTCTCACTCTCACGCGTTTCAGTGTTGTTGTCAATGAACTACTTACCTGTTGTGCTGTTACAGATGACAAATCCATACGTTAACGGCTTAGCAATCTTCAATACGCTCTTCTTCATGTGATACAATACTTCTGTTTTAAGGTTGCAGTTTACACACACATAGGTTCAGTAGTATATAGCGAAATAAATTAAAATTATACACACACATGAAGACGGCGGCTGAAATTCATACAAATCTTCTGATGTAACAGTTCACAAAAATAAATTAATTGTACACATGTTCAGAGGTGTAGAGTGAAATAAAATAAAGTCATAATTTGTTTAAATGATTAAATATATTTTAACTTTCACAATATAAAATTCACAAGTCATAATTAAATAAATACATTATAAAATTGATATTTTTTCGAAAGTTTATATATAATTGTGTGTCGTACTTGTAGGAGAAGCAACCTGCAACATAACAATACAACAACATTAAAATCATGTTAAATATCACACACACACACACATACATACGACGTGCACACGCAACGCGCACACACACACAGACGCACACACACACACACACACACACACACACATACACACATACACAGATGCACACGTAACGCGCGCACACACAGACGCACACGCAACGTAATCACATACATACATACGACGTGCACACGTTTGGGTTACACCACACACACACAGACGCACACGCAACGCGCGCACACACAGACGCACACGCAACGTAATCATACACATACATACGACGTGCACACGTTTGGGTTACACCACACGCGCACACACAGACGCACACGCAACGTAATCACACACACATACATACGACGTGCACACGTTTGGCTTGAATCATGTACATGTAGGTCCAATAAAACAGATAACAGATTTAAATATGCTATAGTCATTGTAAGACGTTACAATCCTTGAAGTGTTTAATAAGTAAATTGTATGTATGTATATATCACTGAATAATAATAATATAATCGTTCTAGTGTTATCGTTTGCTGCAACAGGTAACGCAGTTTACAAATAATTACATATAGGTTCAGAGGCGTATAGTGAAATAAATTAAAAATAGAAATTAATTTCCTCATAAGTTAATGTCCTTTCATCTAACTTTGTAAATTAGAATCTGCACTACATTCAAACACATGCACACACAATGATAAAAAATTGTTTATTAAAAGTAGTTTGTCACCTTAACGAGATACAATTTCCACATGCGCTGTCTGGTTCTTCATCCCTCGAAACACAAGATGTAGGTCGCTGGGATTTATATGACGGAGTTCTTCATCTGTAAAGACGTCAGCATACCTCTTAAGTAGATATACACGATAGCGGCGCTCACAATCTTCCAACGTTACAAGCACAGACTTCCCATATCTCGTGTCCACATGCAACATGTTAACGATCGGATACTGCTTGTCCACTGTTAATTCTGCACACCGTTTGTACTCAATAGCAGAAACTGCATTGAATTTTGTGATAAACGACATTATTTATTAGAAGTGAAGACGTCTGTATCAAACGAGGTGGAACCAAACAATGACTACAAAGAAGACTAGTGAAAGTAATGGTGGTGGTGATGTGGTCATCAGGAAAGTTCACGTTCATCGCCTGAAGCTTTGCATGTACATACACACAGGCAGAATTAGCGCTGTTACAAAATATATATATATATATTAGGAAAGTCAAGCCCACAGACTACTAGAAATAGTTATCGTCTGAAAAAAAGAAACCGCACATTACGAACTAATATGTATAAACACAAATATCGTTACAATAATAATAATAATAATAATACATAAACTTACGTTTACTGTCGTCCGAACTGAAGTATGGAGAGGCAATAACTATAGATATCACAGTAAGAATTTTTGTTGTTTTTAACAGGTGATGTTTTTCATCCCCTGAAGCTTTGCATGTACATACATGCAGAATTATGACTGTTACATAATATATATTAGGAAAGTCGACAGAAATAGTTATCGCCTGCAGCAAGAATTTTTGTTGTTGTTGTTGTTTTTAACAGGTGGTGTTTTTCATCCCCTGAAGCTTTGCATGTACATACATGCAGAATTATGGCTGTTACATAATATATATTAGGAAAGTCGACAGAAATAGTTATCGCCTGCAGCAAGAATTTTTGTTGTTGTTGTTGTTTTTAACAGGTGGTGTTTTTCATCCCCTGAAGCTTTGCATGCAGAATTATGGCTGTTACATAATATATATTAGGAAAGCCCACAGAAATAGTTATCGCCTCCCACAGAAATAGTTATCGCCTGCAGCAAGAATTTTTGTTGTTGTTGTTGTTTTTAACAGGTGGTGTTTTTCATCCCCTGAAGCTTTGCATGTACATACATGCAGATGATGAATTATTTTCGATTCTAAAAAACGTTTTTTCTCAAGACCCTTCACAAACACATATTTATATATGTTCGTATACGTTGTTAACACTGAAACAAGATTGTCGTACGGTGTCTCTCCTTCAACCCATCTCAGCCCATGATAGTTTGTCGATAACCAACAGTTGGTTCTAGTGTATTTCGAATTCGTAACGACTGTAGCAGGCGGGGTGAAAATCCAATGTCTGCATGCAAAAGGTTTTACGTCCATAACCGACAACTCCTTTACTATATAATTGCCGTCATCATCATAAAAGCAGTGAAAGTCAATTATTACAGCAGTGTTTCCATTATACTATAAAAAAAGAAACCACACATTACAAACTAATATTTATAAATACAAATATCATTACAATAATGATAATAATACACAAACTTACGTTTACTGCCGACCGAACTGAAGCGTGGAGAGAGAATAACTAACGATATCACAGTGAGAATTCTTTTGTTTTTAACAGATGGAATTTTAGCAGGAGAGGGAGCAGAGTCGCCGTCGACAATTAATTTGACACGTACGCGAGATTTTAATAAAACAATTATCAGTTTAAATAATAATTTTCGGAAACAACACCCGACTTAAAAAATATAGTTTACCTTGTGGTATAAAATTCAAACTATTAAATTGTCTCTCTCTCTCTCTCTCACACATTTCTGATTACTATACAACTAATTGCATGTATGTTCAGAGGGTTATACCGAAATAAACCATTGTGTGTGTATTCGCTAAATCCTCCTTTCACTTTCTAATATGACACATGAGACGCATTAGTTGCACCATCACAAGTAATTATGGATTAGAAAGTATTCACTTCCAAACAAACACCGGCTTTCCCCTACCACCAGAGACCAATATACATACTCAACAAATTTAGCGATAATTTCTCATTGACCTGCTTGCGTGCACTGATAAATCTATTACGACATTTTTAATAGTTGGAAGACTGTATTATTGTGCAATCGCAGTATATACAAGTTCCTGTGTGTAGTCAACATACGCTAGTTTTGGTGAGTATAATTTATTGTATGTACAGATTTTATTTACACGTAAAAATTATTTGCATTAAAACATTATTTAATACATGTATGTGTATGTTCAAATCACAATTTATGAAATATATTCTTACCGTATTTTTTATATTACACTTCTAATTGAAGATATATATTTGAATTTAATACATGTGTGTGTGTAAGCGTATGCGTATGATCAAATTACAATTTTCTGAATATATTCTTGACGTACTTTTATTCTTAACGCACTTCTAATTGAAGATATATATTTGAATTCAATACATGTGTGTGTGTGTAATCAAATTACAATTTTCTGAAATATATTCTTACTGTACCTTTTATATTACACTTCTAATTGAAGATATATATTTTTAGGTATAACTGAATTTTATCGGTTTCACACTGACTGCTTGCGTGCGTTGATAAATCTATCTCAGCAGTTTTTTTTAATAGTTGAAAGACTGCTTGAATTATTGTACGTCTCAATATACACAAGTTCCTGTGTGTAGTCAACATTCGCTAGTTTGGTGAGCATAATTTATTGTATGTACAGATTTTATTTAAACGTAAAAATTATTTGCATTAAAACATTATTTATTGAATTTAATACATGTATGTGTATGATCAAATTACAATTACTGTATTTGTTATATTACACTTCTAATTGATGATATATAGTTGAATTTAATACATATGTGTGTATGTGTGATCAAATTACAATTTTCTGAAATATATTCTTACTGTACCTTTTATATTACACTAATTGAAGATATATATTTTTAGGTATAACTGAATTTTATCGGATTCACACTGACTGCTTGCGTGCGTTGATAAATCTATCTCAGCAGTTTTTTAATAGTTGAAAGACTGCTTAAATTATTGTGCGTCTCAGTATACACAAGTTCCTGTGTGTGTATTCAACATACGCTAGTTTGGTAAGCATAATTTATCAAGTGCATTATTTATTGATTTAATACATGTATGTGTATGTGTGTGTGTGTGTGTGTGTGTGTGTATGATCAAATTATTATTATCATCTGAAACAGAACAGTATATATAGATTCGAGTGGTATGTAAGACGCTGTTATATGTTACTAAAATCATAGCAAATATTTTCATTCTAAGCATATTTACTGGCGTACATGTATTATGTAAATCATCTCTTTTTCAGTCATCTACGTAAGTGCATTTGAATTATTTGCGCATGCGCATAACAGCTTTTTAGTACAGTTGCACACACACACATCGCCACTCACTTGCAACAACGTCTTGCTTATCACACGTTCATGCGCTACAAATTGATATATATAAATCGTTTAAGATACACTAACATAATACCAGCGTTATAACAGTACCTTTTGTTTTTCAGTATTCATTCATTCTCACTCTCTCTTGAAGATCATGGCTAACCTTCAGCAGGAACGTGGGGAGGAGCAGACTGAACAAGGTAAAAAGTTCAATACCAATTGTCACAGTTAAGAAATTATTTTTGTAATTATGTAGTGTACAAACTTGCTGATGCGAATTAACGTTTGAGTCATACTATGTCTATTGGTGTGTGTATGAAAAGTCTCACTCTTAACATCGTTTAGAAATTGACATGTAGATGAAAATTTTTCATGTTCCTTCATAGGTTTGTCACCTTCATTCCAATCAACTAATTCAATTCCACAACAAAAGCATTTAACTCTATCGTCTACGAATGACATACTATGCCCACAAACATCGAAATTTCTAGGGTAGAAGTAGAACCCCGCAAACGCTAACTCGTCGGGGCTGATAAACGTCACTTCCCAATACTTGAATGATTTTATTCTTTCACTTTCAATACTAAAATCAGGAGTAGCCGACATCTTTACGGTTTGTAATAAACTGACATATTACCCCCGACGAGTGTTATTTATTTACTACAAACATGAATTTGTGTGTACACGTTATTTATCATTTCTATTGGTTACTAATACTCATGTTTCTATTGTTTCAGTTGTGACTCGGTTTTATATCGAGAGGAAGAGTAGTGTCCGAAGGTGCATCACAACCTTCGACTACATTCCGGTGAACGTCAACGCGTCGGATCATGACGTAGTATTCGTGATGACTGAGGCACGTCGTTTATTGCTTGAGGATATTCAGGCAGAGCAGACACGTTTACGCAATATCAAGTGGCATATTGCGTGCAGGATACGTTTTACCAAAACCGTGGTAGATGGTGACAGTGGTGAGGAGAAAGAGGTAACGAAAGACGCCGTCTTCCACGGACGTTGTCGCACGTTGCTCACGGACGACAGCGACGAGTTGAATTGTCTACTCGATGAATCCTACGATAAAATCTTCAATAGCATATCTAATTTTACCCGTGACGGGAGCGGATGGTCGGTGGATGCTGTACTTAAGCTGGAACTGGTTGTTGGACGGTACCAGCCTCTAGCAGCGTCCTCCTACCTTCCAACCCCGCGAAAACTCTCACTCACCAAGGCAGTAGTCAACATCAAGAACACCCACGATGAAATGTGTTTTCTGTGGTCTGTTCTAGCCCACATACACCCTCAAGAACGTAAGAGAGACCGTGCTTCAAAATACATCCCATTCATAAACACATTAAATATGTCCGGTATCGAGTACCCTGTTTCGTTAAAGTCCATTTCCAAATTTGAAGCACAGAATCCTAACATTTCTATAAACGTTTTCGGCTATGATATAGAAGACAATATCAAAAATGAATCAAAAAATGAGGTTTACCCTCTGAGAATTACCCCGAATAAGGACAGGTCGCATCACGTTAATCTTTTGCTTCTGACCGATACAAATAGCCGAAAACATTACTGTCTTATCAGTAACATGAGTAGATTGTTATCATCCCTAACAAAACACGACGGTCAATCATTTTACTGCGACTACTGCCTGCATCGTTTCACCACAGAACATGGTCTGTCCGATCATCTCCCCTACTGCACACCTTACGGCGAGCAGAAAACCAAAATGCCCACGGAGGAGGAGAAGTTTATGTCCTTTAAAAATTACGCGCACTGTCTTAAAGTACCCTTCACCGTCTACGCCGACTTCGAGTCCCTCATCACTCCGCTTCAATCGTGTTCACCTGGTAACAACGTCCCGACGACAGTGCACGAGTTAGGTGAATTCTACTCCGTCGATAGCAGCGGTGCCCGTCAGAAAATAACTTCTCCTCCTGTATCGTCCACATCATACGAAGCGATGCATATCCCGTCAGGTTTCTCCTATGCTATCGTCGATCACACGCACAGCCTTTGGAGAGAGGCTAAAGTTTATCGGGGTGAAAACGTTGTAGACATGTTCTTCTCGTGGTTGATGAAAGACGTCGAGGATATGATGAAGGTGGTACGACATAACGTACAATTAATTATGTCCGATGATGACAATGTTGCGTTCACTAACGCCACCGTTTGTCATTTGTGTGAGCGCCCTTTGACAGACGATGACAAGGTACGCAATCATTGTCATCTTACGGGGAAATTCTTGGGAGCAGCCCATAATAGCTGTAATCTGAGCTACAAGATGCCTCGTCATATCCCCGTCTTCTTTCACAACCTTCGTGGCTACGACTGTCACCATTTAATGCAAGGTTTGGGGAAATATAAGGACGAACGCGTATCCTGCATCGCAACATCCAGTGAGCGTTACGTGTCGTTCTCCCTAGGTCCCTTGCGTTTCGTAGACTCCTTTCAATTTCTTAATCGCTCTCTGGACACACTCGTTACCAATCTGTCCGCGTCCGGGAGCCAATTTCCTTTGCTCAGAGAGGAAATGCTTAGACGGGGTTTCGATGAACAGACCAATCTGCTCGTACGCAAGGGGGTATACCCATACGAGTACGTTGACAGTATTGATCGGTTCAACGAAACAAGTCTACCCGCTCGTGAACACTTTGATAACCGGTTGATGGAATCATCTATTTCGGACGCAGATTACGAGCACGCACAAAACGTGTGGAATGCATTCAATCTGCGTACGTTTGGAGATTACCATGATTTGTATTTGTTGACAGACGTAATGCTGCTGGCCGATGTCTTTGAAAGTTTCCGAGACATGGCCTTACGCGATTACTGCTTGGACCCATGTCATTTTTACTCGCTTCCCGGACTCGCTTGGAACGCGATGCTAAAAATGACCGGGGTCGAGTTAGAACTGTTGACAGAAATAAATCTGCATCTGTTCCTCGAGTCTGGGATTCGCGGAGGCTGCGCGATGATATCCAACCGTCATGCAGTCGCTAACAATCCTTTGATTCCAGATCAGTACGATGTTTCGAAACCGACCTCCTTCATTCTGTATACGGACTGTAACAATTTATACGGTGCAGCCATGTCGCAACCACTCCCTTACGCAGACTTCCGATGGCTCGATCGTAACGAAATCGAGTCCTTGGACGTACGTAATGTGAGTGATGATGCTGACATCGGGTACATACTTGAAGTCGACCTACACTGTCCTAATACCTTACACGACCTGCATTCCGACTACCCGCTTGCACCTGTGCGCCAGCGCATAACACACGATATCCTTTCTCCCTTTTCCAAACGGTTACACGAGAGTATATACAGATCATCGTATAACGAATCAGTGTCATCCGTAGAGAAGTTGTTAACAACTTTGGAGGACAAACAAAATTACGTTCTCCATTATCGAAATTTGAAATTGTATTTAAGTCTTGGTTTAGAGCTGAAAGCGACTCATAGGGTGTTGTGTTTTAAGCAAAGCGCTTGGTTGAAACCGTTTATCGATTTCAACACCCGCAAGAGGCAAGCAACCGTCAACAGCTTTGAAAAAGACCTTTTCAAACTGATGAACAACGCCGTATACGGTAAGTCGCTGGAGAACGTACGGAAACATATAGACTTTGAACTAGTCTCGAATGAACGACGGCTTCAAAAACTAGTTTCCACACCTAGGCTAAAACGTATGATTCGTTATACGAACGATCTGGTGGGGCTCTCACTCCGTAAAAAATCCATCGTTCTTTCTCGTCCCGTGTATGTCGGCTTCACGGTGCTTGACGTTAGCAAAACAATAATGTACGACTTTCATTATCGTTATGCTGTCGCCAAGTACGGCCGCAACGTTAAATTGTTAATGACTGATACAGACAGTCTGATGTATAGTATTCAAACATCAGACTTGTATGCAGATATGAAGAAGGACTTGCACGTTTTTGACACTTCGGATTACCCCACGTCTCATCCTTGTTATAGCCTTAAGAACAAAAAGGTTGTCGGGCTGTTCAAGGATGAAACGTGTGGTCGTCCTATTAGAGAATTCGTAGGTCTCAGAGCGAAATGTTATTCGTTCCTTGTGGCCCACGAAGATTCTAGCAATGCGGGTCAAAAACGTGTGTGTAAAGGTGTGCCTCGAGTTGCTATTAAGAGGAGTCTGCGACACGATATGTATCGCAAGTGTCTCACTGATCATTGTCGGTTTTCTGTCAGTGCGTTGTGTTTACGTAGCGATCATCATACGTTGTACACGATGCGCGTAAATAAGCAAGCGTTGTCACCGTATGATGATAAGCGCTATATATTAGACAATGGTCGTGATACCCTTGCGTACGGTCATTATCGGATACATGCCGACGACGATGACGACTCTGCTCCTCCACCTGCTAAAATTCCTCGTTACACCACTGGTTAACAACAAAAAAACAACAAAAAAATTCTTACTGTGATATCTATAGTTATTGCCTCCTCACACTTCAGTTCGGACGGCAGTAAACGTAAGTTTATGTATTATTATTATTATTGTAACGATATTTGTGTTTATACATATTAGTTCGTAATGTGTGGTTTCTTTTTTTCAGGCGATAACTATTTCTAGTAGTCTGTGGGCTTTCCTACTATATATATATATTTTGTAACAGCACTAGTTCTGCATGTACCTCGTTAAGGTAACAACCTACATTACTAATTTTTTATCACTGTGTGTGTTTGAATGTAGTGCAGATTCTAATTTACAAAGTTTTGATGAATGGATTTTTAATTTATTTCACTATACGCCTCTGAACCTATATGTAATTATTTGTAAACTGCGTTACCTGTTGCAGCAAACGATAACACTAGAACGATTATATTATTATTATTCAGTGATATATACATACATACAATTTACTTATTAAACACTTCAAGGATTGTAACGTCTTACAATGACTATAGCATATTTACATCTGTTATCTGTTTTATTGGACCTACATGTACATGATTCAACCCAAACGTGTGCACGTCGTATGTATGTGTATGATTACGTTGCGTTTGCGTCTGTGAGTGTGCGCGTTGCGTGTTTGGTTACGTTGCGTATGCGTATGTATGTGTGTGTGTGTGTGTGTGTGATTACGTTGCGTATGCGTCTGTATGTGCGCGCGTTGCGTGTGCATCTGTGTGTGTGATATTTAACATGATTTTAATGTTGTTGTATTGTTATGTTGCAGGTTGCTTCTCCTACAAGTACGACACAATTATATATAAACTTCCGAAAAAATATCAATTTTATAATGTATTTATTTAATTGTGAATTTTATATTGTGAATGTTAAAATATATATTTAATCATTTAAACAAATTATGACTTTATTTTATTTCACTCTACACCTCTGAACATGTGCACAATTAATTTATTTTTGTGAACTGTTACATCAGAAGATTTGTATGAATTTCAACCACCGTTTTCATGTGTATGTATAATTTTAATTTATTTCGCTATACACTACTGAACCTATGTGCGTGTGTAAACTGTACCCATGAAGAAGAGCGTATTGAAGATTGCTAAGCCGTTAACGTATGGATTTGTCATCTGTAACAGCACAACAGGTAAGTAGTTCATTGACACATACATAGTTAATATTTGCCAAATATATATATTTCTAACAAGGATCAATCACACTGACTGCATTATAAAACTATTAATTAATTATTTAATACATTGAAAAATGAAGACGGCGTTTTGACAACGAGAGAGCTAAAATTATTTATTCATCACACCGACTACTCAATGTACGAGAGGAAGACAGGAGAAAGGGTATGAAACCTTGCATAGTTGAAACGTGTGAGAGTGAGAGAGAGAGAGAGAGAGAGAGAGAGAGAGAGAGAGAGAGAGAGAGAGAGAGAGAGAGAGAGAGAGAGAGGACGTTACTATTTGTTGACACAGTTGACACACAAGTGAGAGTGAGAGAGAGAGAGAGAGAGAGAGAGAGAGAGAGAGAGAGAGAGAGGACGTTACTATTAGTTGCCTCAGTTGAAACAAGTGAGAGTGAGAGAGAGAGAGAGAGGGCGTTAATATTTATCGAATAAATATAAACTTTCTAATTTCATATACATGTGCGCAATGTACACAGTGAGAGAGAGAGATAGAGAGAAAGAGAGAGAGAGAGAGAGAGAGAGAGAGAGAGAGAGAGAGAGAGAGAGAGAGAGAGAGAGAGAGAGAGAGAGAGAGAGAGAGAGAGAGTAACAATTATGATCATACACTATAATAATACAGAGGTTGGTACACCTGATCATATAGATTTAATATACATTATAACACACGACAAATTTGAACTCACGCAAAGGTTGTTACACCTGATCATATATTTTAATATACACTATAATGCATCGAGTTGGAACCACCCCCACCCACTGATATGAAATTAAAAAAAACAACCTCCCACCCAACACCACCCCCTGATATGCAAATCAGCTTTCTTAAAAAAATAAAAAATTATATTCATGGATGCTGGTGGTCCATTGAACCTCATCCCACCAAATCAATTTAATTAAAAAAAAATTAAAAATTTTATTCGCGGATGCTGTGGTCCATTGAACCTCATCCCACCCCCTTGATATGCAAATCAATTTAATTAAAAAAATAAAAAACCAAATTAACAAAATAAAAAAATTTATTCACGAAAATTCGCGGATGCTGTGGTCCATCGGGATGCTGCGGGTCCAGCGGTGGCGGCGTCATCTCTTAGATCATGTTTTTATCGTTTTTTTATGTTTTTTTAAGAAAGGCGGCATTCCTTTGTGGGTCAGAACTGTCAGTTTCCCTCTACTCATTTTCATGGCTAAAACGACCATACGTGTGGCATTTGTTTACTTTACATATAAATAAGTACAACTTACATACAAGAAATAACGGTTATAACGACGTCAGCTACAACGGCTGTAACAGTTCATTGTTGCACACGATGAACAATCTCTCCTGTTAAAACGCTTAACATACGCGACTGACAAGCAGTCTCTCAGCATATGTTACGCGTAAATTCTCTGGCATGCTGACAGATCTCATGCGGGTACAGCATTTCTCACTCAGCTAAAAACCTGAGGATCAGAACTAAGTGAACGTTAGGAAGATGGAAGTGAAGGGTTGGAGAGGAGAGATGAGGATAGGAATAAAAGGATTGAATAGAGGAGGCAGATAGAAGAAGCCAAGAGGGATGGAAAATTGTGTCCCTACAATGTGCCCCTTCTTCTAAGGTAGGTCTAAATAACTAATAATAATACATTTCCTATAGCTAAAGAAGTGCTTTTAGATAGGTGGCCATTATACTTATGTCCTCCACTTTTTGATGAACCCACCCACAACGCCCAGTTTAGATACGTATAGAAGAATTCACAACAAAGGATGTTCTGTCTTTTGTATTGCTGCATTGTAATATGCAACATGACCAATGATAGCAACGGTCTCGTACTAACGATCTGTGTGTCAACGAGAAAGGGTTTTAAAATCAAGAGTGTAGTGAGCCAGGGGCGCCGGCTTAAGTGAAGCGCCGAAGTGACATTTTAAATTAATTTTTAAAGGGTGAAAATAAAGAAGAACTACGAAAAGATGTTGGACAAAGATTCTTATTCATCTAGTCTAAATAATTACTACATAAGGTACCTAAATGATCTTAGCTTAGCCAAAGGATAAAAATAGTAATTTCTTATTTATTTAGTAAATTACTATTTTACTTGATAATTAGCGTTAATTTTTATGTATCATAAAACAACTTCTGAAGTGACGTTTTGTTCTTTAAAGGAATAATTATTATTTGCTTATATTATTTTTCCAGATTTTCAATAATCTAATGTAAATAAGTTACTGTAGTACATAAGTTACCTAAAAAATTGACTGTATCTAAAGGATGAAACAAAATGGTTATTGTTTACAAAATCACTGTCTTATTCCATCGTGATTAGTGTTAATGTTTATACACTATAAAATCAAATATGTCGACTAGGGCCTAAAAACGTTTAGACTGACATTTTGTTCAAGCAAAGAATAATTGTTTTGATTATATTATTTTCTGATTTTCATAAATCTAAATTAGTTACTTCATATGTTACCTAAATAACCTTAGTGTATCCAGTGAATGAAAATAAAATATAATTGTTTATGAAATGATTGTCTTATTTCATAATTACATTATCGATAATTATTTAAGATTTCCATAAGCCGTACTAACAAAATATCATTTCTTCAGAAAAGGGGCTAAGGGTTTATTAGGGTGGGGGGGGAGTAAATTGTCACTTTGCCGGGGGTTCAAGAGGCCCTAGCTATACCGCTGTTTACTATAAAAGAAAAAGTCAACACAATATGTAGACTAGAAGCCTAGAAAATAACAATGACATTTGTAAAGAACTGGCTACTTGCGAATAAAAATTAAAAAACGAAACTCGATAAGCCACCCTTTTTTATTTAGTAATTACTTTTCTACATAATTCATTCCAAAAATGAACACAAATAATGCACAGAGTTATAGATGTGAATACATAGATCTAAAACGAAAAATAATTTAAAACACTGCACATATTAAATTGTTTTTTAATTTGTTCACTAAGAAGGTTTATAAGATGGCATATGAGAACTGTCACTTACTACTATCATTTTTCGATACTCTGGGTTAAACCGAGAGAAACCGGTTTACACTCTCGAGAGGTAATACCAAATAAATTACTCATCAGTAAATCGTTGTCTATCACTTTTCATAACTTTCGTGATGAAATGCGTGTCCACATGAATAATACGAAGCAAACATTACCAAGTATTTTTGGGCATGGTTTATTAAATTTCAGAACGTTGATTTTTGCAAGTTTTATAAAAACTCCTTCCAGCTTTGTTGTATTTTTAAAATCCTGCTACATTCGAGAGATGTAGTGAAGTCAAGACAATCTGAACTGTTAGTTAGGTGTCACTTTTCCATAATCTCCATTAAATGGTGTGCTAAATACTTCCAGCTCGAGCTCAATATCTCTGTAATATTGGAAATGTTTCAATTTGAAAAACGGACGTTTGCCATCCTGATTTAATTTTTTAGGAATGTAGTATTTCGGCTACAAGCGATATTTTTCTTCAAAACAATAATTCTAAAACATAAAAAATGTACAAACACCATAAACATTAACCTATCACATCAGCGGCATATGTGGACAACGGCTACTAAACTATCTTGCCTGCAGAATCCGGCACCAAGCATACTTTGGTGTATATAAACGGAATTGGCAATTAGTTGAGTAATTATGTTTGCCGTGCCGTTTATATTGAGTATTATTGAATTAGCCAATTATGAATTAGTAAATTGACTCTAATGAACTTCGTGTACAAATGGTATGTACTCAAACAGAGTTATAATTGACGTTAATGTTAGTACATATATGAAATAACTTATATTTGTCTGATTAGACTCAGCACAGTTGTCAAATCAATATGATTGTATGAGCCTATTAATCGGACATTTCAATGGTCGATTTGGTTGTGTCCATTGATAATTAGCATACTTTGAGACTCTTATATGAAATGCTTAGAATGATATAAATTAATAATCAAGGTTAATTTGCAATAATGAACGCAAGATTTAAATATAAAATAATTACTTATTTATTATATTGTTAGTTGAGTAAGTTACTATGTCCTGCAAATACATATTTTAAAGACACATAATAACAAAATACAATAATATCCGTACGTTGTTTCCTGAAAACACAAACAAATGGTACATTCAAATACAACGCAATAATATACATATACAAACAAAACAATCAAATATATTTTATCCCTATCTAAATGCGTTCATTATGCTCAGATGATGAATTACTTTAATATTACTTTATAAGATTTATGATTTATATGACTTTATAAAATCTCTCGGGAGTAGCTCTTTGAAAAGATGAGACAGTGCAGTAGTATATGTATCACTAAGATTTAATAAACATAGAGGCTTATCTTGTAAAAGGGTTTATCCAACATTCCATCGGCGTAAGATGACATCCGCTGGAGGACTCGTCGCACATCGTAATCACTGTTATGAAGAACACCTCACTTCACTTCACTTCACTTCACTCTCGTTATGTGTATTGTGTTGTTGTACTCTCGCTGGTGTCGAGTGTTTGGAGTTCAAATATTAAGATGTTAATATCGTCATTAAGATGAATTACTCTTAGAGTATGCCGTATGCGTGTTCATAATTAACTGTTTCATCTATTTTGGATGTAGTGTATTCTATGTGCGTAATTGTGTTCGGTATAGTTCATTCAGTTTAAATGTTTAACATAGCGAATCATTATAATGTAAGAGTGTTTGGAATGTCACTCACTGTTATACTTTAGACTGTTAATCACTTGTGTTCTTATGTTGCGTGTCGGTCGTAGTTTAAAGTCCCGTACGCATCGATATTTAATGATAGTTATGTTTGTACGCACTGTAGTTTATCAGAACACATACAATTGTCGAACAGACTTTTGTGTAATTGAGATCTAAGTTCACTTACGATCGCGACATGGTTACGAGTTCACCGAGTTATAAGTTCGGTAAGTCGCGCAAACTATTTCAATCGCTAACTGTATTACCGTTCCGACTATAACCAACTGTCTTACTGTCGTATTGACTTACTGACTTATTTACAGACTTATTACTTATAGACTGACTTGTAGACTTCTGACTTCTGACTGCTAACTGCCGCTCCGCGTCCTCGCAAACAGTTTTATTAAAACCTACTACCCATAAGGCCAAATTCTACATTTCCACGCCCTTTCGGATTTGTGATAGGTCATCTAAATTCCTACTACTCTGCAGACCTCGTCATCGGTTTCCCGATTCGTCGTTCGAACCCTTCTTACTCTCTCCACGAGTTCTTTAAGAAGATGCTTAACGCTGGTTGGTCGTCGTCATCCCCGGAGCATTCCATGCGACGAACGTGGTACAGATTCTTAGAAACTAGAGCAATTCCCTCGCCTGTCTGTCAACCTTTGTTTCGACTTTGTCGAGGTTCTGACTTAGCTTTTGTTAACGGACTGCAGAGTCCTGGTCAATTGTTCAATTTACTCGTCGTTCGTTCCGCCGATTATCAACCCTTCGCTGGAGTCGTCCCTAGTCGGATCCCACGCTTTCTAGCTGTAAATTTTAGTTAGCTGTCATAGTTTGTTTTCACGCTGTGCAGGGTGTACTTTCAGTATTCACTCAGTTTACGTTCTATTGTTTATATGTTTGTCGAGATTTCTCTGTACTCCTTTGTATCTGGGTGTAGCCTTTCATACTTGTGCTCGTTACAACTCACCCCCACAGCAGGCGTTCCATTTCATTTCTGCGTAACTCGGCAGCTGGACTAAGTCTTTGTTTCGTTCGCTAGGTGCTGTAAATTGTAACAAACTGTGAGCTGTCAACGACGTTCCTTAAATTCTTATTGTGTCGTGTACGCAGACGTTTTTTCCTTGTCTTCGCACTGGCGTCGGGTCTGACGTGTCCCTAATTCGTCATTATTTACGACTCGGGCTTGTGTCCGTCGACTCGAGTGTGAGAACGTGCCACTTGATCGAGAAATTAAAATTTTAAAAAAATTCGATCACTATATTGTTTTTAAATTGGATTGGATGTTGGATTACATGAGACATCTGATCCAATTTCTGCACTCTGTCCCAGTCGTGGACGTCTGCTTTGGAATGGACATGGTTGAATTACATATATCTCTCATATGGAGCAATGAATAGTAATTCCCTATCTTGGCGTCTTACATGGTCATATGAATTTATTGCCGCCCATCTGAGTGAAATGAACGCATTTTCTACATTCTATCCGTTTATATGCGGATTATACAACATTATTTTATGTAAATAATTGAACTAAGACATATACATCTGCCCATTAGACAGTTTGTTTTGTCATCGTCTACATTCTTTCGTTCTACCTATATAACATAATAGATTAGCTGCAGATTAGCTAATAATTAAATTAATCGATCATATATCGATGAATCATATAGCGATAAAATATTTTTAAACTCGTTATTAGCATCTCAAGACTATAGTTGCTACAAATAAATATATACATAGGATTAATCTGTGACATATTATAAACGATTACATTGATAAATGAAATATACATATTAACTAAACAATTGAGGATTCATTATACTTCATGATGTATACCTAAACGCTTACTCCTAAAGTTACATAACGATTGTTCATCTTTAAATTATTAATTTACATAAACAAATTACTTGAATCAGTACATTTTAACAAGTTATTATTATTCACAATTATTAATGTCTTTAGTGTCCCGTATCATAGTATCATAATGTCCTTTTGACACATGGTACACGTTATCAAATCACTTTACACATATTGGTGTTTAAATGCCTAATTAACATAATGAATAACGAATACATGATGATCACAAACACGATTAATATTGAAGTATGAACTAAACACAGTATGGTAAAATGTACATCATTATTTGGTTAGCTGGACTGGCCGCGCGAGCAAATTACCTAACTTACGTATTCTGCTTTGCTGTATCTAGCAACCGGAGTCATTGCTACCATCTCGTGTCATCCGTACTTCTTCCGCCGGTTCATGATACGCTTTAATTTGCCGTATGTTAAATCTCCCTCTCATCTTTCCGCTGTCGCACTCCACGAGCTCATATGTGGCCTCGCCAATGATGCGGTTGATCTTATACGGTCCTGAGAATAGTTCGAAAAACTTGTCGATTCTTCTCAACGTGGCGTCTGATTGATGGTATGTTCTCACCAATACTTTGTTGCCAATTGAAAACTTCGTAATTTTCTTTCTCTCGTTGCAGCGTTTCGCGTGCTTCTCCCTCTTCTCCTTGATTTTCACAAATATGTTATTCTCGCGCTTCCCTTCACTGCTAATGATCCCCTTGTCCAAGCATTGCTCCCATGCTCGTGTAGGTCTTGTGCCGAGGTGTGCTTCATGAGGGGTAATTTCGATTGTCTCGTGGTACACCTCGTTCAGACTCGTTAGATTGTTTTTACGTATTGGGACCATTTAGTGTGTCGGTCACTTACGAAAATTCGAAACAAGTTCCCAAGTTGCCGGTTAATCCTCTCGGCAAGATTAGTACATGCGTTACGTATCGCGGTAAACTTCGGTTGGATGTTCAACTCCTTTAAACCGTCGACCCATTTTCTGGAGGTGAACTGTGTCCCATTGTCCGTCAAAATGGCCCTTGGACGTCCGAATTGTTCACAATACGTTTTTATTCTCCGCAACGTCGTAGTGGTTGTTGCTCTTCGAAGGGTGAATAATTTGACGTATTTTGTGAAATTATCACTACGACTAGTAAATATTTGACACCACCCGTTCCTGTTGGTAGGGGTCCATAATAGTCTGCGCTTACCAGATCTCCTTTGGCTGTAGGTATCACAGCGCGTGTGCCACCAAATAGCTCTTTGTTGTTGGTGTCTTTGCACTTCTGGCAGACGTCACAGGTTTGTATATAAGTTTTGACCTTCTTTAACATCCGGTCGAACGTGAAATGTTCCTGGAGCATTTTCATACACTTCTTCGTTCCTAAATGTCCGAACATTTGGTGGATTTCAGCGATTATGTCCCCAGATATGTTGCTAGGAACATATAGCTTCCATTCATTCCGCTGCCGTCTATATAATTTGTCATTAACATATTGATAAAATTTATTTAAATTTGGGTCTATACTTCCCTCCTTAATTTTATTAATGATTGTTTTAAGCTTCTCATCTTCTATTTGGTGCTTTCCAATATTTTGGATTAATTTCCGCACTTCAAGTTTCATTTTAATGGTGAAGTGATTGACTAAATATTCATGTGTATTGTCGTGAATTTCATCTAATTTCGTATCGTGTGGGTACCTGCTTAAGATGTCGGCTACGATGTTGTCCTTGCCCTTGCAATGGATTATGTCGAACTTATATTCTTGCACTGCGAGAATCCATCGCGTAATCCGTGAATTATTCAAGTGGCATTTGTTGAGGAATGTCAACGCCTTGTTGTCGGTGATTATCGTCAACGGTTGTCCGAGAACATATATGCGGAATTTTTCTAAGCATCTGACGATACTTAAGAGCTCCTTTTCTGTAGTGTAGTAGTTCCGCTCAGCACCCTTGAAGGTTTTACTAGTGAAGGCAATTACGCCAATCTCCCCTTCTTCATCAAGCTGGTTTTGCTGTCCTCCGTATGCATAATCACTATCATCACATTATATGTAATACCTCTGGTCCGGGCGCGGAAATCTTAAAACTACAGCATCCACAAATAGGTTCTTGATTCTGACAAACCAATCGTCTAATTCAGCCGTCCATACAAACTTGCGATCTTTCTTCAATAATTCATGGAGGGGTTGCGTGGTCTCCGCATATTTACTTGTGAAGCGGTTATAGAAATTAGTGAGGCCTAAGAAACCCTTTAACTGTTTCTGATTCTTGGGCTTCGGGAAATCCATAATAGCTTTCACTTTCTCTTCCGTAGCTTGGATGCCGCGTGTTGTCAGTTGGTATCCAAGATACGATATTTCTTTTCTGAAGAACTGCGATTTATTTAGGTTGACGGTCAAGTTTGTTTCGTTTAAATTGTTTAACAGTGCTTCTAAATGTGCTAAGTGCGTCTGAACATCGTCAGAATAACATAGGCAATCGTCAACGTATATTAGCGTGTTTCTCTTAACGTTTTCATCTAAAACTGTATCCAATCCGCGTGTCAGTGCCGCCGAACTGGTACTAAGGCCGAATGGTGTGACGGTGAATTGGTAGCACCTTTCCTCATACATGAACGCGGTATACTTTCTGCACTCTTCCTTCAATGGCACTTGCCAAAAGCTGCTGGACAAATCGACGGTAGATAGGTAGCGCATCTCACTACATCTTGCCAAAATTTCGTTGATTGGGGAAACGCCTTCATAATCGGGAATCGTAACGCCGTTTATCTTTCTTGCGTCCAGGCATAAACGGACCCTTCCATCTCTTTTGATGACTGTGACGAGTGGGTTTATGAACGGACTCGTGCACCGTTCAATCATTCCGTACCGCAGCATCCTATCAATCTCGTCCTTTACTTTCTCTTCATATGCAAGTGGTACAGGCCAACCCCGTTGAAAGTAGGGCGTCCTGTCCGTAACTTGAAACTCATGCTCGTATCCTTCTATCCTCCCCGGGCATTCCCTGAACACTCTTCTATTCTTAATAAGTATTTCCCTCAACCGTTCCAATATTTCTTCGTCTTGACAATCCATGCTTGCTATCTTCTCGTCGATGTTCCTCAAGATTTCTTCTTCTTCTCCATTAGTCAGTAGTTCTATGTTCATGATGGGTACGGCGTGCACCTCCTCATCAGCTGCATTCATTAATTCTATTTTCTTATTACCGATGTCGGTGCGACATCCCACCTCCTGTAAAAAACTTATCCCTAATATACATTGCTTAATAAGGTATAACTAAAAAAACACATTCATTCTTGATCCCGTCAATTTCAATGTCGCACAGTATCTGTTTTCTGATTAGTTTGGACTTATTCCCAACAGCACTAATGATTAGAGAATTCGTCATAGGTAAAATTTCATATGGTTCAATGTCCCTTTTATTTGTGTTGAACCACTCTTCTTATAACCCGTTAATAACAGAGCCGGTGTCGATAAGTGCCAAAACCTTAATTTCATTGTTAAATTTAATGAGTACTTCGGGACATTTTAATATTTGTTTGTTAATGTCCTCGTCGTATTCTTGTAGCAGGTCATCCCTCAAGTCTGGTAATAAAATATTGACATTATTTGTGAGGTTGTTGTCGTTGAAAAAAACTAAGTCGTTCGCTGTGCAGGGGTGTTTTTTTTTCTATTCTGGTCATTATTCGACCTTGAGTTATTGTCGTCTGTAGCCTGGCTCGTGCTGGGCTTAGAGTTAATGAACTCAACAGTGTTCACCCCGCCGTGTTGTCTGCCTTCGTAACGGTTACCGTTTTGCCTTCCCTGCCAAACTTGTTTTCTGTCACCCTCGTTTTTGTTTACAAAGCTCCCACTGAGTCGGTCGCTAATTCCGGTTTCCCTTTCATTATTTGACCGATATTGCGCCCGCCTGTTGCCTGTACTGTTTGACTGAATACTTGTATACTCAGTGATCAAGGCTTCAAAATTAGGTATTGTGGTGATCCCGCGTGTGATAACAGCGATCTGCAAATCCCTCCCAAAGTGCCTCGAGATTTTCCTTATCAGTTGGCGGTCGGTCAATGCGGTAGTTAATTGTCGGCTTTCTAAAAGGATTCTTTCAATATATTGGATAGCCGTAACCGGTCCGTGCCATTCAAATTTTTCGTATTCGAGGTTGTCACGAATGATGTCCTGTCGCTCCAATCCCCAATACTTCAACGTGAACGCCTCCTTGAACTCTTCGAAGGTGTTTATTTGGTCCCGAATCACGCGCCACCATATACTCGCGTCCTTCTCTAAGTGCTTACCGATCCATTTGATGTCACTGTTTGGGTAATACATTTCTTGAAACTCCGACAATTCTTTCAGGAACTCCATCGGGAATCTGTCGGTTCCGTCGTACTTAAGCTCCACCTGTACTTGCCCGTTGGCTGTCCTGTTAGGCCCAGACTCCCCGTCGGTTATCTGTCGCCGCAGTCTTTCTAATTGACACCTTAGTTCTTGAATGTGGGTCGTCTTCTCTTTGACGTTTTCGTCAAGTTTCTGTTCGGTCGTCTTTTGTCGGCCGTCTACTTCATCGATTTTTTGTTGCAGTGTGTTGTTGGCTTCACCTATTTCTTGTTGCTGCTGTCGAAGTGTGTGATATATTTTTGTTTTTAGTTCTTCCTGTTTCTTCTGATTATTATTGATATGTAGTTCTAACTTATTGTGAACCTTTTTTATACTGGATTGTGTGTTCTGTGCAAGGTTCTTGACTTCTTGACGATCCGACTCTCGGGTTTCCCACACTTCTTCAAACCTCTTAGTGGTGTCATCCTTCAATTCTTTTGTAGCGTCCTCCTGTTTCTTCAGGACTTCACTAATTTTGTCGTCACAACTGGTCTTATAGTCACACATTTCCGATCGTATTTGCGCGAGCTGTTCGGCCATCTGTTGCTTGACTTCTTCTTTGTGATTGTCTAGTTTTTCTTCTAGTGTGTTGAGCTTTCCACTTTGTCTGTCGAACTTTTCGTTAATTACTTTGAAGCTTTCATTATTTTCTTCCTTCTGTTTCTCGAATTTCTCGTTCTGTTCTCTTCTAATTTTTCGTTCTGTTTATCGAATCTCTGATTGATTTCCTCCTTAATTTCTTCCTTCTGCTGATCGAGTTGTTTGCTCATGAAGTCCATCAATGATTGTAATGTGACTTCTCCTTGTTGTTGGGACTCCTGTCCCCGCGCTCTAACCTCTGACGTCTCCTCAGTCATATTTGGTTCGACTGATGAATTTCCTTCGCCGTTGTCGGGTACGCCTAACTGGTTGTTAACGTCAAAGTCCATGCTGTCTGAACTACCGCTAGCCATTTTAGCTCTGCTTCGCGTTATCATCCAGTTACCAGTCAAGCTAACCTTGTGACGATTTAAATAAAAGAAATAATCAAGAAAATAAAAATTTAAAAAAATTAAGGTTGCGAGCTCTTAAGCCATTTAAATCTCACTGTATTAATATAAAATACCTGTATGTACTCAGTATGAAAGGAAGCAGTAGTTAATTAGTTATAAGATACTCTAATAAAAAGAAAAATTGTAAAGAGTTATTAATATCGTATTTAACCCTTTGCTTGTAAGCAGGCGCTGTCCTGTTGATTCCAGACTCGACATGCTTTCCGAGTCTTGTGTGAGTAAGAATAAGATAAAAAAATTAATGTTAATAATAAAAAAATCTGAAGACATAAATAGTCGCTAAAACAAGCGACTCGCTGAAATGTGAAGCGTTAGGGTTCCAGGCGTCCTCTTCACCGAAATGAGAAGCGTTATGACTCTGCATACCACTTTCGTTTTCTGTTATTACGTGTTGTGTAGGCTCTTCTTGTTTTATCTGCTCCTCCTCCTCCTCCTCCTCCTCCTCCTCCTCCTCCATCATGTCACCACTTAACTTTCGTGAAATAGCTTCTAACGGTTCCAGAATCGGTCTGTAATTTTTTCTAAACGCCTCGTCGCTTTCTCTGATACCGTGTTGTAATGCATGATATTTTTTCCTTATGTTGTCGCTTATCGTGTCTATATCATACGCGAGTCGTTCCTCCTTATTCATTGCCATCGTGTGTTAGCAAGAGGACTGATTACATTACTACAGTGCAACCACTTTTATACTTCGTCGGAAACAATTATGAATCGATCAAAGCCGATTCTATATCTACCTTCATTTATTGACGAGTCTTTGTCTATGACTAGAAATCCATAACGATCCTTCCACGCTTCCATGCAGACGTCTTTGAAAGCATCATATTTCATATCTATGTTAACGTGATCATTGTATGCATGTCGTAAATTTAGATCGTCTTGTTTGAACAATATCAACAAGTTAGCGTTGTCACGTACCAATTGTTTCGGTATCTGGCTATATGTCTGGCATAGATAGAATGTGTCCACACCGCTATGTCTCCCCATAGCAAAATACTTTCGAATATTGTTTTGTCTTTCACACGATACGTCATCGAATACGATAACAGAGTCGAGACCAGTGATTTCACTCGGTAGCGGGACTTCTTCGTTCTCGCTGTATGCATGATAACCTAAACCTTCATCAGCGAGTGATTTCATCACTGTTTCTAGCATTCTGTATTTTGGTTGAATTAATGATTTTGAAAACACGTATACGTTGCGGAAACGTAGTCCGTTGGCATCAAACAGTAGGTTGAATAGCACATTTGATTTCCCACAGGAACTTGGGCCTGTAACGATACAGCGAATACTGTTCGGTAATAGCGGGCCATGTTTACGCTTAGCACTACCTTCGTCACCAGCCAAAAAGTCCATATCCTTTATTGGTAATTTGTTTGCTTGCTGTACAATCTTCATCTTTGTGAATACCGAAAGCATACTGTTTTCATCACGTGCTGTCACCTTTTTTTATATTAGATCTTTCTTATGTATCCACGCATCGTGTTTACCATCGAAACCGAGCCAACGAACACGCACTCTGTCACCTTTGCGTTGTAACACCTTTTCCACTAGGTATACGTCGCCGACTTTGGACTTACTAATCTCGTGCTCGTAAAAACCACCTTTCAACACTTTGTTTAGATGATCTTTTAGCAGATAAGTGACGGGGATAGTAGTGGATTGTACTTTATCCACAGTGAATATTTCGTTAGTCCAATTCGGCGTATAACCTTTGGCGAACGTCATTTTGTGCTTACTTATACGAACACGGTCACCGACTTTAAATTTGGGTGGTTTCGTTGGACTGATTTTAGGCGCTGTGTTCTTCCTTATTCGTTCCAACACTATATGTTCGTTGGCGTCATTCACTTCACTCGGTTTCATACCAATGGTTCTGTGTGTTGTATTGTTGTACGATTTCAGTAATGTAGGTAGTAGATCCAACCAGCGGTAGTGTCCTTGTTCACTGAAAGCTCGATACATGTGTGTCTTCAGTGTGCGATTAAAACGTTCCACTATGGAAGCTTTTTTCTCACTGTAGGTTGAGTAATGTTTCACATTATACTTTTTTAGCAACGCTTGTACTGTGCTGTTGTAATACTCCTTCCCGTTGTCTGTCTGTAAATATTTCATTCGATTAGCAGTTAGTATAGGCTCTAGTGCATGCTTTACTTCTTTTCCTGTCTTTGTTTTCAATGGTACAGCGTACGCGTACTTGCTAAACGCATTGATCACTGTCATCATGTACTTGTACCCTTTGTTCACTCGAGCGTATGGTATCATCTCCACAAGATCCGCCTGGTACAAGTCGTGTAGACCCTTCAATTCAACCGCGCGCCTAACGAAATTCCTTCTCGCTGCTCTGTGTAGCTCTAGAGCTATAGTCTTGCGTGCGTTGTTCATGGTTTAAGATACACTAACATAATACCGGCGTTAAAAATACTATATATATCTATAACAGTTTCTTTGTTTTTCAGTATTCATTCACACATCTGAATATCATCATGGCTGACCTTCAACAGAATCCAGAACAACATCAGCAGGAACAGGGACATCCTCAACAAGGTAGAAATTTTTTTAAATACCAATTGTCTCTCTCTATAATTATGCAGCAAACCAAATTTGTTTGATATGAATTAACATGTATAAGATAGTCTCTTGACGTTGTTTAGAAATTGATATGACGAAGAAAATTTTTTATGTTCTGACATAGGTTTGTCACCTTCTCCCCAATGTATTGTCTCTTGACATCGTTTAGAAATTGACATGACGGAGAAAATTTTTCATGTTCCACCATAGGTATGTCACCTTCTCTCCAATGAACTAATTCAATTCCACAACAAAAGCATTTAACTCTATCGTCTATGAATGACATACTATGTCCACAAACATCATAATTTAGCGGATAGTAGTAAAACCCGGCAAACGCTAACTCGTCGGGACTGACAAACGTCACTTCCCAATACTTGAACGATTTTCTTCTTTCACTTTCAATGCTAAAATCAGGAGTAGCTGTCATCTTCACAGTTTGCAATAAACTAACGTATTACTAACGTGTACTATCTATTTACCTCAAACATGAATTTGTGTGTGTGTGTGTGTGTGTGTGTGTGTGTGTGTGTGTGTGTGTGTGTGTGTGTGTGTGTGTGTGTGTGTGTGTGTGTGTGTGTGTGTGTGTGTGTGTGTGTGTGTGTGTGTGTGTGTGTGTGTGTGTGTGTGTGTGTGTGTGTGTGTGTGTGTGTGTGTGTTATTCATCATTCCTATTAGCTAATACATGTGTTTCTATTGTTTCAGATATGACACGATTTCGACTTCCAGTGCTTTTTCGACGACAACGGAAAATATATTGTGAAGGAACTGTCAATCATGGACGTTCTGAGATTTGCTGGTAGACATTGGATTTTGACACCGCCTGCTACATCCGTTACGAATCCCAAATACGTTAGGACAAACCACTGGTTAACAACAAATTATCATAGACTTAGATGGAGCGAAGGAGAGACACCATACGACAATCTTGTTTCATTGTTAACATCACATACACGTATATATAAAAATATGTGTTTGTGAAGGGTTTTGAGAAAAAACGTTTTTTGCAATCAAAGATAATACACAATAATATCATCAATCTCGATGACTTTGGTTGTCCTAAAAACATACCGTATATAATTCATGGAACAGAATGTCTTAGACATTTCAATTCTTCTGACCGTTGTGCCAACTATAAGGTGCATGCTATTCGGGAATGGATGATTCATGATTTTTGCTTTAAACATACATTTTTAATGTAACAAATTTAGAAAGTAGGTCACCGCGAATGATGACATTTATATCTCTCTCTCTCTCATTCTGTTGTGGACATGTACATACATGCATAGCTGTAAGCAGTGACTATTTTCTTATGAAAATGGACTTTCCTAATGACATTGTTATATTTTTGGTGTCTCTAATTTCGTCTGTGGGACATATTCATACATGCAAATGAAAGTGGGACACCGACGTTACCACCACCACCACTATCACATTGTACTGTCCTTTTGTGTCGAATATTCTGTCATTGTTTGGTTCTCTCTGGTTTGATACAGACGTGTTCACTAGTGTCTTCTAATAATGTCGTTTCTTGTAAAGTTTAATGCTGTAAGTGCTATCGAGTACAAACGATGTTCAGAATTGATAGTGAATAAAAAATATCCCATCATGGTCTTAACAAATGTGGACACAAAATATGGGAACTCTGTGCTTGCTACGTTGGAGGATGGCGACCGTCACTATCGTGTCTATCTTCCCAAGAGGTATGCAGGTGTCTTCACGAATGAGGAGCTCAGACATATCAAACCTAAAGAACTACATTTAGTGTATCGAGGGACGAGAAATCAAACAACACAAGTAGAGATTGAGTCCTAACGTCGTAAGTAGCAATCGTGTTAACAAACAATTTATTGATGTGTGTGTGTGTGTGTGTGTGTGTGTGTGTGTGTGTGTGTGTGTGTGTGTGTGTGTGTGTGTGTGTGTGTAGTTTCAACTCACTGTACTTAACACTTTAATAATTGAATTTGTATGTACATGATAAATGTAGCATTGATTCTATTTAGTTTCGTTGAATAATAGTTGGTTCGATTAGAAATTATTTGAAAGTACATTACCTTTATGCGATAAATGTATCATTGATTCTAAGTAGTATTTACAAATTTCCAGTGAATAATATTTGGTTTGGTTTGATTAGAAATTATTTGAAAGTACATTAACTTATGAAAAATGACATATACTTGAAAAAGTTTACTTACTTAACACATTTGATTCTTTCCACTAACTGTGTGTGTGTGTGCATGTGATAATTGAATATTATCGTATCAGTGATTCTAATATCGACTGTATTGTTATGTTACAGATAAACTTCCTTGTGAACTGTATCTACAGCCGTGAAATTATTATTTATTTAAAAATCTTACAATGTCAAAAATTATTATTAATATTTATTTTATATAACAATGTTTGTTTGTGATATATGTATATATAATCAATGTAAAATGTATTTTGAATAATTGTATTATAACGGTTTGTAAACTATATTTTAAGTTTGTGTACAGTGCTGTAAATATATATTTAATCATTTAAAACAATATTATTATTAATATTTTATATATAACAATGTTTGTGATATATGTATATTTAATCAATAATTGTATTATAGCGGTTTGTAACCTATATATTTTATGTTTGTGTACAGTGTTGTAAATATATATATTTAATTATTTAAAACAAATTATGGTTTATTTTAATTTATTTCGTTATAAACCTTCGAATATGCATCCAATTATTTGTATAGTAATCAGAAATGTGTGAGAGAGACATTTTAATAATTTGCAGGTTGTATCTTACAATTACGAAAATTATTATACAATGTGTGTGTACACAAAACTTTTGAAAATACCTTATTTCAAGGAGATTTTTTTATGCGTAACACTTTACCACACACACACACAGACTTGGCAGTATATTAATTTCTAAATCGTAGTAATCAGAAATGTGTGTGAGAGAGACATTTTAATAATTTGTAGGTTGTATCTTACAATCATGAAAATTATTATTTAAACTGATAATTGTTTTATTAAAATCTTACAATGACGAAATATTATTATTTCATTGTTTACGATATATATTTAATGCAAAAAATGAATTTTTAAAATTACAATCGTCTGTATTTAAGTTCGTGTACACACATACAAATCGTTTGAATAAGGGAAATCTTCGAATATGCATCCAATTATTTGTATAGTAATCAGAAATGTGTGAGAGAGACATTTTAATAATTTGCAGGTTGTATCTTACAATTACGAAAATTATTATACAATGTGTGTGTGTACACAAAACTTTTGAAAATACCTTATTTCAAGGAGATTTTTTTTATGCGTAACACTTTACCACACACACACACACACAGACTTGGCAGTATATTAATTTCTAAATCGTAGTCAATGACTGTCATGTGTCAAAAAAGGACGCCACGAGATAGGTGATAAATATATATTTCCTGGTGATTACATTTTAGTATCGCTAATTACAATAATCCATAAGTAGCACGACGCTTATGTAAAACTGATGACAACTGTGTCTAGAGACAAAGAGAGAGGAGGGGAGAGAGAGTTGATATCGAAGTCGTCGTCAACAATTTACTATAATATAGTTTGAATTTCCCACCGAAGAAAAATGTTGGCAGATCTGTTCTATACACACACACACAATAATGCAGGATTGGTAACCCTGATCATATATTTTAATATACACTATAATACACACACATATCAAGTTTGAACCCATACATAGGTTGGTAAACCTGATCATATAGATTTAATATACATTATAACACACAACAAATTTGAACTCATGCAAGGTTGGTAACCCTGATCATATATTTAATATATACACTATAATTCATCAAGTCGGAACCCCCCACCATAGGTTGGTAAACCTGATCATATAGATTTAATATACATTATAACAAATTTGAACTCATGCAAGGTTGGTACTCCCCGATCATATATTTAATATATACACTATAATGATAGAAAGTGAAAGTGATCTAAGCTCGCGAAAGGCGGCATATAAAAAAATAAAAAATTATATTCGCGGATGCTGTGGTCCAGATACGCGAAAAAGTCGCGGATCTTGACACAGATCAGCGAAAAAGTCGCGGATGCTGTGGTCCAGTAGAAAGTGAAAGTGATCTAGGCTCGCGAAAGGCGGCATATAAAAAATTATATTCGCGGAAATTAGAAAGTGAAAGTGATTTAGGCTCGCGAAAGGCTGCATATAAAAAATTATTTTCGCGAAAATTCGCGGATACTGCGGGTCGAGGGTGGTGGGGAGAGCGTGGGAAAAAATCTTGGACCGCGGGAACGGCGGCATCTCTTTGATCTTGTTTTTTATCGTTTTTTATGTTTTTTAAGAAAGGCGGCATTCCTTTGTGCGTTAGAACTGTCATTTTCCCCCTACTCATACCCTAAGTTGGTTCTCCCGTTGCGGTCCAGTGGTTTAGGAGGAGATGTGGAACATACATACATACATAGATACAATGACTTTTATTTATATTAAGATAATTAACGAAATGAAATGTTTCCATAGAAACTACTTCTATCCACATATTGCTTAAGCCTTAACCACAGTACTGTGGTTACTAACGTATCGCACTCGATTTTCACTGATGATGGCAGTCGACGGCACTGCCAAAACGTCTGGTTTTGCAGAAAACATTGAACTACGGCCAAACAGCCAGGGAAGGAATTTTAACAACAAACTACTACTTTTTTGCCGATAACGTAGTACACATATAAATATAGGTATGGAGAACCATACATGACTTCCGTGTTCTAAGATTTATATTTAAAATACTTTTCGAAATGAACTATTTCAAATGCATATTAGTTCTTGGTATCCAAGTCACGTATGAACAGTAAATTATTATAAATAAATCACCTTATATCCGTCGTGTGACTTCGTTACGTCGATTAAAATTACGCGTTTCGGAACATCTGTTCCATCATCAGATAAAATCGCTCTATTGAGGTCGTTAATCGCAACAAAGGCCGTTACATGGACGCAATAGAGGAGTTCGAAATATACAAAGCATATAATAACATAAACAGCCGAGACTTCATATTGAATGACCACTTAAATTTTAAATCCAACCCGCTATACGACACAGCTTTGAACCTGCTTTGGCGTAATCACTCAGATAATAGATCAGTGTCCGATCGGCTTCGTCGTGGTGCGCACCATTTAGGAAGCAAGTGAATTACATAGTGGACAATTATGTGTAACATGTGTTTTTAACGTTTAACGACCTCAATAGAGCGATTTTATCTGATGATGGAACAGATGTTCCGAAACGCGTAATTTTAATCGACGTAACGAAGTCACACGACGGATATAAGGTGATTTATTTATAATAATTTACTGAACTATTTCCATAGAAACTACTTCTTTCTTCCGCCTTAACCACAGTACTGTGATCACTAACGTATACCACCTCACGATAGTGCACTCAATTTTCATTGACGATAGCAGTCGATAGCACTACCGAAACTTCTGGTTTTGTAGAAAACATTGGATCAAGCCCAAACAGCCCAGGAAGGAATTTTAACAACAAACTACTACTTTGTTGCCGATAACGTAGTACACATATAAAAATTATCCCCTCCCCTTCCACTATAATTTTCATTTATAGAAAATTACCCCCACCCCGTTAAACTAGCCTCTTCATTTATAGATATTTCATCTACGTTTCTACAGTGGATTATTAAGATCTTCTTATCAGGATACTTTATTTATCAAAATTAAGTACTTTACTCTTGTTACAACAAAAAATGTTTCAGGTAAAATGTTACCCCTTTCCCGGTAACCGATTTTCACCAAAATCAATAGGCCTTGAATATTCTACAACTCAGGCACATATTTAAAAAATTATTTGATTTTGTTTGAATTTACGGCAGTTATCGTTCGTCATGGAACAAATTTTTCTTGTTACAACATAAAATGTTGCAGGTAACTACCCCTTTCCCTTAACCGATCTTCACCAAAATCAACAGGCCTTAGTACTCTACAATTTAAGAATGTATGCAAAAACTTATTTGATTATGTTTGAATTTACGGCAGTTATCGTTCGGCATAGAAAAAATTACCCTTGTTATCACATAAAACGTTGCAGGAAAACTACCCCTTTCCATTAACCGATCTTCAGCAAAACAATAGGTGTTGAGAACTCTACAATTCAGGGCTGTATGCGAAACAGTATTTGATTCTGTTTGAATGTGCGGCAGTTATCGTTTGTCATAGAAACAGTTACTCTTGTTAAAACATAAAATGAGGCTGGTACACTACCCCTTTCCCTTAAACGATCTTCACCAAAATCAACAAGCCTTCAGTCTTTTACAATTGATGAACGTATGCAAAAAAATATTTGATTTTGTTTGAATGTGCTGCAGTTATCGTTCGTCATTGAAATAATTACCGTTGTTAAAACATAAAATGTTGCCGGTAAACTACCCCTTTCCCGTAACCCATCTTCACAAAAATCAACAGACACTGAGTTCTCTATAGCTCAGGAAGATATACAAAACATTATTTGATTCTAATTGAATTTACAGCAGTTATCATTCGTCATAGAAAAAATTACCCATGTCAAAACATAAAAGTTGTAGGTAAACTACCCCTTTCTCTTAACCGATCTTCACGAAAAACAATAGGTCTTGAGTACTCTACAAAACAGGGCTGTATGCAAAACATTATTTGATTCTGTTTGAATTTGCGGCTGTTATCGTTTGCCAAAAAAAAAAATCTACAGATAGACTGATAGACATACAGACACACACACAGACACTTTTCGAAAAATGACTTTTTTTCATGTTTTGAGGGTAGTACAATCAGAATCTGCAATTATCTCGAACACGATTTTTTTGGCATCACCATACTTCCATTTCCTTATGGAACATGGAAGTAAAATATCGGTATGGAGTACCATACATGACTTCCATGTTCTAAGATTTATATTTAAAACTAGCCGATTTACCCAGCGTTGCTCGGGTTCATAATTTATTCATAGGCTCATAGGCACCTATTCTTGTTCTAACGTTATATTACTTGTATATTGTATAATCTTCCTTATATTGTTACGTTCGCATTCTCACTGGAGGAATACTCTGTAGGGCACCTGTTTAAGAAAATGTCATAAACTTTATTCTTATATCTGGAGAAGAATTCTGTTGCGCGTGATGCTCCTGCTCGATTTCTAACACTGGGAGAGGGCGAACAGCTAAATTAGTTTTCAATCAAATGTCTACAGTACTTGCACGCGCTGCGTATTTAACCGTCGTTTTATAATTCATTGTGTTAATGTTGAAATAATATATTTGTTAAATTAGTGTCTCCTAAACTTATTCTAACAATACAATACCTCTATAGATTTCAGCTTATCAATTTTTAAATTCAAACTGAAGCAAGCGCATTTATATTGTCTGAACGTTACGATCTGAATACATTCGCTATCAAAACGTTGTTTTTTATAATCGCTTATAACTTACTTCGATCTTAACTTATCCACTTTTAAATTCAAACTGAAACAACTCTGAATTCACGCACTATTAAGAAGTTTCTTAAGATGCATACACCACCTTCGATATTATAACCTATAACTTTATTTATAAGAACCGTGGACTCTGGCCCCGCCGTCTTTCGCGGGATCTGACCTAAGACTCCCCGGGTTCCATGGACGGAATCCGAGGAAGGCTCGTCGGACGATTCCCGCGCTATTCCCTACGCGAGAGGCATCTACCTATGCCGGGACACCGCCTGCTTTATCCGGCATCTAGGCCGGTCGAACTCCCACGCTAGGACTTGGTCAGAGACCTCCCCGGGGTAAGGAAGGTTCTCCGAAGCCCGGGAAAGGGAAAGCCGTTGACATGCCGGGCAAGGCGCTGGGACTTTTGGCCCGGCTGTTTTTCGCGAGATCCGACCTAAGACTCCCCGGGTTCCGTGGACGGACTCCGGGGAAGGTCCGACGGACGACACCCGCGCTATTCCCTACGCGAGAGGTTTCTACCTATGCCGGAACACCGCCTGCTTTTTCCGGCATCCAGGCGGATCGAACTCCCACGCTAGGCATTGGTCAGAGACCTCCCCGGGGTAAGGAAGGTTCTCCGAAGCCCGGGAAAGGGAAAGCCGTCGACATGCCGGGCAAGGCGCTGGAACTCTGGCCCGGGCGTTTTTCGCGAAATCCGACCTATGACTCCCCGGGTTCCGTGGACGGACTCCGGGGAAGGTCCGTCGGACGACTCCCGCGCTATTTCCCACGCGGGAGTCTTCCACCGCTAATATGGCAACCAGAATCTATTCTATTGGGTTGCCATGGTAACTAGATCTAATAGTTTTTATAAAACCCAAACGACCCCCCAGAGGATCATATCGAAAAAAACACCTGTCCTATGTTCGTTCCCCCGTTGCGTAAAATATTTGTGCCAAGTTTGGTTGAAATCGGTCCAGTGGTTTAGCAGGAGACGTGGAAGACCCGAAAGGACCTCCCGAAGGATCGTATCGAAAAAACACCTACCTTAAGTTGGTTCTCCCGTTGCGTAAAATATTTGTGCCAAGTTTGGTTGAAATCGGTCCACTGGTTTAGGAGGAGATGTGGATCATAAATACATACATATATGCAATGACTTTTATTTATATTAAGATAATTTACGAAATGAAATGTTTCCATATAAACTACTTCTATCCACATATTGCTTAAGCCTTA
Organism: Magicicada septendecula; assembly: GCA_034769895.1. NCBI lineage: Eukaryota > Metazoa > Arthropoda > Insecta > Hemiptera > Cicadidae > Magicicada > Magicicada septendecula. The sequence goes on along the minus strand of CM068367.1, from coordinate 976,487,593 downwards.
ACCACAGTACTGTGGTTACTAGCGTATCGCACACGATTTTCACTGATGATGGCTGTCGACGGCACTGCCGAAACGTCTGGTTTTGCAGAAAACATGAACTACGGCCAAACAGCCCGGGAAGAAATTTTAACAACAAACTACTACTTTGTTGCCGATAACGTAGTACACATACAAATATAGGTATGGAGAACCATACATGACTTCCGTGTTCTAAGATTTATATTTAAAATACTTTTCGATATGAACTATTTCCATAGAAACTACTTTTTTCTTCAGCCTTAACCACATACTGTGATCACTAACGTATACCACCTCACGATAGTGCACTCAATTTTCACTGACGATAGCAGTCGATAGCATTGCCGAAACTTCTGGTTTTATAGAAAACATTGGATCAAGCCCAAACAGCCCAGGAAGGAATTTTAACAACGAACTACTACTTTGTTGCCGATAACGTAGTACACATATAAAAATTATCCCCTCCCCCTTCAACTATAATTTTCATTTATAGAAAATTACCCCCACCCCGTTAAACTAGCCTCTTCATTTACAGATATTTCATCTACGTTTCTACAGTGGATTATTAATATCTTCATATCAGGATACTTTATTTATCAAAATTAAGTACTTTACTCTTGTTACAACAAAAAAGGTTTCAGGTAAAATGTTACCCCTTTCCCCGTAACCGATTTTCACCAAAATCAATAGGCCTTGAGTATTCTACAACCCAGGCACATATGTAAAAAATTATTTGATTTTGTTTGAATTTACGGCAGTTATCGTTCGTCATGAAAAAATTTCTCTTGTTACAACATAAAATGTTGCAGGTAACTACCCCTTTCCCTTAACCGATCTTCACCAAAATCAACAGGCCTTAGTACTCTACAATTTAAGAATGTATGCAAAAACTTATTAGATTATGTTTGAATTTACGGCAGTTATCGTTCGGCATAGAAAAAATTACCCTTGTTATCACATAAAACGTTGCAGGAAAACTACCCCTTTCCATTAACCGATCTTCACCAAAACAATAGGTGATGAGAACTCTACAATTCAGGGCTGTATGCGAAACATATTTGATTCTGTTTGAATGTGCGGCAGTTATCGTTTGCCATAGAAACAGTTACTCTTGTTAAAACATAAAATGTTGCTGGTAAACTACCCCTTTCCCGTAAGCGATCTTCACAAAAATCAACAGACACTGAATTCTCTATAGACTACGAAGGTATACAAAACATTATTTGATTCTGATTGAATTTACAGCAGTTATCATTCGTCATAGAAAAAATTACCCATGTCAAAACATAAATTTGCAGGTAAACAACCCCTTTCTCTTAACCGATCTTCACGAAAAACAATAGGTCTTGAGAACTCTACAATTCAGGGCTCAATGCAAAAAATTATTTGATTCTGTTTCAATTTGCAGCTGTTATCGTTTGCCATAGAAATTACCCTTGATTAAAAAAAAAGTTGCTGGTAAACTACCCCTTTCCCTTAACCGATCTTCACCAAAAACAATAGGTCTTGAGTACTCTACAAAACAGGGCTGTATGCAAAAAATTATTTGATTCTGTTTGAATTTGCGGCTGTTATCGTTTGCCATAGAAAAAAATCTACAGATAGACAGATAGACATACAGACACACACACACAGACACTTTTCGAAAAATGACTTTTTTTCATGTTTTGAGGGTAGTACAATCAGAATCTGCAATTATCTCGAACACGATTTTTTTTGCCATCACCATACTTCCATTTCCTTATGGAACATGGAAGTAAAATATCGGTATGGAGTACTATACATGACTTCCATGTTCTAAGATTTATATTTAAAACTAGCCGATTTACTCAGCGTTGCTCGGGTTCATAATTTGTTAATAGGCTCATAGGCACCTATTCTTGTTCTAACGTTATATTACTTGTATTTTGTATAATCTTCCTTATATTGTTACGTTCGCATTCTCACTGGATGAATACTCTGTAGGGCACCTGTTTAAGAACATGTCATAAACTTTATTCTTATATCTGGAGAAGAATTCTGTTGCGCGTGATGCTCCTGCTCGATTTCTAACACTGGGAGAGGGCGAACAGCTAAATTAGTTTTCAATCAAATGTCTACAGTACTTGCACGCGCTGCGTATTTAACCGTCGTTTGTGCCGTAAATAAGGAATTTCGTTACGGCAACATACTAATATTGTTTAAGCCAAAATACGGCAATTAGAATTATTTATATTATATTGCCGTATGGACACTCGCGCGTTATCTAGGAGGGAAGCGGCGTGACTTGAGTTTCACTGTTTCGCTGTGGTGGCGTTGTTGGTTGTGCAGCTTAGACTCGTGTGGATCTGTCTCTCTCGCCTGTGCCTTCAATGCAGCGAGACGTTTCTTGTCCGACTTCTGAAGAAAGTTTTAATTGTTTCCTTTAATACCGGGCATGTATTATTTATTATGGCTGGCTGAGTACCGAGGTTTGCCCTGGGGTGTCTACGGCCCGTTCAACCGTGACCCGATTGTCAGGCCAAGATGGAATGTAAGAAAGTGAAGGAAATTATAAGTAGCTAATGTGCTACGGTCAATATCGACAGGTATGTTTCTGGTGTTGCTGTGTAAGTGAACTTTTGCAACAACAAAAATTAACTTAATTCCTAGGTGTGCATTTGGTACCACTTGATTCTCTCGTCAAGTGATCACCTGCCTAGTTATCTTAACACAAAAAAGAGACTTTTGCTTTAATTCTTGATGCTTCGTAACATTACTTAATATCTGGAAAACCCAGGTTATTTTAATGATAGCAAATTCATTTATGAACTATAGTTTTTTTACTTTCAAAATTCTGTTGAACTAGACTGGCATCTGATATTTCTTTTAATTGTGAGGACAGCTTCTTATGCTGTTAGTAAGTGATAGTAATACCTTATATGCAAAAGCCATTAAAAAAAAAAAAAATACATGAAAATGAAATGTGTTAAGCTACAACGGGTGAAGTGTTATCTACCAAAACTTTGCAGTGTGAAGGCACACTTCCCAGCGTTACTAGAGTGAAGCATACCTAGGTCATTTATTTTCTCTCAGAAAGTCTCTCAGTATTTATCAGTGTTATCCATGTAACTGTCTTGTGTGAAAATTGTGAAGTGCATGTAAGTTAAAAGAAAATGGTGAAGTCATATGTATTGAGTGCAACTCCTTGTCATGACAGGTAGTGAACTGTCCATCACATTGGTTCAAACTATGTTATATCCCTACACGTTTTGGGATTTAGGATTTATTTTAATTCTCTATGAATCTAAAATCAATGTTAAATTTTTTTGTGTATATATATATATATATATATATATATAAATCTAATGGAACTTAATAAGGTTTGCTCAGTTTAAAATATGTTGAATGACTATATTAATTAACTGTTGAGTGATGAGAATGTAAATAGTGTTATGGATCTAGTCATTCGTATACACAAATATGTATGTATAAAGCATTCTACATTTTGAGAGACCTGGTTATCTGATATTTTCTTTAACAATGGTATACATTATGAGATCAGAAAACCATTGAACTATACAAAGCTTAGTAAAAATTGAGCACATACAGAAAAAAAAAGAATGCTCACACCTCGCACCATGTTAACTCAATGTTATTATTACTATTGCGCACACACATTGTAAATTTTATACTAAAAACATAACTACCAAATTATATTTAATATTATGTCTTTACTAATTATATTGTTATCATTCTCAGTTTTTTGATCGGGATTTCAGATGGTGCATGTTGTTTGTGTAATTAATTTAAAAAAAAAAGCACATTAAAATAGTACAACCAGAAGAGTTCTGCTGTAACAAAATAGGAAAAAAAAACTTATTGTTATTAGATGTATTAAATTTTGAAAACCTCTAGATTTATTTTCTTTTATTTATTAATGTAAATAATAATTTATTGCCAAAATATCGAAATAATATTTTTGTAAATGTTTTAAAAATTACCGTCGAGGTTTTGTTTTATGATGATTGTTATTTTAAATAAAATACTTCTATATTCTGGGTACTATGAAGTACACGTATTGTACATAAAATTGTAAGGCTTTTAAAAGGATTTAAAGAACCAATAAATTTGTTGTTTGTTGAGTTTGGAAATTGAGGTCACCGCATTAATTAAATTGCCTAATGGTTCCCCAGCACGAGGCCTTTCTTCCACTAGGAGGCCTCCTCCTGGTTCTGAACAAGTGAGCCGGTCATCCAGGTAAGCTGTAGAATTTAGTTACAGATTTTAAGAAAGTTGAAATTCTGAATTCTGTATGGTTAATGTGTTGTGATGTCAATGATGAGCGGCTCACAAATGGTAGCAGAGCGTGGTTGGACGTAGGCCTGGCCTGAACCGAAAATTGGAAATTGATGCGCTGGCCTCAATACTTTAATTGGACATGCGCTGTCAGTTTTGTGGTGTGTTCTCATATCTCAATGAATGTAATGAGCTTAGGAAGGGTTGATTATGATATTTTTACTGTAATTATGTGTTTAGCATTGTTGTAAAATTTTGGTCTTTGGGAGCGGTTGCCGGGCCGGGACACCTGGGGGTGAGCACAGGCGGGTTAGTGATTCCGAATTGTATCTTTGGGGTGTTCGTAGTTAAGTGTCTATTTGTTTGTTTGTGTTCGTGTTCTTGTCATTGTCTTTGTTGGTCTTACAGCATATGGTCTTGGTCTTGGTTGTTGGTCCGGTGTCGGGTCGGGAACCCTGGGGTGCCTTGATTGTTATTGCTTGGTTGAATTAAAGTCTTAGTATTGAGGAACGATGTCAGAGGCGGGGCAGGGTAGTGGGCGGCGCGAGGGACGCGGTCTGGTGCCCGAGTATTTTAGCAAGGACGAGCTGCAGTTTGAGATACGCTTGCGGGGTGGGATTCCCCAGAGTGATGTAGCGTCCTTGAGGAGACAACTGCGGGAGCTGCTTGTGGGGGATGTCCCCCTCCAGAGAGTCGAGATTGAGGATCTGGGGGAGGAGTTAGCCTTGTGTTCGGATAAGTGGACGCAGTTCTCCACCCTGATGGAGGACTCTGAATATATAGGGAGTTCTCCCCGAGTTTGGCAGCGGGTGACCCAAAGAATGCACCACTTGTCCGCTCGTCTCCGTAATTTGTTGTCGCAGGACGGACTGGAGGAGGAGGTTAGGCGGGCTGCAATGGCCCTGCAGTCAAACATTTGCCTACCTGGGGAGGCTCCGGAGAGTGTAAACCGAAAGAGATGCTCACGCGCCAGACCGTGACCACTGAGCGGGTGATCTCCTGGGGAAAGCATGAAGTGCTCTGGTCGAGGAACGTCCTCTTATTTCGTTGGACAGTCGCCTCCAGGGATTTCAGGGTGATCAGGTGGAAGTCCCTCGTGGTTTTGGTACCACCCTTGCCAGCGTCAAATACGAGTCGTTACCGAACCCCATCTATGACCTCCTCCGTCGGCTTCCCGTGGTCGACGGTCTGGATCTAGACCAGCTGGTGAAATTTTTTGAAGGGATTTGCGGGATTTATGACTTCCCTGGGGTGACTGGTGCCTCTCTATTAAATATGATCTACCCTTATTGTCGGGCGCTTTACTGGATCGTGTGGTCTGGCATCTCGGCGCGGGCGGAGATTTTGATGCTTTCCACAGAGATTTTCTGGAGCTGTTTATGCCCGAAAGGCTGCGTGACCAGATGCGGCAGAGACTGTTTTATAGAGTTCAGGGGCACGGGGAAAAGTTAAACGTGTTCATAAATTCAATCAAGAGTGCTGCCGGTGTGCTGCGTGTAGATATGTCGGAGGCTGAGAACCGCCCTTCAAAAAACGGCATGCGTGGGGGGGGGATTGAGGGGCGCCGGTCCCTCCCCGCGCGTGGTAGCGTTAGCGCATCTCATGTTCCGTTATGTGCGGTTGAAACTGGGCACCGATCCGGGGAGCCCTATCCTAAGCCGATTCGTCCTGGTCTCTCCGTGTGTCCCTATCTCGAGTTGGAGGTTGGGAAGAGCCGTATCAAGGCCTTGGTGGACTCGGGATCGGCGCGGTGTTTAATCTCCTCCCGGGTTTACCAGCAGTTGGTTAGGGAGTCTTTAATTAAGGCGAGTGCACTTTCGTCGGTGGTGTGTTGGACGGCCTCGAGGGAGGTTTTGCCTACCTCAAAATTGGTGGCCTTCAAAATCAAAATAAATTATTTTTCGTGGGTGTGGGAGTTTCTTGTCGCTCCTAATCTGAGCGTCGATTGTATTTTGGGTGCGGACTTCATCGTGAAAAGTGGTCTGGTTCTCGATATCCAGGGGCACGTTTGTTTCTTCAAGTTTAACCGTGCCGTGCGTATTCCCTTTTTTGGATATCGGGATGAGTCGGGGTAGGGACTTGAAGAACTTCAACCCCCGGCGTCCATTAATAATTTAAGCCAGTCCCAACAGACCACTTTCCGTCATTTGTGTGAGGAGTTCCCCGAGGTGCTGACTGCCAATCTCGGACTCACACATAATCTGGAGTATCGTATCCGCCTTTGCGACTCCTCGGTTGTCCGTTCGCACCCTTATAAATTTGCCCCTCCCAAAATGACCATTTTGCGTGAGAAGGTTCAAGAATTGTTAGACCAGGGTGTCATTGAACCTTCCACGTCGGCCTATGCCAGTCCAGCATTCTTGGTGCCTAAACCAGGAGGGAAGCATCGGCTGGTTATTGACTATCGTAAATTAAATCAAAATATTGAGGTTGAGTCGGTGCCCCTCCCGGACCTGCATTCGGCCTTTGACTGGTTTTCGCAGGCCAGCTATTTCACAATTTTTGACCTCAATTCCGCCTACCACCAGATTCCCTTACACAAGGATTCTCGGCCGTACACGGCCTTTTGCGTACCGTGGAACCTGTACCAATATAAGAGAGTCCCCATGGGACTGGCTGTTGGTGCTCAGACGTTAACACGTCTACTAGACACGGTGTTCCACGATGTAAAATTTCAGTACGTGTTTAATTATCTCGATGATCTGCTGATTTACAGTACCACCTTAGAGGAACACATGGATCATCTCCGAGAGGTGTTATGTCGCCTGAGGTGCTCGGGGCTTACGGTAAACTCCGACAAGGTGAAATTTACCCAGGAGGAAATTTCTTTCCTCGGTCACCTTGTGTCTCATAAAGGGGTCACGGTAGACCCAGAGAGGACTCAGGCTATTCGGGATTTTCCTCCTCCTCGGGACGCTAAAGGGGTGGCCCGCTTTGTAGGGATGGTTAACTTCTATCGACGGTTCATCCCCGGGGCCGCAGAGATTGCTGCTCCTCTAAATTCCTTAAGAAAAAAGGGTGCCAAATTTGTGTGGGGCGACGAACAGCAGCGAGCCTTTGAGACCCTGAAGGAGTCCATTCTGTCACCGCCCGTGCTTCGGATGCCTGACTTCACGAAGCCCTTTATTTTGCAGTCGGACGCCAGCTCTGTGGCGATCGGCGCCATGCTCTCGCAGGAGGTGGATGGTGATCGGCAGCCAGTTGCTTTTGTATCTAGGACCCTCACCGACACTGAAAAGAAATCATCTGTGTATGAGTTGGAGTGTTTGGCTGTAGTCTTCGCCCTGGACAAATTTAGAAGGTATTTGGAACATGCTGAGTTCCTTTTAGAGACCGACAACCAGGCTCTCTCTTGGCTGCTGGCGCACCCCCGTCAACTGGGTAAAATTGGCCGCTGGGTGGTCAAAATTTCATCTTTTAAGTTCAGGGCACAGCATATACGGGGGACCCAAAATGTTGTTGCCGACGCTTTGTCACGTATGTACCATCTACCCAGTGAGGAGCCAATAGATGAACCCTGCGCCTTACTCTTGGAGTTACCCCTCGCCTTTACTGATGTTATCCCTCATCAGCTTGATGATGAGACGTTGGGTCCGATCATCGAAAATATTAAATCAGGCGAGACTAAGGCTCCTTATCATCTGTCCAAGGGCGTCCTCTGCTGCAAGGAACGTAGAGGACGGGTTCCTAAGATAGTGCTGCCAAGCGAGCTTGTACCCATGGTCTTCCAGTATTATCACGATTCCCCGGTGGGAGGCCATTTGGGTGTTTCTAAGACCATGGCCGCGATTCGAAAGAACTTCATCTGGAAAGGCATGGACCGGGACATCGCCACCCGGGTGAAGTGCTGTCATCTGTGCAGTCTGAGCAAGCCCGCTCAGAACACCAAGTTGGGGTTGCTGTCTTCTGAGGTGGCTTGCAGACCTATGGAGAGGGTTTTCATCGACTACGTGGGTCCTTTCCCACGTAGCAAGGCCGGGAATTCGTTCCTCCTTGTTTGTGTGGACGCCTTCTCTAAGTATGTCTGGCTACTTCCCTTGCGTCAGGCAAGTGCTGCTACTACCATCATAGCCCTTCAGACCAGCATCTTTCAGCATTTCGGGCTTCCCTCCATCATTGTCTCAGACAATGGCCCCCAGCTCATCTCGAGCCCCCAGCTCGCAACTCGCACCATGTTAACTCAATGTTATTATTACTATTGCGCACACACATTGTAAATTTTATACTAAAGAACATAACTACCAAATTATATCATTATATTTAATATTATGTCTTTACTAATTATATTGTTATCATTCTCAGTTTTTGATTGAGATTTCAGATGGTGCATGTTGTTTGTGTAAATTAATTTAAAAAAAAAAAGCACATTAAAATAGTACAACCAGAGGTGTTCTGCTGTAAAAAAAAAGGAAAAAAACTTATTGTTATTAGATGTATTAAATTTTGAAAACCTCTAGATTTATTTTCTTTTATTTATTAATGTTAATAATAATTTATTGCCAAAATATCGAAATAATATTTTTGTAAATGTTTTAAAAATTACCGTCGAGGTTTTGTTGTATGATGATTGTTATTTTAAATAAAATACTTCTATATTCTGGGTACTATGAAGTACACGTATTGTACATAAAATTGTAAGGCTTTTAAAAGGATTTAAAGAACCAATAAATTTGTTGTTTGTTGAGTTTGGAAATTGAGGTCACCGCATTAATTAAATTGCCTAATGGTTCTCCAGCACGAGGCCTTTCTTCCACTAGGAGGCCCAGGGGCGGACCGTGAGTTTGTGGGGCCCTGGGCTAATACTACTAAGGGGCCTGTATAAATTGTCAACTAACTGCCAATAAAAAAAACCGTTTTAGATAATGATGTACTAGGTACACAGTATAGAAAAAAAGGACAATATATATAATAAATTATTAGATTTATTTAATATGACTTAGACACATAAACAGCATTGTAAGATATTATTGCAAAAGAAATCAACAGGTTTCGTGCAATCATGTTATATAAATTATAAAGCAACCTTTCTGCATTTTTGTGCCGCAAATTCTTTTATTTGCTCATCACATTGTAACTCCTTAGTTAAATCAAAATTAATGGAAAGAACTGATAAATGATTTAGTCGATCGTTCGACATTGTTGTCCTGTATTTGTTTTCTATATACGACATCCTGGAGAAAGAGCGCTCCGCTTCACAGCTAGTCATTGGCAACGTTAAAAAAATTTTCAAGATAGTATAGCAATTTGGGAAAACATCAACAAGTTGCTTTTCATAAATTAGCATAAAAATTTCACTGCAAGAGGTGTAAGACTCTGGCCTAGACTGTATTAAGTAAGATTTTAACTGAATGCACTCATGCACTATATGTTCGTCTACGTCATCTGAATAATAATCAACAATATTACGTACACTTTCCAGATCGATGTTTTCCATATTTTTGTCTTGCAAATCCATTAAAAATTTGAATTTCTTGCTATATGTCTCATAGACTTGGCTTCTTCTATTTAAATCCATGATCAGCTTATCCAATGCAACGTTTAGCGTGTCTCTTTTAAATTTTTCTGCGCCGTATACTGAGACTTTGTCTGTAGATTTATCTGAAAATTTTAAAGTAATGCGTCTCTTGTTTATGTCACTGTATTCTGTTCTCACACTAGTACTTAACTTTTTAGCTTTCTCTTCGTATTCCTTTAGTTTTTGATCTGATTGGTGCCGTATATTACTTACAAACTCTTTTAATGATATAATTAACTTATTGCCTTCACAAATATCTAAACCAGGGCTCTGTAATTTTTTGCTAACTAAATTGAATCTTTCTAAAATTTCTTCCCAAAAAATTATTAAAATTGCAGTATCCAGCTTCGTCAGTTTATTAAATAAATTTTCTGCCTCTTTTCGAAAATCAACTTTCTCATCCTCATTTTTCACTAAAACTTTTGAAAATTTTCAAAATGTCATCATAATTATTTTTTGAAGCTTTAACTGCATCATAGTGACAAGACCACCTGGTCTGGCTCAAACTTTTTAAAGTAAATTTTAGTTTTGTTTCACGTTGGAACAGTTCCCACCTGTGGGTCGAAGCGGAAAAGAAAACGTATACTTTTTGCACAACTCCAAAAAAGTTCACAATTTTAGCTGCAACCTTAACAGATTCTTCACCAACTAGGTTAAGGAAATGCGCAGCACACGGCACATAATCTGCGGATTTATTTTTTTGTTTTAGTAGTGCTTGTAGACCATTGTATTGACCCGCCATATTAGCAGCGTTGTCATAAGACTGCCCCCTACAATTATCCAGTAGTAGTCCATTTCTTTCTAAAAACTCTTGTAGAATCTATATCTATAAAAATGAATGTTTGTTTCTTTCTTTCTTTCTTTGTCCCGTATGCGTTCCTATACCATTCATCCGATTGCGATGAAACTTCGGTGAGTTGTTGTGCGCACGCCCGCGAAGGTTTATGAATTTTTTTCGGTGGGGTCCTATGGGGGGTTCTTGGGGTCTTCCACATCTCCTCCTAAACCACTGGACCGATTTCAACCAAACTTGGCACAAATATTTTATGCAACGGGAGAACCAACATAGGGTAGGTGTTTTTTCGATGGGGTCCTTTGGGGGGGTCCTTTGGGGTCTTCCACATCTCCTCCTAAACCACTGGACCGATTTCAACCAAACTTGGCACAAATATTTTACGCAACGGGAGAACCAACATAGGATAGGTGTTTTTTTCGACGGGGTCCATTGGGGGGTCCTTTGGGGTCTTCCACATCTCCTCCTAAACCACTGGACCGATTTCAACCAAACTTGGCACAAATATTTTACGCAATGGGAGAACCAACATAGGATATGTGTTTTTTCGATATGATCCTTCGGGGGGTCCTTTTGGGGGTCCTTTGGGGTCTTTCACATCTCCTCCTAAACCACTGGACCGATTTCAACCAAACGTGGCACAAATATTTTACGCAAAGGGAGAACCAACATAGGATAGGTGTTTTTTCAATGGGGTTCTTTTGGGGGTTCTTTGGGGTCTTCCACATCTCCTCCTAAACCACTGGACCGATTTCAACCAAACTTGGCACAAATATTTTACGCAACGGGAGAACCAACATAGAATATGTGTTTTTTCGATATGATACTTCGGGGGGTCCTTTGGGGTCTTCCACACCTCCTCCTAAACCACTGGACCGATTTCAACCAAACTTGGCACAAATATTTTACGCAAAGGAAGAACCAACATAGGATAGGTGTTTTTTCGATGGGGTCCTTGGGGGGGGTCCTTTGGGGTCTTCCACATCTTCTCCTAAACCACTGGACCGATTTCAACCAAACTTGGCACAAATATTTTAAGCAACATGAGAACCAACATAGGATAGGTGTTTTTTCCGATGGGGTCCTTTGGGGTCTTCCACATCTTCTCCTAAACCACTGGACCGATTTCAACCAAACTTGGCACAAATATTTTACGCAAAGGGAGAACCAACATAGGATAGGTGTTTTTTCGATGGGGTCCTTTGGGGGTCCTTTGGGGGTCCTTTGGGGTCTTCCACATCTTCTCCTAAACCACTGGACCGATTTCAACCAAACTTGGCACAAATATTTTATGCAACGGGAGAACCAACATAGGATATGTGTTTTTTCGATATGGTACTTCGGGGGGTCCTTTGGGGTCTTCCACATCTCCTCCTAAACCACTGGACCGATTTCAACCAAACTTGGCATAAATATTATACGCAAAGGGAGAACCAACATAGGATAGGTGTTTTTTCGATGGGATTCTTTTGGGGGTTCTTTGGGGTCTTCCACATCTCCTAAACCACTGGACCGATTTCAACCAAACTTGGCACAAATATTTTACGCAACGGGAGAACCAACATAGGACAGGTGTTTTTTTCGATACGATCCTCTGGGGGGGTCCTTTGGAGTCTTAAAAAACTAACTTATTAGATCTGGTTACTATGGCAACCCAATGGAATAGATTCTGTTCTAAATATATTATCGCATTAAATTGAAGACCATGCGAACGAAGTCTTTATATATTATATATATACAAACACTTTTTTTCTTTGAGTGGCATTGCAACGCATGCCGGGTACTCGCTAGTATTAAATAAATGTAAGCCAGTATGACTACTAATTTTAATGAACGATACGAACCTTTCATACACTTTTCCCCGAAAACAGTATCGTAATACAATAGCAAGTTGATCATTGTGAGACAGATCTGGGGTAGAATCCATCACAATTGAATAGTACTTTGTGTCATCGTTATTTATTTGAGTTATAATTTGCTTAATTACCTGTTTGCCCATAATCTCAATGATTTCTTCATATACTGTTTTTGATAAATACGATATTATCGGTTTTGGTCGCAGTTCTCTTTGTTCGATATGTTCACGGATGAATGGGTCGAATTCTGCCAATAGCTCCAAAGCACCCATAAAATTACCATTATGTGGAGAACCAAATACTTCCTCAGAACCTCTGAATGCTAAGCCCCTTACACTCAAAAATTTGACTACTGCAATAACCCGTTTTAGGACATTGTAATAATATTCTGTTTCTTTCCTTAGTTGCTCCTGAAGCTGCTTGTCTAAAACAGACTTATTTTCTCTTCGTGTCAACCATACTAACATTGAATTCTTATGTTCATCAAAATTTTCGTGATTTTCTAAACAAGTTCCTATGTGTTTCCAATCAGAAAATCCGGTTGTGTATTGAGAAGGGGTTTTAGAAAAAAGTTTGCAAGGCAAACAAAATACACTACCGACACTGGTTGAATAACATAACCAAGACCTTTCCAGTAATTGGCCATTTTTCATTTTCTTAACAAAATACCTATTTGAAAATGATCTGTTTTGTTCTTTGTATTTCTTTATTGAAGCTGAATATATATTTTTCGGATCTTTATTTTGGAAGTCAGTTATTTCATGTGAGAGGATGTCTTGAATAAACTCATTATTAAGCAATACTGGCCACAGGCCCACGTCAACATATTTCTCAAACTTGAAGCCTATATTTGTTAAATTTCTTTACGCCTCGGTATGACTGTCCTCTTGCTGAACAACAATATCGTTCTCAGAGGGATCAGAGGGTTGCTGGTAGGCAAGATCTTGCACATTTTCATCACTGGTATTTTTTTCTTGGTATTGCGATTTTCCTTCGGTTAGATTCTCTTCGGATAAGGTCTCATCCTTTTCACTTGTCAACGGATATGTAGCTATTACATTCTCGTTTTTATCTTCTAATTTAAAAAAAGTTTCAATTTTCGCACATTTATTTCTTTCTTTTTCTCGATCTGATTGTAATTTTCGTTTTTCAGCTCCACTTTTATATTTTCTAGTAGACATGTAAAACAAGATTTTGATATTTTTCTGAAAATAAACAAAGAACTTGATATTTTTCTGAACATAAACATAACAATAGAGATATCGTTGTAATATTATCCCTTTCTTAACATTTTGATACTTTGTAATGAGTGCAGCGATTCACAAAATTTCATTAAAAATTGATTAGAGTTCATTTATTATTGAAAAATAAGGTAAAAACAACAAGTAACAGTTTTTGAAAAAACTTAAAGCTGACTGCGATAAGCAATAAATTTATTAAAGTGTAAAATAGTTTATAAGTGAAAAGTAAACGATTTTGATAAATTATATATTTTGTGATCGCTACTTAAAACCCTTGATTTTGATATCCTACTCGACAGGTTTGGAATAAAAAAAATTTTCAAGACGCCTTGTTTGACGATAAAATACCCTATCAACGCCCAAAATTTTTAAATATTTTATAAATATTTTTTGAGAATATTTTGAAAATATTTCTAAGAAATATTTTTTTCCATCTTTTTTCGCGGACATTATAATATTGAAAAAATATTTATAAAATATTTTGAAATATTAAAGAAATATTGCACATATTTTTTAGTAATATTTTAAAAATATTTCGGTGCTGATAAGGGAACATAATTTTGACTTTTATAGTTTTAATATAAAATAATATTTTTAATATCAGTGAAAAAAAATATATTTTGTAGTTTTAAGAACATGAAATTCTAATCGCAAGAAAAATACAAAAAAATGAGTAGTATTTTGAAAATTCTAATTCAAAACTTCAAAAGATTCCGTCAAGAAATGGAATCCGTATCTGAATTAATAATTTAATCTAATGAGTTATTCCAATTATTGAAAGTTATTGTACCTACTTACAGTATAATTAAATAATTATATTGCTTAGTAATAAATAATGGTAATACGTACTTACCAAAAACAGGAAATTTTATATAAGATCACTGGATTTGCTGATTACTTTCAATTATAACTAAAATAAGAGAAAGGTCCGATATTTATAACCTTTAAGTTTCAACTTATTAGTAAACTAAACACTAAACACAGTACACTATAAACAATAACACTTAGTTTGTCACTTTGACGACGAGTAGAGAAGTGCGAAAAAAAAATTTGTTACCCGCCAACAATTAATGCATGAAGCCTGTTCGACTGCAAATGAGTGCGTTTGCGAGAAAATACACCGAAAACAAGCGGTGGGAGTCCCCCGCTATTAAGACACGAGGATATACAACCAAAATAAGCCACGGGGATCCCCCGTTCCGTTCGATAGGCGCGCACACGGCTTAATTGATCTCTGTGTTGCCAACCTTATGATAGATTTTTTTAATTCACAATATTGTCCGATGTCTTCTATTGGGGCTGGGGGCCCTTTATATCCACGGGGCCCTGGGCTGAAGCCCAATAAGCCTTTATATAGATCCGCCCCTGAGGAGGCCTCCTCCTGGTTCTGAACAAGTGACCCGGTCATCCAGGTAAGCTGTAGAATTTAGTTACAGATTTTAAGAAAGTTGAAATTCTGAATTCTGTATGGTTAATGTGTTGTTATGTCAATGATGAGCGGCTCACAAATGGTAGCAGAGCGTGGTTGGACGTAGGCCTGGCCACCTCTGAACAAAAAATTGGAAATTGATGCGGTGGCCTCAATACTTTAATTGGACATGCGCTGTCAGTTTTGTGGTGTGTTCTCATATCTCAATGAATGTAATGAGCTTAGGAAGGGTTGATTATGATATTTTTACTGTAATTATGTGTTTAGCATTGTTGTAAAATTTGGTCTTTGGGAGCGGTTGCCGGGCCGGGACACCTGGGGGTGAGCACAGGCGGGTTAGTGATTCCGAATTGTATCTTTGGGGTGTTCGTAGTTAAGTGTCTATTTGTTTGTTTGTGTTCGTGTTCTTGTCATTGTCTTTGTTGGTCTTACAGCATATGGTCTTGGTCTTGGTTGTTGGTCCGGTGTCGGGTCGGGAACCCTGGGGTGCCTTGATTGTTATTGCTTGGTTGAATTAAAGTCTTAGTATTGAGGAACGATGTCAGAGGCGGGGCAGGGTAGTGGGCGGCGCGAGGGTCGCGGTCTGGTGCCCGAGTATTTTAGCAAGGACGAGCTGCAGTTTGAGATACGCTTGCGGGGTGGGATTCCCCAGAGTGATGTAGCGTCCTTGAGGAGACAACTGCGGGAGCTGCTTGTGGGGGATGTCCCCCTCCAGAGAGTCGAGATTGAGGATCTGGGGGAGACGTTAGCCTTGTGTTCGGATAAGTGGACGCAGTTCTCCACCCTGATGGAGGACTCTGAATATATAGGGAGTTCTCCCCGAGTTTGGCAGCGGGTGACCCAAAGAATGCACCACTTGTCCGCTCGTCTCCGCAATTTGTTGTCGCAGGACGGACTGGAGGAGGAGGTTAGGCGGGCTGCAATGGCCCTGCAGTCAAAAATTTGCCTACCTGGGGAGGCTCCGGAGAGTCCTAGTAAACCGAAAGAGATGCTCACGCGCCAGACCGTGACCACTGAGCGGGTGATCTCCTGGGGGAAGCATGAAGTGCTCTGGTCGAGGAACGTCCTCTTATTTCGTTGGACAGTCGCCTCCAGGGATTTCAGGGTGATCAGGTGGAAGTCCCTCGTGGTTTTCGTACCACCCTTGCCAGCGTCAAATACGAGTCGTTACCGAACCCCATCTATGACCTCCTCCGTCGGCTTCCCGTGGTCGACCGTCTGGATCTAGACCAGCTGGTGAAATTTTTTGAAGGGATTTTCGGGATTTATGACTTCCCTGGGGTGACTGGTGCCTCTCTATTAAATATGATCTACCCTTATTGTCGGGCGCTTTACTGGATCGTGTGGTCTGGCATCTCGGCGCGGGCGGAGATTTTGATGCTTTCCACAGAGATTTTCTGGAGCTGTTTATGCCCGGGAGGCTGCGTGACCAGATGCGACAGAGACTGTTTTATAGAGTTCAGGGGCACGGGGAAAAGTTAAACGTGTTCATAAATTCAATCAAGAGTGCTGCCCGTGTGCTGCGTGTGGATGTGTCGGAGGCTGAGGTGGTGCGTGTCATCTTGGAGGGCCTCAATCCCCAGGAGAGGTCACGGTTGGTGTTCCTGGAGAGACCGCAAAGCTTCGCGGATCTCAGCAGAGCTTGTGTCTTCGCCCGCACCATCCAGATGAATGATGAGACTCGCTCCGGCACTCCCGAATTCCCTGTCCCCTGTTCCACATCTGGTCAGCAGCGGCCACCTACCCGGGAGCAACGAGGTAACAACTCTGAAAGGAAAAACTATAGATGTTATACTTGTGGTAAGATGGGGCACTTGGCCCGGAATTGCCATTTCAAACGGTCTGAGGTCTCGCGTGAGAACCGCCCTTCAAGAAACGGCCTGCGTGGGGGGATTGAGGGGCGCCGGTCCCTCCCCGCGTGTGGTAGCGTTAGCGCATCTCATGTTCCGTTATGTGCGGTTGAAACTGGGCACCTATCCGGGGAGCCCTATCCTAAGCCGATTCGTCCTGGTCTCTCCGTGTGTCCCTATCTCGAGTTGGAGGTTGGAAAGAGCCGTATCAAGGCCTTGGTGGACTCGGGATCGGCGCGGTGTTTAATCTCCTCCCGGGTTTACCAGCAGTTGGTTAGGGAGTCTTTAATTAAGGCGAGTGCACTTTCGTCGGTGGTGTGTTGGACGGCCTCGAGGGAGGTTTTGCCTACCTCAAAATTGGTGGCCTTCAAAATCAAAATAAATTATTTTTCGTGGGTGTGGGAGTTTCTTGTCGCTCCTAATCTGAGCGTCGATTGTATTTTGGGTGCGGACTTCATCGTGAAAAGTGGTCTGGTTCTCGATATCCAGGGGCACGTTTGTTTCTTCAAGTTTAACCGTGCCGTGCGTATTCCCTTTTTTGGATATCGGGATGAGTCGGGGTAGGGACTTGAAGAACTTCAACCCCCGGCGTCCATTAATAATTTAAGCCAGTCCCAACAGACCACTTTCCGTCATTTGTGTGAGGAGTTCCCCGAGGTGCTGACTGCCAATCTCGGACTCACACATAATCTGGAGTATCGTATCCGCCTTTACGACTCCTCGGTTGTCCGTTCGCACCCTTATAAATTTGCCCCTCCCAAAATGACCATTTTGCGTGAGAAGGTTCAAGAATTGTTAGACCAGGGTGTCATTGAACCTTCCACGTCGGCCTATGCCAGTCCAGCATTCTTGGTGCCTAAACCAGGAGGGAAGCATCTGCTGGTTATTGACTATCGTAAATTAAATCAAAATATTGAGGTTGAGTCGGTGCCCCTCCCGGACCTGCATTCGGCCTTTGACTGGTTTTCGCAGGCCAGCTATTTCACAATTTTTGACCTCAATTCCGCCTACCACCAGATTCCCTTACACAAGGATTCTCGGCCGTACACGGCCTTTTGCGTACCGTGGAACCTGTACCAATATAAGAGAGTCCCCATGGGACTGGCTGTTGGTGCTCAGACGTTAACACGTCTACTAGACACGGTGTTCCACGATGTAAAATTTCAGTACGTGTTTAATTATCTCGATGATCTGCTGATTTACAGTAACACCTTAGAGGAACACATGGATCATCTCCGAGAGGTGTTGTGTCGCCTGAGGCGCGCGGGGCTTACGGTAAACCCCGACAAGGTGAAATTTACCCAGGAGGAAATTTCTTTCCTCGGTCACCTTGTGTCTCATAAAGGGGTCACGGTAGACCCAGAGAGGACTCAGGCTATTCGGGATTTTCCTCCTCCTCGGGACGCTAAAGGGGTGGCCCGCTTTGTAGGGATGGTTAACTTCTATCGATGGTTCATCCCCGGGGCCGCCGAGATTGCTGCTCCTCTAAATTCCTTAAGAAAAAAGGATGCCAAATTTGTGTGGGGCGACGAACAGCAGCGAGCCTTTGAGACCCTGAAGGAGTCCATTCTGTCACCGCCCGTGCTTCGGATGCCTGACTTCACGAAGCCCTTTATTTTGCAGTCGGACGCCAGCTCTGTGGCGATCGGCGCCATGCTCTCGCAGGAGGTGGATGGTGCTCGGCAGCCAGTTGCTTTTGTATCTAGGACCCTCACCGACACTGAAAAGAAATCATCTGTGTATGAGTTGGAGTGTTTGGCTGTAGTCTTCGCCCTGGACAAATTTAGAAGGTATTTGGAACATGCTGAGTTCCTTTTAGAGACCGACAACCAGGCTCTCTCTTGGCTGCTGGCGCACCCCCGTCAACTGGGTAAAATTGGCCGCTGGGTGGTCAAAATTTCATCTTTTAAGTTCAGGGCACAGCATATACGGGGGACCCAAAATGTTGTTGCCGACGCTTTGTCACGTATGTACCATCTACCCAGTGAGGAGCCAATAGATGAACCCTGCACCTTACTCTTGGAGTTACCCCTCGCCTTTACTGATGTTATCCCTCATCAGCTTGATGATGAGACGTTGGGTCCGATCATCGAAAATATTAAATCAGGCGAGACTAAGGCTCCTTATCATCTGTCCAAGGGCGTCCTCTGCTGCAAGGAACGTAGAGGACGGGTTCCTAAGATAGTGCTGCCAAGCGAGCTTGTACCCATGGTTTTCCAGTATTATCACGATTCCCCGGTGGGAGGCCATTTGGGTGTTTCTAAGACCATGGCCGCGATTCGAAAGAACTTCATCTGGAAAGGCATGGACCGGGACATCGCCACCCGGGTGAAGTGCTGTCATCTGTGCAGTCTGAGCAAGCCCGCTCAGAACACCAAGTTGGGGTTGCTGTCTTCTGAGGTGGCTTGCAGACCTATGGAGAGGGTTTTCATCGACTACGTGGGTCCTTTCCCACGTAGCAAGGCCGGGAATTCGTTCCTCCTTGTTTGTGTGGACGCCTTCTCTAAGTATGTCTGGCTACTTCCCTTGCGTCAGGCAAGTGCTGCTACTACCATCATAGCCCTTCAGACCAGCATCTTTCAGCATTTCGGGCTTCCCTCCATCATTGTCTCAGACAATGGCCCCCAGCTCATCTCGAGGCAGTTCCGAAAAATGTGTTTCAGGCACGGCATTCGACATATAACCACTTCCCCTTATCACCCGCAACCTTCCCACGCTGAGCGATTCAGTCGCAATCTTAGATCCGCCCTCATCGCTTACCACGCGGAACAGCAGTACACGTGGGACCAGAATCTTCAGTGGTTACAAATGGCTTTCAACTCCTCCCTTCATGAAAGTCATAGAGCCGTGCCTTTTCAGGTCATGTTTGGTTTCTCCCCTGCACACCCCCTTAGCAATTTGTGGAGATTGGAGGATCTTCTTCCGGATTCGCCGGACGGGGGGGTCTCTCACAGGTGGAAAGAGGTGAGGAGAGCTCTGCTCCGATCGCACGAGCGCGTGCGGCGTCGTTACAACGCGGGGAGAGTCCCAACCCTTTCAGGGTGGGCCAGTTGGTATATTGTAGGAGCCACCCGCTCAGCTCTAGGGTGGAGGGTCGCGCCGCCAAGCTTTGTTATCGATGGATGGGACCTTTCCGTATTTCAGAGTTTGTCTCTCCGGTTAATGCCAGCCTGGTGGGTCTAGAGGACGGTATGCAGGTAAGAGTGGCCAATGTGTCGCATTTGAAGGCGTGTCCTCAAGTGGAGGTTTATTGAGTGAAGGGTATATTTATTTTTTTTGCCACCCCAGTTAGGATTAATTAGGGTCCTTGGGTTTGGTTTTCGGGGGGGCTTCTCTGGAGGATTTGGGTTTTAATAATTTTGGGGTTTAATGTTTTACTTTTAGAGTTTTTAACTGTTTTTAGGGGGGGTTAAATGGGGTTATAATGTTTTATCGGAATTTTAGCTCCTCTCCTTTCCTTTCCTCTTTCTATCGCTTTAGGTCGCGACCGCTCACACTCCCGGTATCTTCCACACTTACACACACCCAGCTACACACACACACACACACACACACCTTGTCCTTCTTTCCGGTGTCCTTTCGTTTTCAACTCCGCCTAATTTTACCTTTTAAACTGTTTTAGTTAGTCCCCAGCTCTCCTCCAGTTGTGGCCGACCCAGTGTCGTCCAACCCGTTGGACTCCTTTTGTTGTGGGGGTGTGCCGTAACTAAGGAATTTCGTTACGGCAACATACTAATATTGTTTAAGCCAAAACACGCCAATTAGAATTATTTATATTATATTGCCGTATGGACACTCGCGCGCTATCTAGGAGGGAAGCGGCGCGACTTGAGTTTCACTGTTTCGCTGTGGTGGCGTTATTGGTTGTGCGGCTTAGACTCGTGTGGATCTGTCTCTCTCGCTTGTGCCTTCAATGCAGGGAGACGTTTCTTGTCCGGCTTCTGAAGAAAGTTTTAATTGTTTCCTTTAATACCGGGCGTGTATTATTTATTATGGCAGTAGGGGTATTATGAGAGTTCTAACGCGGAAGTGACGTCATCCCCCCGCCCCGCCCCCGCCCCCGCCCCCGCCCATTTTGGCGGGAAATTTGAAAATGGTGGTGGTGGGGGTGGTGGTGGGTGTTGACTTCCGGTGTTGGAGTAGAGGTGGGGGGTAGTGGTGGTGGTAATGGTGTGTTGTGGTTGGTCGTCGGCTGTGTGGTGGTAGTTGTTGTCGTCGTTGATTGGGCGTGTCGTCGTCCATGTTGGAAAATTGCGACGTTGTCGGTTGTTGCTGGAAAAATGCGACCTTGTCGTCGGCGGCCATGTTGGAAAAATCGTCGCCAGCATGTGCTGGTTAAGCGTCGTCATGGCTTGGCCACGGCTTGGCCGCAGCTCGGCCGTAGATTGGTCGACGTGTGTCGTGTTTAGATTTGAGTTGTCGGGTTAAGCGTCGTCATGGCTCGGGCGTAGATTGGTCGACGTGTGTCGTTGTGTGGGGTCGGCGGCCATGTTGGAAAAGCGTCGACTTTGAAACTCTGTGTCGTTCATCTCCTTTGAGGTTAGAGAAATAAATATATGTGTGCTGCGTCCCTCGACGCATAATTGAAAACCAAATTCACTTGTAAAATTTGTATATCGTGCATCCATGTATGGAAAAAAATACATACATTATGCACGTAAGATAGGAAGTACCATATTCTGATTGATATGTAATTTTTTTTTTCGCATGGACATAGAAATAGTGTAGTCTCGTCCTGTATCGGTTGTAAGAAATTCTCACCCCCGCGTGTATGGACTGCATAAGTGAAAATCACTGCACTTGTAAAAATTGTCTAACGCACATCATGCATGTAAGATAAATACCATTTTTTATTATTCTGATGGTATGTATTATCTCACGAGTAGTTGTAGTAAAAAAAGTGTAGTGTACTTTGCATCTCACAAATGAAACTCTCTTTGATTTGATCCGTCGTGTATAAATGAAAATCACTTCACTTGTAAAATTACGTAACACGCATTCTGCATGGAAAACATAATTACCATTTGTGTTGGTTATGTATTTTGTGGGGGGCGCTCATATTAAAAAAAGTATCGTCTTCTGCTTTGGTCCATCATGAAAAATCACTGCACTTGTAAAAATTGTCTAACGCACATTATGCATGTAAGATAAATACTATTTTTATTATTCTGATAGTCTGTAATATCTCACGAGAAGCTGTAGTAAAAAAAGTGTAGTGTATTCCGCATCTCACAAATGAAACTCTCTTTGATTTGATCCCTCGTGTATAAATGAAAATCACTTCACTTGTAAAATTGTGTAACACGCAATATGCATGGAAAACATAATTACTATTTATATTATTGTGTGGAGCGCTCATAGTAAAAAGAGTATTGTCTTCTGCTTTGGTCCATCATGAAAAACCACTTCACTTGTAAAAATTGTGTAACACGCATTATGCATGGTAGAAAGGAACATTGGGTCAAATTCGACAGCGGTCGTCCTTGATTTCGGGCGTGGTTAACTATAGCATCTTTGTCGCCTTTGTCTCCTTGCTTTGCATCTTTGTCGCCTTTGTCTCGCTGTTTTTTGTCATCAGGTGTGGATTACCTGATACCTTCACTTTCGTATGCATCCATGTGTGGGCTTTTCTGTATAAAAGCCGCACGATTTGCTCAGTTAGAATACAAAACATCGCAGGAATCTGACAGGACATCATTAGAAGATCACGTACGAGGTGAGTTTATTTTAAATTATTTTTCTGTAGTCTATTATCAGCAAGCAATTATTTTAAATAAAATTGATTTTTTTTTTAATTGCTTGAATAACACGCAACGCTCGTTCTAATAGTTTCTTTATCATGAAGTAATTATTTTAAATTAAAATTGAATTTTTCTTTATAGTGTACAAAACATCGCAGGAATCTTCCAGCACATAAGGGTGAGTTTGTTTTAAATTATTTTTTATGTAGTCTATTATCAGCAAGCAATTATTTTTCTTTAATTGAATAATACATGAACGGTCGGCGCACAACTCTCGTACATGGACGGTAGGCGCACAACGCTCGTACATGAACGGTCGACGCATAACGCTCGTTCTAGCAGTTTGTTTTAATATTTATTGTTTATTTTCTGTAGTATATTATGAGACAAGTGAAGCAATTTTTTTACTAATTGATTGAATCTAATAACGCATGACTTTCTAGCTTGTACATTGACTGATGAATAGTTGTATTGTTATTTAGAATAGTGTCAATGTTCGAAGGACTTTTGAAATCTTTCGTAACAGTATCATGAAGTAATTATTTTAAATTATTAATTGAATAACACCTGAACGGTCGACGCACAACGCTCGCTCTAGCAGTTTGTTTTAATATTTATTGTTTATTTTCTGTAGTATATTATGAGACAAGTGAATCAATTTTTTTTATTAATTGATTGTATGTAATAACGCATGATTTTCTAGCTTGTACTTTTATTTAGAATAGTGTCAATGTTCGAAGGACTTTTGAAATCTTTCGTAACAGTATCATGTAGTAATTATTTTAAATTAAAATTGTATTTTTCTTTAATTGAATAACACCTGAACGGTCGGCGCACAACGCTCGTTCTAGCAGTTTGTTTTAATATTTATTGTTTAGTTTCTATAGTATATTATGAGAGAAGTGAAGCAATTTTTATTAACTGATTGTATGTAATAACACATGACGTTCTACCTTGTACATTGACTGGTGAATAGTTGTACTGTTATTTAGAATAATGTAAATGTTCGAAGGGCTTTTGAAATTAAATAGAGTGAAATGTTACAGCATTAACGTTTAATTGAAACAAATAAAATACATGTACGCAAAATATATTACAAGTTAAAATACATAATAATTTGTAAACAGATGCACAATGACAATTGTGTACATTTAAAACAATTGAAATATATGTAAGCTAAAAGTTAAAATACATAATATGTATACACACGCACAAGCGCACACAATGAATTGTAATGACGATTGCTTATAATTAAAACAAATGAAATGCGCCTAAGCGTTACATGGTAAATAATCCATACACATACACATACATTATGAAATACAAATATATTTGTTATTAAACGTGATATTTCAATCTAATGTCCCTGGATAGTGGCAATTACAGCATTGCTCATATTTTACCTCCATTACTAGTGTATATTTTTGTTTCTATTTTTTTTTTCTATTTCCATTACCTCCAATAATTTTTTTTGTATTCTATAGCGCTAATGGCCACGAACTTAGCAATAATATTTCAATTTAAAATACAATATGTAAACGCGCTTACAATTGCGTATAATTAAAACAAATGAAATACATGATATGTAAACGCACATACAATGACAATTGTGCAAATTTAAAACAGTTGAAATAAATGTAAGCACGTTATATTTTGAAGTTAAAATGGTGCGCGCTCGCGCGCACACACACACACACACACAGTGAATTGTAATGACAATTGTTTATAATTAAAACATGAAATACGTCTAAGCGTTATAAATTAAACAGTAAATAATACATTATGAAATACAAATATAAATGTTCAGTCCATTGGGTCTTAGTCTAAAATGTCCACCACGTAAGCCCTGTCTTTTTCTCCACGGTATATGAGATGTAGTGAATATGGCGTTAAATTTTTTAATTCGTCGTCATCGAAGACGCCCGCGTATCTTTTCGGCAGATAAACGCGATATTTCAATCTACTCTCCCTGTAATCCTGGATAGTAGCAATTACGGCATTCCCGTATTTTCCTTCTGTGTTTTGCAGTTCTTCTATTGGGTATTTTACTCTCATTACTAGATCTTTAATTTTTTTATATTCAATAGCGCTGATGGCCGCGAACTTAGCAACGAATGAAGTCATTTTTTTTTCCAAATGAAGAACCTGTTTTCCGCTCACACGTCTGTCAAGGTCTGAATTAATAACGCTTGTTCGTACCGCTATAAGAATGGTGACTGTTGAGTAGGGGGAAACCGGCGAGCGCAGGGGAGGGGGGACCACTCGTTGCGGTTATTATTAACCCTGCGAAACAGGATGCAGCTGCTTTCCCACGCCATGTTCAGCGAGTTGGTGGGGGGAGCCGACCAGGTTATTTTTTTTTTTATACGTCTAGACAGGGTGATGTCATCGACTCCACTCCAGCGTGCGGGAACAAGTCGACGACGTTAATAATTATTTTTTTTATGCGTGTTCGAACATGTCGGTGGCACTAATTTTTTTTATATGTCTAGACAGGGTGTTGTAATCTAATTCCACAGAGGGGGAGGAGGGGGGTAGGCGACGGTTGATATTATTACGTAAGCGCTAAACAACAATCTATCCAATTAGTAATTTACCAGAAACATATTGATTATTCTAAAATCCGATACAACCCACTCGCGTAAAGCGTGTACTCTATGATTTGTGCATATTTCCGGAAATAAGTGGTGCGTGAGACAGGCTGTTCCATGTATTGAATGTAATTGTTCGAGTTTGGGACAACCGAAATCTTCTAAATTTATAATATTGTAATGTACGATACGCTTCTCCAGAAATCTTTTTTTTTTGCAATCCTTTTACGAAAACATAGTTAAAAGGAAACGTATATTTTACTAATATCGGCACAAGATGGTCGTACGATGTGTCCCCGTCCGTCCACTCTAGACCATGATAATAGTCTGTTAACCATCGGTTTGTCCTCATGTGTTTGTGATTCGAAACGATTGTGCCCTCTGGAGGTACAAATATCCAATGCCTGCTGGCAAATGCGGTGACGTCCATAATGGCTAGTTCCTTTACGAGTTCGTTACCATCGTTGTCGATGAAACAGTGAAAGTCAAGTATGACTGCTAGCTTGTCGTTGCTCATCCTTTTTTCGTTACAAACGTGTTCGGTGACACTAGGAATGCTGCTGATCCGTCCGTATTGCGGAACAGACAAGTTGTATGTCGTGAGACGTTCGTAAAGAATTTTTTCGGTACGTTTACTTTGTACCTTACCTGCTCGTCACGTATTACTGCAACAAATTTCTGTGTCAAAACGTCGTATACAAAAATTTCTATAGGGTACAGTACTGCGTGCTTTAAGTCGTTGCAACGCCTGTACTCGTACGGAGTTAACAGCTCCATGCGTCCGTCCTCAACGCGTACTGTTCAAACACTGAGGTATGCGAGATTAGTGGAGGGGGTATAAACACTTCTGTCAAACGCTGTAGTCACTATGCGATGAAATTAAAGCGTGAAAACGAACTAGATATACGCTCTCATGTAAGCGGTGTTTGCGGTTCTACATAAGGGACACGTATTTAGGGTGATGGTGCAATTCACACATGTGACAAAATGTCGACAGGGAATAAGTACAACTTCAAGATATTGCGCGTAACAAACTTTGCACAATGTATCACGATTCGAGCCCCCTTCTTCCTTTTTTATATTCTCTTTAAACGTGTCGGTGTGTTGTTCGTTCTCTGCTGCCGTTGCTGCCGCTGCTACCGGTTCGGTAACGATGCCCAGTACCTTGATGATAAATTTTTTATCTTTCGCTAACATTACGTAAGAGCACACAGGGAAATGACGCGCGTGTTCTGTCCAAGCATTTTCTCCACGTTCCCATTTGTTTAAACCGCCTCCACAGCAAAAACAAATCACTCTATCGTTGCATCCGCTGTAAAAGAAACCTGCTTCTGCTATTTCTTTAGGTGTTATCGTCAAGGATATAGGCCATTCTTTAAAACTCTTTAAACGGTTTTCAAAGCTTCTGTAACGCGGGTACGGAGATATGATTTTTTGAATTAAGGCGACTTGCACTTCTTTATCGTCCGGTGATAAGGACTTGATCATTGTTGTCGGTTCACCGCACTGTCTGAAATAGCGGTTGTTGTTGTTGGGATTGTTATCGTCATCCTCGCGATCGTTTGAAAGCATCTTGTGCGTCCTCTTGCGACTTGTGCCGACGAAACACTGAGTGAAGAATAGGGGGAGGGGATAATAATATAAGACGTTTCCCCCTCCAAGGTTACGGGTATTAAGAAAATAAAAATACATGAAAATTTATTACATTTTTTTAATAAAAAAAATCACATACATATAATGCATACATAACATACTAAAAAGCAAAATTCTATTTGCATCAAAAACAATAAGCAATATTCTATTTACAGCAAAAAAAAATAATATACAGTAATCGTTTAATTGTGCCTGCGCACCGTGTTGGATAACGGAGTGTACACGTTGAGCGAATCGTGCAGTATCAAGCAGTAGGCCGCGGTCTGAGCGGGGAAATTGTCCGATGACTCGAATTCCAATCTGACGTCGACTGGTGAAGACTTGAGCGACTCGTCCTGTCTGCTACAATCGAAGACGAATAGCGGTGCTTTCGTTATGAACTCGGTCGGTGTTAGAAGTACGTTGGGTTGACTTCTATGGTAGTACGATTTTTGAAATCGTGTATACATGTCGTAAAGCAATGCGTAACGTCCGTTATCGATATCCAGGTTCAGGTTATCGTACGGATAGTATTTGTCGTTCAGAAAGAGTCTCGCGTTGGTCACCTTGCAGTGATCGAATTCACCTGCGTGTTTCTTCAGATTGTTCTTTCTGGCTATCTGGAAGGTGAGTATCACGTACCGTGGTTTCTCCAGTTGTGTCGTTGTTTTCACCGTCCAAGTTTGTCTGTCGGTCGTCGGTAATGCCGGGTACTCGTGCAGTTCCCAACTGCGAAACGGTAAGAATAGCGGTAGGTCCTTGCGTATGATTTCCAACAGTCGTATCCGCACTTCGTTGTTCACGTACACGAACGGAATCGTCCAAGATATTTTGGTCAGTTCTATATCAGCGTTAGCGGGCGCATCCGTGGACGAGAAAAGAGCGTTAACGTCGGTGGAAGTGCGCAACAGTATCAGTTCCTGTTTCATGTTTAATATTACGTGTGTAAAATCCTCGGCGAATCCCATCAGCATCCTCAACGGTATGCAAAAGTTGAATTCACCGTTTTTGCCGGTCGGCGTTAGCTCGTTAGCTGTAGGAGCAACCCAACCGGCGTTTTGCATCGAAACAATGTCCTCCTTGCCGGCAGATAGCACGGTTTTAATAGTGGACGTGATGCCGACGCTCTTGGTACGATCCACTTCCACACCAGCCAGTTCGTAACGGATTTCTTCGAAGAGAAACGCGATCGCGTTGTTGACCATTTTCACGTTCACGGTATCGGTGCTGGCGGTCTTTTTGTTCAACTTACCTTCAACGTACAGGAAACTTTCCATCGGTAAAGTGAAGACTTCCTGTTGCAGGATAGGTATGCGTATTTCATCATTATTTCCGTATCGTGACGCCGACGCGTACGGTGCGTGCGGATGATATTCGTAATGTTTGATGTTGTCTTCAAAAAATGGTCGGCGTTCGACCGATAAGACGACACCGCTGTCCGTCATGTTACTTGTTTTTCTTGATTTTGAATCCTAGTGAAATCAGGTAGCGCCTGTTAGTTGCTGTTAACCGTGTCAACGACGAACGTCTACTGATACCTTTACCGAAAGTGTCGTCCTCTTTTATCTTGCGGTGCGAACCACCGTCGCCACCGCCGCTCTTCATCACCGGGGTATCGGTGAAATAAAATCCCATGATTACTACGCACGTTTCAGATGTATACGCGCGGTGATGACTTCGCCTTGAAAATTAACGATATCACCGTCCTGATCGTGTACGGACACTGTAACGTTACGCAATTGTAGTACGTTAAGTGGAAAATAAATGACGTTTCTGGGCGTTTCGACTATCTTGAATCCTGGCTCGACCGTCGGATAGAACGAGTGCAGTATATGCTCGTTTCGTCCCGTCTTGTACGAACCTTGTACAGCGTTACACCTTATCTCCAAAACGTTCACTTTGTTAATGTTTACAGGCGCGTCCGACGTGTGTAATATATACGCTTCTAACTTGCGTTTCTTGGAAAAACCCAACATGGTACCGATTGTGTGTTCCGTACTCCCGAAATCGATCTCGTATGAACAATAAAGTTCGCATTTCAGTGTGTTATTATTGGGTCGTAGAGCAAATTTCGGGTCTAATAGCGCTTTCTTCAGGTACGTTTCGATATCACTGATTTCGTACACACCAGTCGGTATTTTGACAAGTTCTAACGTTTTACGTGGTCCTTTTAGTACGGGAAAGACGTTGTTTCTTCCGCTTTCCACGTTCGGTATAGAGTTGTACGTGGTAAAATCCAGTAGCCCCGCGTACCATTCACCGTCTGTCAGTTCAAGCTGCGGAAAAAACTCACAAACCAGTGCGCTCGGATCCGTTCCCGTGACGGTGACCGTAAGCAAAGACATCTTGTCGTTTACTGATCGTTCGATGTCAAAAACTCCAAACATAAATGTCCGCAGACGACAGTGTCCGACGGTTGTTTCCGTGTGTAATTGTAACGAACGTCGGTCACATTCGATCCAAAGTACCGTATTAGCTCGACAGGAGGGCGCAGATTGCCGAATCCGTCAAAGTACATGACTCTGTCGCCCCGCTTCTTATAGCATACCCAGTGCGTGCCCGGTCCGGTAGCGTCGTCCAGATTCACGATCGTGCTTTCGTTCTCCCACGGTGATGTACTAGGAAGTGCGTCGCGCATGTACACGCCTCTGAAATAAGGTACACGCAATCGTTTCGTGTACTCGTACAGATCTCGATCGGACAACGAACGCACGGGTATTTTGATTAGTTTTTTCGGTACGGACGAAGGTAGAGTCCTGAAGCCTTTTTACCACCGGTCCGTCTTCGTCGTCGTCCCGACCCCGTTGCTCTCCTCCTCTTCCTGATTATCGTGCGTCGAACCGACTTGCCTCGTCTGGTGCGACGTCGACGTTTACGCACACCACCACCACTGCAGCATAGCCCGCTGCCTAAAGCGGATTTCGCCTTCATCGCTGCCGCTACGGCCGCCGCGTACGCTCTTTCGCGGATGCCTGAATTCAAAGCTTACACTCGTTCCCACGCCTTGCCGGCTAGCACACGATCCGCTACACGTCTTCGTTCGTTGTCCTTGTACTTGCTGTAAGCGATATCGTGTTCGCGACAGGCTTCGTCCAACTCGTTGATTCCTCGATCACCGCGTGCTAATCTTTCCTCTAGTTTCGTTCCGGGTCCGCAGAACCTGTAGCCGGGCAGATGTAGTTCCACCGGTAATACGTCCACCGCTCGATTGATCAGCGTAGGTACTGACTTCGCGACGAATGGTACCACGCTTTTAACTATTTTTCCTATGAGACAACGCCCCCTTTTTTTATCAACGCGACTACGTAGTTCATACATGTCTACTGTTTCGACTGCTGACGATAAAGGGATAAAGGGATCTCCAATCGTGCTCGTCCTTGGATTTGTCCAGATCACTAATCAACTCGTTCGTCTCCGCCTTGCTCGTAAGTAGTAACTCTGCCTCTTCGGCACCGAGTGAAGTACGCGGTGCGTGCGTATGCAATTTATAGATATACGATACCACTTTCTCCCAACGACGTTGGAACACTTTTGCGAGTTTGTACATTTCGCACTTCGCGTACTGCCTCGTTTCCTCCAATTGACGTGCGTTCACTGCGTCCGTGGGCCGTGCACCACCGTCACCGACGTTCAGAATACTCTTTCCTTGTGCGTTGAAATAAGTGTCGTTTACCACGGTGATCGTGTGTCGGTTCAAAAATTCCAAGTTCACTGCGTCCTTGTTGTTGACGGGCGGCGCTAACTGCGTTATCCGCACGTTGCCGACCATTAGGTTAGAGTTCGTATCCTTCGGTATGATCTTCGAGTCCACGTATACTTTGGTCGCAGCGTCTCTCGCACGAATCGGTTCCCTCAGAGACTGTATGCGATGGTCTCGCGCGTCGACGACGGCTCCGTTCTTCTTGTTCGGTCCCAGCTGTGTGAAACGCAAGCACGAGTAATCTACATACTGCTTGTTGACAGCGTCACCGAGATCGACGGGAGCGGCGACGTTGACGAGCTTACGACCTTTCACGTCTATTCCTTGTGTCGTCGGCGGATCGGCTAACAGACAGTGTTCGCGCATGAACCGCAGTGAAACGGCGTCGTTACCGTCGTGCGGTTCGCCCAAGTTGTGTATTTTTTTCCCCGCTACGTCGAAGTGCCCGTCCTCGGTCATCGCGATACCGATATCCTCCCGCAGACTGCGTCGCGTCTCCCTTCGCGCTCTGACTGCGCTCTGGTGTCTGCCGAACTTGTCAACACTCATCTCGTGAATGATGCACGTCGTACGCCGTGCACGGCATTTATACGTACTCGCGTAATAAATCGATTAGTTTTGATACGATTGTACTGTCTATGCATTTTATTCCGACAACGGAGAGTCCATCGGTATGTTTTCCTTTTACAATTGTATTTAGAAATTCATCGTACACGTATACGCGCCCGTCTTTGAAGAAATAAATCTTTCCATCGATGTATCGGAACGCGCTATCAACGGCTTCTGGCAAGCCGACAAAACGATCTTTAACTTATCCGTGTTTCTTGATCGTGAACGTGCACTCGTCTATCTCACCGTAATACATATCGTTGTACAACAGAAGGGTTCGACCTGTGTAGGTATGTATCACTGCGTTTATTTTCATCATCGTGCGAACGCCGAGCGTCGTGATCGGACGCGGATACTCGTTCACCGACTGCAGACTGTGTATATCGAACATGTATACGTAGTTATCTATGAAGAGCACCACTTCTTCGGTGCGTGGTCTCTGGTACATCGCCGAAACGTTGGTGAACGTCGACGGTAAGAACGTCAACCAATCCGTCAACAGAAGCGGACTCCCGCTCGGACGCTTCGACTCGAGATCCAGTGTCCACAAAAAGTTATCGTGCACTATATACATGTGTCTGTTGATTATTAAAAATTGATTAACGTTCTTTAGCCGACATAAATCCGCCGTCGTCCGGAGGGTATCGTTCGTCGTCGGCGGCGTCGTCGTCGTCGTCGTCGTCGTCGTCGGCGGCGTCGTCGTCGTCGTCGTCGTCGTCGTAGCTGGCGGTGGCGGCGGCTTCCCGTACAAGCGTTGAATACCTCTTATATCGTCGTCTCTAAGGTCGAACGGACCGTCCGACCGCGGCACGTAGAAAGGGTACATGATCGAATCTCTCTCGAGGGAATGAGACAGTCCTAACGCGTGTCCGATTTCGTGCGTTAGCACCTGAAGAAAACTGGTCTGATCGTCCGGTATTTCGGTTGCGTTCGTATAATTCCACGATTCGTAGTAGTCCATATGTATCTCGGTAGTGTTATACGGTAAATCGGGCGGGTAGTAAGCGTGAGCGAGTATACCTCCTCGTCCGTCCAAATCGTACCCGCAGATCGAACACCTGGAGGTCAGACACCTGTGTTTAAAATATTTCATAGCGATGACTATGTCAGCGTTTACGTCGTTGGGTCGATAGTCGAATTCCAGATTCGAATGTTTCCACCATACAGCGAACGCTTGTCGTGACGCTTCTATAGCGCTGGCGGTACCGTGAAAGAACCGCCACGACAGTCGTCTCTTGGTCCACGGCGTTCGTAAGGTGTACGTCACGAAATCTTCGTTACCACATCTCCGCGCTCGCATCAGATTAATCGTTTCGTTGTTCAATTCTCCATTTACGGTTAAATTGTAATTCACTTGAAACGTCCGAAGGTAGGCGTCCACATCGATAGTGGTGTTGTCTGTGAGTCGTAAACTATCATCGGGCACGTATCCGTATCGCACCAAGTAATCTAAAGCGAAATCTATATCGTTCGCGTTAGCGAGGACGAGCGCAATAATAAACACTAGCGTGGTGTACATTGTGTGTCTCGACACTGACGGATGTTGTCGTATAGCGGTCATATTTATACGATGATGTCGGCTTCACGTAGTTCTTCTACTATGGAAACGATTTCGTTCGTGTGCCCACCGTTTCCGGCGCGCTGTGACGCCATCAACAATCGCAATCTATCCACCAGTTCGTTCGGATCGTCCCAATGCACGTAATCGATTTTGTCTTTTTTTCTCGATGCCACCATATACGTTCGGTCGGTATTATGCCCGTGTCCCGTACGTTTCGGTGGGAACAGTTGTGATATTACCCGTTTATACTTTACACCTCTGTTCGCGTTCACCTGTGCGCTCGCTAAATAAAAATGCTTGTGCGCGTTCGTGGTGCGTAATATATCTTTGTACGCCTTTAGATCCGCTTCGTTGTAAACTTTTTCGTTAGGGTGTTTCATGAACACGAGTTCGTATAGACCCGGTGTACCTTTGTATCGCCTTTTACCGTCGATGAGGATCGTATCGTCCGTTTCGATTTCAAACAGCGAGTCACCGATCATCCATTTTCCGTTCGCGTGTCTTACACCGTAAGTATAGTCCATCAGTCGATCACGTTCAGAAGATACGATCATACGCATGTACTTGTTCGCTAACGATTCGCTGTCGTATTGGGTCAGCAGATATTTACGCGCTTCGCGCCTTCCTTCCGGTGTGGCTAACATTTTTTCGATGTTGAGACTAGGATCGGTCTCGTCGTCATCGTCCGATGTTTCGGCTAACGTAGTCGTTTTCAGGAAACGCGGTGTCCGCATCGGTGTTCCCAGGTCGATCTTACTACTAGAATCCTCCTCCTCCTCCTCCTCCTCCTCCTCCTCCTCCTCCTCCTCCACATCCTCCTCACGTTTCATCTTTTTCGTTGGCTTTTCATTTGTTGTTTTTCGTTTTTTTTCAACCAACGCTTGCGAAATACTTTGTAACGGTTCCAGAATCGGTTTGTAACTTTTGGATAATGTTAACGCACGGTATTTCTTCCGTATGTCATCGCTGATCGTGTCGATATCACGGGCTAGTTGTTTCTTCTTTTCGTCCATCTCGATATACGACGGTGCGTCGACTAACGTCGCTGACACCGGCACATGTGTATTTACGCACAGTGAACAGCTGTTACTTGCGAACGGTCCGGGAATTTTAATCGATGACTATGAAACGGTCGAAACCGGCTCTGTACCTGCCGCCATCGATAGAGGAATCCTTGTCCACGACGAGAAAGCCGTATCGATCTTTCCACGCTTCGGTGCACACGTTCTTAAACGTCTCGTATTTCATGTCCGTGTTGACGTGATCGTTGTACGCGTGCTTCAAGTTGAGATCGTCCTGTTTGAACAACACTATTAGATTGGCGTTATCGCGAACCAACTGTTTCGGCACTTGACTGTACGTCTGACACAGGTAAAACGCGTCCACACCGCTGTGTCGTCCCATAGCAAAATACTTGCGTATGTTATGTTGATTTTCGCAAGACACATCGTCGAACACCATAATAGAATTGGGATCGACCTCGTCGGGAGGTGGTACCTCATCGTTATCGTTCAACGCGTGATAACCCATTCCTTCGTCAGAAAGTCGTGTCATCAGGGTCTCCAGCATCCGATATTTGGGTTGAAACAATGATTTAGAAAACACGTATAGGTTCGCGAATCTCAACCCGTTCACATCGAACAACAGACTGAACATGACATTAGTCTTCCCGCATGCTGAAGGTCCGCAGATGATCGAACGTACGGTATCAGGCAGAAGACGCCCATTTTACGATTTTTTTCTGCCACAACCACCGCCACCACCATCGCCACACAATTTCGAGTAGTCCACGTCCTTTATTTTTAGTCTGTGCGCTTGTTGCAATACTTTCATGTTGTCGTTCTGTCAACAGTCTATTTAATAGTCGTACTATGTTGGTACAATCGACGGATATGTAACTGCACACACAAGTGTCCGGACCCGTTTCACAGTTTGGATTCGACCAAACACATTCTTTGTAGTGATCGAGTCCAGTGCCACTAGGTACTATTTCGCTGAGTCGGAACCTCGACACACGATTGCTAACCCTCTGCCAATACTCGTGTACCGTTAAGATCCTGCGCATGCGTTCGGCGTAGTCAGCGGGCGTGTTCACGACGTACTCGTTGTAGCCGGGATGCGACACAACGTCCTTCACACTGTACACAGCGCGCATGTTGACATCGTAACGCACCAACGCATATTGATTCTATTTCCACGAATCGATTCGTTGTTATAGCAAGTTCTTCTTGTCTATCCACGAATCGTGTTTACCATCGAATCCTAACCACCTGACTTTCACGCGATCGCCTTTACGTTGCACGATCTTTTCTACCAAGTACACGTCACCGACGTTCGATTTACTGATTTCGTGTTCGTAAAAACCACCTTTTAACACTTCTCCCGTATGATCCTTTAGCGAATAAGTGACGGGTACGCTGCCGGTACGTACCGCGTGAACGAGGAATATCTCGTTTGTCCAATTGGGGTGTATCCTTTGGCGAACGTCATTTTGTGTTTGCTTATACGCACACGATCGCCTACTTTGAACTTTGGTCGTTTATAGTCAATGCTCCTCGCTGTTTTCACACGAATCCGTTGCAGCACCGTACGTTCGTTGGATTCGTTCACCTGACGCGGTTTCATTCCGATCGTTCTGTGCACACTGTCGTTGTACGACCTGAACAGTTCCGGTAACATATCCAACCAACGGTAATGACCTTGTTCGCTGAACGCACGATACATGTGCGTTTTCAACGTACGGTTGAAGCGTTCCACAATGGACGCCTTTTTCTCACTATACGTGGAATAGAGTGCGACACCGTACCTGCTCAGCAACGTTTGTACGGTGTTGTTGTAGTACTCTTTCCCGTTGTCCGTCTGCAGATATTTCATTTTATTAGCACGCAGAATCGGTTCCAGAGCTCGTGCGACCTCTACACCAGTCTTCGTTTTCAATGGAACGGCGTACGCGTACTTGCTAAACGCGTTAATCATCGTCATAAGGTACTTGAATCCCTTGTTCACCTTCGCGTGCGGTATCATCTCTACCAGGTCCGCTTGGTACAAGTCGTGAAGTCCCTTCAACTCGACTGCACGTCTCGGAAAATTCCTTCTTACCGGTCTGTGCAACTCCATCGCGATAGTCTTGCGAACGCTCTGCTGTATGTTCTTCACCTGCCGTTTCATTCTCACGTCGTGCGAACCGTGATTCACAATACGCTGGAACGTAGTAAACCGTTGGCTCAGTGCTGAACGTAACTCTCGTTCTGGTACATGCGCCTTCCATCACGATGTCATCGCTCCACAACCAGTTATATCATTTCGACTGAACGGAAGAACAGCGCGTTCTTCTTGCGATTGCGCAAGTACGTTAAAACGTGTGCTAAACTGATTTGCATGCAACCATTACGCACGAGGCTCATACCACTGTAATATCTCATGAGCGTGTGTTGTTTCGTGTCCAACGCTCTTACAGTCTTGACAGAATTCATGTCCTTGAACATGACGCTACGAATAACGTTGTCGCGGTACTCATGCATTTCCGCGACTATGACGTTATCGTCCGCAGGTAGGCGCTCGCACATGTGTTTAGCTTTGAGTTCAGCGATCGGACGCTGACTTCCCGACTTCATGTGCAGGTGTATCAGATACGAGTTCAACAACCAAAATTCGTCCGCCATAGCGCCCGTGCACTGCTGCCATTGTTCGTACAAACGTCGGTCTTTCACCGTGTACCCTTGTTCGTGCGAATAGTGTAGACCAAAGTATTCGCAATTCTCGCGGAGTGTAGGCAACGCCTCCTTCAGAAAGGGTACCGAAAACAATCCCTGCGCCTTGTTGTTCACCAACGTGTACTGTTTACCTCTCGCTAGTGTCGGTAATGAGGACGGTGGACAGTGCACGTCAAAACTTACGTTGTAGCTGGGATCCAGTGCGCACTTTGGTGCTATCGCTACCGCGTTTCTGTATATTTCAATCGGTGTACGTATCGGAATAGTGCGCTCCGTAAGGACGATGCAACAAGAAGCGTGCGGTATCGAACTTCCGTAGGCGAGCATGTCCGTGTACACCGTCGCGTAGTTCATCTGTCTGTGAGAATCGTGTAAGCCGTGCACGCGTTGAACGGCGTGATACAGTTCGGGAATCGGACGGAAACGTGAAAGAAAATTCCATTCGTGACGTACGGTACACTTGAACATATTCTTTTCGTAAACCACGAGTTCTATCGGTACGTTGTTTCGTTCGCACTCTTCGATAAATTTAAGCCAACGTGATTTGTTGTGTATACGATCGGAGACTATCATCAACAGCACGATTGGTGGCAGATCACCGCTACGTTTTTTTATGTGACGCCAACAACGTCCGTGATATCTGTCAACACCGAACTTGTAACGTGTACAGTAGTTGCCGAAAAATCGTTTTTTCTTAACAAAATACACGGAACATAAGTTGGACCGTATCGCGCTTCGTAACGGTTTTGTTATCGCGAAATGTTTCCCATCGTCATATCGATAGACGTCCATCGTGTCATCGATTCGTGATGCAAGTGATACCGTTTCGACATCGACACGATATTTAAAGTGTATACGTATAATGTTTGAGGAATTTTTTTTTTTTTTTTTTTTTTTTTTTATCATGGGCACCATCGCTCAGACTTTGAACTGATTACACTCATTCGGTAGTAGTAGTATTACACATAGTACTACTAGTACTAACACATAGTACTACTACTACCCAAACGGGTATGTTATGTGAGTTTATGCCGGCTCTGAAAAGAGCCGTTTTTTGCGTGCGTCGACTTCTACAAGTGCTCGCGGACGAAATCACATGTAGGCATTGACGCCTTATGGATTTGGACGGGATCATCACAAACCGTCCAATCCATAATTCGTACTTTACATACACAGCATCTCACAACATCAGCGTCGCCTTCGTAAATAAACCCGGCTTTGGCCAGATCAAATAATTTTACATTCGCATTCGGATATTTCCGAACGTAAAATTTTATATTGCCTCGACGACGGATGTTGTAAAAGCTGCTTAATCGGTGTTCAAAAGAATATGTGCACACGTCCATATTTGAAGCGAGAATGCTCGTTTACTACAATACATTCAACCTCCTCGGAGATAGCTGCGCGCGCAACCGTTAGTGGGAGGGGGGAGGATCGTTGTCGACGGAAACCATAGTGGAGGGGAGCGGATAGCTGCGTGCGCAGCCGGTACTGTAAGCGGAGAGGGGATCGCTGCAGGCGTTCATTTCGTAGTTACCTCGAGTATAGTACAGGCTAACTTTCGCATAGCGCATATAAAGCATCGATTATTTTCCAAATTCACGTCAGTCTTCCATTGTTGCTCAAGCGTGCAAGTAATTGTAGTTTCACGTTTCACGTTCTTGTTGTGATAGTGCCAACAATGCAGTCTTTTTCTGTTGAATGTAAACATTCGTTGCGTGGCGCGTTGGTGTCGTACGTTTACACACCGGTTACGGAGGACGAAGAATGTGTCAACGATGTCATAACCTTTATTGATGAAATGCACGATACGTTATGTACGGACATTCTAAACGAACTGAGACGTTTGCTTAGTATAAAGTGGCATATAACGGTTAAAGCGAGATTTGTCAAGTACATCGTAAACGCTGACACTGACGAGGACGAAGAAGTGACGACTGAAGCCTATTTTCACGGACGATGTCATACGACGCTGATCGGTGACCAAGACGTATTGCCCAATCGTTTAGAAGCTTCGTACGACAAAATCATAGAGTCAATTTATAAATTCACACGCGAGGGTAGCGGTTGGGCGTTGGACCACATCGTCTCCTTAGAACTCGTTCTCTCACGGTACCAACCACTGGCCGCCTCCAGTTTCATCCGTACACGCCCTGAATTGCCTCGTACTAAATCCATCATCAACGTGAACAATACAGGCGATCAAATGTGTTTCGTATGGTCGGTGTTGGCCGCACTGTTTCCACAACACAGAGACAGCGAGCGTGTATCCAAATACAAATCACATTTCCACAGTATCATCACTTCTGGTATAACTTATCCCACCCGTCTATGCGACATTGTGAAGTTTGAACGAGACAATACTGACGTTTCCATAAATGTTTTCGGTTACGAAGAAGATGAAATTTACCCGTTAAGAATAACACCTTCCAACGGCAGACAACATCACGTTAATCTATTACTTCTTACCACTGTCGATCGAAAACATTACTGTTTAATAAAAAATACAAGTCGCTTATTCTCTTCACTAACCAAACACAACGGCCGTTCTTTCTATTGTAATTACTGCTTGCACAGGTTCTGTGAAGAACGACTCCTTACCGAACACGTCCCCCATTGTTCACCGTACGGCGAACAGAGAATTCGTTTACCAACGAAAGAGAAGGAGAAGGTTATGTACTTCAGAAATTACACTTACTGTCAAAAAGTCCCTTTCGCTATATATGCAGACTTTCAATCGTTCATTGTGCCTTGTCATCGTTGCGACGCTCCTCCGCACACATCGTCCACCACAACGGAGTCGTTACATCTTCCTTCAGGTTTCTCCTACCTCATAGTCGACCACGAACGCAATATTTTCAAACCTCAGGTCGTTTATCGCGGTGAGAACGTGATAGAAACCTTTCTCGATAGACTAATCGTTGAAGAGCATGAACTGTACACGATCATGCGTACCAATGTCCCCATGACTATGAGTGATAGTGACATATTATCTTTCACGAATGCCGTCGTATGCCATCTCTGTGAAAAACCACTGACCGATGACGACAAGGTGCGCAACCATTGTCATCTGAATGGACGATACCTTGGCGCAGCTCACAACGTATGTAACCTCAACTGCAAGACTGCCCAACATATTCCCGTCTTTTTCCATAACTTACGAGGTTACGACGCACATCACTTGATACAAGGGTTGGGTAAATACAACGATGAAACTCTCACTTGTATCGCTACCACTAGTGAACGCTTCGTATCAGTCACGTTGGATGCCCTGAGTTTCGTAGACACGTTACAATTTTTGAACACGTCCTTGGATACACTTGTTGGAAACTTGCGCGCGAGCGGTGCGGATTTCGCTTTAACAAAGCAATGTTTCGAAGAACACTTCGAGCTACTCTTACGTAAGGGGGTGTACCCTTACGATTACACGTCTGCCCGCACGCGAACACTTTTCCAATAGGCTGAGTGAAACGCCTGTGTTAGACGAAGATTACGCACATGCACAGAATGTGTGGCAGACTTTCGGAATCCGCACGCTGGGCAATTATCACGATCTTTATCTTAAAACAGATGTACTGCTGCTGGCTGACGTCTTCGAGGCGTTTCGTGAGATGGCCATACGGTACTACCAGATTGATCCGGCTCATCTTTACTCGCTTCCCGGCGTTGCTTGGCACGCGATGTTAAAGATGACCGGTGTGCGACTGGAACTGTTGAAGGATATAGATCAGCATCTTTTTATCGAATCAGCCATTCGCGGTGGCGTTAGCATGGTACCCAACTGCTATTCCAAGGCCAACAACCCGCTAATCGCTGATCAGTATGATGCTTCAAAGCCGACCTCTTTCATATTGTACACCGACTGCAACAACCTTTACGGTGCAGCCATGTCACAGCCGCTCCCTTACGGCGACTTTAGATGGCTCAATCGTAACGAGATCGACTCACTAGACGTACGTACTCTGAGTGATGACAGTGACATGGGCTACATACTTGAGGTCGACCTACACTATCCATCTAAACTTCATGACCTTCACTCCGATTATCCGCTGGCCCCCGTCCGTTCCTGCGTCAATCCCGACATACTTTCACCGTACTCTCGACGACTGCACACGCGACTACACTATACAAAAGGGTATAGAGGATCGGAAACGCCTTCGTCGTCCGTTCCCAAGTTGCTGACAACTTTGGACGACAAGCAAAAATACGTTCTCCATTTTCGAAATTTAAAGTTTTATCTGAGTCTTGGTTTAGAATTGAAAGCGATCCATAGGGTGTTGAGTTTTAAACAGAGAGCGTGGTTGGAACCGTTTATCGATTCAAACACGCAAAAGAGAGCAGCAGCCACCAACAGTTTTGAAAAGGATTTTTTCAAACTGATGGTCAACGCCGTCTATGGCAAATCGCTGGAGAATGTGAGGAAACGAATAGACTTCCAACTAGTCTCTAACGAACGACGGCTGCAGAGACTGGTTTCCAATCCACGGCTAAAGCGTATGATCCGCTACACCGATGACTTGGTCGGACTGGCCTTACGAAACAGAACGATATTCCTTTGCCGTCCGGTGTACGTCGGCTTCACAGTACTCGATGTCAGCAAATTGATAATGTACGATTTTCATTATCGGTACGCTGTCGCCAAGTACGGTCAACGATTGACATTACTAATGACTGACACGGACAGTTTGCTTTACAGCATACAGACTGACGACGTGTACACGGATATGAAAGAGGATCTCCACCTTTTCGACACGTCGGACTATCCCGCGGATCATCCTTGTCATTGCGACGACAACAAAAAAGTCGTGGGGAAGTTCAAGGATGAGACCAATGGGAAACCCATCAGGGAATTCGTCGGACTCAGAGCAAAATGTTACTCGCTCCTGTTGTCCGACCGCACCGACAAAAAGGTGGCGAAAGGTGTACCAAGGACAGCAATAAAAAAAAGGTTACGACATCGATTGTACAGCGAGTGTCTTTTCGACAGTCGTACAGTTTTCACCTCTGCCGAGTGTATACGAAGCGATCGTCATAAGCTGTACACGCAACGTGTAACAAAGCTTTCCCTGTCACCTTATGACGATAAGAGGTACGTACTGGACGACGGTGTAACTACACTCGCGTACGGACACTTCAGAACGCGTAAACGTGCGCTATCCGACGACGCTGCTGGTCCTAACACGAAGAGACAGAGGTACACGGACCAGTAACTAACGGTAAGAATAAACTCGTATTTCATGTATAAAAAGTACTATATTCGATAAAGCATCACTGGGTAGGGGGGTAGGCGACTAGACGGCGACAGTT
This sequence comes from Magicicada septendecula, assembly GCA_034769895.1. NCBI lineage: Eukaryota > Metazoa > Arthropoda > Insecta > Hemiptera > Cicadidae > Magicicada > Magicicada septendecula. Next base: position 976,445,780 of record CM068367.1, on the reverse strand, counting down.
AATTTGTGATACAGGATGTAATCGATTCCCGCTGAGACATTCACACGCTATGTACACGTGCAGTTACTTTTTTTTATTCACTTACATCAAGATGCTGACTACCCATATGTTATCGTTGCGTGTGAACGTTGTGATGGTAGGGGGTCTTATTCATGTGTACATAAATTTGTTTAACCTTGTGAAACAGGACGCCAGTCTTTGGTGATGTAATCGACGAGAGCTTTGCGAGGGCGGCGGAATATGCGTTTAATTTTAAACAAGATGTCTGACCTCGCAGCGTGTGTGAGGGTGGGGGGACTCTGTCTGTAGCAGACTCCCGTCGAGAATATCCATATATATAAGTCTCTTGTTTTGTCGATACAGTTTGTTTCACATCTTGCATGTAAGTACTTACGTTGATGTTCAGCATTACATACACACACACACACTTCATTATGTTCTTTACCTAATTATTTTACAATTTTCATTACGTTTTACAGAATGAACAACAACAACAATAACAAAGTGGATAAACGACTGCCGGAGGAGCAACGAGTACGACGGTAAATACAATATATTTTTTCTTTATTTAATGTGTACAAACAGAATATTCCATTCGGCTGACTTACTGTTTTTTTTATAGTTCACAACGGTTACGTCGTGCATTGCTGGGGAGCATTTCTCCACAACTCAGCTCGAGTCGGTAAGTCCTTTTTCATTAACATTCTCTTGTATTATTGCGTTTACCTCCTGTGTTCAATTTATACTTTTTTTTCAGTGATGCTGATGGACCACCTCCACCTGCTGCTGCTACGTATAGTTCACAACGGTTACGTCGTGCATTGCTGGGGAGCATTTCTCCACAACTCAGCTCGAGTCGGTAAGTCCGTTTTCATTAACATTCACTTGTATTATTGCGTTTACCTCCTGTGTTCAATTTATACTTTTTTTTCAGTGATGCTGATGGTCCACCTCCACCTGCTGCTGCTACGGGTCCCCCCATATCTCCGCATATTACGCAGCGGTTACACTGTGCTATAATGGAGCTCGCACGTCTAACTCGGTAAGTCCGTTTTCAATAACAATCTCTTGTACTATTGCGTTTACCTCTGGTGTTCAATTTATACTTTTTTTTCAGTGATGCTGGCGAACCATCTGCTGCTGCAGTTCCACAACCCAGCACGAGTCGGTACGTTTGTTTTCATTAACAATCTCTTGTACTATCACGTTTACATCAGGTGTTCAATTTATTCTTTTCTTTTCAGCGATGCTGAAGGACTAGATCCTGTGCAGAGAGGGGTCTACCTGCTGCGGCCCCGGACCCCATCTCCACAACCCGGCACGAGTCGGTACGTCCGTTTTCATTAACATTCACTTTTACTATTGCGTTTACATCTGGTTTTAAATTTGTACTTTTTTTTCAGCAATAATGAAAACATAATGGAGTGCGACGGTAACAACAGTGATATCTCAACGGTGGTGTTGAACGATGATGATTCAATGGATTACAACGATGATACAGAAGACGATAGCGATGAAGATTACGAGTCATCGCTGCCGTTTATCGATGTAACTATGTAAGTCTTCTTCTTATGCGAACATACTTTCTTTTATTTCACGACTGTACATGATTTTTATGTCTAATTTTTTTTTGTCCACAGTGACATTCAGCCGCAACCACAGTCGGTGCCTCAACCGGTACAGTCTAGATCATCGCTGCCACTTACACCACCGCAGTCACCACCACCGCCTCAACCACAGCCACAGCCGCAGCATCCACAGTCACCATCGCCGCCTCAACCACAGCCTCAACCACAACCTCACACGCAGCCTCAGCCGCAACCGCAGCCACAACCGCAGCCTCAGCAGCAACCTCAGCCACAACCTCAACCGCAGCCTCAGCCGCAACCGCAACCACAGCCTCAACATATGCACCTTCTGCCGCTGCAGTTGCAAAGGGATCCCCGTATAAGACCCCCTCCAGAAGACGCACCGGTCTTCTTTGACATTCTTGAAACAGTTGAACCCAGGATACACGGTGAGCCAACGACGATGAGGCTTCTTATGCGCAGGAACTTACCGACATGGTGTTGGCACCGAGGAGAACTCTGTCCTGTCCAGGGTATAGTGCCCCATACCTCGTGTAGTATATGTATGGAGGATTACAACGACGGACAGAGGCTCCTTGGTTTGGCGTGTGGACACGCCTATCACTATCGATGTATCCTGAACTGGTTTCAGACGGTGGCGTTGGAGGGGGCTCCACCTAGATGTCCGCATTGTCGGCTATATGCATTCGGCAAGCCGACGCGGACCTTCTATGCACGTATGCATATTTAAGGTATGTTACAGTGCTCATAAACGTTATTTTAATCCAACCTAATAGTATTAACCATATTTCACTAATATTGTTTATATTTTTTCTGTTACAGATGGCTGTGCACAACAAGTATTATTGTATATAATCTTAATATTGATATTGTATATATATTTATTTATTATTTTTTAATAATTCATTTATTTATTATTATATTTTTTTGCAATGTATTTATTTGTTGATTTGTATATATTATAATTGATATGTACATATTTATTGTATATATATATTCGTTTAAATGTGTGTGTGTGTGTGTGTGTGTGTGTGTGTGTGTGTGTGTGTGTGTGTGTGTGTGTGTGTGTGTGTGTGTGTGTGTGTGTGTGTGTGTGTGTGTGTGTGTGTGTGTGTGTGTGTGTGTGTGTGTGTGTGTGTGTGTGTGTGTGTGTGTGTGTGTGTGTGTGTGTGTGTGTGTGTGTGTGTGTGTTTTGTTGTATATTTTTTTACAATATACATGTACATTTTTTCCAATACTTAAGTATTTATTTTCAACTATCCTTTTTCCATGCATGATATGTGTTACACAATTTTTACAAGTGAAGTGATTTCAATTATACACACAAGAAATTACAAACCTATACACGTGCGACCACATGGTCGACGCTTAACCGATGGATGCACGATATACAAATTTTACAAGTGAATTTGGTTTTCAATTATGCGTCGAGGGACGCAGCACACATATATTTATTTCTCTAACCTCAAAGGAGATGAACGACACAGAGTTTCAAAGTCGACGCTTTTCCAACATGGCCGCCGACCCCACACACCGACACACGTCGACCAATCTACGCCCGAGCCATGACGACGCTTAACCCGACAACTCAAATCTAAACACGACACACGTCGACCAATCTACGGCCGAGCCGCGGCCAAGCCGTGGCCAAGCCATGACGACGCTTAACCAGCACATGCTGGCGACGATTTTTCCAACATGGCCGCCGACGACAACGTCGCATTTTTCCAGCAACAACCGACAACGTCGCAATTTTCCAACATGGACGACGACACGCCCAATCAACGACGACAACAACCACCACCACACAGCCGACGAGCAACCACAACACACAATTACCCCCACCTCTACTCCAACACCGGAAATCAACACCCAACACCACCCCCACCACCACCACCACCATTTTCAAATTTCCCGCCAAAATGGGCGGGGGCGGGGCGGGGCGGGTGATGACATCACTTCCGCGTTAGAACTCTCATAATACCCCTACTTATGGCTGGCTGAGTACCGAGGTGTGCCCTGGGGTGTCTACGGCCCGTTCAACCGTGACCCGATTGTCAGACCAAGATGGAATGTAAGAAAGTGAAGGAACTTATAAGTAGCTAATGTGCTACGGTCAATATCGACAGATATGTTTCGGAACAATGTTTCTGGTGTTGCTGTGTAAGTGAACTTTTGCAAAAAAAATTAACTTAATTCCTAGGTGTGCATTTGGTACCACTTGATTCTCTCGTCAAGTGATCACCTGCCTAGTTATCTTAACACAACAACAAAAAAGAGACTTTTGCTTTAATTCTTGATGCTTCTTAACATTACTTAATATCTGGAAAACCCAGGTTATTTTAATGATAGCAAATTCATTTATGAACTATAGTTTTTTTACTTTCAAAATTCTATTGAACTAGACTGGCATCTGATATTTCTTTTAATTGTGAGGACAGCTTCTTATGCTGTTAGTAAGTGATAGTAATACCTTATATGCAAAAGCCATTAAAAAAAAAAAATACATGAAAATGAAATGTGTTAAGCTACAACGGGTGAAGTGTTATCTACCAAAACTTTGCAGTGTGAAGGCACACTTCCCAGCGTTACTAGAGTGAAGCATACCTAGGTCCTTTATTTTCTCTGAGAAAGTCTCTCAGTATTTATCAGTGTTATCCATGTAACTGTCTTGTGTGAAAATTGTGAAGTGCATGTAAGTTAAAAGAAAATGATGAAGTCATATGTATTGAGTGCAACTCCTTGTCATGACAGGTAGTGAACTGTCCATCACATTGGTTCAAACTATGTTATATCCCTACACGTTTTGGGATTTAGGATTTATTTTAATTCTCTATGAATCTAAAATCAATGTTAAATTTTGTTGTATATATATATATATAAATCTAATGGAACTTAATAAGGTTTGCTCAGTTTAAAATATGTTGAATGACTATATTAATTAACTGTTGAGTGATGAGAATATAAATAGTGTTATGGATCTAGTCATTCGTATACACAAATATGTATGTATAAAGCATTCTACATTTTGAGAGACCTGGTTATCTGATATTTTCTTTAACAATGGTATACATTATGAAATCAGAAAACCATTGAACTATACAAAGCTTAGTAAAAATTGAGCACATACAGAAAAAAAAAGAATGCTCGCACCTCGCACCATGTTAACTCAATGTTATTATTACTATTGCGCACACACATTGTAAATTTTATACTAAAGAACATAACTACCAAATTATATTATTATGTTTAATATTATGTCTTTACTAATTATATTGTTATCATTCTCAGTTTTTGATTGAGATTTCAGATGGTGCATGTGGTTTGTGTAAATTATTTTAAAAAAAAAGCACATTAAAACAGTACAACCAGAGGTGTTCTGCTGTAAAAATAAAGGAAAAAACTTATTCTTATTTGATGTATTAAATTTTGAAAACCTCTAGATTTATTTTCTTTTATTTATTAATGTTAATAATAATTTATTGCCAAAATATCGAAATAATATTTTTGTAAATGTTTTAAAAATTACCGTCGAGGTTTTGTTGTATGATGATTGTTATTTTAAATAAAATACTTCTATATTCTGGGTACTATGAAGTACACGTATTGTACATAAAATTGTAAGGCTTTTAAAAGGATTTAAAGAACCAATAAATTTGTTGTTTGTTGAGTTTGGAAATTGAGGTCACCGCATTAATTAAATTGCCTAATGGTTCCCCAGCACGAGGCCTTTCTTCCACTAGGAGGCCTCCTCCTTGTTCTGAATAAGTGAGCCGGTCATCCAGGTAAGCTGTAGAATTTAGTTACACATTTTAATGTGTTGAAATTCTGAATTCTGTATGGTTAATGTGTTGTGATGTCAATGATGAGCGGCTCACGTTTTATAATTCATTGTGTTAATGTTGAAATAAGGTATTTGTTAAATAAGTGTCTCCTAAACTTATTCTAACAATACAATACCTCTATAGATTTCAGCTTATCAATTTTTAAATTCAAACTGAAGCAAGCGCATTTATATTGTCTGAACGTTACGATCTGAATACATTCGCTATCAAAACGTTGTTTTTTATAATCGCTTATAACTTACTTCGATCTTAACTTATCCACTTTTTAATTCAAACTGAAACAACTCTGAATTCACGCACTATTAAGAAGTTTCTTAAGATGCATACACCACCTTCGATATTATAACCTATATCTTTATTTATAAGAACCGTGGACTCCGGCCCCGCCGTCTTTCGCGGGATCTGACCTAAGACTCCCCGGGTTCCGTCGACGGAATCCGGGGAAGGCCCGTCGGACGATTCCCGCGCTATTCCCTACGCGAGAGGCTTCTACCTATGCCGGGACACCGCCTGCTTTTTACGGCATCCAGGCCAGTCGAACTCCCACGCTAGGACTTGGTCAGAGACCTCCCCGGGGTAAGGAAGGTTCTCCGAAGCCCGGGAACGGGAAAGCCGTCGACATGCCGGGCAAGGCGCTGGGACTCTGGCCCGGACGTTTTTCGCGAGATCCGACCTAAGACTCCCCGGGTTCCGTGGACGGACTCCGGGGAAGATCCGTCGGACGACTCCCGCGCTATTTGCTACGCGGGAGACTTCCACCGCTACTGTGGCAACCAGAATCTATTCTATTGGGTTGCCATGGTAATTAGATCTAATAGTTTTTTAAAACCCAAACGACCCCCCAGAGGATCGTATCCAAAAAAACACCTGTCCTATGTTCGTTTTCCCGTTGCGTAAAATATTTGTGCCAAGTTTGGTTGAAATAGGTCCAGTGGTTTAGGAGGAAATGTGGAAGACCCCAAAGGACCCCCCAAAGGATCGTATCGAAAAAACACTTATCCTATGTTAGTTCTCCCGTTGCGTAAAATATTTGTTCCAAGTTTTGTTGAAATCGGTCCAGTGGTTTAGGAGGAGATGTGGAACATACATACATACATACAATGACTTTTATTTATATTAAGATAGTTTACGAAATGAAATGTTTCCATAGAAACTACTTCTATCCACTTATTGCTTAAGCCTTAACCACAGTACTGTGGTTACTAACGTATCGCACTCGATTTTCACTGATGATGGCAGTCGACGGCACTGCCGAAACGTCTGGTTTTGCAGAAAACATTGAACTACGGCCAAACAGCCAGGGAAGGAATTTTAACAACAAACTACTACTTTGTTGCCGATAACGTAGTACACATATAAATATAGGTATGGAGAACCATACATGACTTCCGTGTTCTAAGATTTATATTTAAAACTAGATATTACCCGCGACTTCGCACGCGAATATTTGACTTTTAATAAATATTTTAATATAATTTTGGTTGTCTATGTATATATGGCGTTCTGTCAGCTCGTTTAACAATTTTGTACTCATTAGTCAAATTCTCTCCAAATTTTCAACATTTAATATGTTGTTGCAACAGCCTTTGGAGATTTAAAAGTACCCGTTTATAAAGCCTTTGAAGATATTAAATATAAAATAAAATATATAAAATAAATTTTATAAAGTACCTGTTAAATCAAAAACAGTTGTCACCTAACCTCACAAATGAAAACAACACGTATTTTCGGTTTGCATTATGTAACAGGACAATTATTTACAGTTAGTACACTTCTTCTTGTCTACATCGTAATATATCGATACAATCGCATATTATAATAAAACATCGAAAATGTACTGCAGAATGGGAAAATGTACAGTTCCGATGCCGCTAAATAGCTTTTGTTTATTTACTTGTTACTATGGTAATTAATTCTGGTCTCCATGGTGATGTTGACATCTTTAGTAGTGGTATTTAATATATTTCATTACTTATTCATTGCATCATCAGAAATACGTATAAACATAAATTTTACAATCTTTTAAGACAATTACAAAATACATAGACGTACCTGGATACAAAATTACAAAACGTATCAACACAATCGCATAGTAAAACATTAAAAACTATAGGAACGGATAAATGTATACATTCGATGCCGGTAAATATCATTTGTTTATTTACTTGTTACTATGGTAATATACCGATGACTGACACACTACCTACCGCGTTATATTATACACAAATATAGGACAATTACAAAATATGTAGACGTACCTGCATAAAAAATTACAAAACATACCAACACAATCGCATAGTAAAAACATTAAAAACTATAGGAACGGATTCGATGCCGGTAAATATCATTTGTTTATTTACTTGTTACTATGGTAACATACCGATGACGGACACACTACCTAGCGCGTTATATTATAGATACCTTTCGAAATGAACTATTTCCATAGAAACTACTTCTTTCGTCAGCCATAACCACAGTACTGTGATCACTAACGTATACCACCTCACGATAGTGCACTCAATTATCACTGACGATAGCAGTCGATAGCACTGCCGAAACTTCTGGTTTTGTAGAAAACATTGGATCAAGCCCAAACAGCCCAGGAAGGAATTTTAACAACAAACTACTACTTTGTTGCCGATAACGTAGTACACATATAAAAATTATCCCTTCCCCCTTCAACTATAATTTTCATTTATAGAAAATTACCCCCACCCCGATCAACTAGCCTCTTCATTTATAGATCTTTCATCTACGTTTCTACAGTGGATTATTAAGATCTTCTTATCAGGATACTTTATTTATCAAAATTAAGTACTTTACTCTTGTTACAACAAAAAATGTTTCAGGTAAAATGTTACCCCTTTCCCCGTAACCGATTTTCACCAAAATCAATAGGCCTTGAGTATTCTACAACTCAGGCACATATGTAAAAAATTATTTGACTTTGTTTGAATTTACGGCAGTTATCGTTCGTCATGAAAAAATTTCCCTTGTTACAACATAAAATGTTTCAGGTAACTACCCCTTTCCCGTAACCGATCTTCACCAAAATCAACAGGCCTTAGTACTCTACAATTTAAGAATGTACACAAAAACTTATTTGATTATGTTTGAATTTACGGCAGTTATCGTTCGGCATAGAAAAAATTACCCTTGTTATCACATAAATCGTTGCAGGTAAACTACCCCTTTCCTTTAACAGATCTTCACCAAAACAATAGGTGCTGAGATTCTACAATTCAGGGCTGTATGCGAAACATTATTTGATTCTGTTTGAATGTGAGGCAGTTATCGTTTGCCATAGAAACAATTACTCTTGTTAAAACATTAAAACTGGCAGGTAAACTACCGCTTTCCCTTAACCGATCTTCACCAAAATCAATAGCCCATGAGTCCTCTAAAACTCAGGCGCATATGAAAAAATTATTTGATTCTGTTTGAATTTACGGCAGTTATCGTTCGTCATAGAAACAGTTACACTTGTTAAAACATAAAATGTGGCCGGTAAACTACCCCTTTCCCTTAAACGATCTTCACTAAAATCAACAAGCCTTCAGTCTTTTACAATTGATGAACGTATGCAAAGAAATATTTGATTTTGTTTGAATGTGCGGCAGTTATCGTTCGTCATTGAAATAATTACCGTTGTTAAAACATAAAATGTTGCCGGTAAACTACCTCTTTCCCGTAACCGATCTTCACAAAAATCAACAGACATTGAGTTCTCTATAGCTCAGGAAGGTATACAAAACATTATTTGATTCTGATTGAATTTACAGCAGTTATCATTCGTCATAGAAAAAATTACCCATGTCAAAACATAAAAGTTGCAGGTAAACTACCCCTTTCCCTTAACCGATCTTCAACAAAAACAATAGGTCTTGAGAACTCTACAATTCAGGGCTGTATGCAAAACATTATTTGATTCTGTTTCAATTTGCGGCTGTTATCGTTTGCCGAAATAAATACCCTTGTTAAAACAAAAAACGTTGCTGGTAAACTACCCCTTTCCCTTAACCGATCTTCACCAAAAACAACAGGTCTTGAGAACTCTACTATTCAGAGTTGCATGCAAAAAATTATTTGATTATGTTTGAATTTGCGGCTGTTATCATTTGCCATAGAAAATACCCTTGGTAAAACATAAAACGTTGCTGTTAAACAACCCCTTTCTCTTAACCGATCTTCACGAAAAACAATAGGTCTTGAGAACTCTGCAATTCAGGGCTGTGTGCAAAAAATAATTTGATTCTCTTTCAATTTGCGGCTGTTATCGTTTGCCATAGAAAATACCCTTGTTAAAACATAAAACGTTGCAGGTAAACTACCCCGTTCCCTTAACCGATCTTCACCAAAAACAATAGATCTTGAGAACTCTACAATTTAGGGCTGTATGCAAAACATTATTTGATTCTGTTTGAATTTGCGGCTGTTATCGTTTGCCAAAAAAAAAAAAAAATATACAGATAGACAGATATACATACAGACACACACACAGACACTTTTCGAAAAATGACTTTTTTTCATGTTTTGAGGGTAGTACAATCAGAATCTGCAATTATCTCGAACACGATTTTTTTTGCCATCACCATACTTCCATTTCCTTATGAAACATGGAAGTAAAATATCGGTATGGAGTACCATACATCACTTCCATGTTCTAAGATTTATATTTAAAACTAGCCGATTTACCCAGCGTTGCTCCGGTTCATAATTTATTCACAGGCTCATAGGCACCTATTCTTGTTCTAACGTTATATTACTTGTATATTGTATAATCTTCCTTATATTGTTACGTTCGCTCGCATTCTCACTGGAGGAATACTCTGTAGGGCACCTGTTTAAGAACATGTCATAAACTTTATTCTTATATCTGGAGAAGAATTCTGTTGCGCGTGATGATTTTGCTCAATTTCTAACTCTGGGAGAGGGCGAACAGCTAAATTAGTTTTCAATCAAATGTCTACAGTACTTGCACGCGCTGCGTATTTAACCGTCGTTTTATAATTCATTGTGTTAACGTTGAATAAGGTATTTGTTAAATAAGTGTCTCCTAAACTTATTCTAACAATACAATACCTCTATAGATTTCAGCTTATCAATTTTTAAATTCAAACTGAAGCAAGCGCATTTATATTGTCTGAACGTTACGATCTGAATACATTCGCTATCAAAACGTTGTTTTTTATAATCGCTTATAACTTACTTCGATCTTAACTTATCCACTTTTAAATTCAAACTGAAACAACTTTGAATTCACGCACTATTAAGAAGTTTCTTAAGATGCATACACCACCTTCGATATTATAACCTATATCTTTATTTATAAGAACCGTGGACTCCGGCCCCGCCGTCTTTCGCGGGATCTGACCTAAGACTCCCCGGGTTCCATGGACGGAATCCGGGGAAGACCCGTCGGACGATTCCCGCGCTATTCCCTACGCGAGAGGCTTCTACCTATGCCGGGACACCACCTGCTTTTTCCTGCATCTAGGCCGGTCGAACTCCCACGCTAGGACTTGGTCAGAGACCTCCCCGTGGTAAAGAAGGTTCTCCGAAGCCCGGGAAAGGGAAAGCCGTTGACATGCCGGGCAAGGCGCTGGGACTCTGGCCCGGCCGTTTTTCGCGAGATCCGAACTAAGACACCCCGGGTTCCGTGGACGGACTCCGGGGAAGGTCCGTCGGACGACACCTGCGCTATTCCCTACGCGAGACGCTTCTACCTATGCCGGGACACCGCCTGCTTTTTCCGGCATCCAGGCCGGTCAAACTCCCACGCTAGGAATTGGTCAGAGACCTCCCCGGGGTAAGGAAGGTTCTCCGAAGCCCGGGAAAGGGAAAGCCGTCGACATGCCGGGCAAGGCGCTGGGACTCTGGCCCGGCCGTTTTTCGCGAGATCCGACCTAAGACTCCCCGGGTTCCGTGGACGGACTCCGGGGAAGGTCCGTCGGACAACTCCCGCGCTATTTCATACGCGGGAGACTTCCACCGCTACTGTGGCAACCAGAATCTATTCTATTGGGTTGCCATGGTAACTAGATCTAATAGTTTTTATAAAACCCAAACGACCCCCCAGAGGATCGTATCCAGAAAAACACCTGTCCTATGTTCGTTCTCCCGTTGCGTAAAATATTTGTGCCAAGTTTGGTTGAAATCGGTCCAGTGGTTTAGGAGGAAATGTGGAAGACCCCAAAGGACCCCCCAAAGGATCGTGTCGAAAAAACTCTTGTCCTATGTTAGTTCTCCCGTTGCGTAAAATATTTGTGCCAAGTTTGGTTGAAATCGGTCCAGTGGTTTAGGAGGAGATGTGGAAGACACCAAAGGACCTCCCGAAGTATCGTATCGAAAAACACCTACCCTATGTTGGTTCTCCCGTTGCGTAAAATATTTGTTCCAAGTTTTGTTGAAATCGGTCCAGTGGTTTAGGAGGAGATGTGGAACATACATACATACATACAATGACTTTTATTTATATTAAGATAATTTACGAAATGAAATGTTTCCATAGAAACTACTTCTATCCACTTATTGCTTAAGCCTTAACCACAGTACTGTGGTTACTAACGTATCGCACTCGATTTTCACTGATGATGGCAGTCGACGGCACTGCCGAAACTTCTGGTTTTGCAGAAAACATTGAACTACGGCCAAACAGCCAGGGAAGGAGTTTTAACAACAAACTACTACTTTGTTGCCGATAACGTAGTACACATATAAATATAGGTATGGAGAACCATACATGACTTCCGTGTTCTAAGATTTATATTTAAAACTAGATATTACCCGCGACTTCGCACGCGAATATTTGACTTTTAATAAATATTTTAATATAATTTTGGTTGTCTATGTATATATGGCGTTCTGTCAGCTCGTTTAACAATTTTGTACTCATTAGTCAAATTCTCTCCAAATTTTCAACATTTAATATGTTGTTGCAACAGCCTTTGGAGATTTAAAAGTACCCGTTTATAAAGCCTTTGAAGATATTAAATATAAAATAAAATATATAAAATAAATTTTATAAAGTACCTGTTAAATCAAAAACAGTTGTCACCTAACCTCACAAATGAAAACAACACGTATTTTCGGTTTGCATTATGTAACAGGACAATTATTTACAGTTAGTACACTTCTTCTTGTCTACATCGTAATATATCGATACAATCGCATATTATAATAAAACATCGAAAATGTACTGCAGAATGGGAAAATGTACAGTTCCGATGCCGCTAAATAGCTTTTGTTTATTTACTTGTTACTATGGTAATTAATTCTGGTCTCCATGGTGATGTTGACATCTTTAGTAGTGGTATTTAATATATTTCATTACTTATTCATTGCATCATCAGAAATACGTATAAACATAAATTTTACAATCTTTTAAGACAATTACAAAATACATAGACGTACCTGGATACAAAATTACAAAACGTATCAACACAATCGCATAGTAAAACATTAAAAACTATAGGAACGGATAAATGTATACATTCGATGCCGGTAAATATCATTTGTTTATTTACTTGTTACTATGGTAATATACCGATGACTGACACACTACCTACCGCGTTATATTATACACAAATATAGGACAATTACAAAATATATAGACGTACCTGCATAAAAAATTACAAAACATACCAACACAATCGCATAGTAAAAACATTAAAAACTATAGGAACGGATTCGATGCCGGTAAATATCATTTGTTTATTTACTTGTTACTATGGTAACATACCGATGACGGACACACTACCTAGCGCGTTATATTATAGATACCTTTCGAAATGAACTATTTCCATAGAAACTACTTCTTTCGTCAGCCATAACCACAGTACTGTGATCACTAACGTATACCACCTCACGATAGTGCACTCAATTATCACTGACGATAGCAGTCGATAGCACTGCCGAAACTTCTGGTTTTGTAGAAAACATTGGATCAAGCCCAAACAGCCCAGGAAGGAATTTTAACAACAAACTACTACTTTGTTGCCGATAACGTAGTACACATATAAAAATTATCCCTTCCCCCTTCAACTATAATTTTCATTTATAGAAAATTACCCCCACCCCGATCAACAAGCCTCTTCATTTATAGATCTTTCATCTACGTTTCTACAGTGGATTATTAAGATCTTCTTATCAGGATACTTTATTTATCAAAATTAAGTACTTTACTCTTGTTACAACAAAAAATGTTTCAGGTAAAATGTTACCCCTTTCCCCGTAACCGATTTTCACCAAAATCAATAGGCCTTGAGTATTCTACAACTCAGGCACATATGTAAAAAATTATTTGACTTTGTTTGAATTTACGGCAGTTATCGTTCGTCATGAAAAAATTTCCCTTGTTACAACATAAAATGTTTCAGGTAACTACCCCTTTCCCGTAACCGATCTTCACCAAAATCAACAGGCCTTAGTACTCTACAATTTAAGAATGTACACAAAAACTTATTTGATTATGTTTGAATTTACGGCAGTTATCGTTCGGCATAGAAAAAATTACCCTTGTTATCACATAAATCGTTGCAGGTAAACTACCCCTTTAATTTAACAGATCTTCACCAAAACAATAGGTGCTGAGATTCTACAATTCAGGGCTGTATGCGAAACATTATTTGATTCTGTTTGAATGTGCGGCAGTTATCGTTTGCCATAGAAACAATTACTCTTGTTAAAACATTAAAACTGGCAGGTAAACTACCGCTTTCCCTTAACCGATCTTCACCAAAATCAATAGCCCATGAGTCCTCTAAAACTCAGGCGCATATGAAAAAATTATTTGATTCTGTTTGAATTTACGGCAGTTATCGTTCGTCATAGAAACAGTTACACTTGTTAAAACATAAAATGTGGCCGGTAAACTACCCCTTTCCCTTAAACGATCTTCACTAAAATCAACAAGCCTTCAGTCTTTTACAATTGATGAACGTATGCAAAGAAATATTTGATTTTGTTTGAATGTGCGGCAGTTATCGTTCGTCATTGAAATAATTACCGTTGTTAAAACATAAAATGTTGCCGGTAAACTACCTCTTTCCCGTAACCGATCTTCACAAAAATCAACAGACATTGAGTTCTCTATAGCTCAGGAAGGTATACAAAACATTATTTGATTCTGATTGAATTTACAGCAGTTATCATTCGTCATAGAAAAAATTACCCATGTCAAAACATAAAAGTTGCAGGTAAACTACCCCTTTCCCTTAACCGATCTTCAACAAAAACAATAGGTCTTGAGAACTCTACAATTCAGGGCTGTATGCAAAACATTATTTGATTCTGTTTCAATTTGCGGCTGTTATCGTTTGCCGAAATAAATACCCTTGTTAAAACAAAAAACGTTGCTGGTAAACTACCCCTTTCCCTTAACCGATCTTCACCAAAAACAACAGGTCTTGAGAACTCTACTATTCAGAGTTGCATGCAAAAAATTATTTGATTATGTTTGAATTTGCGGCTGTTATCATTTGCCATAGAAAATACCCTTGGTAAAACATAAAACGTTGCTGTTAAACAACCCCTTTCTCTTAACCGATCTTCACGAAAAACAATAGGTCTTGAGAACTCTGCAATTCAGGGCTGTGTGCAAAAAATAATTTGATTCTCTTTCAATTTGCGGCTGTTATCGTTTGCCATAGAAAATACCCTTGTTAAAACATAAAACGTTGCAGGTAAACTACCCCGTTCCCTTAACCGATCTTCACCAAAAACAATAGATCTTGAGAACTCTACAATTTAGGGCTGTATGCAAAACATTATTTGATTCTGTTTGAATTTGCGGCTGTTATCGTTTGCCAAAAAAAAAAAAAATATACAGATAGACAGATATACATACAGACACACACACAGACACTTTTCGAAAAATGACTTTTTTTCATGTTTTGAGGGTAGTACAATCAGAATCTGCAATTATCTCGAACACGATTTTTTTTGCCATCACCATACTTCCATTTCCTTATGAAACATGGAAGTAAAATATCGGTATGGAGTACCATACATCACTTCCATGTTCTAAGATTTATATTTAAAACTAGCCGATTTACCCAGCGTTGCTCCGGTTCATAATTTATTCACAGGCTCATAGGCACCTATTCTTGTTCTAACGTTATATTACTTGTATATTGTATAATCTTCCTTATATTGTTACGTTCGCTCGCATTCTCACTGGAGGAATACTCTGTAGGGCACCTGTTTAAGAACATGTCATAAACTTTATTCTTATATCTGGAGAAGAATTCTGTTGCGCGTGATGATTTTGCTCAATTTCTAACTCTGGGAGAGGGCGAACAGCTAAATTAGTTTTCAATCAAATGTCTACAGTACTTGCACGCGCTGCGTATTTAACCGTCGTTTTATAATTCATTGTGTTAACGTTGAATAAGGTATTTGTTAAATAAGTGTCTCCTAAACTTATTCTAACAATACAATACCTCTATAGATTTCAGCTTATCAATTTTTAAATTCAAACTGAAGCAAGCGCATTTATATTGTCTGAACGTTACGATCTGAATACATTCGCTATCAAAACGTTGTTTTTTATAATCGCTTATAACTTACTTCGATCTTAACTTATCCACTTTTAAATTCAAACTGAAACAACTTTGAATTCACGCACTATTAAGAAGTTTCTTAAGATGCATACACCACCTTCGATATTATAACCTATATCTTTATTTATAAGAACCGTGGACTCCGGCCCCGCCGTCTTTCGCGGGATCTGACCTAAGACTCCCCGGGTTCCATGGACGGAATCCGGGGAAGACCCGTCGGACGATTCCCGCGCTATTCCCTACGCGAGAGGCTTCTACCTATGCCGGGACACCACCTGCTTTTTCCTGCATCTAGGCCGGTCGAACTCCCACGCTAGGACTTGGTCAGAGACCTCCCCGTGGTAAAGAAGGTTCTCCGAAGCCCGGGAAAGGGAAAGCCGTTGACATGCCGGGCAAGGCGCTGGGACTCTGGCCCCCGCCGTTTTTCGCGAGATCTGAACTAAGACACCCCGGGTTCCGTGGACGGACTCCGGGGAAGGTCCGTCGGACGACACCTGCGCTATTCCCTACGCGAGACGCTTCTACCTATGCCGGGACACCGCCTGCTTTTTCCGGCATCCAGGCCGGTCAAACTCCCACGCTAGGAATTGGTCAGAGACCTCCCCGGGGTAAGGAAGGTTCTCCGAAGCCCGGGAAAGGGAAAGCCGTCGACATGCCGGGCAAGGCGCTGGGACTCTGGCCCGGCCGTTTTTCGCGAGATCCGACCTAAGACTCCCCGGGTTCCGTGGACGGACTCCGGGGAAGGTCCGTCGGACAACTCCCGCGCTATTTCATACGCGGGAGACTTCCACCGCTACTGTGGCAACCAGAATCTATTCTATTGGGTTGCCATGGTAACTAGATCTAATAGTTTTTATAAAACCCAAACGACCCCCCAGAGGATCGTATCCAGAAAAACACCTGTCCTATGTTCGTTCTCCCGTTGCGTAAAATATTTGTGCCAAGTTTGGTTGAAATCGGTCCAGTGGTTTAGGAGGAAATGTGGAAGACCCCAAAGGACCCCCCAAAGGATCGTGTCGAAAAAACTCTTGTCCTATGTTAGTTCTCCCGTTGCGTAAAATATTTGTGCCAAGTTTGGTTGAAATCGGTCCAGTGGTTTAGGAGGAGATGTGGAAGACACCAAAGGACCTCCCGAAGTATCGTATCGAAAAACACCTACCCTATGTTGGTTCTCCCGTTGCGTAAAATATTTGTTCCAAGTTTTGTTGAAATCGGTCCAGTGGTTTAGGAGGAGATGTGGAACATACATACATACATACAATGACTTTTATTTATATTAAGATAATTTACGAAATGAAATGTTTCCATAGAAACTACTTCTATCCACTTATTGCTTAAGCCTTAACCACAGTACTGTGGTTACTAACGTATCGCACTCGATTTTCACTGATGATGGCAGTCGACGGCACTGCCGAAACTTCTGGTTTTGCAGAAAACATTGAACTACGGCCAAACAGCCAGGGAAGGAGTTTTAACAACAAACTACTACTTTGTTGCCGATAACGTAGTACACATATAAATATAGGTATGGAGAACCATACATGACTTCCGTGTTCTAAGATTTATATTTAAAACTAGATATTACCCGCGACTTCGCACGCGAATATTTGACTTTTAATAAATATTTTAATATAATTTTGGTTGTCTATGTATATATGGCGTTCTGTCAGCTCGTTTAACAATTTTGTACTCATTAGTCAAATTCTCTCCAAATTTTCAACATTTAATATGTTGTTGCAACAGCCTTTGGAGATTTAAAAGTACCCGTTTATAAAGCCTTTGAAGATATTAAATATAAAATAAAATATATAAAATAAATTTTATAAAGTACCTGTTAAATCAAAAACAGTTGTCACCTAACCTCACAAATGAAAACAACACGTATTTTCGGTTTGCATTATGTAACAGGACAATTATTTACAGTTAGTACACTTCTTCTTGTCTACATCGTAATATATCGATACAATCGCATTATGACTATGAAATGTCTAGATAAAATTTTTTTTTGTAAGTGGACGGTGTAACGAGGGTTGCTGACAGATATACGATGGCTCGGTAACATGTTGTTCAAGACAAGGGAAGGCAAGGGTTTAGGCGAACAATGCCTAAAGTCGCAGCAGTAGTACGGTGAAGCGAATTGCGGGTGACGCGCAACGGCCCAAGATAGACAAAGGCGAAATATATCACTAAGAAGAAACAATAGAAAGGAAAAGCCTGACTTGAATAGACAATAAGCTTCCACTATGAACGAACCACGGGACGTCCAGCATTACCAGAAGGGTACGCGACGAAGAAAGGCTTGGAGAGCAAGATATAGCAGCTGTCTGGAATACTCAGAATTGACCACACTCGTCGTGGGAACGACTAGGAGAAACTAGTTGACAATACGAGAAATTGGTCACGGGTAAGAAGCAGGACAGATGGTGCACAAAAAGAGCAGATGAAAAGGGCCACACAACAATTAAAAAGCACTGTATCCATCAAGGACAAGTACGCCAAAATACGAGGGTGATAGACAGCCGTGAAATTGGTCATCCGACTCAAACGATGGGGTGGAGCCAACCATGAACGGGTATGGGCGGAGTAACTTGTGAGAGTACAAGTAGGGGCTTTCTCCAGGAAGAGAGAGAAAGAACCAATGGAAACGAAGCTGAAGTACGAGAAAGGACTTAAGTGGGGAAGAGTAAGAAAATAGTGGGAAGAGTAGAGGAATGATAAATACACAGGACGAGGGTGAGATTAAGGAGTCTTTACCAAATTTTTCGAGAGAGTCCTTACTAAAAACGTCGGGAGTCGATAACTAAAGTTACGGAGAGTCGGTGAAGTCCGTTATAATGATTCAGAGTAGTGACTAAAACACTTAAAAGTTTTACTAAAAAACTTCGTAAGTCGAGAACTAAGGTTACGGAGAGTCGGTGAAGTCCGTTATAATGATTCGGAGTAGTGACTAGAACACTTAGAGAGTCGAGCTAAAGTTTACGGAAATTCGAAGTAACGGTTCGGATAGTTTACTTAGAATCAAGTGATGTCATCAGTAAAACGATCTGTGAAGTGAAAATATATATATAATAGTGAAAGTGTATACGTGTGAACTACTTCATGTAGGAGTTCCATTCCTTATGCACGCAATGAGACAGTCTTCAACGCAATTGAAGGAGCGTCTACATCTCCATACGCTGAATTAAGTAGTAGAGAGAGAGTCCAGAATGACGACGCGCCGTAGTTTATGGAATACGTCATCAAAGTAAATTTTTTATGTATTAATTTTATTTCTAAATCACCTGTCTGTCTCTCTAAAAGAATCCACATAGAGAATTTCATAATATAGGATATATTCATTTAAAACTTACTTATAAATGATAAAATCACAGTGTTTTAAAATTATAGAGAATTATAGACAGCACACTATTATGAATCCATTTAAAATTATACTTATAATGAAATGAGCAATTAGTTTGTAAGAAGTAATTCATGCTTTAATGATACTATGATACTCAAAAGTAATCGTAGGATAAAAGGAATACTGAAGTGTGAAGAGATATTTTAGTTTCTTTTATAATTGTTTTATTTTATTGGTAGAAATAATGTATTAAAATACTTCTTGATAACCAATTGTTAATCAAATTTGTACTATGATACCAATAACAATAATCGTTAACGTAATAAATGTAGTAGTATACAGACAAACCCGTCTTATATATTTATTGAAGAAAACCATATTAAATTAATCATTAGAATTAGCTGTCAATTCCTTCCAAGTAATATTAAATAATAGAGTAATATAACCTGTGATTACATAACTACTAATGAATAAATTATTATTACAATTAAAAAAAACCTGAGATAGTAAACGTTGACAATTAATATTAGCATTGCATTTGACGCCCACACTAGGGAACATAATTAAGATAATAAATTAATTGATGCAAGTAAATTTGCATAAATAAAATATAGTTATATTTGGCGCTCCAACAACGCGGGGCATAGCTGATTAACAGTAAATAAAACAATAACTATAACAGTAATTGTAACTAAAAATATTTAGTTATATTTGCCGCCCACAGAACGTGGGGCATTACAATTGTCAATTACTCCCAATAAAAAACAGTGATATTTGGCGCCCAACGTGGGGCTTGACAAATAAAAGTATAATTGTTAAGCGGGCAGAGAGCAGACAGTGTGCATGTTAAATTTATAAGTTGTTTAGAAATAAGTTACAATAGAATAATATCAGACCCTAAGTATATCTTAATGATTACGCGTCTACGGGCAAAAATGGCTACAAACGAGAATTCGAAAAGCCAAGAATAACAACCAGTTGGGGGTCGAAGGATTAGAAGATAACACCATGGACAGTAATGAAAGTAACAACACCGCCGAGGAACATAGCCAAAATCGGGCGAGGGGACCATCCGACGGTAGCGAGATGAACTTCGCTATGTTGATGGAGTTCATCAAGAATCAAAGTGAAGAAACGAGAAGACAGATCGAAGAACAGAAACATGAAATAATGCGACATAACGAAGAACAAGCTGGGAAATTAGAAGAAAGGATTAGCAAAAGGTTAGAAGAAAATATCGCAAGAGTAAATGAAAATTTACAAGGCCAGATCAATCAGGTAAATATTGAGTTGCAAGAACAAACCAAGAAGTGGGAAGGAAAACTTGGCGAGTTGCAGAAGAAGAGTGAAAGTGGGATGAAAGAAATCAATAAAGAATTAAAGAAACAGAATAAAGAAAATAAAGAGTTACGCGAAAAGGACCGCCGAGAATGGGAAGAAGCAATCAATAAGACCCAAGATCTGAACAAAAAACAAATCGAAGGTGTCGAACGTCAGGTAAGGAGTCTGAAGGACGCTCACCACAGCACCGAGGAGAAATTAAACGGAGTTTCAGTAGAGAAGGGTAGAAGGCTGGATGAGATGGCTAGTAACCTGTCAACAATACGGGAAAATCAGCAGAGAGTTCAGCGGAGGCTGGAAGAAATGGAACAACGACCGGCCGTCGCCATAAATGGGAATCATGGCAATAAAGAACTCACATTTGATGGTGAAGATAGCTTCCCTATGGAATTCCTAAAAGAACTCAAGGAGTTACAAAAAGCGTATTACCCAACAGAAAACACGAGGTGGATCGGCAGACATTTAACTGGAGAAGCAGCCATATGGTGGCGCATCGTAAGAAGCCAAATAAACTCGTTCCAAGAATTTGAAGAAAGATTTGTAGAGAAATACTGGGGAGCGACTCAACAGGAACGGATTCGTGACCAGCTTGAATACGGCCGATACAACTCTCACGGAACTCTCAGCACGATACAATACATGGAAAGGTTTGTGTTACAGTGTCGGCAATTAATACCAATCATGTCAGATCAACATCTGATTAAGAAATTAGCGCGGCACTACAATAGAGAAATACAGGTAGCCGTCGTAACAAGAGGGATAACCTCGATTAATAATTTTGAAATTCTATTACGTGAATACATGAATGTATCAAGTCGCGCACATAATGACGCGCAAAAGACAGAAGAACGTGGACCCAGAAAGGCCAACGAACACAACTTTCCCAAGCAACACAAGCAATGGGGCGATGAACAAAGACGAGGGTGGCAAAAAGATTATGTAACGAAGTCATAAATTCGTTAGTTGTTGACAACCAGGCATCAGGTAGCAGCAAAAGTAATGGGGGAGGAAACACGAAAAAGGACAATAATTGACAACTAAGTGGGTCAATGTGCCCCACTGTTTACCAACAAACCGAGCGGTCTAACGGAATCGACACCAAAGTAAATATTTTGTTTCCAGACTTACGTCACGAACTCTTGGAAGAACCGGAACAGAACATTAACATATCGTTTGTAAAAACTCCTGAGTTAAGTATTAGCATTAATAAAATAAATTTAATCGCCTTGATTGATACGGGCAGTGCCATTAATGCCTTATCGGAAGAATGGTACAACAATAATAAAGATAAAATCGGCCAACACGAAGTACTTAGCGTGAATAACACAACGATAATTAGCGCCATGGGCAAACGATCTAAGCACGTTAGAAAACAAATATTTTGTGAAATTCACGTCAATAATAATGTTCATTATGATTGTGTGTTTTTAATCGTCCCAGGACTTGCACGAGAGTGTATCCTCGGAATGCAATTCTTGAAACAAACGCATAGTAAAATAGATATCGAAAGAAATAACATACAAATGAAGACCGATGTAAATACTTTCGCTATTGAAGAATCTTACGAATTACCGTTGATGGAAATCAAGGAAGAGGTTGACAACATTGACGGGAAAATTAATAAAAAAATCAAGGAAATGGAGGACGCAGACGCCACAATGGGACGGCAGCTGGAACAATTGTTATACAGGTACCAAGATGTATTTGATGAGAGGCCAGGACGCATCCGTGGATATGAACACCACTTCACAGTATCCGATAAAACACCGTGTCTGCAGAGAGGCTGGCCCGTGCCAATAAAATATCACGAAGCCGTTCAAACAGAGATTAAAAGAATGATAAATTACGGGATTATTGAACGTACACAAAGCGCTTATGTTAACCCCCTAGTGACTGTCATTAAGCGAGATGGAAGGGTTCGGTTATGTTTGGATGCGCGGAAGATAAACAGCGTGACTACGCCTGACTACGAGGGACCACCCCCGATCAACGAGATCTTGGCCAGGTGTAGCAACATCCGCGTAATGTCGACCATCGACCTGACCAGCAGCTTTTGGCAGATACCATTGGCAGAGTCATGTCGAGACTACACCGGATTCCTGCATGAAGGCAAGTGTTATAGGTTTTGTGTGACACCGGTTGGACTCAGCACAAGTCTCGCCAGTTTAGCACGTGGGTTAGATCATGTCCTAAGGGAAGATGTGAAGAAAAATATTATTGTTTACGTGGATGATATTTTATGCTTCTCCGAAAATGAACATGACCACCTTAAACACTTAACAGATCTGTTAGAGAACTTGAAACAGGCAAACATGACAATAAACCTAGAGAAATCACAGTTCTTTAGGAAACAAATTCAATACCTGGGATATTGCCTCACCACTAGTGGAATAAAAACTACGCCGGAGAAGGTTGCAGCTATACAAAACTTTCCGTCGCCCAAAAATACGAAACAACTTAAAGGTTTTTTAGGCCTCACAAACTTTTATAATAAATTTACCTCCAAGTATGCAGTGTACACCCAACCGCTGTTGAAACTACTTCAAAAGGGTCAAAAATTCAAATGGGACTCAATTATGGAAGACCACTTTAAAAGGGTGAAAACCTTATTTATAGATACCGTTATGTTGAAGTTTCCCATAACAGGAAGACGTTTTTACTTGCAGTGTGACGCCAGCAACTATGCGTATGGTGGTCAGTTATACCAGATCGACAACAACGGAGAGGTTGCTGTAGTAGCATTCACAAGTAAGACATTCAAAAATGCAGAAAGGAATTATTTTGCCACTGAACGGGAACTCCTCGCAATAGTCCAGTGTTTACAAAAATTCAGGATTTACATTCTAGGGCAACCGTTAACCATCATAACAGACAACAAAGCTTTAACATTCTTACAGAAGTGCCACCTAAACAATACACGAATCACAAGATGGATCTTGAGTATCCAAGAATATAACTTCGAAATACGACATTGTAAGGGCAAGGAGAACGTGGTTGCTGATACCCTCAGTAGATACCCAGAGGACCATAAAGGGGATGACGCACTGGAGGAAAGGTATGAATATTATATTAACAGTATTGAAGTTAAATTAACTAAAGATGTTGCAGAAAAATTACGTAACATAGGGCGAATCCAAAGTATGAATGAAAAGGTGGCGACATTAATAAATAAGCTCCATGAAGGAACCGATGACCACACAAATAAGTACTACAAACTCATTAATAAGAAACTGTACCGTAAAGTTAAAAAAAATTGGAAACTGTATATTCCCAAGGAAGTCCGAACAGAATTAATTAAAGAAATCCATCAAATTTATGGACACACGGGCACAAAGAAAACGATGCAACTACTGAAGGAGTGTTTTACTATGGACGCGATGTGTAAAACAGTTAGTCAGATAATAAAATCCTGTGACGTCTGTCAAAAATGTAAAGACAGCGGAAATAGGACCATAGCAGGGGAGACGCGACCAATTGTACCAAAACACAGGGGAGAGTTGGTCAGCCTTGATTATTATGGGCCACTCCCTACATCCAGTGGTGGTGTTAAATACCTGTTAGTCATAGTTGACAACTTTACTAAATTTGTGGAGTTGTACGCACTACGGCGAGCCACGACAACTGTCACCTTAAAGAGGATCCAACAATATATTAAGGATCACGACAAGCCAGTCAACATTCTGACGGATAATGGAACCCAGTTCACTTCAAAAAAATGGGCACGTGGTTTAGAAGAATTGGGAATAAGGCCAAGATTCACTGCGATTCGAAACCCGTGTACGAATATTGCGGAGCGGTGGAACCGGCAGCTGGGGAACCTGTTCAGAGTGTTTGTGCGAGAGAAACACACTAAGTGGGCATCTTGTATTAAAATCATAAAAGCCTACCTGAATGAGACATACCAGGAAACAATAAGGATGACACCATATGAAGCCCGGTTCGGAAAGAAGCCGACCAGAGATTGGGAGAAATATGTGGATGCATCTGCGCTTCCGAACGAAAAGGTAGATCTCAGCAAGATCCAACTACGTATTAAAATGAAAGGAAGTACGCAGGCTGACAGGATTAATAAATCCAAAAGTATAACGAAGTTCAAGGTCGGAGATCATGTGCTGATACGCACATATAAACCCTCCGACGCAACACAGAATATAATTGGAAAATTCTGTGCTCTCTACGAAGGACCATATAGGATCGTGAAAGAAATTGGAGGTGCCACATACGTGTTGCAAGAGGACGGAAAGAAGGTAGCCCGAGGAGTATTTAATACAAGACAATTGAAACTTTATCATTCAGATTGCTTAGGGGAATGATCAATTGCCTTGTATACAAAAAGAAATGTTATAAGAAGAATTATGTAAATTTATATAGTCATCTACTAAATTATGAACTATCAGTATAATTGGAATCTATGTTATGTCATAATAAATTAGTAAGATAGCAGTTGGTAGTAATAAGGAAATTCTGTGTGCTATTTTATAAAGTAATTAGCAATAAATTTCTAACTTATTGTATAGTGATATGAGAGTATAAAAACTTGAATGATTATTATTATTAATTTTGTAATTGTGTCTATTTTATTGCTCAATATTAACCAAAGTATATGTACATTAAGCAAATTTAACTCAAAGATATAATATGGAAACAGAACTAATTTAAGTAGGAAATTGTTGTGAAGCAAATCCGATATTCATGTATAGCTTTAAGAATGTATAAAGGCTTTGTAAATTGGACAAGTAAGTAAATTATGTGAATAGTAAATAACACTGAGTTAAGAGTCATAATATCACTTATGTTATTATCTATGGACAAACTGCCAGAGACACATAAAGATAATCATGATTCTAATTTGTAAGTATTGTTATATTTGTAATGAGCATATAATTTAGTTTTTTTTGTATTTGTGTGAAATATTGGGTAAATTTAAATAATATGTAGCGGCAATAAATTCATAGATAAGATAGCAATTAAATGTAAATTAATTAAGCTCATAATTGTTCAATTAGGTAAAGATTTATGAAAAAATGGATTCATAAAAGGGTGATGTCAGCAATAAATTCGATATAGGGACCAAAAACCCACCAACAGTAAGGTGCCACCAGACAGTAGGTCAACCCAAAAGATGACACTTCTGATACACTATATTCATGGAAAGATGAGCACTGAAGAATACCAGAGAGATCGGGCGTGAATTTGGCTCCATTTGATCCGGAAGATTGATCAATCGACCCAAATTGGGGACAGTTATGACTATGAAATGTCTAGATAAAATTTTTTTTTGTAAGTGGACGGTGTAACGAGGGTTGCTGACAGATATACGATGGCTCGGTAACATGTTGTTCAAGACAAGGGAAGGCAAGGGTTTAGGCGAACAATGCCTAAAGTCGCAGCAGTAGTACGGTGAAGCGAATTGCGGGTGACGCGCAACGGCCCAAGATAGACAAAGGCGAAATATATCACTAAGAAGAAACAATAGAAAGGAAAAGCCTGACTTGAATAGACAATAAGCTTCCACTATGAACGAACCACGGGACGTCCAGCATTACCAGAAGGGTACGCGACGAAGAAAGGCTTGGAGAGCAAGATATAGCAGCTGTCTGGAATACTCAGAATTGACCACACTCGTCGTGGGAACGACTAGGAGAAACTAGTTGACAATACGAGAAATTGGTCACGGGTAAGAAGCAGGACAGATGGTGCACAAAAAGAGCAGATGAAAAGGGCCACACAACAATTAAAAAGCACTGTATCCATCAAGGACAAGTACGCCAAAATACGAGGGTGATAGACAGCCGTGAAATTGGTCATCCGACTCAAACGATGGGGTGGAGCCAACCATGAACGGGTATGGGCGGAGTAACTTGTGAGAGTACAAGTAGGGGCTTTCTCCAGGAAGAGAGAGAAAGAACCAATGGAAACGAAGCTGAAGTACGAGAAAGGACTTAAGTGGGGAAGAGTAAGAAAATAGTGGGAAGAGTAGAGGAATGATAAATACACAGGACGAGGGTGAGATTAAGGAGTCTTTACCAAATTTTTCGAGAGAGTCCTTACTAAAAACGTCGGGAGTCGATAACTAAAGTTACGGAGAGTCGGTGAAGTCCGTTATAATGATTCAGAGTAGTGACTAAAACACTTAAAAGTTTTACTAAAAAACTTCGTAAGTCGAGAACTAAGGTTACGGAGAGTCGGTGAAGTCCGTTATAATGATTCGGAGTAGTGACTAGAACACTTAGAGAGTCGAGCTAAAGTTTACGGAAATTCGAAGTAACGGTTCGGATAGTTTACTTAGAATCAAGTGATGTCATCAGTAAAACGATCTGTGAAGTGAAAATATATATATAATAGTGAAAGTGTATACGTGTGAACTACTTCATGTAGGAGTTCCATTCCTTATGCACGCAATGAGACAGTCTTCAACGCAATTGAAGGAGCGTCTACATCTCCATACGCTGAATTAAGTAGTAGAGAGAGAGTCCAGAATGACGACGCGCCGTAGTTTATGGAATACGTCATCAAAGTAAATTTTTTATGTATTAATTTTATTTCTAAATCACCTGTCTGTCTCTCTAAAAGAATCCACATAGAGAATTTCATAATATAGGATATATTCATTTAAAACTTACTTATAAATGATAAAATCACAGTGTTTTAAAATTATAGAGAATTATAGACAGCACACTATTATGAATCCATTTAAAATTATACTTATAATGAAATGAGCAATTAGTTTGTAAGAAGTAATTCATGCTTTAATGATACTATGATACTCAAAAGTAATCGTAGGATAAAAGGAATACTGAAGTGTGAAGAGATATTTTAGTTTCTTTTATAATTGTTTTATTTTATTGGTAGAAATAATGTATTAAAATACTTCTTGATAACCAATTGTTAATCAAATTTGTACTATGATACCAATAACAATAATCGTTAACGTAATAAATGTAGTAGTATACAGACAAACCCGTCTTATATATTTATTGAAGAAAACCATATTAAATTAATCATTAGAATTAGCTGTCAATTCCTTCCAAGTAATATTAAATAATAGAGTAATATAACCTGTGATTACATAACTACTAATGAATAAATTATTATTACAATTAAAAAAAACCTGAGATAGTAAACGTTGACAATTAATATTAGCATTGCATTTGACGCCCACACTAGGGAACATAATTAAGATAATAAATTAATTGATGCAAGTAAATTTGCATAAATAAAATATAGTTATATTTGGCGCTCCAACAACGCGGGGCATAGCTGATTAACAGTAAATAAAACAATAACTATAACAGTAATTGTAACTAAAAATATTTAGTTATATTTGCCGCCCACAGAACGTGGGGCATTACAATTGTCAATTACTCCCAATAAAAAACAGTGATAGCATATTATAATAAAACATCGAAAATGTACTGCAGAATGGGAAAATGTACAGTTCCGATGCCGCTAAATAGCTTTTGTTTATTTACTTGTTACTATGGTAATTAATTCTGGTCTCCATGGTGATGTTGACATCTTTAGTAGTGGTATTTAATATATTTCATTACTTATTCATTGCATCATCAGAAATACGTATAAACATAAATTTTACAATCTTTTAAGACAATTACAAAATACATAGACGTACCTGGATACAAAATTACAAAACGTATCAACACAATCGCATAGTAAAACATTAAAAACTATAGGAACGGATAAATGTATACATTCGATGCCGGTAAATATCATTTGTTTATTTACTTGTTACTATGGTAATATACCGATGACTGACACACTACCTACCGCGTTATATTATACACAAATATAGGACAATTACAAAATATGTAGACGTACCTGCATAAAAAATTACAAAACATACCAACACAATCGCATAGTAAAAACATTAAAAACTATAGGAACGGATTCGATGCCGGTAAATATCATTTGTTTATTTACTTGTTACTATGGTAACATACCGATGACGGACACACTACCTAGCGCGTTATATTATAGATACCTTTCGAAATGAACTATTTCCATAGAAACTACTTCTTTCGTCAGCCATAACCACAGTACTGTGATCACTAACGTATACCACCTCACGATAGTGCACTCAATTATCACTGACGATAGCAGTCGATAGCACTGCCGAAACTTCTGGTTTTGTAGAAAACATTGGATCAAGCCCAAACAGCCCAGGAAGGAATTTTAACAACAAACTACTACTTTGTTGCCGATAACGTAGTACACATATAAAAATTATCCCTTCCCCCTTCAACTATAATTTTCATTTATAGAAAATTACCCCCACCCCGATCAACTAGCCTCTTCATTTATAGATCTTTCATCTACGTTTCTACAGTGGATTAGTAAGATCTTCTTATCAGGATACTTTATTTATCAAAATTAAGTACTTTACTCTTGTTACAACAAAAAATGTTTCAGGTAAAATGTTACCCCTTTCCCCGTAACCGATTTTCACCAAAATCAATAGGCCTTGAGTATTCTACAACTCAGGCACATATGTAAAAAATTATTTGACTTTGTTTGAATTTACGGCAGTTATCGTTCGTCATGAAAAAATTTCCCTTGTTACAACATAAAATGTTTCAGGTAACTACCCCTTTCCCGTAACCGATCTTCACCAAAATCAACAGGCCTTAGTACTCTACAATTTAAGAATGTACACAAAAACTTATTTGATTATGTTTGAATTTACGGCAGTTATCGTTCGGCATAGAAAAAATTACCCTTGTTATCACATAAATCGTTGCAGGTAAACTACCCCTTTCCTTTAACAGATCTTCACCAAAACAATAGGTGCTGAGATTCTACAATTCAGGGCTGTATGCGAAACATTATTTGATTCTGTTTGAATGTGCGGCAGTTATCGTTTGCCATAGAAACAATTACTCTTGTTAAAACATTAAAACTGGCAGGTAAACTACCGCTTTCCCTTAACCGATCTTCACCAAAATCAATAGCCCATGAGTCCTCTAAAACTCAGGCGCATATGAAAAAATTATTTGATTCTGTTTGAATTTACGGCAGTTATCGTTCGTCATAGAAACAGTTACACTTGTTAAAACATAAAATGTGGCCGGTAAACTACCCCTTTCCCTTAAACGATCTTCACTAAAATCAACAAGCCTTCAGTCTTTTACAATTGATGAACGTATGCAAAGAAATATTTGATTTTGTTTGAATGTGCGGCAGTTATCGTTCGTCATTGAAATAATTACCGTTGTTAAAACATAAAATGTTGCTGGTAAACTACCTCTTTCCCGTAACCGATCTTCACCAAAAACAACAGGTCTTGAGAACTCTACAATTCAGAGTTGCATGCATAAAAATTATTTGATTATGTTTGAATTTGCGGCTGTTATCGTTTGCCATAAAAAATACCCTTGTTAAAACATAAAACGTTGCAGGTAAACTACCCCGTTCCCTTAACCGATCTTCACCAAAAACAATAGTTCTTGAGAACTCTACAATTTAGGGCTGTATGCAAAACATTATTTGATTCTGTTTGAATTTGCGGCTGTTATCGTTTGCCATAGAAAAAAAATATACAGATAGACAGATATACATACAGACGCACACACAGACACTTTTCGAAAAATGACTTTTTTCATGTTTTGAGGGTTGTACAATCAGAATCTGCAATTATCTCGAACACGATTTTTTTTGCCATCACCATACTTCCATTTCCTTATGAAACATGGAAGTAAAATATCGGTATGGAGTACCATACATCACTTCCATGTTCTAAGATTTATATTTAAAACTAGCCGATTTACCCAGCGTTGCTCCGTTTCATAATTTATTCACAGGCTCATAGGCACCTATTCTTGTTCTAACGTTATATTACTTGTATATTGTATAATCTTCCTTATATTGTTAAGTTCGCCCGCATTCTCACTGGAGGAATACTCTGTAGGGCACCTGTTTAAGAACATGTCATAAACTTTATTCTTATATCTGGAGAAGAATTCTGTTGCGCGTGATGATCCTGCTCGATTTCTAACTCTGGGAGAGGGCGAACAGCTAAATTAGTTTTCAATCAAATGTCTACAGTACTTGCACGCGCTGCGTATTTAACCGTCGTTTTATAATTCATTGTGTTAATGTTGAAATAATATATTTGTTAAATTAGTGTCTCCTAAACTTATTCTAACAATACAATACCTCTATAGATTTCAGCTTATCAATTTTTAAATTCAAACTGAAGCAAGCGCATTTATATTGTCTGAACGTTACGATCTGAATACATTCGCTATCAAAACGTTGTTTTTTATAATCGCTTATAACTTACTTCGATCTTAACTTATCCACGTTTAAATTCAAACTGAAACAACTCTGAATTCACGCACTATTAAGAAGTTTCTTAAGATGCATACACCACCTTCGATATTATAACCTATATCTTTATTTATAAGAACCGTGGACTCCGGCCCCGCCGTCTTTCGCGGGATCTGACCTAAGACTCCCCGGGTTCCGTGGACGGAATCCGGGGAAGGCCCGTCGGACGATTCCCGCGCTATTCCCTACGCGAGAGGCTTCTACCTATGGCGGGACACCGCCTGCTTTTTACGGCATCCAGGCCGGTCGAACTCCCACGCTGGGAATTGGTCAGAGACCTCCCCGGGGTAAGGAAGGTTCTCCGAAGCCCGGGAACGGGAAAGCCGTCGACATGCCGGGCAAGGCGCTGGGACTCTAGCTCGGCCGTTTTTCGCGAGATCCGACCTAAGACTCCCCGGGTTCCGTGGACGGACTCCGGGGAAGATCCGTCGGACGACTCCCGCGCTATTTCATACGCGGGAGACTTCCACCGCTACTGTGGCAACCAGAATCTATTCTATTGGGTTGCCATGGTAACTAGATCTAATAGTTTTTATAAAACCCAAACGACCCCCCAGAGGATCCTATCCAGAAAAACACCTGTCCTATGTTCGTTCTCCCGTTGCGTAAAATATTTGTGCCAAGTTTGGTTGAAATCGGTCCAGTGGTTTAGGAGGAAATGTGGAAGACCCCAAAGGACCCCCCAAAGTATCGTATCGAAAAAACACTTGTCCTATGTTAGTTCTCCCGTTGCGTAAAATATTTGTGCCAAGTTTGGTTGAAATCGGTCCAGTGGTTTAGGAGGAGATGTGGAAGACCCCAAAGGACCCCCCAAAGGATCGTATCGAAAAAACACTTACCCTATGTTAGTTCTCCCGTTGCGTAAAATATTTGTGCCAAGTTTGGTTGAAAACGGTCCAGTGGTTTAGGAGGAGATGTGGAACATACATACATACATACATACATACATACAATGACTTTTATTTATATTAAGATAATTTACGAAATGAAATGTTTCCATAGAAACTACTTCTATCCACTTATTGCTTAAGCCTTAACCACAGTACTGTGGTTACTAACGTATCGCACTCGATTTTCACTGATGATGGCAGTTGACGGCACTGCCGAAACGTCTGGTTTTGCAGAAAACATTGAACTACGGCCAAACAGCCAGGGAAGGATTTTAACAACAAACTACTACTTTGTTGCCGATAACGTAGTACACATATAAATATAGGTATGGAGAACCATACATGACTTCCGTGTTCTAAGATTTATATTTAAAATACTTTTCGATATGAACTATTTCCATAGAAACTAATTCTTTCTTCGGCCTTAACCACAGTACTGTGATCACTAACGTATACCACCTCACGATAGTGCACTCAATTTTCACTGACGATAGCAGTCGATAGCAGTGCCGAAACTTCTGGTTTTGTAGAAAACATTGGATCAAGCCCAAACTGCCCAGGAAGAAACTTTAACAACAAACTACTACTTTGTTACCGATAACGTAGTACACATATAAAAATTATCCTCTCCCCCTTCAACTATAATTTTCATTTATAGAAAATTCCCCCACCCCGTTCAACTAGCCTCTTCATTTATAGATATTTCATCTACGTTTCTACAGTGGAGTATTAAGATCTTCTTATCAGGATATTTTATTTATCAAAATTAAGTACTTTACTCTTCTTACAACAAAAAATGTTTCAGGTAAAATGTTACCCCTTTCCCCGTAACCGATTTTCACCAAAATCAATAGGCCTTGAGTATTCTACAACTCAGGCACATATGTAAAAAATTATTTGATTTTGTCTGAATTTACGGCAGTTATCGTTCGTCATGGAAACATTTCTCTTGTTACAACATAAAATGTTGCAGGTAACTACCCCTTTCCCTTAACCGATCTTCACCAAAATCAACAGGCCTTAGTACTCTACAATTTAAGAATGTATGCAAAAACTTATTTGATTATGTTTGAATTTACGGCAGTTATCGTTCGGCATAGAAAAAATTACCCTTGTTATCACATAAAACGTTGCAGGTAAACTACCCTTTTCGCTTAACCGATCTTCAACAAAATCAACAGACCTTGAGGTATCTACAATTGAGGAAGGTATGCACAAAATTATTTGATTCTGTTTAAATGTGCGGCAGTTATCGTTCGTCATAGAAACAGTTACTCTTGTTAAAACATAAAATGTGGCAGGTAAACTACCCCTTTCCCTTAAACGATCTTCACCAAAATCAACAAGCGTTCAGTATTTTACAATTGATGAACGTATGCAAAAAAATATTTGATTATGATTGAATGTGCGGCAGTTATCGTTCGTCATTGAAATAATTACCGTTGTTAAAACATAAAATGTTGCAGGTAAACTACCCCTTTCCCGTACCGATCTTCACAAAAATCAACAGACATTGAGTTCTCTATAGCTCAGGAAGGTATACAAAACATTATTTGATTCTGATTGAATTTACAGCAGTTATCATTCGTCATAGAAAAAATTACCCATGTCAAAACATAAAAGTTGCAGGTAAACTACCCCTTTCCCTTAACCGATCTTCAACAAAAACAATAGGTCTTGAGAACTCTACAATTTAGGGCTGTATGCAAAACATTATTTGATTCTGTTTGAATTTGCGGCTGTTATCGTTTGCCATAGAAAAAAATTACCCTTGATTAAAAAAAATCGTTGCAGGTAAACTACCCCTTCCCTTAACTGATCTTCACCAAAAACAATAGGTCTTGAGAACTCTACAATTCAGGGCTGTATGCAAAACATTATTTGATTATGTTTAAATTTGCGGCTGTTATCGTTTGCCATAATAAATACCCTTGTTAAAACAAAAAACGTTGCTGGTAAACTATCCCTTTCCCTTAACCGATCTTCACCAAAAACAACAACAACAGGTCTTAAGAACTCTACTATTCAGAGTTGCATGCAAAAAATTATTTGATTCTGTTTCAATTTGCGGCTGTTATCGTTTGCCATAGAAAATACCCTTGTTAAAACATAAAACGTTGCAGGTAAACTACCCCTTTCCCTTAACCGATCTTCACCAAAAACAATAGGTCTTGAGAACTATACAATTTAGGGCTGTATGCAAAACATTATTTGATTCTGTTTGAATTTGCGGCTGTTATCGTTTGCCATAGAAAAAAATTACCCTTGATAAAAAAAAACCGTTGCAGGTAAACTACCCCTTCCCTTAACTGATCTTCACCAAAAACAATAGGTCTTGAGTACTCTACAAGTCAGGGCTGTATGCAAAAAATTATTTGATTCTGTTTGAATTTGCGGATGTTATCGTTTGCCATAGAAAAAAATCTATAGATAGACAGTAAGACAGATAGACACACAGACACTTTTCGAAAAATGACTTTTTTTCATGTTTTGAGGGTAGTACAATCAGAATCTGCAATAATCTCGAACACGATTTTTTTTGCCATCACCATACTTCCATTTCCTTATGGAACATGGAAGTAAAAGGAGATGCTCTAGTTGGTCGTCTGACGATATTGCTAAGTCTGTTACGTTACGCTGCATATCGTATAAAGCCCTGGGTTTTGTGAGAGATGTATTAAAATTCCCCCTCCCCAGTGAAGTTACCATCAAACAGCGTCTTAGGCAATTTACCGTTTCACCGGGTTTTATCGATTTGAGTATTAATATTTTAAAAACTCAAGCAAGTCTGTTTAGTAATTTTGAGAGAGATGTTGTACTCATCTTCGATGAGATGAAAGTTAACAGCGATCTTTGTCTCGATCAACTAGAAGAAGTAATCAGAAGGCCTCATAGCAATGTCCAAGTAATGGTTATAAGAAGTTTAACCGGAAAGTGGATGCAACCCATATTCTATAATTTTGACACTGCAGTGACAAAGGAACTGCTTATGGAAACCATTCAGATTATTGAAAACACTGGATTCAAAGTTAGAGCATTTGTCTGCGACATGGGACCTTCAAAAAGGAAACTGATGACCGATTTGAGTATCTCGTGGGATAACCCGTCTCTGAAAAATCCATTCAGTGAAGACAGAAACATATGGGTTTTTGTGATGTATCACATGCTCTGAAGCTATTACGAAATCACCTGATTGACGAGGGATACGTACTAGAATGTGGAAAATTTGTGACAAACACAAATTCATACACAAAAGTGACTAACATCACTTTTCAACACATAACGATAGTTATTGTTTTAAAGCATTCATAAAGTTAATTGAAATGCAAAGTGACGGAAGAACTTGCAGTATGCACACAAATTAGGCCTATCTATGAAGCACAATCTTGTAGCTGGGAGTGAGAGGCAAAATGTGAGGAAAGCCGCTGAACTGTTTTCACTTACAGTTGGAAAATCAATACTCTATAACTTTCCCGAGTTCACCCACGTAGGAGAATCTGTAATAATTTTAAACAATGGATTTGACGTGTTAAACTCTCGAATCCCAGTGTATGGACCGTACAAATTGAAAAGTGCTTACAGCATTACGGCAGCTGTCTCCAAGAACAGGATGATGCTTTGAACAAATTATATCGCCTTATCCTCACCATGAGAGTAATTGGAAAACATAAACCAAAAGAACAACTTCTGCCTTTTCAAAAGGGGTTTCTGATGTCCATAAATAGCCTTCGACGTCTCTTTAAAGATTTAAAAATCTGAAAATTACACCTACATTATGGCATCTAGATGTAGTCAGGACATCCTTGAGAAATACTTTTCTCGAGTATTAGGGCGATTTTATGACCACCCCTTGCCTACCATCGTAACACAAAGAATTAAGTCACTCATTTTAAGCCGTCATGGTGGTGAACTGATTAGTAGTGAAAACTGTATATCTGATACAGAAGTTAAGACTCTGAGCGCAGATATTCTGTCTGTAGTTACCCAAGATCAGTTCCTTTGTTATGCGAGTATGATATTGATGACGATGAAAACGAAAGGTCCACACAACTCAAACACACTGACAAAGACTGTGATGATGATAATCATGATGATGATGATGATGATGATGATGACTTCACAGCTGCTGTCGATGGCCTCATTAAACATTTACCACATAAAAATGAAAAAGTAGGCCTACCAACACACGAAACTATTGAAGAAAACATAGAGTTACTTAAAATGATCGCCGGTTACATCGCATACAGGGTAAGGAAGAAATAGGCCTATCTAGTCTAGTAAC
The DNA here is from genome assembly GCA_034769895.1 of Magicicada septendecula. NCBI lineage: Eukaryota > Metazoa > Arthropoda > Insecta > Hemiptera > Cicadidae > Magicicada > Magicicada septendecula. The sequence goes on along the minus strand of CM068367.1, from coordinate 976,409,587 downwards.
CGTGATGTGAACGAAGTCTTTGAAGATTTTTATACTACGGACTTTTTAAGTCCAATCCCGAATAAACAAGGATCGTGCCCGCGCCGGGGTGCGCACACATCTACTAACATCACTTTTCAACACATAACGATAGTTATTGTTTTAAACTGGAATGGGATTTTGCGTGACGTAAGCGCGGGAGGCTCGGCATGCATTTGTCCAATCAGTGTCATGAAAATTGGTGAGCATTGCCAGTTGTCTTCACCATTGGCTGAACACGTGAAGTTCCCCTATGATTGTAATGCGTGTAACATTTCCTTGTTTGAGTTGCGATTTTACTTCTGGTTTTAGTTAGTGGTTTTCTGAAGTTAAATCCAAACAGTCTTTTTAAAAACTACTTTTAAGACGTAATTTATATTAAAGTCCTTTTATTTTAACGGATATAACTTATGTCTGATGACAGTCAACTTCGTAAAAAAAAAACGAGGTCATTCTGTTATAGGCCTGACATGGTCAGCAGAAAAATCTTCACCCTATCGGACGACTGGTCGTGGTGTCGCTTTGCGAAGTCAATCACGTGGATTCGTTTGTTCCGTGAAGGAATACTTTACAAGAGAAAGGGACAACAATGGATCACTTTTACCTCCAACAAAAGTTCTTGAGCGGACGTCTGTGGCATTAAAAATAACTTATCCGAGAACCAGGGCCCCCACGTAGGCGGTGCTGCAGTTGCCATGGAAACGGGTCCCGTGGGTCAGGGGGCCCGCAAAGGAGCAAAAAAAATGTGATTAAAAAAACAAAATTCATAATACTGGCGACGATGTTGAAAATAACTTTTTCACATGTCAAATTAAAATGTAAAAATCCCTTAACTAAAACAACTAAGTAGGTACTGTAGTATGTAGTTATAGTACCACGGCGTTTGAAATTATAGACTCTGCAATCTCAACGCCAGAAACCGTCACCAGGCGCCACTAGCTGCTAACAGTCATCGAGTATGACGCGTGGCATCATTCTCTACCCAACCCTGGTGTAGAGTGTAGACACGGCTCAAGGTCAATGCAACAGTGCGCATGCCCGAATCGGATGCTTTGTTTGTCAGTTTGTGCGAGATTGTTTTTGCGTTAAGCAGTGGGGTACTAGTTTTTTTCGATTTTAGTTATTAATTGTATTATTTTGAAGTCCTAAGTGTGAAAGCTTATTATTATTATTCTGTTTTATAGTGAGTTTAGTTATGTCTACTACTTCTACTACGAGTAATTTCAAGCATAAATCTGGAGCTCAAAAACGAAAGTTGAAAGCAATGAAAGAAGCAACAGGTGCTGTAGGACGGCAGAGTATTACAAAGTTTTTTAAAAAGAGTGACGACAGTGATGACCATCCTTTCTCTGTTGAAGATGGAAATATTGAAAGTAAAAGTTTACCTCCCTGTAAGACAAATGATTCTGATACGTTGATGGTGTCAAGTGAACCGACAGAAACTAACGACGATACAGGCAAGACTTCCCCTATGCTCCAGGTAGGAAAAATTTTAGACCCTGTAAATAAGAATAATAATTGTCAAAGTGACAATGGAACTGGTGAGATTTGTAACAATTATAACAAAGTCTTATCTTAGATTTTACCGATCCAGGTAGGTGGCCAGAAATAATTAATGACATTAACTGGCAGAATATTGTCTCTCAGAATAATATCAAAGTTGAGGAATTATTTAAGCAGGCTAAGACATTCCCGAGGGACAAAACAGGAAAACTGTTCCCTAACTATCTTCTTAATTCTAAATCTGCAAACAATCGAGAGTAGTACCCCAGAGATTGGTTAATCTGAAGCTCTTCAAAACAGACGCTTCATTGCCTTGCATGTACTCTGTTACTACCCCAAACCGAAGCAAATTGGCAAACATAGGGTTTTCTCCGGCTCAATTCGCGTGGAAAATGTATAACAAACTTCCCGAACATGAAAACAGCGGTGAACATCGAAAGTGCTATTGTCAATGGAAATCCCTCCAACAATCAATTAATTGCAAAGGTATTGATAGTGGTCTTCAAAAACAAATTTTAAATGAAGCAGAAAAATGGAAGGCAATTTTACAAAGAATTTTGGACATAACACTGTTTTTAGCATCAAGGGGGTTGTCTTTCCAAGGGAATAATATATCGATTGGTGATGTAAATAATGGAAACTTTCTCGGAACCTTGGAATTAATAGGAAAATACAATGAAATTACAAGGGAGCACTTAGCTAAGGTAAAAACTCTTCAATTACAAGGAAAAAACATGGAAGGTCAAGCTCACTACTTATCTTGGATGAGTCAGAATGAGTTCATTTCACTTTGCGGTGAAAAAGTGTTTAAAGTTATACTTGAAGAAAGACAAGAAGCGATTTACTATGGGTTGATCGTTGATGCAACTCCTGATGTGTCACATGAAGAACAGAACGTATTTATTTTGAGATATGTCACTCAAAATAAAGACACAAGGCAATACGAAATAAAAGAAAGATTTGTTAAGTTTCTAAACTTAAACAAAAAAACTGGAGAAGATATTACTAATGTGATTGTAACTGTTTTAGCAGAAAATAATATCCTTCTTGAGGACTGTAGGGCTGAAGGGTACGACGGAGGGTCAAATATGTGTGGAAAAGTCAAAGGCATAAAAACAAGACTATTAGAAAAAATGATGTAGCATTTTATCCATGTGGAGCTCACTCCTTAAACAGAATAGGAGTTAATGCAGCTAAAATGTGCCCAGAGGTTATGAATTTCTTTGGAAATTTGGAAACAATGTACTCCTTTTTTTCACATAGCCCAGCAAGATGGAACATTTTGACAACTGAAGTGCCACTTTCACTAAAAAAGCAGTCACAAACACGATTACAACGATGTGGGTTTTATGCTATTACGCTACTGAATTAATTAATCTGTGATTGCCGAGCCCCACGTTCTTTGGGAGCCAAATACAACGATTGCCACGTGTTGGGCAGTCATTAAGCAATTATGCTAACAATAATGGATTAATTAATCTGTGATTAATTAATTATAATATACTAATTTGCATAATGAGCTCGTGTAATCACTCAATTAGGTTGCTCATATCAACTGAACTGATTGAAATTAAATAACACGTTAATTACTTTACGTTAGCATAACTATTGCATGGAGACTCTAGTTGTTGTATTAATAAATAAAATAAAATAAACTACTATAAATCACTCAAATGCCATTACTTTCTTGTTCTGAGGTAATTTGACAATGATGAACGCATATATTCTGGATAAAATAAACACTTATTTATTTAACATCATATCATTGAATAAAGAGATTCCAATATATAAAATATGGATGATTCCTGTAAATACATTCATAAACTCATAAAAAGAACACATGTTTATACATCAAATTACAAGGTGAATCCAATACGTTGTTTGCTGGAAAACATACACATACATATATAATGCAATCGATATATAGAAACACAAATATTCAAACAATAAATCTTATACTAATGCGTTCATCGTTTGCCTCAGATGGATGGCGTTAATTATGTTTATCATGTTTAATTTAAATGCTCAAGGGGTGTTTCTTGAAAAAGAGACAGGACATGATAAGAATAGCATAAAGATTACTTGTTAGATGAATTATCCGATATTTCCATCGGCGTAACTCCTCTCTGCTGGTCCATGTGTGGGAAGCTGCGTAGCGGTGCTGTCACTGACACTTAACACACGCGAAACAGATTCACTCGCGCTGTGTGTGTGTATTCTGTTGATTCTGCTGTTACTGTTCGAGCCATGAAATTATGTGTCATGAAGATAAGTTCATCGTTAACTATGGTGTATATATATGTCCGTCTATTGTTCAACTTCTGGTATGTTCATTAATGTTCAGTGTTTTGATGCCGTGGTGTAATTGTTCCAAATGCTATTGTATCGCTCCGCCGCACTGTATAATGTTACGATTTCGTCGTCCGATATTACATCAACGATAGTTCTACGTGTCGGTTATTGATGTAAGTGTGACTGGTTAGTTCAATTCTGAATTAGAGTACAATAAAGAACTCTATAATTGTTAAGCACTGGTGTATGTCGCATGTTTTTAGACACTGTAGGTACACTATTGCCGGATACGCGCCAATATCGAAATGTCTAAGTCTCTTAGTTATATGTCGCGTGGCAAAGTTTCAAAGTCCCACTGCTGTCCGTATGTTAATCGAACTTTGACGACCGACTGTTGAAAGTTATAAATAGACTGTTTAAAAGTACGTGAAGACTGTTCAAAGTATATGATTGAAAATTTATGAAAGACTGTTCGACTGACTAACTGACTGACTGAAAATTTATGAAAGACTGTCTTACTGACAATTTATGAAAGACTGGCTTACTGACTTACTTACTTACTGACTTCCCGCGTGCCCTGCAAACAGTTTTTATCAAGCGTCGTGTACCACAATGCACCCTTCTGGAAAACACGCCTCAAGTTGAACATGATAGGACGGAAAATCTCCTACTCTTCTGTCAGACCATCGTTCTTCACTTCTCATTCGACGTTCCCGTTGCTATGCTGGCGACGGTCCTCTCCACCTGTTCCCTGGGTAGATGCTGGGTTGTGATTGGGTATCCTGTCTCCCCACGAGTTCGCGTCGAAAGCCTCCGTACTCTTTTCCTAGAACAGGAGCAATTTCATGGTCGTCCATCAAGTCTTTGTCTAAGCGTACTCCGGATCTCGCTGCAGTTCTCACGCAAACAATGTGTCGTATTTTGTTATTGTTTCGTTGTGCACGACCCCTTTTCCCGAACGCTGTCCTGGCGCAGCTTGACGTCGTTTCCAAAACGGCACTCCTTCTGCCTGTCGTAAATATCCGTTGTCGCCAGTAAGACGTTCCCCTGCTGTTTACAAGTTCGATTCTATTCTCTTAGGTATCGATGTCCGTTCTCATATAGGGTACTTACTATTGTGTGTCTTACACCCTTTTCTTATTACTGGTACACTTCAAATTATCCGGCAGTGTGTCCGTCACAGTTTCTCCTCTAAATTGGTACTTGACACAGTTTCTTTTATCTTACATTTGCAGGCTGTAAATCTCGTGTTTGAGTCGAGTCTGTCACGGCCAACCTTGTTCCCTATTGTACAGCTATGTGAAGCGTACTTGTATTGTCTGAAGCAAACGTTCACTTGACACCTCGACACACAGTTCTTTATTTATTGCTCGTGGCCTGCGTAGGGGTGTCTAGCTGTATGTAACGTCTTTTCGGTCATACTAAAAAATTTTTAAATTTTTGGTTGTTACAAGATGGTATGAGCGATTTGAAGCCATGGTTCCAGTCGCAAAGCACTATCCAGGTGTATTAAAGGCCTTGGAGCGAGTATTAAGCGAGTTGAAGTCAAGCCTCGAACCAAAAGCGTATAACAAAGTTATAGGTCTAAAGAAATATTTTTCTTCTTTTCAAGGCCTCTGTACGACAGTCTTTTGGTTTAAGGTGTTGGGCTGCATTAATGAAAGCAGTGTAATAATTCAGTCTCAAGAGATTTCTCTGGAAATCCAAGTCAAACTGATAAATGACTTACATGAGGACATACAGCGACTCGTGGACAGAAATCATCAAAGAGTCACACTTAGTAGCGCAAACAATGAAAATATCATCTTCATTTCCGTATCCGAATAAAAGAAGTCGTCCTTCTCCTTCATCAGAAACCCTAGTTAATACCGAAGAAGAACATTTTAAAACTAACATAGTTTACAGAGCTTTGGATTTTATTTTATATGACCTCAAAACAAGATTTGAAGCAACCAATTCACTAACTGAACTTTTCAGTCCAATTCTTAAATTCAACTCGTTGGAAGAAAGTGATTTGAAATGTAAGGCTACAAAACTAGTCAGCACTTACAAAAACGATTTATCAGTGAACTTTTGTGATGAGATTTTACATCTAAAACATATTTCAAACACAGTGTTTCAGGTTCTGCCAAATTCTCAAAATAACCCGTTACAATTATTTAACTCAATCTATAAAAAACAATTGGAACCAGTTTTTATGAATGTTTGTACTGCCCTCAGAATGTTTTGTATGATTCCAGTAACAGTTGCATCAGCAAAAAGAGCATTCAGTAAGCTTAGAAACGTATTGAAAACATGGCAACGCTCATCAATGAGCCAATAACGACTTAACTCGCTGGCTGTATTGGCCATTGAACACCGTCTTGCTTCAAGCATTGACTTCAGAGATGTAATTGACACATTCCCCATGATGAAAGCAAGAAAAATGTAAAATAACTGATTCATGTTTGTTTTTCAAGATGGACACTTATACTTTTTCTATTAACTATTATTAAAGTTTGAATTCTATTTTAATCAGTTGCTTTGATTTTTAATTTCAATTGTAGAATTGTGCATAATACAAATAACATTTTGATTTTCCGGATATTAAAACTGTATGTTACTAGTTACTATGTTTATTAACCAAATGTTTATTTTTGTTTATTCAATACTTTTTTACCTAAATGTCTTGCTTATTATGTGGTATATCGTATATGTCACTCTTATAAACCTATATGGAGTATGTTTTAGGATTAAACTGTGGAAAATGCTTCAAAATTCAAAATGCCTCTGTTCAAACATAAACTGTGGAAAAGGGCCAAGGATTCCCGCAAAGATTATTTTTTATTATGAGAGGTGGGGGAGGGGCCCGTCATAATAGCTGGCAACGGGGCCCACAGAGTGATGTGGGGGGCCTGCCAAGAACAACAACCTGCAGCGATAAAAAGCAAAAATTGCTGAAGGAGGGTGTTTAAAATTAGAAACGCTGAACAAACAAAAAATTAAATTGAAAAACGTATAACAACACTTCACACGTTTCAGACTTACGCAATTCGTCGGCATACCTATTTCATATTTGCGATCCGCCAGAAAGAACACAGACAACTTCTGGTCTCGTTGAAAGATTTTGATTTATTCCATGGCAAAATGTAATGACTTCTTGTGATTTTGAAAGAAATTAGGTTTACACACAAAAAGACTGTTGGGAGTAAACTTTTATTGGAGAGAGGAGACATTACTGCTTGGCGTTCCAGGTTTTTAAGGCAAATAAGGAAGAAAAACTTCGATGAAATAGTTAATATTTAGATGACAGAATCTGGGTTAATACAAGTCACATCATGGTAAAAGTCTGGACAGATGATACGAAAGAAGTGACTATGAGACTATGACAGTAGGAAATAGAAGCAGAATTGTCCCACTTCATGCTGGCAACTCCAAGGGGTTTATACCTAATTGCCTTCTTCTGATTAGTTTAAAAAAACAAAGGACTATCATGAAGAAATGAACGACGACATATTCTGTAATTGATTCAAAGATTCTTTGATTAAAAAGTTGGAGAAACAGTTCGGTCATTGTCATGGACTATGCACCGTACCCTCCAAGATACTGGATAAAACACTGACCATGTGACCATGTCGTCATCACAGAAGGTAGCAATGTCGTTCATACTGTTTTATTTGACGATGATTTGAAGAAGGTAGAGCTACTGGAGCTTCTTTCTTTACACAATCCACGTTTTCAACCATACTTAATAGATGAAATGGTTAAGGAATGTAGAGAAAAAGTTGTAAGATTGCCTCTGTATCACTGTCATTTTAATTGTATTGAGTTGATATGGGCATAGATTAAAGAACATATTGCAAAGAATAACAAAAAGTTCAGTATAACCAAAGTCACAAAGCTGACTATGAAAGTTATTTTGAACAGATTACGAAAAGCGGTTGGAAGAAGAAAGTTGTTAAGCATAACTCTAAACTGATATCCAAAGCTTGGAAGATGAGGGAACTCTTTAAAAGGCAGTGGAAACGATGACCATTTCATTAAACAATGACAGTGGCAGTTCCAGTGAGGAAGATTGGGAAACTGACAAGAACCTGTGGCTGAATGGAGACGAAGATGACAAGGAGCAATATGTTTAGTGTGTACAGTGACACCAAAGAAGACACTGACACTCGTGAAGATAAAAATGGTGAGGAAGAAAGCGATTTAAGAGAAGTGTTTCATTATCTCCAAAAATTAAAGACGCTTTAAATTTTTCTGAATTGTATGGAAACTGTTTTTCTAACTATCAACACATGCTTTTTTACATGCCAGTAATGTCACCTTAATATATAATGCACTATAATTATCAATACTCTTATTTTCTTCACAAAAGAATACCTATATTAATACTGTATAAAATAATACACTAATCTTTTCATTCCAAAACATAACATAATTATTACAAGATGAGGTTGACTAGTATGTTTAAAGGTTGACTTCTATAAAGCCATTTAGAAAAAATACTGAATTATCTATATCTGTAAAATTAGAAAAATTACAAGAAAAGCAAAGTAGTCTAACTAACAACAGTTAAATTGTATGTTTGCTTTGGACACGAGACACAAACCAATCCCATTCCAGTTTAAATCAAACTATATGTCGGTGTTATTCAAGGAAGGTCACTTACCTGTAGAGATTATTATGTTCCACATGGATCATCCTGCACTTTTGCGATGATACCGAAAGCTGTAAGCTATATGAGAAATCCTCATCAATAATTTGACTCATTTATGAAATAGGCTATAGCGTACTCTACTCACAGACTTCTCACGTTTTTTTTCATTTTTTATGACTATATTAACACTGATATTAAACTGTCTCTGTTGGCCAACAAGTCAAATAAGTTTTTAATCCACAGATCCACAAGAAAAGTTATGATTTAGTAATGTATTTAGGTAGTATTAGCAAAAGAGAGGCCAGAGGTTGAGACAAGGAGTATAGGAATTACAAGGGATCTATAAACCATACATAAACTCTAATGCAGTTCATGGCATGTAGTTAGTTAGGTGGACTCAGGACGACAAGTGAGAGAAAACAATTATGCACAACAAATTGTGCTAACAATTTTAATTTTAAATGTAATTAAGTTGACACTTACAGATGTGTCTGTCAATTCTGCAAGTCAAGCTGTTTCTTGATTTGTTTACATATTTTCATTGCTTATGATGAAGTAAAGGTAGATTTATAGTTACAAATGTGTGTAAAGCTGTGACACAAATGAAAACACCTGCATTTGTAGAGTTATAAAATTAGAACAACTTGATGAAAAAATTGAGTTTTATATCAAATTAAAGCTTATTTTTTCATGGTGTAGCTACGTCATCTAAATTGTGATAGAATTATAATATATTTTAAGTAAATACCCCAGATTAAGTTATGCAAAAAACAAACACTTATTTAGCCTCTTTATCAGTTAGTGTAAATTCAACGCTTACAACTTCTGAAAGACAGTATTAAAAAAGTATATTTTAAGCACATTTAAAAAACAAGTTTCCTCTGTAACTTAGATTTCAAAACACGAAATTCAGTTGGGCAGTTTTAAAATGATTGCCAATTGGAAACGTTTTGCTATTTCAGCTCTCAATAAAGTGTGAGAATAACTTTTTACCACAAAATGCAATTTAAAAACACTATTACAAAATACGGAGTTCACATTTAGAAACAATAAATTAAAAACAGGGTTGTCTGAAATGGTTTGTTGCCTATCTCTCTGGAGTTACACACACTACTAGAAGACGCTTTCCATATCATTGCAGCCCAATACATGAACTGCAAACATTATTCCTGTAATTGTCACTGCCTCATGACCTTGTCACAGTACAACTAGCTTCACTCACGTACATTAATTCCACTCACTACTCACCACTCTGTTGTACAATCCAGGCACTACTCTGGCTGTTGTACAATCCAGGCAACACCCCTCAGCTGCTGTTTCCCATGCTTGATGTACTATTCCAGTGTCTGCCTCCAAGATTGAAATCACACAGAACAGAATCAGTTCGAGTCACCTCACTGTGCTGTTGTCCTACCAGAAACCGCAAGGACTGTAAGTGCCTCTTTATGAGAGCCATCTCTCTGTGCGTGGGGCAGCTCATCATTCCAGCGAACACTTACCATCCAGACAGTACAGCTCTAAGCTGCTGTGACTGAATCATTAGAACTATGGAGCCATCCCTCAGACGTGGGGCCAGGCCGGCAACCAAAACGAATACAATAATTTTTAATAGTATGCAAATCGTTAAATCACTTCAGCTGCGCTGCTGCCCTAGGCATGGGAAACTGTGAGGTATACCAAAAAATAAAAAACTGGAACCAAGTATAAATACCTGACAAACTACTAACAGCAGCCGCACTGCCATCCACACCAGTATGACTCTAATCCCCTGCAGATCCTTAGGTAAGTCACATAACTGAATCTGTCTGTCTGTCTCTGACACATTCATTATCAAGAACAAGGTATGTCTCATATTATTTGAAATCGTTCGCCCCTCTTGGTGCTGTAGGCAGGCTCTGCCTATCTTCTAATTATCTCCCATACAGACCCAATTCTGGTAAACAGGAAGTAAACCATCAAGCAAAACTAGTACAGTGCTGTGGTATATCGTGTGGAGAAACATTACACCCTGTAGCGCTACTTACCTATTTTGATTTGCCACCCACCAACGGTTACATGTTGGCGAGAAGTCTTCAGTCATAGACATTTCGATTACATTGAATGGATTCTCTCAAAATAGGTTTTGATAAATATAATTATGTCAGAATCCACACATTTTTCATAAACATTGAAGTCCTTTGAAACTTCTTCTTACCAATTTTTAGTGTAAGTAACATTTTGAAACCAAACTATGTAGTACTAAATCAAATTTAGGCCTGTTGTCTAGTAAAAATACTAAATAGAATCATTGTACACAAATTCTAGGTCATCTGATTATAACATCACTATGTTTTCTTAACAGATTCTATGAATTAAAAATGTATACACATCCAGTACAAAATGCTCTACATTTATGTAGAAGAAAAAAAAAAGTATTTTACTATCCTTGATTTCAGTACAGAATAAGGTGTAACTAGTCAATCTACATTCGATCCAATTGATTTAGTAGTACTTTTTTTAGTATTGTTTTAGTTTGTTCCTTACATCTTAAAATAAACTAATACTGTACTTACATGTACAATGACAGATGAATAAGGTCACATTGTACACATGATGATTCGAAAAATCATACTTCTTAACCAATCACTGGTATCAAATTTTCTATCTTTGCACTTCTATTCAAACACACGAAGTAAGTTATGTCCATAAATTATCATAAACAATTTAATCTACTAAGGGTTTAATAAGAAAAACTAAATTTATTTATAATGAATATAATTCAATTTGAACACAATATGAATATAGAGAATATCTACCTCTGGATTCTCTAAAATAAAATATTAGACTAGAAGGTAACTCTGTACTATTGGTAATATATACTGCAAACATTTTCTTCACAATTGTATAATCAATGTGCAGTATTTTCTAATGTTGGTAACTATTATATTTGCGATTCAGTTATATTCTAAAGTTGTTCACGTTTAAGGTAATTAGGCTACTATAATGATACAGAACAGTGAAACAAAGCAATACAACACAGAACAAATAAAAGAATTCCCTGGATCCAACAAATACATCTCTTCCATATTTTATAACGTAGTTGAGTTAACTGTTGAACAAGACAAGTTAGCATCATATACTACAAATATAAATAGTAGTAAATAGTACAAATTCTATAGTTTTCTGAAGAATATATGGTCTGTAGAACCAAAGTTATTTTCCATAAAATGTAATTAACACGTGCAATGAAGGAGTAAGTGTTCTACTAGCATATATTTTGGAGATATAGACTATATGTCTGGATAAATATACATCTCTGGTTTAACTATATATCTGGATATATAGTTGTAAACTTGTATGAAGTATAAATATACATTGTATTCAGCACAGTTCAATTTTGCTGGTGTAAGATGTGTAAAAACAGTGTCACCATAGATGTTAACATGTCCAAGTGGCATAAATATTAAGTGTTTATTGTTGGTAACCATGAGCTAATAACAATAGTATGAGTTCATCGTTACAGAAAATTGTGAATTACAAACTCTGAAGCTGGAGCATATTTTGGAATATAGTATTTGTAGAGATTTGTTGAAATGGGTGTATGTTATGACTGAATAAAACCTATACCTCTTTTATTGTCTCTGATTTGCATTATCTTTTACAGTAAAGGTGATAATCCAAATAACTAGGTACCTATATGAATCAATTCAGTAACTATACACTCACAATCAAATTCAACATATGTTGGTAATATACAGTATGTTAAACAATATTTAAGCTTACTAAATTACACAAATTGTTGTTATTTGTGCATGTTAATAAATTTCATTTTTTTATCTGTTAGAAAACAATAAATGTCTTGCTTCCTACTACAGATTTATTAGTATTCTAAGGATATTATTTATTGATACTCCTTGTTTTTTTGATTCAGTAGCTATTGGAACTTTAACAGTACATAAATCTTTTTAAATTCTTTACTTTTTTTCAAATAAGCACAGCAAAATAAACATGGAAGTAAAATTAATATTACCACAACAATAATATTTTAACTAAAATATCTTGCAGATTTTAATTTAATCATGTTTTTTGTTATAGTATCATTAAGAAAACATTTAAATATAATTATTAACATAATTCGTTAAGTGGAAATAGTTGTAATTATAATATTGAAAACATATATGAAAAAATATACTCAATTGTATGAAAACAATTATACATGTGCGTGAATTCTGTGTGTGTGTGTGTGTGTGTGTGTGTGTGTGTGTGTGTGTGCACGCGCGCGATTCATACATATATAAAATGACATTTTTACCTTAAAATTACAGTATATACAAAATATTTCTGCTCTTTTTTTGTGTTTATTATAAAGAAATCTGATACAACAAATTATATTTAGACACACTTTTGGAGGCATTTTAAAAATATCATCAAGCCCATCAAAAACAAGACCATCACAATTTGAATTTTTTTTATTTTTCACGAGTAACTAGCTCCCTAACCCTACCCTTGAATCAGATACTGAAAATAATGAAACTACAATTCCAAAAAGCATTAATGTATTTCTATATCATAAAAGGGCTTCCAACCAGGAAAATGAACAGTGTTGCAAAAGACGGACAAACTGAATTGTCATATTCAGTGACCTCAAACACAGATACTTGTAACACAAATACAGTCACTACTGTACATTACAGATATTGAGTTTTACATTACAACTGCATTACAGATACCTCTCCAGAAGGAATTTTTCAAGTTATATTTTGATTAACTGATAATGAATTCAGTGTAAATGCAATGCATTAGAATACAAACCATATTTTAATTAAAGAAACATTATTAAAAGCTTGAAATGAGCATGAATTGTTGTATAAAACTGTGAATACAACTTGTTTTATTTGAGAATTGAAATAATTTAATAATAAATATGTAGACAAATTATCAAAAATAAATATCTCTTGAATCTTGGGCACACACTCATTATCTGTTTTTCAACATGGATAAATGATGAAACATTTCTAATGGCTAATGTGAGTTGTGTGACTGGACATTTCTGACAGTGACCAAAAACAGTTGACTTTGTTAGGAAAGTGTCATCCTGATCATTTTTACCCTTACCATCATCAATTACTTCTCATATAACAGTGTAATAAAAAACTAAGTCAACTCATACAGAAAACAAACTTTTCTTTATTGTACAGCTTCTTAGCCATCTTAATTTGGCTTTCAAATTCTAATAGAATATTGTTATATTTTGCTTGGTAAAAATGTTAAGGTCAAATGGGTTGAATACTATCAGAATGTTTCACATCACATCCTACTACGAAGGATTCTCTTTAATTTCTAATCATTTACTTAATATTGTATACAACACTGATACAGTGCACCCACAGATATAGCAAAATATTTATGGTTCAAATTAGTGTTAGTATAAACATCCAAGGATCTTTTTTTCCAGATCCCTCTTTTTTGGTAATGAAGTTAGTAAAAATGGAATCAGTAGTCTTGGGCTGACGAAAAAATTATATAAGGAGGACCTATTGTCTCAGATATTTTACATTTAGGGAAACATAATATTGTCTTACAAAAATCATCAAGAGCCTGAAAAATTTAAGAATTATCAGGAAGAAAACATGTAAAAGGAATGTAACGTCAATATACTGATTCCCACAATTATTTTTGTATGACTGGCTTCTATAATACGTTACCAAAACAATACTGTTTATAGCAGTAGCAAAAGTAGAAATCTATCTGCTGAAAACTGGACATAGGTGTACTGGAACTCATTAATTCATTCCTTCCACTATTAATTTACTCAGATCAATATAATAAAGTACTACAGATTTTATTTATTGAACAGTTGGCACATATTTACTAATAAAAATAATAATAATAATAATATTAAAAAAACTAATTTCAAAATTCCAGTTAAGTATTTAAATATTTCTTAATTTCATTTGCATAATTCATAACCATTCAACTAATCTTTAAACTGAACTATTAACTATTCAACTTTTAACTTTTCTTTAAATTCTTTAAACTGTCATAAACACAAATTGGCTAGTTTATATTTTAACAAGTATATCTGCACATTAAGACAGTAGTATAGTGAATGAAGTCCATTGTAACTCATAGGCTACTCTAAGTTAAAAAAAATCTTAATTTTAACATGTTCTTATTTGGTAATCAATAGTTACAATAATTTATTTTACTGGTAATTACATCAGATATTAATATCCAATTTGTACTAACAATGGAAATGTTTTAAAATTTTACATGTTAGAATAATCCAAATTAATAATAGCGGTACTCATGTTAAAGTTCTACATAATACAAGTTAAATATTTATAAAAATTTGATTTTTATAATAATCTCAGTTACTTTTTATGTACATATCATGTCTCTCCTACTGAGCTTGTACCAGAAATGTAACTTCATTTAAAAAAGGGAAGTAAATGTTGTCTGTTGAATTGTTTATATTTAGTTATATCAATTACAAGCTCATTTGTAACTAAATTATATTTATTTAATGAATGTCACAGCCAATAATTACAAAAATATAATTTTTGTATTCTTATAATTATTAAAACCAAACGAAAACAAAATCTGGAAATGTATGACTCAAGGAAATATAGTCTGTATAAAGTTGAATACTGTTATCTATTGTCAGTTATTAGTTCACCATATATTTTAAGAGTGTATTTCACATAGTGGTAACTAACAATGTCATAAAACTATTTTGTAGAGTAAACTATTTAATATTTTATTATTATGTAAACTTACGAATATTTCATAAAAATACAGGTAACCCTTATTTTCCACTTTCATTTATTTAAACATGTTTCTGTTTATTGATGAATCTCTGATATAATGCAGATCAAACTTCCATACTTTATTTGGTCCACTTTCAACAACATACAATGCTGATCCATCAGGACATACTGCTATAGCGTGAGGACTCTGAAAAGCCTGAAGAAGATTTACAGGTCATACTTTTTATCTCTTGTGATACACACAGCTAACTTAATACCCATATCATAACCACATTAACTTAATTGATATTTTAAAAGTAAATTTACTTATATTACATACAAACCTGATGATTAGGCCCCCAGTGGTCTAATACTGTTTCAGCTAATGGATCAATTGTGAAACCTTGAATTGGAATAAGAGAAGAAGTTGGCCCATTTACTGCATAGACAAGGTCACCTGCAAGACAGTACATAAGTTTACTCCAACAGCATGGGCATTAGCCCATTACAGATTAGTCTCATCATATTTTAGGCTCATACACAGTGATTTATTCACTTATTGAATCAAAATAAACCTAGCGTAGCTATTGTTTCTTATTTATGTTCAGGTATCAATTTAAAAAAAATGAAAGAAAACAACAGACTGATACATATTGTTGTATAAAACTGCTCTTTGAAGACAGTGTAATGCAACATGTAATGTGTTACATGTTAACGTAAGACAGTGTAATGTGTTTGTACCACAAATGCTGTTAGGCAATTGGTTGCCTAAGGATTTATAAAAAATTGTTCTATAATTTCAATCTCCAAACTCTTTCTAGTTTTTAGAACTAATTTCTCATTTATGTATACTCATAAAGTAAAATACATTGAAGTGGATGCATGTGTAATTATTTCAATAGGACTTGTGGAATAAGGCTCCACTGTTGAAATTGTTAGGATATTTTTGTGGCAGTAAAGAAATTGTTCACTTCTTCAATCATTTTGACTATTCCCAAGTATTTTAGCTCCTGCTGGTTTTTGTACTCCACACAATATACTACAATCCAACTTCAGATTACGACCTGCTTGGTTCCAATAGTTCAATAAAATATCTTGCCCTTTGTTTAAAAACTCTTGATGGTCAAATTTATCATGAGAAAGGGATGTAGGAATAGTATGGGGACTCAGAAAATAAGTCCACATCACTGTTATAAATGAGTCAGGATATGGAATATGTGCAGAAAACAAAAAATATTTACCTCCAAAAAATTGTCTTATGTTCACTTTAACACTACACATGTTTAATCTTCATAGGTACTAAAAAAAGTATCATAATGTGTAAGTACCATTTTTCTCTAATGTAATCTATATACTGTAATAAGAAAACGTATAAATATAAAAAGTACAATACAGAACAACTTAAGCAGAATTAAGTTCACCATTCCTATCACATAGAATGAAAACGAATGTAGACTCACTGAGTTATGAAGTACTCAAACAGAGGTCTACAATATTCCAGATTAATACAACTGAAACCATAATAAGACATTTCTATACCCAGTAAAACCTATGTACAGTATGTACGTATCCAGAAAATTTTTGTACCCAGTCTTGTATGTACAGTAGAACAGTCGAGTAGAACATGTCTGCAGAATGGACACCATTTTAGATATGTTGATGTTCAAAGGTATACAGGAAGCCAAAATAGCCAAAAAAATTTCTCAGGGTGGCATCATTGCAACTATAAGACAAGTAGATGATGGGAAAAATCATTTCATTCATATATACAGTACTATTGTGTATTATGTGATTGAGAACCTTCCAGATAACTTGCAGATTAAAGCAGTTCCCATCTTGCCTACTGAAATGACACATGTGTGTTAGAAAAGTGGAAAACAATGATGTTTAGTTAAAGTCTATGCTGTTTGTATTATTATTTTTAGATTTAAGAATAGTTAATTGGCTGTTGGTATTTCTATAGGTACATTGTTTCTGAAGTACTAGTCTTAGATGTGATTATAGTTAATCTCATCAAGATAGTACACTGTAGTTAAATAATGAATCACAATAGGCTGTGATAACTGTGCTAGTTAAAACAAAACATTTCTTTTCTGAAAAGCAATAAAATGTCTGTTCCATTACTGTTAGCAGTAAATGTTAATATCTGCTGTGGCAAAAAAAAAAACTTGAAAGTAGGCATATATACGCATGCCATGTTTTGAAAAATACTACATCACAGTTAATATTCAGAGAATCACTAAAACTCTTGCAATATTCATTAATTGCGAGGCATTTATTAAATAACCAAATTAGCAATACCAAAGGCTGCAATTCCATAGACTCTTCCCATATCTGGCTGTTGAATAGTGAAAACTGGATTTTGTTGTGACCCCATATCACGAAGCTTGGCACCTATGCAAGCAACTCTCATATTCTCTCTGTCTGCTATGCACAACAGATCTCTGTGTTCCAGAAGAGCAAGACTGTGAGGTACCTCCAAAGACAAAAACTCTGTAAAATTTAAAACATGTAAACTTTTATCACAAGTTTGTGATAAAATTTGTATTAAGTGACCTAGTGTGTGTGTGTGTGTGTGTGTGTGTGTGTGTGTGTGTGTGTGTGTGTGTGTGTGTGTGTGTGTGTGTGTGTGTGTGTGTGTGTGTGTGTGTGTGTGTGTGTGTGTGTGTGTGTGTGTGTGTGTGTGTGTGTGTGTGTGTGTGTGTGTGTGTGTGTGTGTGTGTGTGTGTGTGTGTGTGTGTGTGTGTGTGTGTGTGTGTGTGTGTGTGTGTGTGTGTGTGTGTGTGTGTGAATTATAAATATGTCTGTAAGTAAATGTAAAACGATTTACAATTTAAAATATTTTTATCTAATTAGTATGTTTTAAATTTTAGAGCTATGGCATGTTCTATGGTTGATTTAAAAGTAATGAATCAGTAATCCAGAAACATATTTTCTCCATTAGTATATGTGTAATACTGTAGAATCAAAAAACAAAATGCCATCTTATTGAACAACTTTTTAATTTTGGCTAGAATGTTTTACTTTATTTATAATACAACTGCCTTACTAATCTGTTCAATTTTTTTTTTAATGGCATAGGCTCTTTGATAAGTGCTTGATTTACTATTAATCTGCAACACTGTCATGCAAATATAGGAAAGAATTTACTTAGTTAATATACGCAATGTGTTACTTAAAAAATGGTCACAGCATTTAAATTAAAATTTAAAATTTCACATTTATTTTTACAAATCTAGAAGAAAGTAAGAACATATATTTAATTCAAATTAAAAGTTAAAAATATATTTTTATATTTAATAAGAAACCTGTATATAATTGTTAAGCTATAGTCACAACTGATATTGCATAAGCATCAGTTTTAAATAACATAGTTTACACTTTGCTATAGGTTTGAAAGAACAGTTTAAGAATTCTGAAATCCCTATGGTGATTTTTTTTAACCTACTTTTAATTGACATTTGACACACAGTCATAGTACTGAATTCAAAGGGGGTGCTCTCTCTCCTCCCCATGTGCTCCCCAGACAACTCAAAAATACATTGGATAAAGTGATGTCTATAACTTGTTTAAGTATGATATTTTACATATTTTCAGTTAGTTAAAATTAATATCTCAGACAGTAACAAGTTGGTGAAGGAATAACAGAAAAGAATTCTGTTATTCCTCTAATTTCTGATTTACTCTAACATCAAGAATGCCAAGTATTTTACATTAATTGCTGATGGGACTATTCATATTTTTACTAAACAGAAAGTGTCAGTCTCCATTCAATATTAGAAACCTGATGATAGAAACTGAAAAGTGGCTTAGAGATGCACAATGTACAAACATGTCTTTGTGAGGCTAACAAAATTTTCATTTATTTCGCACATGCATGCAACAGTCTTGTACAGTGTTTTATAATGTGAACATCGGCTGCAATAAGACTGGCGAGAACAATGGAAGTATGTTGTGACACAGAGGGTGGTAATATGGAAGTGAGACAGTGAATTGTTATCGCGTCATCTCCCCTCTCTTCTCTCTAGATAACTTAGCTATACTTGTTAGTGGGGGTAATTCGTGCATTGAGTTGGCACAACTTACTCTTCAGGAATGACTGTTGGGCCTATATAAGAATTTATCTAAATATAAGTATGTCACTACTGACTCGGAACACTAAGTTTTTATTGGTAAAAACTTTGTGTTCTGAGTCGGTAGTGATATACTTATATTTAGTTAATCAACGAACATGTCATGGACAACAAAATCCAAGAATTTGTCTCTTAAGACTGAGGAAGATTTCTCAAAGTTTATTGACATTGTAGACTTACATGTGGACATTTCTTAAATAATTTTTACAGGAATTAGGAAAATTAAACCTCAATATTTATTTTTGCCATAATCAAATTTTTCATGGGACTCAAATACGAGTGGTAAATTCAAATATGTTCAGGGTAGAGTAGTGTGAATACTGCGACTCGATATGTACAATCATTGCGCTAATCATAGGTTTAATTTACCCCTAAGCAAAGCTTGTACTGTGGTCTGCAAAATAATACTATGGAGATCATCTCTTTTCAACAAAATTCTCTCAACAGTCAGCTGGGTGGCTACAAAATTTGATGAAGAAGTTTTGTTGGTCATTTTTAGATGACCACGACTGAAAAATGGAAACATGCTACTAAAAGAATGTGTAAAACTAGGTGGATTGAATGTTATGATGCTGTATTAAGTTTTTAGATGTCTTGCTTATTCTTTCAGCAGACATAGATATATTTCTTGAATGGAAAAGAAAGTGATACATTTTAATTTCTTCAAAGTATACTGTCATCTGAATTTGTTGTAGGTTAGTTTTCTTAGCTGATATTTTGGAACTGACTCTACCCTTGACTTGAAAATTGTAACCAAGTGCATTGAAGATCAAAAAGTTGATAAACACCACAATAGGGAGCCTGCATGAGCGACAAGATAGCAGTATTGGACACTCCAAACAATTCTACAAAATGTCTGAAGTTTTGGCATGTGAAATGAGAACAGGATAAAAAAGCCATGAACAGCAGGATTAAATATAAAATAACCCAATATACAATCACATTCCATGGAAAATATTTTTATAATAGTGTACAGCTTCCATTTCAGGACTACCTGAACAATGAACTTTTTTCTAGATTTCTAAAATTATAGATATTATAACTTAGACAGATTCAAAAACTCTTATCACCAGAATTTTTGGGAAGATTATGAAGAGTGTGTTCTGGAGGAGGCTGATCGTATAAGGATAATTTATCTTGTTTTCCTGCTCTTAAAACAGAACCAAAGATCTGAAAGTAGATTTAGTTATCAACACCAGAAAAATGTTCCAAATATCCTACAGAAACTTTCCTCAAAACTCACGTATTAGAAATCTTTGCAAGGAGACATAAATGAAAACTTCTTTAGCCTTACTTTAAATACATTAAACAAGTAGATTACTGTTTGGTTTTGAAATCTCTGTGTTTTAAAAGTTTTTTGTAAGCACAAGTTGCTGTATTTTTAAAATACAAGTTTAAATGCTTAAGTTCATGTTTACATGACATATGTTTTGTTTTTGTTTTTTTTTTACTGGTCATATTGATTAATAGATTATTCCCAACATAACTAAGCAATGTTAGTGATATAGTTTCCAATCAATGGTATATTGGTATATCTATTTCAGCCAAAAAATGTAGTCAAAGTTATCAACACTAGTTGTAAATTGTGTGTACCAATAAACATCAGTTAATCTCTTACATTTTCTATCATTTTCCTTTTTGTTAACAAAATACCGAAATATCTGAAGGTTTTTATTATTAAAGATACAAAATTATAACATTTATTGTAAATATAGAACTAAAATTGCTTCTGTATCACTGCTTCCTGGTATGTGTGGATATAGTCTAAACATCAAATACAGTCAAAACATCAGTGTTTATTACTGTAAGTAGTTGTGGCAAGAAACCAAGATACCTGTTCAACAGAATTCTCAATCTGCACTTTCTGTAGTACCAGTGCCGGCTTTAGCCATTTCGGCGCCCCGGGCGAGTATGTAAGGCCGAAGTTTCCTACTAAAAATTTTGATGACCGAAAACAGCAGACAGATAAGTTTAAACCGAAATACCGAGGGGGACTGCGAGGTCCAAGCGTTAAAATTAGTAGACATCCAACCTTAAAACAAAATACCCAGAGGAGTGCGGGGTCTAGGTGCCGAACCCAGCATACAGGAAAGTTTAAACCGAATACCCGGGGAACTGCAATGGCGGCTGACAGCAAATTGATTTAAAGTCAATATTTTCGTATGTTTAAAAAATAAAACACCTCTAACACTCCTACAGCAAATGTTTATTTTTTATGTTTCTATGTATACAAGTAGAATATTTTTACAAAAATGTTACATTATAGGCTTCATTTTAAAAAATTAATTTTTTTTGCTTTGGCGTCTGCAAATGTTTTAATAATTTTCTTATAATTTATATTGGCAGCTATTTCATGCTCAATGGATAATTTTGCTAAATAATTTAGTTGACTTTCGCTCATTGTAGCTCTCAAGTACATCTTAATTAGTTTTAATTTCGAAAAACTCCTTTCACCACTTGCGACCGTTACTGGCATGGTTAAAAGTATTCTGAGCGAGATGTATATATTTGGGTACAAATTTTCAAGCATCCTTTTTTTTATAAAATTCAATACAGCTAATGGACTAGATTCTTCAACATTTTCAAAAAAATATTGAATACTCGTGAGCTCATCACACAGACTAATACCATCAATATCTACAACTGACTCATTCGTTAATCATTCTTGTAAAACGTTGCACTTTTTTAGTAATGTCTGTTTGTCAGAAGGCAATTTTTTGATGTCATATAAGAAGCTCCAAACTTTAGAATGTTCATGAAGCAAAAGAAAGCGTTCTTTGAAAGACATTAATAGTGTATCAAGTAGAGTATTAAAAAATTCCGTTTCAAATTTTTTTCAGGGTTCTCAATAGGTTGATCTTCAGATTCGTAATCGAATTGACATTTAACCTTCCTAATCCTTTTATCGTTTTTGAAAATTGCTTCAGATTTTAGCTCGAGAGCTAGTTCCTTTGCAGTTATTATGGCATTCTTGAATCCTTTCTCTTTATAATTTTTTAGAAACTCATAACAGTCGTCAGCTAATTTCTGACCATCTTGAATATCAATTTTTTGTTTTTGCATCGACTTACTCACAATATTAATTTGAAATAAAATATCGTACCATGCAACAAGTGATACTAAAAATTTAAAATCTTTTAGCTGCTCAGCTAGAGTTAAGGCTTCATGAGCCGCTAGAGAATCAAAATTTTGCTCTGATTCTGCGAGAGTTATTAACGCATCGTGCACATCAGCGATTTGATAACGAACAGCCTTAACACTCTCAACTTTTGTCTCCCAACGTGTATCACTCAAGCGTTTCAAAGTAAAAGTATTTATATGTGCAAGTAAAATCTGCCAATGCTTGACTGAAGCAGCAAAAATAGAAAACAGTCTTCCTAAGATTCCAAATAAGTTAATAGAAATTACTGAACTTTTTGCTGCATCACACAATACAAGACATAAATTATGACATCCACATGGCAAATAGAATGCTAGCGAATTCTTATCCAAAATTCTTTTTTGTACTCCACTGTTTTTACCCTTCATGTTGGCTCCATTGTCATAACCTTGACCTCAGCAATTCGCTAATTCTAGCTTATATTCTACTAACATATCAAATATAAATATCACTATTGTAATAATGACTCGGAACACTAAGTTTTTTATAAGTAAAATCGTAAAGATTTACCTTACAGCCTAAACCGGGTTTCACCTTTAAAAGGCTTCTTCAGAAACTGAAGTGTTACTGAAGAAGCCTTTTAAAGGTGAAAGCCGGTTTAAGCTGTAAGGTAAATCTTTAAGATTTTACTTATAAAAAACTTAGTGTTCCGAGTCGTTATTACAATAGTGATATTTAGTTAAGTAACGGACACGTCATGTACAACAAAATCCAAGAATTTATATCAAATATATATTGAGTTAACCCCTCTCCAGTAGAATCTGTTATGGGCTTAAAACCTAAAAAGCTTTCACAAACTTCTACTCTATCCTCAAATAAATTAACATATCTTATTGTTAGAGATAATTGTTCTGTATGGCTGATATCTGGAGTACAATCAGCTATAATTGTAAAATACTTAGCTTTCTGAATACGTAAAATAATTTCAGAGTCAACCTCTTTAGCCATCAATTCAATAAATTCTTTGGCTACATTTTTTCCACAGTAATGATCTTTAATTTCTCCTCTTAAGATACAATTCACATGTTCCGTCATAACCAGATCAAATTCAATAAGTCCTAAATACTTTCCATTATTCGGTGTGAAAAGTTTATCTGAAGATCCACGAAACACCATGTTATTTTTTGTTATATATAAAATTATATTCAATAATCTATGTACTACATTATTCCAATGCTCCGCTTCTCTTGCAATTAGCGATTGTTCTAAATGATCAATCGTTGTTTTATTTTTTAATCTTTTTTCTGCTTCAGACCATTGAACATACAATTTCTTATGATTTGCACTGTTTTCGTGCACAACTATAACGGCACTTAAGTGTTTCCAATCGCAATAACCTTCATTACTCCACAATGAATCAAGATCTGTTTTAAAAATAGAGCAGCAAAAGCAAAATACTTTATCTGAATTTTTTGAATAAACTAACCATCGACGCAAGATTAGTTTATTATTTGGCAATTTACGTGTATAGTGAGTGTCAGAAAAATGCCGACCCTTGTCATCGCATGGATACTGTTTAACTAAAGCTTTAACTGGCACTTGCGTAATGAGAAAATCAACTTCATTTCTGCTCATTTTTTTTTGGCCAGTTAGCTGGGTCTGTTGAATCAATATTTAATATGTGTTGAAGAGCTGGATCTGTTAAATCAATTAAAGAATTTTATAATTTTTTGGTAATAACGATTTCAGATTCTTCTTGTTTTGCTAGGTTTCCGTTTTCCTCAGATGTACTTAAAGAGCTTAACGGTATTCCCGAGTTGTTAGCAGTTTGAAAATCGTTAGCTTTTGAAGAAGTAATTAGTTCCAGATTTTTCAAAACATTGGAAGAATTTTGCGGTTTCAATGTCACGTTTTCAGAATTAATTTCAGAATCTCTTACATTTTCTAAGCTATTAGAAAATACAGATTTGTTTTGCGAATTGCTGACACTTTCTGAGCTTTCAACATTTTGAGAATCAATGATGCTCGGTTGAGTGGAGGGTGGAGCATCTATATCTATTTTTTTATTATCAATTTTTATGAATTTTTCAAGACTCATCGACTTCATTATTTCTTTAACAGCTCGATCTTATTGAGCTTTCCTTTTTCTATTTTCTGCTCCTGATAGCTTTTTTGGCATTTTTTAGTTCTCTGACTAAGTTAATCTATAATGCAAAGGTAAAAATAATAGTAATAAAACTAGAGAAAACATTTATTTGCTATTAAAACATATGAAAGTAACACATGAATACGCGGCGTCATCGAAATATATAATATTTAACATTAAGGATACTCGATCGACTTCTTATAAAAAGATATTAAGACTTTAGACTTGAACTCAATGTAGTCTAAACCTTTAACTTTCGCATACTGCCTCGAATAGGTGGGATAGCCGACCAAAATCAGCAAAAAAAGTGTTAGAAAAATGTTTGTTTTAAAACGTGCACGTATCCGTATGGGACCGTGGTCTATATTGACTTCGTACTTCTATATAAAAAGATTTTTCTGGATAAAATAACCAAAGCCATTTAGAATATTGTATAAGAATGAAATGATAAATCAATATTGTTGAGTTGCCGATTAAATAATTGTAAAAATATTTATGAAAGTTTGCCAATTTACGATTACTCTTATTAGACTTATTTGCGCATGCGCGCGCTCCAAGTAGCTGTTTATACTGACTTTGCAGATGGCTAGCATACATATTATACATACACCTATAACACTGCTACAACATGCTGTGTAGTAAAGAAAATTTAAACCAATTGTTTGTTTCTACATTTATTTATATTACTCAAATCGATTTATGCAGTGCCGGCTTTAGGCTTTTGCGTTTAGAGGGGCAAGATTTCCCTCGGCGCCCCTTGTGAGGGTAAAGTATCGAGATATGTTTAATATTTTTTAAAAAATACTTATTAATTATGTTTTGATAATAAAGCATATTATATTTGTAAAAAAATACAAAATTAGTACAACTAAGAAAAATAAAATAATATTTTTATAAAATTATAATAAAGAGTATAACATTTTAATTATATAAATAAATCATTTACAATTAACTTTTCGCGCTTTTTTGTCGGCAAATCTTTTATTAAATCAGCAAGATCTAACTCTTCAGCAATTTCATTCTCGATTGAGATAGTTCCTAAAGAAGTGAGTCTGTCTTGTAGCATCGTACTCCTTAAATATGTTTTTATAAGTTTGAGCTTGGAAAAGCTCCGTTCCCCACTGGCAACAGTTACAGGAATCATCAATAAAATGCGCAGCTCAATCCATATGTTTGGATATAATCCTTGAAGCGAATGTTTTTTAATGAAATTTAGCACAAGAAGAGGCGTGATTTTTTTCCTTGTCTAATTTATCATTCAAAAAAGCTCTTATACTAATCAGTTCATCACATAACAAAATGCCATTGATATCGGCAGAGTTCTCAACTGTTAACTTATTTTGTAAGTCTGTGCACGATTTTAAAAGCTCCTTTCTGTTGGGTAATTTGTCCAAACAAAAGAGGAAATTCCATGATTTCGAATATGAATTCAATTGTTTAAATCTTTCTTTGATGGATGAAATAGCCGTATCTAACAGTGGGTTAAAAAATTCACCTTCCAGTTTTTTTTCTGGGCTCTCAATTGGTTCATCCTGTGTGTTTTCATCAAAATGATGTTTTAGATGTCTTACCCTATTAAGCGGTTTAAATATCAGTTTAATTTGTAATTGATCTGCAAGTTCTCTTGCTCCCAATCATTGCTTGTTTAAAACCATCTTTCCTGTAATTTTCTAAAAATTTAATGCAATTCTCCAACATTTTGTTACATTGTGCGAGGTCCATTTTTTTTGCCTGAAGTGATTTACTTACAACGTTGACTTGAAACAATACATCGTACCAAGCAATTAAAGATACCAAAAATCCAAAGTCTCCTAATTGTTCTGCCAAGGTGATTGCTTCGTGCGCTACGGCAGGATTTTTTTTTTCGTTTTCATTTAATGTTATCAAAGCATCATGCACACTGCTTATTTGATAACGTATTGCTTTCAAGCTTTCTATCTTTGCCTCCCAACGTGTATCACTCAATGTTTTGAGAGCAAAAATTTCTGCATGACTAGTTAAGACACTCCATCGATAAGTCGAAGCAGAAAAAAGAGTGAATAGTCGTTGTATGATCCCGAAAAAGTTTACGGAATTTAGTGACGACTTTGCAGCATCACATAGAACAAGGTTGAGTGAATGACTTCCGCAGGGAACATAGGAAGCTAAAGGATTTAGCTCTAAAATCCGTTTCTGTACGCCTACATTTTTGCCTTTCATGTTTGCGCCGTTGTCATATCCTTGACCTCTGCAATCGCTAAGTTTGAGTCCAAATTTTATTAATGTATCGGTTATAATTTCAGAAAGGCCAAAACCCGTAGAATCGTCCACCGTAAAAAATCCTATAAAATGCTCCTTGATTTCGATGATATAGGTAGATATATCAACAAATCGAATTGTGAGAGAGTTGTTCCTTGTGGGAAATATCAGGAGTACAGTCAGCAATATAGCAAAATAAATTGCTAGTGAAGCTCTCGCTAGAATGGTACTAGTTATTTTCGTTGCCACCAAGTCGATCAGTTCATTTTGAATTATTTTTCCGCAATAGTGATCGGAAATATCGTCATTAAGTGCGAGCGTCACATGATTTGACATTACAGGGTCAAATTTAGCCAGCAATTGAACGAGTCCTAAAAACTTACCACTGTTTGGTTGTATAATTTATCTGAGCTTCCTCTGAAAGCCATGTTATTGATTCCCAGGTACAAAGTAAAGCTTATCAATCGCTCAAGTACGCTTTGCCATCGTGCGCTCTCTTTTTCAATTAATTTTTGCTCTTCTTTGTCTATTGTTTTTCCTGTTTGCATTCGTATTTTAGTCTCTATCCACTGCTGATAAGCATTTTTATGAGCCGCACTATTTTCATGATATCGAAGAGTTTCAGATAGCTTCTTCCAATTATTAAATCCATTTTCTGCTAAATTTGAAGTTTTGTTTCTCTCAAAAAGTCGACAGCAAAAACAAAATACAGCATTTTTATATGTTGAATAAATAAGCCAACATCGAGGAAAAACTTCACCATTTGGAATTTTTCGGTTGTAATAAAAACTAGAAAAATGACGACCCTTTTCATCAATAGGGTATTCATCCAAAATGACTTGAATGGGACCCATTTTAAGAATATAATCAACAACTTTATTGCTACGATGAACTGACCACAAGGCGCAATCCGAGAAGTTTAATGACTCGGATATTTCTTCTATACTTTTACAAGTACCTTCATCCGCCACATCTTGATTATTGGGCTTGTCATCATCAACGTTAAACTCATTTGCATCCGAAGTTGGTTTAGGCGATTCAGACCTAACTTCATTATAAATTGGAATTGGTTCTGATCCAGCGACAGTATTATCAATGATATTGACCGTAGGAACTAAAGGCGTCATTAGAGAGATTTGAATCTGTCGGTAACTTAAAATAATTATCAAGGTTTTATGTTTTTTTTGAATTACTTCCTCTTTTTCTGCTTTTCTTTTTCTATACTCATATCCGGAAGGTTTAGGTTTTTTCTTAGAATTCTCGCTCTCCATCGTTAAAATGAAATGTTATCAGCCTGCGTACAAAAAAAGGATAACAAATGTAGATAGGAAAAAAATAATTTTGAATTTCATATAATTTAATATTTTATAATAATCTGAAAACTACATTTAGTACTGGACATGTGATACTGGATAGAACAGACTACAAATACAAAACATTTGATGGACGAAGATACCTTTCATCCAATCGTCTTTGAAATATATTCTTTTTCCGTACCTAGTTGTACCTAGTATCTAGAATTGCCCTTTCACTAAACTGCAAAGCCTTGCCAAAAAAACTTGGAATAATAATTAATAAAACTAATAAATATTCCAAACGCAGTTTGATGTGATGAAATCAGTTTAATATTTATAAAGTACTAGCACTACCCGTCGCGGCTTCGCCCGCGAAATCATGAATAGCTAAATAGCGAAAGCATGAAAAACTTATACAAAGGAGCATAGGGAATAACGAAAAATTTTTCGTCTGAAAATCTATTATTCCCTATGCTCCTGTGTATAAGTTTTCATGGGAGCTATCCAGTGAGTCGACTGTACACACGCTATAAGAACCGGGCACGAATTCCCAAAAATAAACAACATGACACTGATCAAACCAAAATGAAAAACAATTCACCCCTTTTTTACCCCATTAAAAAATGGAATTTTGGGTGGAATTTTGAAAAAAAAAATAGAAATTGCTTTTTAGATATTAATATGAAGAACATTCACTCCAAGAATCAAATTGATATCTTAATTCGTTGCCGAGAAATGCGCAAAAATGTAAAATGTCATAAAAACAATTTACCCCATTTTCACCCCTTTAGGGGTGGAATTTCTAAAAAAACAGAAATTGTTTTTTCGGGATTTGTGTAAAGAGTATTTTAGAACAAAAATCAAGTCGATACACTATTTATTTTCTGAGAAAATTGTAAAAAACGTAATGTCAATTTTACCCCGTTTCAACCCTTCAAAATTGAAATTTTGTAAAATCCTTTCTTAGCACACCTCTACACACTAATAGGAACATATCCTATAAATTTCATGTCTCTAACTTTAATAGTCTCGGCTGGCCGTTGATGAGTGAATGAATCAGTCAGTCAGTCAGTCAGGACATTCTCCTTTATATATTAAGATTTGAAAAATTGAAAAAATCATTTCTTATTTACGTTTCATAAATTATAAATTTCTATAACTTATGGTAATTTTCAGGTAAATTAGAATAAATTTACGCCATCAGAAATAAATACAACATAAATGTATAATATTTTTATCTTGATTTTCTCTCAATCACTAAATGCATGAAAGGTATCACGTCCAAACATCAAATCGTTCACTTAGCTTCTATATCACTCTTAATCCTTACCTGTAAAATGTTTGAAGTTTAAATGAATCAAGAGGTAAGCAAATCCGACGACTACTCAACGAGAGCACGTGATCTACATAAATATCAATCTGCAGGTATCGCTCACAAAAATTGTATGCAAAACTCTTAGGTTAGCCCAGAACATTCGCGTCGTCCGCAGCACACGAGTGATAGGTGCAGTCTGCCAACTGCCAAATATACAATATACTTTGTATATTTGAGATAATGTTTTATAAATCATTTTTGCTGCAGATTTTTTGTAAAGTTTTATAAAAAAATAAATAACATAATCCTCAATTTACCCGAAAGCAATTAAAGAAAAGAATGAGGAAATAAATTATTACAATTAAATTATTTCAAAAAAATTTTTTTTTTTTAATTTGAGAAATTAGTTTTCCAGTTAAGATTGAATAAAAACAAAAATCGATCCAAATGGAAGAACACAAAACTTTCTTAGTATTAAATTCTGCTGATAAAAATAAAAATAATTTTTAATTAGGCGCACTCAATAGCTAATACCCGAATTTCGCAGATATTTTTCTATACATTACTGCAACTTCTACCTACATTCTTATTCTTCTGAAGAATTTTATTACCTTAAAATTCCAAAACCAGTTGGCGCCCTAAAGCGTCCAGCGCCCTGGGGCGCCGCCCCAGCTTGCCCACCCCAAAAGCCGGCACTGGATTTATGGTAAAACGTTTTGTAAAAAGTTTAATGCATTCGGTTACAACAGTTTATTCTTCGATATAATATAACATAACCTATAACCTCACGAAGTGCCCCCAAAATGTTACGCTCGATGATACGTTACCAAACGATCGAGTATCCTTAAGTAAGAATTTTGAATCGCAATTGAAAAAAGAAAATCATATATTAATGATTCTTCTAATTGATTATCAGTAATTTTTGCAACAATCATATACATTACATTAAATTGCATTGTCACGAAAAGGTTATTTTAACCTTTTAACTAACTAATTGGAAAAATTACTTGCAAACGTAATGAAAATATTTTAGATTTTATTCTAAAGAAAAGAGTTTTTAAAGCCACAAGAGTAAATAATTTTTAGTTATAAACAATATAAAAAAAATAAATGGTAACATTTATGAATAATTGTAAATATAAATATAACGGAGACGGACAGTTAAGTAACTTAGAGTTAAGTAACGGACACGTCATGGACAACGAAATCCAAGAATATAAATATAACTTTTTCACAAAAAAACACAATATTTACTAACTTTGCAATTACTTACCTTAAACTTAATGCCGTAATTTATTCGATATTTAATAAACTTGTAGTATACTCGTTAAGAACAATACTATTAAAACAAGAATCAATAATACTTTTAAGTTACAAAAGCATCGCACTCATCCAGGTCTGCTAATAAACTGACAAATGCAATAAATATACCTAGTGATCGTCGTGCTCGCACTTGTTTACAAGTCCGAACAAGTTGCGGAATGTGCAACTCCGGTGGCACGGAAAAACTACGTCGAGTTAAAACAATAAACAAGCGAGTTACGAAATTTGAGCTGCATTTTTTGAGAACGAATTTTAACATTCATAATTTCCTTGAAATTTTACAATTACTCAAAAAAATAAGATAGTCAAATTTAATGTATTTCTTTTGATTATATGTTCAAAACTGCAACTGTATTAATTTTCTACTTAAATATAAAAAAGCGATATTGACGTCAATTGAAAGGAAAAAGATGTCATTTCAATTTTGGAAAAGGTACATAACATAGGTATCGGCATCTCAGCGAGAAGAGCATTTGACATAAAAACGAACTGTATCGGATTCAATAAAAATTTACTTTTTTAGTAAAAAACTTATTTATTTATCATTATAAAAATAAACCTTTTTATCTTAAATACTAATTGATAAATAAATAAGTTATAAATTAGGAGGCTACGGTTTGTGAGTTTCATAGTTGGTTCGCAGTATAAGGAGTTCAGGGTTCAGGGGTTTATTTGTCTTTTTTAGTAAGTACGCTACGGTAAATAGCCCGTCTACAGTTTAAGAAACCAATAGTTTGTGGGTTTGATATCCCATCTGTAGTGAAAAGAGCTTAGGGTATGTGGGTTTAGGTGCTCGTTTGCTATATAAAGAACCCAGGTAATGTAAATTTAGTAACCTGTGTACGGTGAGTAGAAATAAAAAAAAAGTTTCGGGGCCGCTCGCCGCCCCCCAAGACATTACGCCCCTGGGCGACCGCCCCGGACGCCCTACCCTAAAGCTGGCACTGTGTAGTACACTATTTGTTAAAAATGGTTTTGCTATAGCCTCCTTTGGTTGTGGGAGGAATTGCATAATGTGCAACAGAGGAACAGTTTTTTTATAATCTCTAGTACTTTGTGAGTGGATGTTTTTGACTGAAATTCTTTACTTTTTCATAATGCCTTTATCCACACAGCTTTCACAAAGAAATTAAATACCAGTACTTGATTGATTAAAAATCAGCACTCCAATAATAAGATGTTGTTTTGTTAAAAGACAACAATTTTTGTGATATGGTTATACATTATTCTCTGACATTTGTAATGTGTTCAAATTACTGAACACGAAATCATAAAAATATGAATTAATCAGTTGAATTTAAAAAATGTTTAGGTTTATAACTGTTGACATTTCTTGTATTCATGAAATCATAATAAAGATGTATCTGACAAGAATGTTTCAAGTACTTACTAGAACAAGTTAATATTTAATCACATAACGTACCTTGCTGCTGAGGAAAAATTCTAACTAAATCCCCATCACTATTAAATTTAAGAATTCTTGAGTTACAGTAACCATCTGCAATGAAAATTTCTCCACTTCTGGCAACAGCTACAGATGTTGGCTTACACAACTGCCTAACACCATGGCCTGGTTGAAACCTCTGACCAAATGTAAGAGCTGGTCTTCGTGATCCTGGAGAAAACTATACAATCATGTACATAATGTATTTTTTAGCTGAATCTATATATTAAAATTATTTTTATTAGAGACTAGTTGAAGTCAATATATACTGCTTTAGGGCAATTGGGCAGACCTATAATAAATTTTTTAATCACATTTTGGTGACTTTTATGTTAAATCTTACAACAACTGTAAAACTGACGTAGTTTACACTAAATATATATATATAAATGTGTGTGTGTGTGTGTGTGTGTGTGTGTGTGTGTGTGTGTGTGTGTGTGTGTGTGTGTGTGTGTGTGTGTGTGTGTGTGTGTGTGTGTGTGTGTGTGTGTGTGTGTGTGTGTGTGTGAGAACAAAATTAACAATTCTTAGCAACAAACTACAGTGAAATTAGGCTTATTATAAAAGGTATAAATTCTCTCAACTGTCTATAGTGGAACCTGCTATTATCATAGAATGGTTGTGATTCTATCTATTCATATAACCATTCTATTCATTCCATTATTTTATATTTTATCATTTATTATTTATTTTATATTAAATCATTTATTATTTATCATTTTTCACTTATTCATCATTTTAATATTTATTCTATTCATTGATCTATTCTATTCATTACACTTTAAACATTTATTTTTGTACACATATACATAAGATATTGCCCATATATATATATATATATATATATATATATATATATATATTACAACGCTACCTTTCGTCTAACACAATTATCTAATATTTGTGATGTTAGATAAAAAGTTACTTACCCGTGATATTATTTTACCTGGGTGCCAGAACAAATCCCAGATACAAATGACACGGTTTCAGCTTAGCTCAGCGCATGGAGACACTCTTTCTCAGGGTTCGTTCAGTGATTGTGGTTTTCAAGGGGAATCGTTACAAATAACACTTTAATATTTCTTGATTATTTTAATAAACATTTAATTAATTATTTATAAACTTTAAATTGTTAATGGTAGGACTTAATTCTACCCTAACACTTATAATTATTGAGTGAGTGTGAAAAGTAATGATTAAGACGTTCAAACGACCTCTAGCTCTTATCTGGTTTGATTAAGAGATGCTATCTCCCAAACCAGTGCTAAAGAACAGGTCTGCAATAATTTGCACGTCCAATACTACACACCACTTTCCATTCAACACTCCTATACTATATTAGAGCTAATCTTATAGTTAAAATACAAAGTGTGCTTTTCTTAGTGTCCTTTTAAAATTGTTTATTATTTTATTATTTGTTTAGTGCTTATTTCATTGATCAATGAATCTATTTCTTACTGTTTGATGCGTTGACCGAAGATAGGAATCCGTAGAGGTCCTCCTTTTGATGGTGTTGCACAGAAGAATGGATGTTGATCAATGATGTTGAAGATGCCCTGGCAATTACAGATGCTGTAGCCTTCTGTAGCACAGGTCCTTCACGGCTGATGCTTAATTAATTAATTATTTAATTAATTAACGGTTGTTTTACGCAGCGAGTGTTATTGAACGATATTAATTCATCTACACTGCGGACTACTTCTCGAATTAGAACTTAATTTGCACTTTTGCGTGATTTAAAAATTTCTGTATGTGAATTATACACGTCTAGTGTGTTTAAGTACCGAACGAAGAGTGATGCTACCCCTCGCTTTGAGCTGGCGTCAGTTTTAAATACGGGCTGCTGATTGGTTGTACAAATAAATCATGCGTTTTTCTAGTTTTGACAATCTCGAACAGGTCGGTCAAACACTCCGTGACAGGTTCCAAACGGCAGAGAAATTCTTGTCAAAATCGTACTTCCTGTATTTGCAAATTGATTGATTACAGGTATTTGCAAATGTGTTTCCAAAGATCTGACCACAGAATATTGTTGCTTAGGTATTTATCGGTGTGTGTGTGTGTGTGTGTGTGTGTGTGTGTGTGTGTGTGTGTGTGTGTGTGTGTGTGTGTGTGTGTGTGTGTGTGTGTGTGTGTGTGTGTGTGTGTGTGTGTGCACCTTATTCCTACGTAGCATAATTCTCTCGTTATTCCTGTTGGCGTGCGTCATCAGTATAACTTCGTCAATTGTTAATTATATTAACTGAGATTGCGGCTACTTATAAAGCTTTTCTTGCTGAATACAATGCTGTTTTCAGAATTGCCGTATATTTATAACTTTTGAAGTTATCGCAGGTTGAACTGATAATTTGCTTTGAGTAAAATAACATGTTTGAACTGGATTCTAATGTAGCGGTGACGTGGTTAGAGTGAGATGGCTGCGATTATAACTCTCTCTCTTTCTTACGGCGTTACACTCGTACCGTCTATAGCTTTCATATAATGCTCTGATATGACGCTATTATGAATCGTTATAATATATATATATATAGTAACATTATATAATTTTTTGGTCTTATTATGGTTTGTAGTTGTCTTATTTTTTGTATTATAACAATCTCTTTTATAAATGGAATGAGTTAATCAAATATGTAGTCTTATTGAGTAACACCTCTTGTGGTAAGCATCAATTAAGGTAGTGGTTAAAATAATTAGATACTTCCAATGGTTGATGAACAAATTGAGACATTATCGTTCATAAATTTATAGTTCATTTATAAATTAACTTGACTTCTTCTTAACCTTGATCTAATTACTTACCTATCATTAATTCAAAACCCATCAGTTCTGCGGGGAATGGGTGCTACCAACTGACTTCGTATGTAAACATAACCTTAACTCAAACCACTAAAATCATGTTGACTAAAGAAAATAATTCCATACTCCATTAATGTTGCTTAAATTCACTTTATTCATCATATAATCCTTATTCTTTATCCCCTTTAAAATATTTAATTTGATTATCATTACTTTAAAACAACAGGTTATGTTGGTTGAAACTCATATCTCAGGGTTGGCAATACGGTTTCATAAACCATGTAGTGAACAAATTATCTAAGTTTTTAACTATAATACGGGTTCTTTTAACTGCAGATTACGTAACAAAAATGGCGATTACTAATATAAAAACGTCGCAATAGGAGAGTGATTACATAAAACATAACAATGTCTTAACCTAATATAACAAAGTTCGTTTGACCACTGACGTCAATTTTTTAAGTCAGCGTATTGCTGATAGACTACATAATTTTAACATCAACTTCAAATAAATTACATTTAACAAGTGAAAAGTTACAGTATTATCGTGTTTGTTGATTTTGTAGTGTTATAAATAATTCATATATGTTCAATAGGTTATAATTGCATTATAGTATAGTAGGATTATTCGAGCTAGTAAATTATAATAATCACTATACTTTCCTTAATTCCTTATATATATTCACTGTTAATCTTTTAATTTACATTCATTGCTTTAAGAAACACAACACTTCACAACACTCGTCGATCACGGTTGAGTCACTTCGCGTTGTTAAGGTTAGAACGCCTATGTTTACTTCCGGAACCGCACTAGGTTAGAGGTTACTGGTAAATTATCTTGCCACGGAGCCTGAAGATACAGAGAATTATCTTGTTCTGTACTGCATGAAAACTGATGAAGAACTCCCTTAGTTTTGTGCGTATCTCTTGCTGTTCTTGCTTGGGCCTTTGGAGGGGGGGGATTCTCGATATAAGAGTTTTGATTGGTTGGTTTTAATTCCTTTATTAAATCATCACCCCCGTGTTAACAAAACAGTTTAATTCTGTTTTAAGCGTGGGTTTTGGGGAACGAGATTATCAAACCGACGCCACTCTTTTGATCAAAATTTATTTAAATAATTTACAATTGATCTATCTTTCCTATGCTACTTGTGATTACAAATATAATGTTACCATCACATGGGATTTGTTCTGCTAAACAATTTCACACCTCACAAGGCATAATTCTGTCTAATAATAACAAAGCTAATATTTTTAGCTTATGGCCTACTACAATATTTTGTTTAAATATGTCCTTTTGATACATTATTAACATGTTGCTATTATATATATATATATATATATATATATATATATATATATATATTGTGTACAACTAATACACAGTCTTCTGATATTATTATTTTGCCTTATAAACATCCAATTAAAAAAAAAAAAACAGAATCTGTCTCTAGGCTCCCTAATGCATATTGTACCATGACCTAGTTTTGCTTCATACAATACAATTATTAAATTCTAAGGGTTTATAACACTTGATATGTAACTCTAATGAACAATACCAACTTTTAGTTAATACGAGGGCTATCCAGAAAGTAACAGACGTTTTGAAATAAAAAATTTACAAAATGAAAAAACAAAATTTTTCTATATACATTTGAAAGGTACACTCTTAAGCTATTTTTCTACATAATTGCCATTCAAATTAAGGCACTTATCATACCATGGCACAAGTTTTTCAATACCGTCTCTGTAGAAATCTGCCGCCTGCGATTTCAACCACTGGTTTACACCGGCATGCAGT
The DNA here is from genome assembly GCA_034769895.1 of Magicicada septendecula. Lineage (NCBI taxonomy): Eukaryota > Metazoa > Arthropoda > Insecta > Hemiptera > Cicadidae > Magicicada > Magicicada septendecula. The sequence goes on along the minus strand of CM068367.1, from coordinate 976,372,819 downwards.
TCGGCGTCAGTATCAAAGCGTTGTGTAGCGAGCCATGTCTTCATCGCTGGGAAGAGGTGATAGTCGCTCGGCGCCAAATCGAGGCTGTATGGTGGATGATCGAACACCTCCCATCCAAAACCATCGAAGAGCTCTCGGGTACGATTGGCCGTGTGTGGACGTGCGTTGTCATGAAAAAACAAAACCTTCGCACTAAGTTTTCCCCGATGCTTGTTTTGTATCGCGCGCCTTAACTTTCTCAGTGTTTCACAATACCTCTCTGAGTTAATTGTTGTGCCACGTTCAAGAAAATCAACGAGAATCACTCCTTCAGAGTCCCAAAACACAGTAGCCATGATCTTTCTTGCTGGCAGCGTTTGCAAACACTTCCTTGGTTTCTTGGGAGAATTTGTGTGTCCCCATTCCATCGACTGCCTTTTTGTTTCACTATTGACATGCTTCACCCAAGTCTCATCCCCAGTTACGATACGATCAATAACTTTGTTACCATTTTTGTCATAATCTTCGAGGAAAGTTAGTGCTGCAGCCAGTCTCTGTTTTTTGTGGTCTTCCGTTAGGATTTTCGGAATCCACCTAGCAAAAAATTTGTGGTAACCAAGCTTTTCCGCCACAATTTCATACACCAAACTCTGTGAAATTTGGGGAAAATGTTTCGAAAGTTCCGTAATCGTGAAACGACAATCTTCACGAATTTTGTCGTTGATTTTCATCTCCAGTTCATCAGTCACAAGGCTAGGTCTACCACTGCGGTCCTCATCGTGAACATTGGTACGGCCATTTTTAAAATCAATGCACCATTGCCTCACTCGGCTTTCACTCATTATTCCTTTTCCGTACACATCACAAAGTTGGCGATAAATTTCAATTGGTTTGTGATTTTTTTGCCAACAAAAACCTAATCACAGAACGCACCTCACAAGTGGCGGGATTTTCTATTGCAGCGCACATTTTAACACGTCACAGAGAGCAAAGTAAGAGGGGCACATACCGCATGCTACCACAGCTGGATGCGTACTGAGTGTAGGAACGTTCTGACACCAAGATGGCGGCTCTATCCCCGCCCACCGCCGCAGTCGCTCAAAACGTCTGTTACTTTCTGAATAGCCCTCCTATCTGCAACGATACAGCCATATGCTGTATTAATCATTGATTTAAATAAATATAAAATTTGTAAAATTATTATAAGTTAGGGGTAAATGGACAGGTCTGGGATTGTAAAAATGTTTCATTGTTATACTAGGGGAGAAATTAACCTGTTCCAACAGGCAAAGAACACCTGCTCGATTGTATGTATGTTACGCATGTATCTTCTGTGTGTAAGTGATGCATGTACAGACAGGAATCTCAGCTACCCTCCCCAAGTAATTATTTTAATTCACTGTGTGAAAACTAATTAGTGTATAAACAAACAAAATGCACCAAAGTGTGTGTAAATTTTATAGTTATCCACAGTAAGAAAATGACGTTAATAGGACACACTACGCGAAGTCCGTGCGAAATAAATGTGCCAAAAATATGCAAGTAACACTAAGACGCTCAAATTAATACAGTGAGTGCTTAATCAAATTAGCTATGATTTGTGCTATCTCGATTCCGTACAAAAAATTGCCATTTGCAAAAAATTACAAATATATGAAAAGGTTTGGGAGTGGGGGCTAGCATGTGATCTGCAGGTCTCGACAGGATAATTTCAGAACCAACAGGTGCGGAATCTCGAGAGGGTATAAATTAAGGGTTCGACTGGAAACCCTTCTCTTCTTTTCAAAACACAGTTGCAGTCGGACACGCTGTCCGTCGGCAGAACAGTTTATTTTGTTATAAGTCTCATTTATGAACGAATAAAGACGTTCAGTAATTATATTTACAATATTACGGGAAACGTAGAGTACCGGGACCATTTAAGTCAGCAAGAGTACCAACAGAGAAGCTACAAGAGCGCCACAAGATTCTAGACATTAGGAGATGCTTTTTAAATGCCTAACAGCCATAAGAGATCCACCTCGCAGCAGATAGTAATTCTCTGGGAGGGACCACACACTACTGGAGAACGACGCTGGACTCTGAACATATCCAGGACTACGCCAAGCCAGGAGTAACAGAAACCCAACGCTGGACCCCGTCAATAAGTCGTAAGGTTATCAAAACTCGAGGTGACATGCATAATGCACTTATAAATGATTCTTTTAAAAGAGCTCATAAAGACTATATAAAGAGACAATGAATTAAAACAAAAAAGGTTTATAATTAGAAATAATGTAATAGACTCTTAAGTAAATGTTTTAGTTGTAAGAATGAGCGATCGCATATAGAGAAATATAGAAAAAAAGAGAGTTTAATTTTGAGATAGTATATTTTTTATCAAAGTAAAATAATTGAAATGATTTGATATTTGCATTTTGTAGAAAAGAATAATTTAAATTTTTAATATGAAACAAATGCCAGTCTAAGAGTAAATAATATAATTTTGAATTTAATTTTTAAAAAACATTGGTATAGACTGAGCAAGCTGAGGTCAGATCTGAGTAAATGAATTCAATTAAAATTACATTTAATTTTATTTTGTTTTAGTAAATCACATTGAATAAATGTCTAGATTAAGATTATTAACATGTCTAGATGTAAGAGTATTTTAAATGTGTGTAACACCGTATATCTTAAGAGATAAACACTTAATAATGAGTGATATCTTGATCAGAGATTATTAACAATGTTTATTATTTACAATGCTTGTTAAACAATAAACATGAAATTTTAACTACTCATAAATCTACTACTCTTATTATAGTTACACCTGGTATCGCTATACAACCTGCATATATAAAAGGTATCATTATATAACACACAAAGTTGTAACGTAGTATAATTGTTGCACCCCACGAACAAAGGGGCTCCACAAAATAAATTATATTTGATATGTATCGTTGTATAAGAAATGTCGCCCATGAACGTGGAGCACGACATGCCTACATTTAATAATTAATGTATGCTCTATCATTACCAGTGTTTGATAATTTATATGTTATAACTAATATTATATTTTAATTATTTTTGTATGTTAGTTATTTTAAAATTGTTGTGTGTATTGTATTGTAATAACGCAACTGGCGCCCACTCCAACAAGCAGGTGTAATTGTAACATGAGTAGATAAAAATAAATAAATAATAATAACTAAACAATAAATAAATAAAAGCACGCATATGTTTCACCAATAATAAATTATAAATAAATATTTTAATAATAATTCACTATGGCAGCACCAGAAGGCTTAAATATAGAAGCACTCCAAACCATGATGCGTGGCTGGGTGGACGAATTAAGTACAAACCAAAAAGAGGAAAATAGAAAGAAAATAGAAGAGTTAAAAGAATTTAGTACAAAGCAAATGCAAAAGAATAGAGAAGAATCTAAAGCCGAATTCAAAGAATTAAAGAGGGCTAATAAAGAATTTAAAGCTGAATTAGCTAAAACTAATGAACAAATACAAAAGAATAGTGAAGAAAGTAGGGCCGAATTTGAAGAGTTTAAAGAACAACTGACTACAAAACTCGAAGAAACTAATACAAGAATAGAAATATTAGAAAATAGAGTAGAACAGTCGCTAAATGAACAAGCTATTAAAATCGAGAATAGGTTTAAAGATCAGAAAACAGAATGGTCGAAAGAATTAAAAGAAAGTATTAAACAATTAGCCGAACACTGGAATGACAAGTTTAGAGTTTCAAAGCAGGAACAAGATGTGAGGATTAGAACAGTTAGTGAACAAATCCGAGAAAACGTTAATAAAACGCAGGAAATAGAAGCCTGAACGACGACGTTGGAAACTGCTGTAGTAGAGTCTGCAAAATCCACCAAGGACTACTCAGGTGAAATGAACACACTTAAGGAAGATCTACGTGGTGAAGTAGAACGTCTGAGAACGGAGATCAAGAAACGATCGGCGAGACAATGATGTTCACTGCACCCATAGAAGAAAGAAGTAAGATAACCTTTGCAGGTAACAAAGGGGAAAATAGCATGGAATGTTTGGCAAATATTGAGAGAGAAAGTGAAAAAATGGGAAGTATGAGTGACGACGAGGAGAAAGTGAGTTTTGTCACCCATCATTTAAGAGATTCTGCAAGTCAATGGTACTCCATAATTCGAGACAATATAACCACGTATCAGCAATTCAGGGAAGCATTCGAAAATAGGTACTGGAATATCCACACTCAAAGGCAAGTACGTGACCAATTGGAGTATGGTAAATATAATCCGCATTGATGCCAGAATATTGAACAGTACACTATAGCGCAGATTGAACGCGTAAAACATTTAAAACCAAAATTTTCTGAGTATGAGATAGTGTCTAAGTTGTCTTACCATTTCCATAGAGATATCCAGTTAGCTATATATACGCAGGGTGTCAAAACGATCGAACAATTCTTAATACTTGTCACTCAATCACAAAATATTAACAAGAGTAACACTTCGCCACACAATCAACAAACACGCATTAATTATCACGCATACAACCATAGTGATAAAGCACGGGAATGTGATGATATGCAAAACCGTGATAATTATAAGCGAAATTATATGCCGCTAGAGCACAGTGTAAAGCAAAACACAGCTGTGAATAATGCACGCGACGTACAGAAGGAACAACACGCTAAGAGAAACGTGCATGATACAAATTGGAAGAAAAGGTTTAGTAAACAATACGACCGCTCTGTATCCACAATGCAGAGCAAGAGAGAGAGCACAGATGAGGAAATAAAAGTGAGACAGCAACAAGGCCCTGTTCAACCATCCTGTTCCCGCGACACAAAACAATGACGTAGAAACAGGACGTGCGGCTACACAATAAACAATATATATATCCGTGCGATGTGAGAAATGAGTTATTAGACACCGACAGGAAGGTGACACCAAATCAACCAGAAATAAATTGTCCTATAATTAATGTACGAATTAATGGATGTAGAATTGAAATGTTAATCGTTACAGGTAGCCAATTAACTGTACTAAACAATAAGTGGGTACAACAAAATAAAAATTATTTTAAACAAACGGCTATTTTACCTGTCAATAATATAAATGTTATTACAGCCATGAATAAGAGAGAAAAGGTGAGACAGCAAGCTTACATAACTTTAAATTGTAAGGACTTAGAAATAACATATACTATGATCATAATGAATAAACTTATATATGACGGAATTATTGGAATAGATTTATTAAATACTTTAAGTGGAAGGATTGATATCAATAACAATAAGATGTTATGTAATTATAAGAATGTTCTATATGAATTAATTATGAATGAAAATGAAGAAAATGGTGAGGTAAATGAAAAACCTATTGTCGTATCCAAGCCACGTATACGATATGCACCTACTCAGCATGATAATACACCCGAAGAAGGAATGTCATCTCAGGAAGAAGCGAAGTTATTTAAATTAATAGAAGAGTATAATAAAGTATTCAGTGATGTACTGATGCAGACCACAGTCTACGAACATGCTATTATGGTATCAGACCCTACAAAATTTGTCAGATGAACGTATCCAATACCCATGAAGTACGAGGGAGAAGTTGAACTGGAAATACGACGGATGATAGAAAATGACATCATTGAGCGGTCAAACAGCAACTTTCTTAATCCTCTAGTTGTAGTAAAGAAGAAGAGTGGAGAAGTACGTTTATGCCTGGACATGAGGAGTTTGAATAGCGTCATTCGACGTGAATTCGATTGTGCACCACCTGCGGACGAGTTATTTGTAAAGTGTGAAGGAGCACGTTATTTGACTAAGTTGGATTTACGGTCGAGTTTTTGGGAAATTCCAATTAGAAGAGAAGATAGAAAATACACCGCCTTCCTATACAAAAATAAATGCTATCAACACAAGGTAGTTCCCTTTGGTTTGAGCACGAGTTTGGCTGCGATTGTAAAATGTCGAGAAAGCATTAGGACCAGAAGCGGAGCCTTACACCATAGTATTTGTGGATGATATCTTGGTAGTATCAAAAACACTTGACGAACACATTGAACATCTTAACACTATATTCCACAAGGTTAGGGAAGCCCATATATCCCTTAACCTTATAACACTATCTTAATGGAATAATAACTCATGGATATGATTTAATAACATAATGATTTAATCTGTGTAACATAAATTCAAATTATTGGAAAATTCCATTCGATACATAAGGTTGTCACAGGGTCGATATTTATCTCAGGATTTATAATTAAATAATTTTAATATATTTCGTGGGAATTCTTGTGGCTGCTACGAAAAGTTCCTTTGCATGTTGATTAATAATAGAGAGTACCTTTACAAACAATATATTACTTATAATCTAAAAATTTACACAAATTATATATTAAGTTACATACAAGTTTGACGATATTCAATTTGTCCGTCTCAGAAAATAATGTAGTTTATTAATGTGTACAATAAATGTTTCCTTGTAATCACTGTTCGCTTAGAGATTGAATTTGGTTGCACTTTAAAATGTTTACTAGTGATTAGTGTTAGTGTAAATTGTTATATTGTCTAGTGGTTGTTCCTTGTTGAAAAAAAAATATTGTCAAATTATACTTTACACATCTAGACGATATTGCTGAAGGGTTCCTGGTCTATTCTGAATATTTTTCTTGATTGTGTGTATTATTTGTTCATAAAAATTGTAGTGGAAGTATTATTATCTTCGATGATGGTCCTTCAGATCTTCTTCCACAAACGGGTTATCTATTTTTATATACTTTTTATTACCTCTAGACACGCACTATACAACTGCTTTCCATCACAATTAACAATTAAGTGTTATTTCTTCTTTTTTAGTCATAGAACTCATACAAATTTCTTAAATTTTGATTGGTCATTTATGTACAGTTTAAATGTTATAGGATCAACACCCATTACCTACATTATATTTTATAAATTACCTTTAATAGATAATTTTATTATTATACTCTAATTATATATGCAATGTTTATACAATTATTAATTAGATAATTATAAACAATTTGATACTAAACATGCCTCAGTTTATAACTGTAAAACCTTATTAATTTGAATTTCTATGATATGTGGTGGAACAATTTGTTATGAATGATTGTAATTTCTACTTTGACTACCTGAGATAAATATATTTACATAAATTAACTGGTGACATAAAATCTTATAACATATAACAAAACTCTTAATAATAATAATTGTTTTTGACAGTTTTAGTTTATTTATACTGCTAAACTATTGTCTGTATGATAAACTAAAATTCTGTCTAATAATAACAATAAAACACTTTTCATACAAAAATAATTAACACTGTTTAACAGTAGTCTGTGTCACTATTTATATTCTGTCACTCATATAACTGTAAGGTTTGTGTCCCTTTTTCTATCCTTAAAATATGTCGATACAATTTTGTTAATACAATTTTAATTTATGATTAGGTACTCTTTATTGGGTTTGGTTGTTATTATTCAGGGTAAGTTGATTAGGCCTACTAGGTTTATTTATTTCACTTTTTTCTGTTTACTGCCCTATTCTACTGGGTTATTTCTGGGTTTCTGGATAATATTATATAAGTCAAACCAAATAGTTTTCCTTTAATTTGCTTTCAATTATTATTTCTTGTTTCTTCTCTGGATCGGATTTCACTATTATTTACTATTCTTTTGTAACATTTGTTTCGTTACAACCTAGACAAGTGTGAATTCATAAAATCCTCAATCCAATTCCTAGGTCATATTATTTCATCCTAAGGTATTCAACCCGATCCCATAAAAATATCCAGCATTACCGATTTCTCTACACCTAAGAACATTAAAGGGTTACGAGCATTTTTGGGACTCACAGGATACTATAGAAGATTCTCACAACAATATGCAGATAGAACACAACCATTGCTGGAGTTAACAAAGAAAAATCACAAATGGAAGTGGGAGAAGAAACATCAAGATGCCTTCGACCAAGTCAAGAAGTTATTCATTGAAAATATAATGCTTCATAATCCACAGCGAGATGGAAGATTCGTTATCTACGCAGACACTAGTGACTACGCGTGTGGAAGTGTACTATATCAACAAGATGCTACAGGTGAACACAGTGTCATTGCATATGCCAGTAGAGTATTCAAAGGGGCAGAGAAGCAGTACTCTACATCTGAGAAGGAGATACTTGCTATAGTATACGCCCTGAAACAGTTCCGATATTATATTTACGGAACGCATTTTGAAATACATACGGACCATCAAGTGTTATCATTCCTATTAAAATGTAAAGTAACCAACGCTCGATTATTACGATGTATCCTATCAATCGGTGAGTATTCCTTTACTATAAAATATTGTAAAGGGAAAGATAATTTTATAGCTGATACATTGAATAGATACGTCACAGAAGAGTATGAAGAGGTCTACGAAAATAACCATAAACTGTTACCTATTAAATTTACTGCTGATAATGATGTTGAACACATGCTGAAGAATCTAGCTCAACAACAAGACTTAGATGATGCTACGAGAGAATTCAAGCTACGAGATCACCTATCAGACCATTACAAGGTACAAAATGGAGTCTTATATAAACTAATGAGGCAAGATTGGAAGGTAGTATTACAGTATTCCCTCGCCAACCGCGGGGGTTAGGTTCCTACAAAACATCGCGGTTAGTGAATCCGCGGTTGGTGAAGTTAACTTTATATGGGAAAAGTAAGGTTAGGGGAATCTGAAACAAAGCCAGAAATATAAAATACTGTACAAGTCTTTATTATACAGTATACACTACATTGTTCGAATGTATAAAACCAGTCCAATGATTTCAAATAGCTGACAGTTACTTAAATTATAAAAATTTTCAAAATTTTTAAAATACATACTGTACTGTATTACATTACGTATAACGAAAAAGCCACTAAGACAAGGAAAAAATAGCGGCCAGTTTTTAGTGCTAAGTAAGTCCAATTTTATAGCTTACTACAATTTTCAACTTAAAATTTTAAAATAAAAACAATTTTTAACACACAAACAATTTAAACGCAAAATTTTAATCAAAACAATTTTAAATCGAGGCATGGGAATCGGCACTTGTGGAAGGGTGAGGGACATCAGTTGACTTGCCACCAGATGATTTAAAATAGCATAAAAGAGAAGTCTGCTTCATTTTATTTTGAAACTACTTCTGAAGCTGCTTGTATGGAGATAATAAATCCTCCAAACCCCGTTTGAATTTTATACTCCGCTCCATGATGGGATCGATGTCAAGAAAAAATTCAGCGAGATTGTTAGCCAAAAGTATTCCTTTGCTTAGGCTAGAAGACGTCATTTCTCTCTGTTCTTCTTTGTCCTCCTCATCATCATCCCCATCCTCACTCGATCGTATTATTTCTTCCAATTCATCTTCATTCAACTCCTCCTTGTGTGACTGAAGAAGTTCTTCGACGTCGTCATCTTTCATGTCTGCCAATCCTTCACCTCCCAGATGTCTTGCAACATCTACAATATCCTTAACGGCTGGGAGTTTGTGTTGCAAACGTTGATTAACACACTCCTTCCACAGCTTGGACCAACAGGCATTCAAAGTTGACTGTTTTACTTCGTCAAGAGAGTCTTTAATAATGGTGATGGAGTCAGTGATGTTGAACAGTTTCCAGCAATCAGTGACTGTCAGACTTGGGTCATTCTCCATAGCTTCCAGTATTCTGTTGAATGTTATAACTATGAAATGTCTAGATAAAATTTTTTTTTGTAAGTGGACGGTGTAACGAGGGTTGCTGACAGATATACGATGGCTCGGTAACATGTTGTTCAAGACAAGGGAAGGCAAGGGTTTAGGTGAACAATGCCTAAAGTCGCAGCAGTTGTACGGTGAAGCGAATTGCGGGTGACGCGCAACGGCCCAAGATAGACAAAGGCGAAATATATCACTAAGAAGAAACAATAGAAAGGAAAAGCCTGACTTGAATAGACAATACGCTTCCACTATGAACGAACGACGGGACGTCCAGCTTTACCAGAAGGGTACGCGACGAAGAAAGGCTTGGAGAGCAAGATATAGCAGCTGTCTGGAATACTCAGAATTGACCACACTCGTCGTGGGAACGACTAGGAGAAACTAGTTGACAATACGAGAAATTGGTCACGGGTAAGAAGCAGGACAGATGGTGCACAAAAAGAGCAGATGAAAAGGGCCACACAACAATTAAAAAGCACTGTATCCATCAAGGACAAGTACGCCAAAATACGAGGGTGATAGACAGCCGTGAAATTGGTCATCCAACTCAAACGATGGGGTGGAGCCAACCATGAACGGGTATGGGCGGAGTAACTTGTGAGAGTACAAGGAGGGGCTTTCTCCAGGAAGACAGAGAAAGAACCAATGGAAACGAAGCTGAAGTACGAGAAAGGACTTAAGTGGGGAAGAGTAAGAAAATAGTGGGAAGAGTAGAGGGATGATAAATACACAGGACGAGGGTGAGATTAAGGAGTCTTTACCAAATTTTTCGAGAGAGTCTTTACTAAAAACGTCGGGAGTCGATAACTAAAGTTACGGAGAGTCGGTGAAGTCCGTTATAATGATTCAGAGTAGTGACTAAAACACTTAAAAGTTTTACTAAAAAACTTCGTAAGTCGAGAACTAAGGTTACGGAGAGTCGGTGAAGTTCGTTATAATGATTCGGAGTAGTGACTAGAACACTTAGAGAGTCGAGCTAAAGTTTACGGAAATTCGAAGTAACGGTTCGGATAGTTTACTTAGAATCAAGTGATGTCATCAATAAAACGATCTGTGAAGTGAAAATAAATATATAATAGTGAAAGTGTATACGTGTGAATTACTTCATGTAGGAGTTCCATTCCTTATGCACGCAATGAGACAGTCTTCAACGCAATTGAAGGAGCGTCTACATCTCCATACGCTGAATTAAGTAGTAGAGAGAGAGTCCAGAATGACGACGCGCCGTAGTTTATGGAATACGTCATCAAAGTAAATTTTTTATGTATTAATTTTATTTCTAAATCACCTGTCTGTCTCTCTAAAAGAATCCACATAGAGAATTTCATAATATAGGATATACTCATTTAAAACTTACTTATAAATGATAAAATCACAGTGTTTTAAAATTATAGAGAATTATAGACAGCACACTATTATGAATCCATTTAAAATTATACTTATAATGAAATGAGCAATTAGTTTGTAAGAAGTAATTCATGCTTTAATGATACTATGATACTCAAAAGTAATCGTAGGATAAAAGGAATACTGAAGTGTGAAGAGATATTTTAGTTTCTTTTATAATTGTTTTATTTTATTGGTAGAAATAATGTATTAAAATACTTCTTGATAACCAATTGTTAATCAAATTTGTACTATGATACCAATAACAATAATCGTTAACGTAATAAATGTAGTAGTATACAGACAAACCCGTCTTATATATTTATTAAAGAAAACCATATTAAATTAATCATTAGAATTAGCTGTCAATTCCTTCCAAGTAATATTAAATAATAGAGTAATATAACCTGTGATTACATAACTACTAATGAATAAATTATTATTACAATTAAAAAACCCTGAGATAGTAAACGTTGACAATTAATATTAGCATTGCATTTGACGCCCACACTAGGGAACATAATTAAGATAATAAATTAATTTATGCAAGTAAATTTGCATAAATAAAATATAGTTAAATTTGGCGCTCCAACAACGCGGAGCATAGCTGATTAACAGTAAATAAAACAATAACTATAAACAGTAATAGTAACTAAAAATATTTAGTTATATTTGCCGCCCAAAGAACGTGGGGCATTACAATTGTCAATTACTCCCAATAAAAACAGTTATACCGCCCAAAGAACGTGGGGCATTACAATTGTCAATTACTCCCAATAAAAACAGTTATAATGTGCGTCGTGTATAGTATCGCTTGAATGTTTCGATATTTCCTTGGTCCATCGGTTGTATGAGTGAAGTAGTATTTGGGGGCAGAAATACAACTTCAACATTTGGATGGGCGAACTGGAGAGCCTCGGGGTGTCCTGGAGCGTTATCTAAGATCAGGAGAACCTTGAAGGTTAAGTTTTTCTTGGATAGATACCGTTCAACATCAGGAACAAAGCAGTTATTCAGCCAGTCCATTGACAATGCACCTGTCACCCATGCTTTCTTGTTTGCACGCCAAAACACTGGAAGATGACATTTGTTTTTTCCTTTCAAGGCACGTGGATTCAGCGATCGATGCACTAACATTGGTTTCACCATACAGTCACCAGAAGCATTAGCACACAAGAGCAGGGTGATACGGTCTTTTGAGACCTTGAAACCTGGTGCAGAGCGTTCAGCTTTAGAGATGTATGTCCTCTTGGGCATGCGCTTCCAAAACAGACCTGTTTCGTCTGCGTTAAATACCTGTTCCAGCAAATATCCTTTATCTTCAATTAATTTTTTTAATTGTTCAGGATAACTCTCAGCAGCGCTATGATCAGCTGAGGCTGTTTCTCCCACTATTTTCAAATTGTGAAGGCTATGGCGGTGGACGAAGCGAGCAAGCCATCCCTTACTAGCTTGAAATTTAGATTGGCCAACACCTTGCTCTAAATGTTTGTATATTCTCAGTGCCTTTTCACGTATAACTAAGCTACTTAAAGGAACTTTCTTTTGTGTTTGGTCTTCAATCCAAACATTAAATGCCTTTTCCATCTTTTCAATAATGGGATCACGAGGCATAAAGGTAACTTTAGCACTAGAAGCAGTTCCACTAGCAACACTAGCTTTTATTGTTTCTTCACTTTTTTTTATTGTTCTTATAGTTGACTCGTTGACAGCCATTAACCTGGCCACAGACGCAGCACTCTCGCTGCGCCCTAACCTGTTCAAAACATCGAGCTTTTTCTCCAGCGGTAGTACATTCCTAGCCCTTTTGGCTAGCTTATCACCGCCAATTATGTTTTCCAAACGTTTGGAACACATTATGACAAAAGGATAGTTTATAAAAGAGTAAATTAACACTAGATAATAAGAACAACGCACACTAAAAACTAAAGAACACGCAATACGTCACGGCAGAAGAGCAACGCGTGACTGACTGACTTCAATCCGATTTGAAGGGATATGTGTGCACGAAGTGCTGCCTAGCGGATGCTACTACAAACCACGTATAAGCGAATTCCAGCCCCGCAGTTGGAAATTACTGCGCATTTATAAAACCGCGTATAAATGAATTCCGCGGTTGGAGAACCCACGGTTGACGAGGGATTACTGTATTAACAAATGATATGTTGCATAAATTGATTCAACCAACACACAAACGTTTAGCACATGCTGCTGCACTTAAATGTTACTTGAGCCTACGTGAAGATTTCACCATCAATAATATGTTCAGGAAGATTAAAAACGAAAGTAAGAAATGTTATGAGTGTCAAACAGCAAAAGGACCGAATCTACATACCTATGTGGAAATGCAGAGTATCCAGAAGGACCAGAAAGGAGAGCTAATTGCAGTGGATTTTTTGGGACCACTTCCAAGATCAAGTCGTGGAGTGAAACACATACTTGTCTGTATTGATGTATTTTCCAAAGCCGTCCATCTGTATCCAATTATGCGACCCACAACTAAAGTTGTTTTGAAAATACTCTTGCAGAAATACATTCCCGCATATGGAAAAATGAAGAAGGTACTTAGCGACCAAGGAGTGCAGTTCCAAAGCGATGTATGGGAGAAGACTCTTCATGAAAATGGAATCCAACCTGTACTCACATCAGTACGACACCCACAGGGAAATCTTGTGGAAAGAGTAAATAAAGAGTTAGGTAAATATCTACGAATTTACTGTCACGACCAACACAACAAATGGGCAGAGTATTTACCTTTCTTTGAGAAAGCAATAAATGAAAATTATAGCGAAGCAACAAGTTATACGCCAATCGAGCTAGATGAAGACAAAAAACCTATTAGATTCTGAACCAAATATATAAGCAAGCCAGAGAATCAAAATGCACCTATTCCATTAAGTGTAAAGGTTGAGTATGCTAAACAACGCATCATAGAACAAGGTAACAAGAGGAGAGAAAAGTTTAATAGAACACATAAATTACAACGATTCGATGTAGGAGAACAAATTCTATTGAAAGCTAATCCCGTCGGAAAACGCATTGACAACACAGCGAAGAAATTCTTCCGGCTGTACAATGGACCTTATACGTTGAAACAACGCGTGGCAAGACACACGTTCATCATATATGATGAGAGGAAGGAAAAGGACATCGGCAAATATCATGCGACATCATTCAAGAAATTCTACGTATGAATAACGAGAAGAGGGAGTGAGAAGAACAATGCCACTGAGCCCGTCCAAGGTCAACACACAGCTCAGCTGTATAATGGGAGGTGCAAATATTGCATACCACCACTGGCGAGTGTTATACTGACCTACTCAATATTATGTGTCATTTAACTGATGTAAACTAAGTTAAGCTAGTATAATATTATTTTTATTTGTCTAGAACAAACAGACAAAAATTTAAAAAATAAATATTTATTAAATTTTTTCTAGCAGAGGAATAATGCAACGATACAGCCATATGCTGTATTAAGCATTGATTTAAATAAATATAAAATTTGTAAAATTATTATAAGTTTGGGGTAAATGGACAGGTCTGGGATTGTAAAAATGTTTCATTGTTATACTAGGGGAGAAATTAACCTGTTCCAACAGGCAAAGAACACACCTGCTCGATTGTATGTGTGTTACGCATGTATCTTGTGTGTGTTAGTGATGCATGCACAGACAGGAATCTCAGTTACCCTCCCCAAGTAATTACTAAAATAATTATTTTAATTCACTGTGTGAAAACTAATTAGTGTATAAACAAACAAAAGGCACCAAAGTGTGTGTAAATTTTATAGTTATCCACAGTAAGAAAATGACGTTAATAGGACACACTACGCGAAGTCCATGCGAAATAAATGTGCCAAAAATATGCAAATAACACTAAGACGCTCAAATTAATACAGCGAGTGCTTAATCAAATTAGCTATGATTTGTGCTATCTCGATTCCGTACAAAACATTGCCATTTGCAAAAAATTGCAAATATATGAAAAGGTTTGGGAGTGGGGGCTAGCATGTGATCTGCAGGTCTCGACAGGATAATTTCGGAACCAACAGGTGCGGAATCTCGAGAGGGTATAAATTAAGGGTTCGACTGGAAACCCTTCTCTTCTTTTCAAAACACAGTTGCAGTCGGACACGCTGTCCATCGGCAGAACAGTTTATTTTGTTATAAGTCTCATCTATGAACTAATAAAGACGTTCAGTAATTATATTTACAATATTACGGGAAACGTAGAGTACCGGGACCGTTTAAGTCAGCAAGAGTACCAACAGAGAAGCAGCAAGAGCGCCACGAGATGCTAGACGTTAGGAGATGCTATTTAAACGCCTAACAGCCATACGAGATCCACCTCGTAGCAGATAGTAATTCTCTGTGATGGACCACACACTACTGGAGAATGACGCTGGACTCTGGACAACGCTGGACCCCGTCAATAAGTCGTAAGGTCATCAAAACTCGAGGTGACATGCATAATGCATTTATAAATGATTCTTTTAAAAGAGCTCATAAAGACTATATAAAGAGACAATGAATTAAAACAAAAAAGGTTTATAATTAGAAATAATGCAATAGTCTCTTAGGTAAATGTTTTAGTCGTAAGAATGAGCGATCGCATATAGAGAAATATAGAAAAAAAGAGAGTTTAATTTTGAGATAGTATATTTTTTATCAAAGTAAAATAATTGAAATGATTTGATATTTGCATTTTGTAGAAAAGAATAATTTAAATTTTTAATATGAAACAAATGCCAGTCTAAGAGTAAATAATATAATTTTGAATTTAATTTTTAAAAAACATTGGTATAGACTGAGCAAGCTGAGGTCAGATCTGAGTAAATGAATTCAATTAAAATTACATTTAAATTTTATTTTGTTTTAGTAAATCACATTGAATAAATGTCTAGATTAAGATTATTAACATGTCTAGATGTAAGAGTATTTTAAATGTGTGTAACACCATATAGCTTAAGAGATAAACACTTAATAATGAGCAATATCATGATCAGAGATTATTAACAATGTTTATTACTTATAATGCTTGTTAAACAATAAACATGAAATTTTAACTACTCATAAATCTGCTACTCTTATTATAGTTACACCTGGTATCGCTATACAACCTGCATACATAAAAGGTATTGTTATATAACACATAAAGTTGTAACGTAGTATAATTGTTGCACCCCACGAACGAAGGGGCTCCACAAAATAAATTATATTTGATATGTATCGTTGTACATCTTATTGCTCAAGACATGCCCTTTTCCTTGTATATTATCAATAATATAAGTTGAGTTCTTGTACAAGTAGGCAGCATGTTAATTATTCTTATTACTATATTATACACATTTTATACTTCTCATATCTTACTCCTAATTACACATCTTATTTCTTTTTACGTTTTACCATTGCTTGTATTATTTTGACGTCTTTATTTTCTGGTTAATTTACTAATGAAACATGCATCTTGGTGCAACAAGTCATTCTCATTAAAGATATTATTAATGGTCCATTATTAGTGATAGTTATTATTTATTTTACTGACCAAATGTCAGTTCACTTATCACTTGTTATATTAATAGTATTTACATTAACTTATTATTGATATTTCTGTTATTTTTGAATGTACAAGTTTAGTCTTTTATACCCTATCACATTTCATCATGTTAATATACTATAATACAATAATTACAACATCCTTGTGACCTAATCTTTGTTTTAGAATGGTCTATTTGTTTTCTAGTTTCATTTAGATATAACATATAATAGGTTTATAGTATATTTACTAAGTATTTTGTGTTTACAAGTGTTTTTTCAGATTTTGTTAGGTTAGGTTGTCATATTTACCTTCACTGACTTAATTTAGTTCACATTCTTTGTCTTTATTATTTATTTTGATCACTTATTACTATTTATTAATAGTAATCTTTACTACTTGTAATTGTGATTACAATTATTCGGTTTTTTCTAGAATTCTAAGGACATTTTAAATTACAAAACAGTCCTGGTTCTGACATTCAGTTTGGCTGTTAGTTTTGTTACATAAATGCTATAGTCTTAATGCCTGATACAGCCTTATAATCTTATACTATAGATTATTACAAATTTCATTATACTAATAAATAACCCTTCACTCTACTAATCTGTTGGGTAACTTTTATTTTATGTATAAGTTATAGTTATAGTCATGTCTTTTGGTATGTCTTGTCTGTCACTTTATTACTTATGTTTCTTACATTGTAGGATTCTATATTTTAATCTATTCATTCTTTAGATACGGTATATTGTTCTTTATTTATGTGTGGTTGAGTTAGTTTAAACTCTTTTTACTTTATAAAATTAACTGTTTTTTTGTATTATTCACTTGACATCACCTATACACCCTACGTACCTATACGTATTCACCTATTCACTTGAATTGTAATACACCCTTTATAAGTTATTTTTGGATTGACCTGATTCTTTTCCCTGTATATTTTTATCTATTTATTGTAGCTTTTAGTACTGTATAATTTGGTGATGCTACAATATATATATATATATATATATATATATATATATATACATAAAATAATATACTTAATTCAATCCATATGGTCCATATAGCAAACATGTTTTCATTTCCATATTTTCTATTTAGGTAGATTTAATACAGTGATAATCAGCTTACTACTAAAACTAACAACTCAGAAACTAGATTTATGTAAATAAGTACCTTTAATTTATATAAAAGAGTTGGTGAAAATCAAATTTAAAATCTTGTACATCTATTTTTTAACAGAAAAATTATAAATTATTATTAAAAGGGCATGGCTTACTTTAAAAACTTGATGCAGTGCCACATCTGTTAACCAGGTGTTCCCTTCAGGATCAACAGTGATTCCGTGAGGTAAATAAAACAAATCACGGCCCCAACTGTTAAGAATTTCACCATTTCGAGGGTTGAGTATTAGTACTGTATCCTCTTTAATTGGACCCTGGCTTATCTGCTGAAAGTGGTTAGTTTCATTAAACGACCTAACAGACAAACATACTAAAATGTAACTGATCAATTATATCTAATAAGAATGAAATTTATAGATTACAGTTTAAAATTAAATATGTATTCATTCAACAATATGTATTTATTCAAAATTTGACAATTAAAAAAAAAATACATACAACAGGAGATTTTAAATGGTAAAATATTGTTCACACTGGGAATTTGACACATAGTCAGGAGAAAATGTGTTTTTTTTTTCAGAACAATAACAATAAAGATAATGGGATCATGTCACAAACAAGGACATTACTACTCTGACTAATGATGAATCAACAGCACATAAATTAGAAAATACTGGAATAGTATGGAAATATTAACAAGATGGATCACAATTGATTGTCCAAAATGGAAAATGCTAAAAATATGAAAACATAGAAACATAAGAGTATAGAAGAAATTTGTAAAAGAAGATGGACACAATAGAAGAATTAAAAGAAATGCTGTTTCTTTTGTATATAGGGTTTGCAACCTTAATTCAGGTACAATGATTATTTTTCACCCCTATCAATCTAGTCAATTAAGAAGTTGATAATACTGTACCTAGCATCCCATACACGAGGCCCACGATGGAATATAACAGGCTGGCCAACACTGTTCACTGTAACACCACTCACTTGTCCAACTTTAATTGCTGAACCCCATCCTGAAATTTCATGAGGTCGTCCAACAAGCATTCCTTCTTCATCCTGAAAATCATATAGGTATAACTAGACTTTATCACATGCAACAGTTGCATTAACTATTATATTAAAGTAATGGATTTTATATTAAATGAAAAAAAATCCACAGAAATGTCTCTCTCAACAAAAATTTAAATATTTTCAATTTTTGTAATGCATATTACTTTCTTCTCTATTCACCCTATCCCACCCGCCCTCTCATGCTTCTTCTACCTGCCCTTATTTCCCCTGTTTGCTTTTTCTGTTCCTGTCTAGTGAAAGATAAAGAAAAGAGGGTACAAAATGGAAGAAGGAAGTCACTTTTATTCATTCCATCACATCTAATATCCTTGTAACAACATGACATGCTAGCATCAGATTTTACATAATACAAAATTTGCACATGTGTATGCAATGTATTCATGTAAATGTGTATATATATATATTTTGCAATAGGTAGAATTTGGATATGAAATAGTAAATTACCTCTAAACGTATGATAGCATGTTGCAATGAAAGTTTGTCTAAGTAAAGACTGCAGGTTCGGACATTGTATAATAGACAATAATCATGTTAAATTTGTTAGTTTAAGTTAATTTTTGGCAGTAAAAAAAATATTTGCTCTGTGTATTGCTGGTAACTTGGTTGTACATAATATCAGATAATATAATCGGTGTATGCCATAAAGTAAGGAAACATTTGAAAAATCTCTCTCTCACTCTCTCTCTCTCTCTCTCTCTCTCTCTCTCTCTCTCTCTCTCTCTCTCTCTCTCCCCCCCCCTCTCTCCCTCTCTCTATTTATGCACCTAAGCATTCAAAGAATTTCGACAATACCGAAACATCGAAGCATGATAATGTTTTTAGGCTTTTGAAACGTATAATGTGGATTACATTTGGTGGATTACGTAAATCATTTCCAGACCACAGATGATCACAAACAGAGCATGTAAAACCAAATTGATTCTCACTAAAACGTTTGCTAAACTCAATGTCAGCAGCGATTATTTCTGTCTTGATGCGTTTACATATAAAATTTCTAGACTGTGGGGAATCGAAAGTGTGGAAGCGTCACATTTTTCGATGACGTTACATTTTTGTGGAATGATCCCCAGCCTAAAAACATTATCATGTTAAAAACAAGTAGTGTTGTGAAGTGGTGTGGAAATATCCATAGGCATATGGCAAGTGTGCGTGTGCGGGTATGTATAACTGTTACAGGATAATAATAAAAAACATATTACATTAAATAAGTTAGTTGGTTGGTTGGTTGGTTGAACAAGTTAAATAGGTACGTTGGGGTATCTGGGCCCAGGGGGTAACTGGGCCTTGGGTTTTTTCCATAAAACTTGTGAGGGTAATTTCACTTCAAGCGGTTGGCAGTACTGAAGGACAATGGCGTCTCCCTTCAACAACCAGTCTCATGTCTCTAAGTGTTGTGGGTTTCGTGTAGCAATTTTTTCAATTTTGTAGTGCAAGATTTCCATAGCAACGTGGTGTCATCTTGATTTCACGAAATATCTACACGTTCACTGTAAGTATTATCAACATTACAGTTAATTTAGCATAAATTAGAAGCATAACAGAACCTTGAAATGTTACTGCCAGCACGTGTTCTCCTTTAGGTTATAAGCTTGAGGGGTGGCCCAGTTACCCCCAAAATCTTTCAAAAATGGGGTAAGTGGGCCAGGTGCTTGGGGCATCTGGGCCCACCTCGGACCCAGTTACCCCAGCATGACCCAGTTACCCCAGCATGACCCAGTTACCCCAAGCACATTAATTATCATCATTATTGTTATTTTTTAATTCCTTACTGAAGTTATTTTGTTTATTTTTTCCTTGTGAATGACTATGTTAAAATAATTTTACCTAGTGTCTAATATTTGAGTTGAAACTGCTAATGTCTAATCTAACCTTACTTTAACCTAGCCTAAACTTTTTTCAAATGTTGTTTTTTCCAGACGATGGTGAGAACATACATCAGAAAAACTCAGAGGCGAGCTGGCGTAAACTACTCTGAAGAGGATTTGGAAAAAGCCATCGAAGATGTTAGGAACGGCAATAGGATCACCAGGGGAGCAGCTACATTCTACAATATTCCTAGGTCTACACTAAAACACCGTATTCTGGGCACTCGTGGTAAAGGATTCACTTCAAGAGATGGTAAGGGCGGTGGTGTTGAATCGTTCTTGTCTGCTGCTGAAGAAGAAGAGATAGTGAACTGTTTGAAAGTAATGGACAAAAATGGGTTTGGCTTATCTCGACACAAAGTTTTGGATCTCGTTCAACTTTACATCAGACAAAACAACATCCCATGTAGATTCAAAAACGAGAGGCCTGGTGTAGACTGATTTATAGCTTTTAGAATTAGGGATCGCTTGTCAATCAAGAAAGCACAAAGCATTGAACATGTAAGGTGCGATCAAATCAACCTGTGGGTAGTGTACAACTTCTTTGAAGTTTTAGCAAAAACTTTAAAAAGAACTGAATCTTGATGGAAAACCGGAGAGGATCTTCAATTGTGACAAAACCTTGTTTTGTCATGACCCGTCAAAAACCAGAGTTGTTGGGGCCACTGGTGCAAAAAGTAAGTGCAAAACGAGTACCACTGGGCGTGAAAACATATCAGTGCTGTTATGCTGTTCTGCGGGAGGACAAATGCTCCCACTACTGTGTGTATTTAAAGGGAAATATGTGATGGAGAATTGGATTGATCAAGATGTTCCATCACAAATTGCAGTTTCAGCAAGTTCACGGGGATGGATGGAAACAACTTTATTCTTCAATTGGTTTCGTGATGTGTTTTTACCGAATACAGGTGAAGAAAGACCAGTACTGTTAATGGTCATACTACTCATATTTCAACTCAATTGATTAGATTAGACCAGCAAAATCAAGTCACCATTATGAAGCTACCTCCCCATACCACACACCTATTGTAGCCTCTGGATGTGGCGGTTTTCAAAAGCCTCAAGACCAAGTGGGACAGCGAATTGTGTAAATGGCAAAGAGCAAATCCACGCAAAAAAATCCCTAAACAGGAATTTGTCTCACTTTTAACCAGACTGACCCAAGATGTGCCCAGAACAAATATTATCAATGGATTTAAGACTACTGGAATTTATGATTGGGAAGTACAGGGGGTCAACAAAGAAGCAATCCCAACTTCAGTATTCAAGACAACTGATCTGGAGAGGTACAAAAAAAATTGCCCAAACCCTAATGCTGTGCCGCCAGAAGTAGCCACAGTGCCACAAGAAATAGACTCTCACTCAACAGACACAGTGCCTTCGGAAATAGCTGCTAACCCTACAGACACAGCGCCACTGGAAGTAGTTGCTACCCCTACAGCCACAGTGCCACAAGAAGTAGTCTCTTGCTTAACAGACACAGTGCCACCAGAAGTAGCTGTTCCCCCAGGCGGAGTTCCACTGCAAGTAGAGCAAGATAGTACATCCACAGTTGCAAACCCACCGGGAGTAGCCAGTACATCCACAGGAGTATGTCGCAAAAGTTTTGAAGAACTGTTATTAGACATGCTTATGAAAGAAAAAAAAACCTGAAACAGCTGATAAAAAGCGTAAAAGACTTGTGACCAACTGTGAGATTATTACATTAAAAGAATATCTATTAATGAAAGAAAATGAAGAAAAAGAAAAGCAGGAGGAAGCGAACAGAAAGAAACTCAAACAGGCAGCAAAAGAAAAGAAGAAAGAGTTGGAAAAGGTGAACATTTCTAAGCCCGACGCCAGGAACAAAATTAAAAAGAAGAAACTTAATAATACTGATGACAAGACAAGTGAAGAAAGTGATCAGTTATCTGTATGTGACAGTGATGACGATTACGATTTTATGAGTCATTCTGACGAAGAAATAGATTAACATGATGTGAACTCAATACAAGTGGGTGAATATTGTGTTGTAAAAGTTTACAGAAAATCAAAAGAAAATTTCAGGCTGTACATAGCAAAAATGACAAACCAAACGAATGCTGGATACGATGGCATGTTTTTCAAACGTCATTCCCAAACAATGAAGTTTATGGAAACAGAAGAAGAATCCTACGTTGCCAAAAAAGATGTAGTAAGAAAGCTGTCAAAGCCCCTTAAAAGCAGCTCTGCTAGATTCAAAGATATGATCAGCTTCACTAATGATTTGAGTGACTTATTGAACATTTATTAACTACCTATATAGTAATATACTTCAGTATTAGTACCTGAAATTGGATTTTTTTTTACTTCTAATTTTACCTCTTGTTCCTTAATAAAAGTTGTGTTATTCCAAAATTTGAATTAATTTCACACCCAATCGTTATATAGGAGTTCTCTTACATCGTCGATAACTCGACTATGGTGTGGTTCAAATGACTTGTAATTTTGTATGGGGTTTACATGTTTGCCAACAGGCCCACTTACCCCAATTCAAATAACAATAGTTTGTATGAAACCAAGACCCTTATGGGCCAGTTGCCCCAATTTCTAGGGGTAACTGGGCCCATCAGGCTTTTTTTTCCTTCAATTTTAAATATAAAGAAAATTAAATTAGACTATTATATATTTGAAGACTGCATATTGTATTATAAATAAAAAATATTTTAGATATTAATATATTTTATTAGTGGTTCTCAGGCAAGTACAAAGTTACAAGCTCACGTTGTAAAATCATGGCTCAGATACGCCAACTGATCTTATCTTTCATGAAAATAAAAATTTTGACATGAGACTTACACCAGAATATGCATAAATAACATAAACCAAAGACCTATTAAATGGTAATATTTGTTCATAGGCCTAAATTAAAAAACTAAATATATGAGTGTTTTTATAAAGAAAGTTTTATGACCCTGAAGAAAAGTAATAAAATTAAGCTAGTTTTTTGTGCAAGCTTAGCTTTGTTCATAGACATCAATTAAGTCGGTACATGGAATTAAGTTATCATAACTTAGGCCGCAGAGAAAGGGAATATTTCGGCCAATTAAATTGGCTAAAATCTTAGTTGATTTTAGTTAATTATTCTTCATATCGTATAATTCAATCTCTCTTTGAACTAGGTAACTCGTGGTCATTGCTGGTGCTAGTCTAGATGATTGGTCTACGAAAGTGCACAAGCACAAGTCAGAAAGTTCACAACTTGATTGAATATCGAGTGCTAAACCAGTAAGTAAAAGATTGTCCACATAGGCATTTAAAAAGACACTTGTAGTTTGTTGGATTTTGTGTATGTTTAATACACAAAATAAATTACAATTAAAAATTAATTCACTACAAATTGTAGAAGTACCCAACTCGAGAAATACCCTGAACGCCGGACAACAGGAGGAGATTGCAGCAGTATCCTCAGCAGGATCCAGAAGGAACAGCCACATCTATCTTCCGGACTGGACATCTCTTCATTCATCATCAAGGGAAGTAAAATTATTTGTTATAAACTTATTAAAAAACACTTATAAATTTAAAGACAAAAGTACTCATAAAAATAAAATTAAATATTTATGTACTAGAGTATAAGAGAAAATTATTTCAAAATTATAAAAACAAGGTAACAGAGACAGTATAATTAGTTTTATTTGTTGTCATAAACAGTAATAAAACATTTAGTGCAATTTAAAAAAATAATTAATAAATCCGAAGCATTCCAATATAGGATATAACCAACTACTTATTCCATGCGACCCCTGTACATCGAAATATATAATAAAAATTATTATTATTATTTTAAAATATACACATATTTATATAGATATGGAGGTCAGCTTCTACTGATGCAGCTTCTGAATAGTCATGAATATTTCCTATCCTACCTCCATGAAATGGCTAAAGTCTTGTCTGCAGACTGCCTGTACTGTCTGGGTATAGAGGAAAACACGGAACATACATTCTTCAACGTGATAAATGGACCATGAGAAGAGCATCTCTGGTTACAGATATAGAAATGATAAGTCCAGATAACATCGTAAGAACCATGTTAGGAGGGGAGGATGTCTGGAACCGCATACCACAATATCCAGAGGGCATCCTTCATGTGAAGAAGGGAGATTTATGCCTTCTATAGTGTAAGAGGATGAAGATATGAAACCATTGGGCATAGGAAAATGTCCTAGTCAGGAGTAGTGTGGTAAATGGTTCCAGGCTAGTATTCGATTGATGGAGGACGGGTTTTAGTGTGGGTAATCCACTTCATGCTTAAAAGCATTTTCCCTCCTCCTTAAACATTTAAAAACAATATATATATATATATATATATATATATAATATTAAGGTATTATTACTTATTGTTGTTGTTGTTGTTGTTGTTGTTATTATTATTATTGTTGTTGTTGTTGTTGTTGTTATTGTTATTATTATTAGTTGGATTTATTTTAAAGAATCATTTCAGTTACATAGAACTGAATAGGGAAAGGCAGCAAAAATAAAAAGATTTTGCTTGTGGTTTAGGAATAATATTCAAAAAAATTATCCTTGGTTACAGATAATTTTTCTTCTTTCTTTCTTAGCTTCCTCATCTTTTGTTGAGAATATCTGCCAGAATTTTCTTTATATTTTTTATAGTATTGCTCACTCAGATTTCATAGTCTGTAAATCTCTACTTTTAGGCAATTTTCTTAGTATTACGTTTTCATTTTCTTTGTCCTTCATACTTGTTATCATATTTTATATATATTCTCTTATTAATGGTATAATTAATTTCAGGGTATAATCTATGACTATTTTTTAAAACTGTATTGATACAACATAGTTTCTGATCTCTTTCGATTTATAATCCATTTTCAGTGTGAACCTGTTCATGTTTTTATTATATTCTCTCTTGTCCTCAAGCATGCCTTATGTTTTATCTCCTTTTGAAAACGTTTTGTCATTAATCATACCCTTTGCTATCTTATAAGTTATGTTATCTACTGCAGTAAGAACATTTCCACGTTTATATTGATTTCTGTTTCGACAACTCCTCTTTGCCATTGACCTTACGTCATAACAAAGTCACCAAAAGTCATCTACAACATCTTTGTTTTTGCCATTCATCCAATCATTGCAACTTGTCATATTTTTCATCTCTTCAATGTCTTTGATCAGATTTAGTTCTTTGTAGTCTTATCCTCTTTGTTCTTTTCCTTCGTATTTTTGTGCTTTTGTCTGCTTTCATTTTCTTACTCCATTTTATTTGGTCCTATGTATCCTCACCTGTTGAGCCTTTTCTTTTCTATTTTTTATAACCTATTCTACTACTGGGCATATAATTTCCTTTACATTTTATTTTAGGAAGACGATGTACTTAAGTTTCCTTGAAACCTCTGTTTTGATCTTCTTTTTCTTACTTAATGTCTGACTTATACTTCTTATACAACCAGTTATGATCACTCTCCATACCTGCTATCCTTCAGTCCATAAAATTCAGAAGTAACTTCTCTTAATAATAATATGGTCTGTATGACGTTTGATAGATGAAATCCATGTTCTTTTATAGTATCCTCGTGGGAAAGTAGACATCCTTCCACTAATATATTATTTTTTCTAACACAGTTCTAGCAGCATTTTGAGTTTTTGGCATCTTCTCTTATTTCTAGCACCACTTGGTTTCATTTATAATATCTTTTGTATGAAACTTTTAAATTCTTCATTCTTCACTAACATTCTTCATCATGTTTAAATTATTATACCCCTGGTCCTTTTATTTTGTATGGTATCTGAGAGTTACTAATAAAATTCTTTATAATTTACAACTATTATGTCCTCAGTAGGATTAATGACATGATATTTTTGAAACTACTCCTACATCAGTAGATGTTAGTCTTAGGGGAGAGGATAAGTGCTGGTTAACTCCCTCATTCCACTCCAATCCATTATGTCATACTTATGTACAACATACAACAACAATTGAAACATTAATAATTAGGTGAATATGTGATTAACTCTCCTCTATGAGCTAACATAATTTTTCATAGTTATAAAACAATGTGTAGCTGGAATGCTTTGCCACTAATAACAGCGAACTTCAGGTAGCAGGATAAGTATTATTTATAGTAGTGTCTCAAAGAAGTAAGCAATTAAGTGAATACACCATTGCACACTAATAATGCTCTTACTCTCAACTGATACTCTTTGGATTATTTATAAATATATTAAGAGTATGTAAATTAAAAAGTGGACTACATAAATAAAAATGGAACTGCTAAATAAATTAAACCATGTGAAATACCGTACATAAAAAACAATAAATGAATTACAATTAAATAGAAACCAGATGAACTAAACTATTGAAAAATTCTGAGTATTTACTCTATATTCCTGACATGTTACTGTCAAAATACTTTAGAGCAGCTGAACACGTGAAGCAAGGCCTCAGTTTTAACTCAACCATTTGGCACCTGTCTGTTACACAAGAATTTTTGAATGCATCATAATTATATGACAGGTAGACAGACAGACAGATGTCAAAGGTTGGTGTTAAAAATGAGAACTCACTTCACTCATTAAAAAATTTGTCAGAATTAATCTCTTAACATGCTTTGCAAATTTGCAATAATCTTCAGAAAGTTTGTAAGCTATGTTTACAATTTAAAAAAATTTACATTTTATGTAAATTTATTATGTATGCTATTAGTTATGTTTATTTATAAAAAGTATTTGTAAAAGCCTACAGATATATATATGGAAATATACATAAACTTAAAATCTAGGACTAAATTATGTGTCATTTAGGCATTATGGTTACAAATTTTATCTAAAGAAACAATACAGCAGTCAGTAATTTTTAATGTTTATTGTATCATCATTGCTTTACAGTTGTTATTAACTAATAAGAAATTTAGTAAATCAAGGTTTTTGTAAATTAATTTGTAATTTTTAATTCTTAATTTTACTATGAATTAAATTTTAAATTTTGATGTTACTTACTCTTCATAATAGTTATTTATGACATTTGTTAAAAATGATTTGCTACATTAATAGCCAAATATTGTTCAATTTTGACCATCATGTGCATATCTGGATGCATGTTTATGGGAAAAAGTATTTAATGGCAAAATATTTATGGCAAAAAGTATTTAATTATATTCATTTGCAAGTATTAAATTTATATTTTCTGACATATGTTTTACACAAAAGTTTCTGTATTACCTGGGACTGAACATAATAACAAAAACTGATTTATTAATATTTTATTTGTTATGCATAATTAAGTCTCTGGTAATAACAAAAAATGTTCTGTGGAACATATGTCAGATACTAGTTTTTTATTTCCAAATGAAAGTAATAATTTTTTAAAATAGTATTATAACTACAAGAAAATGTATTTACAATCTAACTAAATATCACACACACAGAGTAATTATTCAATCATTTGTGTAAGGGGATGGAGATGCATGCCCACACTTAAAAGACTCCAAAGGACTGCAACAGAGGTTCTGTTACTTATAAGTAAAATTAACATGTTTATAACTAAGAAAAGGCTTTACTAAATACGACTCATTGTATAATATTTAAAAAGTTTTGTCAATACACTTTAGGGAACCATGACATTATAGTTAACATCAAGTATATTTGTACAATATTTTATGACAATATTAACTTATGTTTGAAAAATAAGTACACACTCTCATACTAGCATTACTGAATTGTTTTTGTTTTAGTGTGGGAACATATTGGAAAATCGCAGTTTATATTGTGTGACCACTATCACAGAAAGGTATGACATTTTATTTTAATGGGCTGAGTAAGTACCTGCGGATGGACTGATGACACAGGAGCGTGACTTAGTACTGATCTGACCTGCTTGTAGAAGATATCCCTGAGCGTGTCGGCAGAACTGTAATTAATTACTACTATCAGCGCAGCACAATATTGTATCGTTCGTGTAAGCGCCATCTTGCTTTGACCGCTCAATCAATACCGCACAAGCCAAACCAGAGATTACCTCTCTAGCACACGAAACAACCGTGAAACTTCAACCAAACGCACTTTAAGAGGCGGAACGAGAAAAGAGTTGTTAAGTGGGGCGTGCTGAAAGTTGGAAATGACTTTTTTTGTACAAATCAAACACAAGATTTTTATTTCATAATAAAAATCATCCACTTTTATAAAACCCTAAACGATTCAATAAACGATATTTAACACACTATTGTTATACAATATTTGCGCGTACTATAACACTCTGTTGTCTGTATGGTAAAAATGGTCAATCCGTCTATATCTGGCAAATTTCGACAGTCTTACTGTTCATGTTCGCCTTTTTCGTTAACATTACTCACGAATTCTGTGATTGACAAATTATTGTCGGAAGACGAAACAAGCCGTCCATAAATGTATTGAATTCCTCCTCGCTGATCAAAGATCGTCCATGTCTTTAAACAGTGACGTGGCGTGGGAAAATCAGATGTGTTGCCGGTTTTTATTGTTAGAGTTAAGCCTATATTATAAATGTTGCAATAAATTAAATTACGAGTTTTGTTTACTTACCGGTACCTTCCAATGCTAAGTTACTTGTATTGCAACCCGCAACTCGATTTGGTGGTTCTTCTCTAAAAAAATGTTTGTAATGGAGTCATAAAATGCAGTCATTTTTTTCAAATCTTGTAGAAAAGATTTTTCAATAGATGTAAGAGCTAGTCCATACAGTCTCTTCTGGCCCTGAGTGTTCCGCTGGTATGTATATATGCGGCGAAGGGCTGAAAACGATCATTCTCCAGAGGCATTTGTTACAGGAATAGTAAGAATCAAGGCGCACAATTTCGTAACTTCCTACAACGCTTGAGTAAGTCGTATGGCATGCAAGTAGGCTATAGATTTATACCACACACTGACTTTGCCTTAAATTCGGAGGAATCGTGTAAACACAAAAGTTCATTTTTTAAACGGACTACATTAAAATATTTGCCGTAAGTTTTTATTAACACGTTAAATGCTTTATCCGGAAACTTTTAGTAAAATCGTCGTACTTTTCGCAATTCAACAAGACAAAAAAATCTACTTTGTCAGTATCAACAAATTTAATAGTAGGCTAATCTGGCCCTTCAATGGTCAATTATTTAAAAGAAAAGCCGTCTGTAGGAAGCTTTCCTATCAGAAGCAATGTCATTTAATCTAAGTCTCTTTGGACACGGTGTTTCTTCCCGTTCACTTAAATTTTATATTTTCTCCCATAGGCCTACTTCATTAAAACTGTGAGGTCACGTAATGTTGTGAGGTCATTTAGAAGGAGACGCTTTTGACTTCACAATCAAGATCAAGCATTAGTTCTACAGTTCTACTGGAAGATTTTGTGAAAAACGAAGAAAATCCTGACACCGTTTGAAAAAATACTTTACATTCTTTTACAGAGTCAGTGGATCTTTGTAAAACTAGATTAAGCCTATGAGCATAGCAA
This sequence comes from Magicicada septendecula, assembly GCA_034769895.1. NCBI lineage: Eukaryota > Metazoa > Arthropoda > Insecta > Hemiptera > Cicadidae > Magicicada > Magicicada septendecula. Next base: position 976,342,652 of record CM068367.1, on the reverse strand, counting down.
TGGACAAATAACACTTCTGTTTCTAAATACTTTTCTTTAACGAAAGTTTGAAGTCCACTTATTGAACCAGACATTACGGGTGGACCATCGTAAGTCTGTGCGAATATTTTTTCACTGCATTGAAATTGATCTATGATGTCAAATAGAATAGTAAAATAACCGATCGGCGGTTCGGTCGCTACTGACATCCGCAAATCCTAAAATCTTTCCTCAACTTTTCCTTCGGAAGTTACATAACGGAAAACGGTTGATAGTTGGGATTTAGTCGAAACATCAGTTGTTTCGTCCGTAATTACAGCAACAAAATTATACTTCACTTCTTCTTTAATTTTGTTTATCAAAAACCGACAAATGCACTCAATAATAGCCTATTATTTTATATATCATTAGACGTTCCAGAAAACATGGTTGCAGTTTGTAAATGATGGTGTAATTTATCGTCAGTTTCAGCGATTAACTTTAATAACTCTTTATAATTTCCCCTATTAGCCTAACTGAATTATCCTATTCATCGTTACCTCTATTGGCAATGATTGTTGTGCTAAAAAATATGTAGCACCTATTAGACGTTCTAAAATAATATCTGTTACGTTTGACATTTTCATTATATTTATCTGTCGCTTGTTTAAATGTGTTACTCAACGAAAAATCAATTCTTGTGTTGCCAAATTTTGCCAAAGCACAAACTGAAGAGATATGATTTTTCGAATTCTCGTGACGACTACGGACAGTTAAAAAATTATCCATGTTTCCGACACCATCACTATTACACGCAGTTTTTTTTTCTGTTGAAAACAAAAGACATGGCCAACAGAATAGTTTCAGCAATTTTGTACATCCACAGAGTCAAGGGAATTCAGTATACCAAGCAGAATTAAAATGCCAATTATAGCCACCTTTATTGATTATGTCTCTCTTGTCCATAAAAGTATGCGAACCAAAAGATTTTGTCAATACATTTTCTATAATGCAATTGCATTCAGATTCAGAGGCAGGAAGGGAAATTCCTGATTCAATGGAAACAGACGCCATTATATTTACGCAGTCACACCACACACCGTAAGACATAAACCGAAACATTAAACAAATGGTTAATCGTAGCACATTTATCACAAGAACTAAATAAATCAGAACTCAAATGATGAATTATTGAGTAATAGTTTCCTTAAACTGCAGTAAAGAAAATGCGAACTGTTATAGGAGTTTATACCGCGTAGTAACAACACAACTGACAATATTGCCAGCCACGTGAACGGCAACAGCAGAGACATATGATTGTAATCCCTTCTCCTGGTTGAGCCAATGCTAGACACCAAGTTCGACGCTAACCGTAGTGCCGCTGAACTCGGCCAGCAGCAAATTCTATTCGAAGACGACCAGCACTTTTGAATTAGAGTATAATGCAATACAATACATCGACAATCAGCAAGTAGATTTGAAATTCACTAATAATTAATATAATAGTAGTATTTTCTTCTCTTTAATGTAAATAATTCTATTCTCTTTAATTTTCATTTTCATACTGTTACTGCCGGCAACAACGACTACTAAGTTTAATAAATACTTCCTTGGCTGTTTCCCAGACTTTACCTTGGACGTCCGGACCCATCATGGATTCATAAGTTAATTATTGCAAATATTTGTTTATACCAACGAAGCATTCTATTAAATTTTTATGAAGGCTTTAACGTCTTTTAACCCAGTCACTAAATTGTTTAAACTCACAATGTACAAACAAATTGAAATTTATATTTTCTGAATTAATGTATCTGTTTATTATTAATGTATAAAATATCTTAAATAGCAAAACAAGGTTTTCATGAATATCCATGGATTAATGCGTATAATAGGGCAGAAAAGAAAAGTAGTACAAATTTGTAGAACTAAACATATTACACAAAAGTGTTTAATAAATAGTCGTACACAGTGGCGTAGCTAGGGTTTTTGGCGCCCGGGGCAAGGTGATCGTTGGCCGCCTCACCTTCACATTTAAAAGGGAACAAAAGAGCAAAAATGAAGGCTCATCCAGTGAACAAAGTACTTAATAAATGCAAATGTGTAGATTTTTGTATGAAAGCACGTCCAGAAAAAGTCTTAAGAATATTTGTTAAGTCAAACTTGAGAAATTACATATTATAATATAATAATTACCAGTATTCAGTTTGTATACATTTATTAGTAACAAATGTAGACTATGTAAAATGTAGTAATATAAAATTATAAAAAATGTATAACATAACAATGTTCTAATAAACATCCAAATTCCTTGTAGGTCTAAAGCGCATCGTCGAAACAATATACTAAAGCAACATAAAGTTAAAACAAAGAATTACATTAAAAGTAATAAAATAAATCACTTACCATTACAGGTTAATGGTTCCGTCTTCTATTAATAAACACTTAATATTATTTTTAATATTTAATAAATATTTAAAACGAGACATTTGAAAATGTAACTTTCCTGGTCTTAATTGCTGCAAAGTGGATTATTAAATCACTATAATCTAAAGATGAAGCAATGTCATTTTCAATTGAAAGTATCGCTAGATTTGATACCCTGTCTTGAGATATTGTTAATTGTAGGTACGATTTAATCAATTTAAGCTTACTAAACGATCTTTCACAAGAAGACACAGACACTGGTAAAGTAAGAAACAATTTTTAAAGCTGTTGGTAGTGTTTTGTAGGCTTCTAATCTCATTGAAGAAATGTATTGTAGCAGTCCCTGAGGTGTAAAGTCTTTTTGTTCTCCGTTAACGTTTCCCTTTTAAATACAAGTATGACGTCTTTCAAGTCACTGAACAATTCTTCACTGTTTAGGTCATGTGGACACAGTTTTGCAAGCACTGTGGACTTAATATTCATCAGGGAAAGCTGTTCCTTTACGTACGCCTCAAATTTACAGACAGAGGAACCCAAAGCGTTTTTCTAACTCATTTATGTTAGAGAAACGGCTTAAAATTTCAACTGACAGTTTGTCCAAATTTCTATTAGAGAACGTCGCATTTCTTGCCGAACGCTTAATGCAGAATCGTTTGCATACTCCCCTGGCATTGTGCGCTTCCTTCTTATCCTTTTTGTTATACTGACTGACACTCCATTCATTGCATACGTGCTCTGCCTTAGTAAAGACATTGTCACACAGCTTATTCCTCCAAACTTTTAATTTGTCCGTTAGCGTCTCCAGAAGTCTCAATGCTTTATTTATCCAAAGCATAATAAAGTATTTTAACATGTTATGCACAAAATATATTTTATACGTTAAAAATTTAATCAAGTATTTTAACAAAGCCAGAAAGTTTCCAGAATTTGAATCGTTAATAATTGACTATCAATGTCCTATCAGTGCCAGATTTTGTTCTGCAAGAGTTTGTACTGTGACAATGACCCGTTCGAGGATTTATTTCTATATTAACTGCTTTACTCATTTGTTCCTGAAGTAGATCATCAGTAAGTCACTCTTTGTTTAAAAACGTTCCAATTCCTTCCATTCCAAAATCGCAGAGCGATGAGCAAGCCTGTTGTCATGATCCTGAATACGGGAATTTAACTTTCACTACAACCAAAACCCATTTTTTTATTGAAATGGCTACCTTAATAGTTTTTTTTTGTAAAAATAAAGTGCAATCAAAGCAAAATAGAGATTTTTTAGTTGGAGCAAATCACATCCAAGTGTTAAATTTTCACCATTTTGCAAGGTTTTATCAAACCAATACTTGTTTAAGGATCATCCAGCTTCATCTTCAGGAAATGGCTGTCCTTGTTCTGCAACTGACATGTTATCTATTCACCATTATATCTCGGAAGGATTGAGATTTCTCGCTTGGCCAAGCTCCCATATCTTGTAGAGAAGCACCAGGAACACGGTCTACATTGTTGTTAGTAATGTTCTGTCCTTCATCACCTGTAATTTTAAAACTGCACGATGCAACATCATCCATGGTACTAGAATAAACTGAAACTTGTAACTGTACTTTGACATTTTCACAGTCATTAATGAAATATTCACGTCGTTAACTTTACTGTATTTATCAACAGCCTCGTCGCTAATAACATCCATTTTATAATCGCAAGTTGATTCCTCGTTAATTGTAATATTTTGACACTCAAGGTTCGATTTTCCTTGAATAAAAGATTTCATAAACTCTTTGGAACTTGTTGTAGTTTTTAATCTTATATTAAGAAAATCTTATATACCTGTAGTTCTTAAGAAATAAGAACCTGTACCTGTAGTCATATCAAAGAAGCAAGTTGTTTGTAGTTTTATAAACTGAAAACAAGTTTTCAAGACTAGGCCTATGCTCACTTTGCCGCCCGGGGCAGCTGCCCTCTAGCTACGCCTCTGGTCTTACACGCAGCAATTTCACATAAAAGTGTAATGGAACCGCTCTCCGTTCATGTCAGTGTATGGCAGCTTACGAAACAACTTTAACGTCAAAATTCGTGTTCATTGCCTCACAAAAAGTTAAATAAATTCTGTGAAGCTTATTTTAAATAAATACAACAACTAGGCCTACTATAGAGATAAGAAGTCGGCTTTATCTGGTGTAAACTCATAAACAAAATTAACTATAAGGTAGGTGCGGCCAAAGGTAGCCCGGGTTCCTAAGTGGCCCATTAGTGATTTCTGGTACTAGTTACACTAGAAATCCACAGGCGGCAGCAGCTCCTTAGACAGTGTCCCACCCTAGCGCAATATAATATATATGAACTAATTAGCCTTGAAGAAGCCACAGCCATTTTGTGAATGTTTGTTTACCACGAGGCGATCTGGCGTTGGCGTCTATTATATTACGGTAAGCAGAGTTACCTTATTTATTTAGAGAATAGTAAAGTCAATGATGTCTGTATATTCTTGAAGCTTATTTTAAAGCTCTTTTTGATTATTTAACTATTCAGGGAAATAGTTTTGTGTAAAAACTTGAAAATACAGTCATTGGTGTGGTTCCCAAGATGGCCATAGTGGGCCACCTTAGGAACCTGTGTATGTTATAATGAATGGAAGGTTATTTTTGTTATTAAACCATGTTTATTACTTTGTAATACTTTATAATCAATATAAAAAACTGCACTATAAAAACAAATTAAAATTTGAAAAGTGGAAAATTCAATAAGACATAGGCCTAAACCGAGCTAGTAAAAACAATTTAACTTTTTTTTTAAGACTACGGAAGTTGATGATATTAAGTAACAAGTATTTAAAATGCATTTTAGACATTTCAGTGCAAAAATCTACAGGCATATACAGTAAACCCTCGATTTAACGGACTAATTGGGGCTGAGGGGTGTCCGTTAAATCGAAAGTCCGTTAATTCCCAAATTTTGTTTTTTGAGGATATATTTAAATCAAATTGGCCTATAACACTTGAAATTGTAATACTATTAATATCATGCAAATACCGTATTGTTCCGAATACAAGCCGCACTTTTTCTCCTAAAAACATGGTCGCTAATTTGGCCTGCGGCTTGCATTCGCGCACTAACGAAATTCGAAGTTATACCTGACTTCTGGCGAGACGAACGCTTTTGGTATCTATGAGTTGTTTTACTGCGTAAGCAACAGCAATTTGCCTGGCTGTTGTTAACGCTGGCATTATGATTTATGACTGCAACCGTACGTTTTAACAGCAAACTGAACAATGAATAGGAAGAAAAGTGTACGTACCTGCGCATGCGTGCGTGCTCGGACCCTCCGTAGGCGGCAAGACAAAGGATGAGTAGAGGGGGTGTGAGTAACATGTTTCTAAATAACGGGTAAACTGCCAGTGTGGTTTTCTATTGTAACAGCGACAACATCGCTTATCTGTATTTTAATACGTACTATTAATATCATGCAAATACAATGTTATGTACACACCTTTATTTATTCTGGATAAAAGCATCAAGAGTCAGTTGTTTTCCACTAGAATGTTGCTTGTTTATTATTAAAGATCTAAACTGTCTAAAATGGTCATAATAAGCACACACTTCCGGATCTGAAGGCTCCCCAATGTACGCGATAATTTCGTCCATGCTGTTTCTTATCGCTGATAATTTAGGGCCTCCTGTAACAGATGTTTCTTCATCGTCATCATCTCCATCTTCTTGATCGTCGTGTAGAACAGATTCCGCGATCTCTTCCTGACTCAGGATTTGGTAGCCTGGGGGGTAACTGTGTCCACCCATTAGCCAATGTTGTTTCCTTCATCTCCTTCCATGCGGCAGCAAAATTAAAGATGGCGGACTTGATGTTGTATGCACGCAGATTTTGCAGCGTTCTAGCTCCTCTCGTGTCGTTTTCACGGTCTTGTTCGTCCTCCAAGACAACCATCACCTCTTCAAGAAACTTCTTGTACAGCCTTTTGCAGGCAACAATGACTCCTTGGTCCATTGGCTGTAAAATTGAAGTGGTGTTCGGAGGGAGGAAGACGCATTTTCTTTTTCCGTCGTTGCTAACTAACTTCTCGGAGTTGCGATGGGCTGGTGCATTGTCCAGTAGTAAGATGGCTTTCACTGCATGCGATGGAATTTTCATAGTCTCTTCTTGAAAACGTCGCACTTCTGGCACAAAATGATTAAAAAACCAGTCTGAAAAAATACTGAAGGTAAACCAAGCATTTTTTGAACTTTCATAAATGACTGGCAACTGGTTCATTATGTTCTTTATCGCACGAGGTTTCTTTGCGTTTCCGACTATGACTGGAGTAAGTCGATGCAAACCATCAGCATTCGCACACAGTAGGGCAGAAAGCCGCTCCTTGTTGAGTTTACGGCCTGGTGTGCTAGTTTCATGTTTGTGTGCCAGAGTATTTTCAGGCACAGCACGAAAGTAGAGACCAGTCTCATCAGCATTGTAGACCTGAGACAAAATGAGACCCTCAGATTCGATCGTTTCCTTTATATGTTGACGAAAAGCCTCAACTTGTTCAGTGTCTGCACTCAGCGCTTCACCACATGTTGATCTATTTGTGATGCCATGCCGTTTACGAAAACGCCAAAGCCACCCATCACTCGCCTAAAATTGGATACCAATATGTTTCGCCAGTTTATCAGCAGCAGCCCGCAACTCGACACTACGAACAACGACGCCACTAGAACGTTGTTGAATAAACCACTTGTACACAGCATCCTCTAATTGTTTGTGTTTGGCTGATTTAATGTGTTTTCTTTCTCCCTCATTCTTCAAACTATCAACACTGTACTTTAGCGAAAACTGAATAAGTTTATCTTTATTCTTTCGAATGTCTGAAACGGTTTGTTTCTTTACACCGTACACTTCACAAACATGTGCAACAGACACCTTCAAGTTTACTTATTAGTTCAAGCTTTTGCTTTATACTCAAGTTCACACGTTTTTTCGTAACGCCAGACATACTTATGCTGTAATTCACTAATAAAGTAATGGACCTTGCTGTAACAACGCAAGTATAAACTCGTTAAGACTCTCTATTTAACACGTGCAAGGTTCGTACTATAGAAACACATGTAGCGTACACGCTGTGTTCTCTGAATAAACTGATGCGACGCTGTACGAATGTGAACTGCGCGTGCATACGAATTATCACGAAAATAGCCGAATATTCAAGAGTGAAAATGCGTTGCTATGGTTATGAACTACCACCAAATTTAAATCACAACCATGGACTTCAAAAACTTAATCGTGATTTTTTCGTGTCAAAATTTTTTTTTAACATGATAATGTTTTTAGGCTGGGGGTCATTCCACAAAATGCGTGATGCAAAATGTGTAACTCCAGGTGATGTTAGTAATAAATAAATTTGGTCACAGTGAAATGAGATGCATATCAATGTATATTGTTCAGTGTTAGTCGTCGTGATGTCTTCCACTGAACGTGTGTGACGCCTGCGTCAACGACAACGCAAAGACGGGGATCGTGAAGAATTAAATGAATTCTTATCTAATTCTTATCTCCGTTCTCATCAAATACAATTGGAGATGAGAAAATTTGCGTGTTTCAAAACAAGAAACGAAAGAATGCTGCGATAGCCAAGCAACATCGCCAGAACAGGAGAGTCTGCAGTTTATGCACATTATACGTTTCAAAAGCCTAAAAACATTTTCATGCTTTTTTTTTTGTCTGTTAAATTCTGTCCGTTAAATCCGAAGTCCGTTAAATCGACGGTTTACTGTATTTTATTATTTTACAGAAATATGAGTCGAAGTTTGGAAAAATGGACCCAAGACCAGCTGACACAAGCGATGAATGCTGTGTTGACCGAGAAGTGGGCTGTAAGAAGAGGAGCAGCTACTTTTGGTACACCCAGAAGAACTCTACGGAACCATACAGCCTCTAATAATTTTACTAAGGTAACAGGTAGGAATCCTGTTTTATCACTAGAACAAGAGCTTGACTTGTGTAAGAGAATTCACCGTTTAGCTGATGTAGGAATGTCTGTTACACCAAAGTTTATCAAACGTACTGTGTACACTTTTTGTGCCATAAACAGTATTAAACACCCATTTAATGATAAATTAGGAACCACAGGAAGAAAATGGTTTAAGCGTTTTATGCAGACACCCTGACATCAGCAAGAGAAAGGCTCAAAATCTAAACCCTGCAAGAGCCCAGAAATTAAACAGATTCATTGTAAAGGATTATTTTGATAAGTTGAAGAGTGTAATGCTTGACATAGGTATCATGCAAAAACGTCAGTCGATTTACAATGTGGATGAAAAAGGCAATCGTCTGTGCTTGCATAAGGCTCCAGTTGTTTTGGCTCAAAAAGGGGCTAAACGAGTCCACAACATTGCTTCAGACCATGGACAAAATGTGACAATCGTTTCATGTGGAAATGCCTTGGGACAGGATATTCCTCCCATTATTCTCTTCAAAGGAGAACGTATGAGCAAGAATGGGTTGAAGACTTACCACCTGGTAGTCAAATATTTATGACACCTAAAGCTTCAATGAATACTCAGACCTTTGTAAAGTGGCTACATCACTTTGCAAAGTATAAAGCACCAGGTACTGCACTTATTATTTTTGATGGCGTATCTTCTCACCTGGATGCAAACATTGTTGCAGCTGCAGATGCTTATGAAGTTACACTGTTTTGTCTCCCAAGTAATACAACTCATGAGTTACAACCAATGGATAAATGTGACTTGACACATTCCGTATTCAAACCTCACTGAAGAAGGAGAATACAACTCCGAAACGGCGTTTGAGGGAATATCAACAAAGTAAGTTTCACAAGTGAAAGTAACATTAAATAATAATTATTGATAAAAGTGTGTTCCGCACATATGAAACTTACTGGTATGATGAAGTGCTGCTACTTTGGACCCAACAGGCTCGCAACTCAGCTGAAGCTAGTGACGAGATAGGTGCTGACCAAGTGATAAGAAAAAGCAAATTCGGAAAAATCTTCTCATGGGCATGGGCAAAAATCTGCAACACCTTCAAATGTAATAGCTGGTTTCAAAGCGACCAGTATATACCTGTTTGACCCGTCTGCTATCAAATATGAAGCCTTTGCTCCCAGTGAGATAACGGGAAGGCCACATCAAATGGAGTCAGGAAATCATCCTTTTACTGCAATATCAACAAAGTCTGTTGCTCATCAACCTAAAAAGAGACCAGAAAAAAAAATCACCCCAAATAAAACCTCAGAAACCCTTGAAGAGGAAACAAGCTTACAGAGAAAGTGATTCCACAGTGTCTGACAGTGACTACTCCGTCCATGACTCACCTTCAGATGACTTGAGTTTCAGTGATTCTGAAATAGACAAGCCAGAAAATCAAACAGGACAGTCACCAACTTTTCATGACATCCTCCAAACGCCCAAGGCCTCTGAGAAGAAGATGTTTAAACCAAGAAAAAGGGGTATCAACTACCGAGCTCAAAAAATCCTTGTCAGTTTTGTGCCGGTTGTCCACGAACCGGCACTGTTATAAGAAATATATATAAATAAATAAATATTTAAGTCGAACGCGAAATCGGTTAGCAGTATCTGTATTTAACGGGGCGTAAAATCTAGTTTGCAGTGGTACCTGCCACGCATTCTGGTGGTGGCCTGGAAACGCGTGATTCGTCTTTGTGCAGAAGCACCGTTTTTGTTTTGTCTTGTGCCTGCCGCTATTCCGTAAACAGCTGCATCTATCTCTCCGACAGAGTGAAGTCCTTTTGATTGTATTCTATCACCGTAGGATGGCTAGATAATCTAGTACAGATCTGCGGTAAGTTACTTTAGCATATATATAATGGTTTTCATAAAATATAAAATGTGAAATTGAGTTTTGTAAGTGTGGATGGTGCTTGATAGCTTTTTACACCGCGTGGCGTACACCGGAAGTATTCAGTATCAGAGATTTCTTAATTATTTAAACCCTCATGAAATAAAGTATATCTTAATTAAGATACAGTAATTGCCTGTATCACTTTAGTGCAGTAAAATTTATGCAATTTCGGCTGACTTATAAGTTTTCAAATGATTACGGGGTCTTGGAATTGTGACATACGTTAATTTACTCAATAAATGCTGTTAGTGTTGGTTATACCAGAGAGTTTAATTGCAAGTCCTGTCTCACTGGACCCAGTGCATTTTGGGTTTCTCTAGGCTTTTGGCCTAGTTTCAAATAACTAGTGGCCCCTCTTAAAAAAAAAAATTTCAAAAATAAAAAAAAAATTTTTTTTAAAGCATAAAAATTATAAAGAGGGGTTACATTTGGTAGCAGAGCGTGGTTTGGTGCGAGCGCACGAGCGGGTCCATCGACGATATAATCAGGGGCGAATTCCTAACCCCTTCTGGATAGGGGACTGGGTCTATTGCCAGAGCCACCCACTCAGCTCAGCCGCGGACAGATGGTCCGCTAAGTTGTGTTATCGCTGGTCGGGGCCATATCGTATCCTGGGGTTCGCGTCACCGGTGACGGCTAGGCTGGGCGTACTGGGTAGCGATTCGAAAGAGTTGTGACACATATCTCGAAATTGAAGCTCTGTCGGAAGGGGTAAACCGACTGATAGAAAAGGGGGGTGAGATTTGGTGGTCTCCATGTATGTAGGGATTGTGGTCATTCTAAGGGGGTGTGCAAGAAAATGTAAGGTAGCGGGTAGATGTTCCCCACGGTCCCGGTGGCGTTCGTCTACTTCAGGGACGCACCCCTGCCTGCGCAAGCCTTGGTTTTCTCCATTCTTCCTTATTCCCGGAGGGAGCCATGTCCTTACCTTTAGTCCCAGGACCAGACCTTTCAATGATCCTTGCCCCTTCCATCTTCCCGATTTTCCTAACCATCCCTTCAGAAAAACATAAAATATAAAAAAAAAAAAAATTGTTCAAAAAATTATAAAGGTGGGAAAAAAAAGCAGTTAGTGGAGTGAAACCTACCGTGTCAACGAGGCCGGTTGTGGACCTGGTTGACACTGTATGTTTCGGCAATGCCCTTGGAGCACACATGTATTAGGTTATAGGAATATATATATATATCTGTAAAGGAAATTATTGGGTCATGGAAACCAACCACCCCTTTCCCTTGTCCTGTGGGATGTAAGGGGTAGTTATGTGACAATGTTGTTATTTGGTTTTTGGGGTTAGCCCCCGTGTAATTATAGGGCATGTGGCCCTGTTATGGTAGCATCAGTATCCCAGCAGAAATGGTCAAGCCTCAGGAGGTCAGAACTCAGGGAGCTCCCGAACTTCTCTTTCTTCTTTTCTTCTTCTGTCTTTCTTACTGTATGCTGGCCCTGATCAGGTCAGCGTACCGTGACAACACACTTACACTCTACACGTCTTCTTTCTGCTCTTTCGTCTTCCTTCTGAGCCTCTGTGCTCCTGAGAGCGAAGACTACTGTGAACACTGATGGATAACCGTGTTTTAGAAGACAATTTAGGGGTACACTGCAGGGTACCCCTCTGTCTAAGTGTGGGGCAACTAGGTTGCCCTTTTGCGCTGGGGGTGTGCCGATTGGCCATGAACTGGCGCTGATATAAGAAATATATATAAATAAATAAATATTTAAATCGAACGCGAAATCGGTTAGCAGTATCTGTATTTAACGGGGCGTAAAATCTAGTTTGCAGTGGTACCTGCCACGCATTCTGGTGGTGGCCTGGAAACGCGTGATTCGTCTTTGTGCAGAAGCACCGTTTTTGTTTTGTCTTGTGCCCGCCGCTATTCCGTAAACAGCTGCATCTATCTCTCCGACAGAGTGAAGTCCTTTTGATTGTATTCTATCACCGTAGGATGGCTAGATAATCTAGTACAGATCTGCGGTAAGTTACTTTAGCATATATATAATAGTTTTCATAAAATATAAAATGTGAAATTGAGTTTTGTAAGTGTGGATGGTGCTTGATAGCTTTTTACACCGCGTGGCGTACACCGGAAGTATTCAGTATCAGAGATTTCTTAATTATTTAAACCCTCATGAAATAAAGTATATCTTAATTAAGATACAGTAATTGCCTGTATCACTTTAGTGCAGTAAAATTTATGCAATTTCGGCTGACTTATAAGTTTTCAAATGTAGTACCACGTGCTAGTGTGACAGGTTATAGTGTGTCAAACTTTCTGTCCACATACGTATAATCTAGTAATTAAAAATTATAAATTGGTTTTGGGAGAGTCTGTGAGTGAATTATAAATGTCGAAAGAGAAGACGTATGTTTTAATTAAAACGAACAGAGTTTAAAGGGTCAGGGGAGGCCTGTTCAAATTTGTTCTGTACGGGTTCAACCGAGTGTGCGTGTAGCAGTATCCTGTGAAAATAAGTGTTGGGACATCCATCTAATTATCTACGTATGCTTAGGCTCCCTGCGCCGACGAGGACCTGGCCCAGGCATGAACATCGGCTCCTGAACGTATGACCAGAGGCTCTCGACTTCGCCTGACGGAGGGAATAGCGAGATCAGCATGCCACACCAACACTACAGGCATTAGACGTTGAACTCAAGCACCACAAGATGATATAAATAAGGTGACCTCAAACCATTTATTATTTTTTTGACCTACATAGACACCCGGATTTGTGCCGATAACACTTCATAAAACTTGTGGGGTATGTGTGACACACCGTGATATTGCTTTCATCTTTAAACGTTTTAATTGGGCTCCGGTTTAACTGGACATAATTGTGCGCGGATTTTGGGGGAACTTTTGTATAGTATGTACTGATATTTGATATTAAGTGTAAGCCCGGGGGCTGGCATGTATCCGAGGCTTCTTACAATTCATGCACTTATATTTTCTTTCTCGTTTTCTGTAAAGGGGGGGGTTCAAGTATTAGGGGACCGGTATTTCAGATATGTAAGGGAGTTCTGTTGGTGACAGGATGAACCCCACCGGCTGGTAGGGTTCAGCTATAATTCCTGTCAGGTTAGTTCAGGTAATTGCTGTTATATCACATATTTAATTTAGGTTTTGGGTTATGTAAGGGTTGTAAGTTTTTTATTCAGTAACAGTCCGGCCCCCTGTTTAATCCTGTGTAGGCAGGTTTTGCATGCAGATATTTGCATAGGAACATGTCGGCTACCGGGCCAAATCAGTCTTAGAAAAAGTTATAAAGTATTATGTCACATCACAGTTGTAAAAGTTCTTTTAATTTATTAGGGCCAAATCAGTTTTCTTAGAAAAGGTTATGAAGTATTATGTCAGATCACAGTTGTAATAGTTCTTTTTAATTTATTATTGCCAAATCAGTTTTTTTTAGAAAAACTCATATAACGTATTATGTCACATAACTGTTGTAAAATTTTAATCATTATTGCTAAACTATATTTCTTACAAAAAAAAAAATTATAAATTATTATCTCACAATATTCACACATACTGTTCAGATCACGGAAAGATTGTAGCGTGCTTTCTTTTCGAGTTATTATTGTCAATTATAATTTTTCCAACAACTTGTGATTATCATTTCACAAAGTTTATATGCATGGTTTAAGCGCATTTTAAAGTTGTATCTAGCATTCTGGCCAACCCTGATTCTTGGGGGCACTAGAGATATATATATATATATATATATATATATATATATTCGGATGTCTGTATAGGTATTGTGGTTGAAATTTCTATTAATTATTCTATTATATTATAGGTATGGAGAGAAAATGTATATAGGTGGGTGGCAATGCTTTAATGTTATAAGGGTGTTTGTTATTATGTTGTGATATTGAACATGTGTATGTGATAGAGGTATATATTTATATGTGTATTTATGTGAATTATGTATGTTAATTTTTGTGGGTTATGTACGGGGACAGTTTATACAAAACATTGCAATTATAAAAAAAAAAAAAATTGTTACCTTATGATCATGATCATTTCAAATCGAGAAGAATATATATATACCTAAATAGATATGTTATGTCAAACTTATGTTTTAGGGGATATATTTGTATACACAATTATGTGCTTTTGGAAATCATGGGGATTACGGGGTCTTGGAATTGTGACATATGTTAATTTACTCAATAAATGCTGTTAGTGTTGGTTATACCAGAGAGTTTAATTGCAAGTCCCATCTCACTGGACCTAGCGCATTTTGGGCTTCTCTAGGCTTTTGGCCTAGTTTTAAATAACTAGTGGCCCATCTTAAAAAAAAAAAAATTTTCAAAAAAAAATTTTAAACCATGAAAATTATAAAGAGGGGTTACAGTTTGTTTGCACAAGAGTAAAATGTCAAGGTAGAACCTAAAGGAAAAAAAATTATCAGTGAAAAAATGAAGACTTAACAAAATCTGCAAATGACCAACCAAGTACTAGTGGAATTAGTTAAGAACTGAAAAACGTTCTAAAAGAAAGTTGGTACTGTCATCTTTGCAAAACGGACATTAGAGTGTGTGACATGAGACTGTGCAATCAATGTAGCCAATATGTGCACAAGGAATGTGAAGGATTAACAAAACATGACAAAATTCCATTTTTTCAATGTTCTTGTTGCTTAGACATTTATAATTAAATTTTCCAGTGTTCAAGTGCTGATCTGTGAACTTTAAATCAAGTTTGCTTCACAAAAACTAAAGATTTTAGGTACTCTGCATTTTCAGTACACTATGGGATTGTACGTTAAACCTAAATTTTTGTGTTACAAACATAATTTTGTGTCACACAATTAACTATGTCAAGTTAAATAATTTTAAAGAAAATTTTAAGTTTATTTCAAATTTAGTATTTGACATTGGAATTTTGGAATTGGTTTTTTAAGAATAATAAATATATTTTAATAGTTATAAGTTGAAGTCACCTATTATTAGCCTCACGAGTAATGACTCAAATGAACTTTCAATGTACGGGCCACCTTTGGTACCATCGGTGGGCCACCCTGTTCCTAAGGTAGTCCAAGGGTAAAATAATGTTTAAAAAATCATATAAAAAGGAAACTAAAATTTTTATTGAACACGAGTAGGGGAAGTGACAGAGCACTGAACCAAGTATTTTTTCATAAGTTTCAAAACATTCAAATCAGTATTTTTAATAATTTTTTCAACCTTAACTATGGCCACCTTTGGCACACCTACCTTATACATAATCAAATAATAAAGAGGTGGGAAAACAATAAGAGAGTTCAAACTGTGTTCTTACAGCTTAAATATACGACCTCATACTTGGATGTAAACCCTATGTATCTAGTGTACTAAACGAGTGGTATGTGTCTAGTGTAAGGATTTACGAGTGGTTTTCTCGTTTTAAAAGTGGTCAAATGTCACTTGAAAAGAACCACGACCGGGACATCCCTCAACTTACAAAACGGACGAAAACATTGAAAAAATCCGTGTTGCGATCATGTTTGATCGTCGTAGAACAATCGATGAATTGGAGGAAATTACTGGAATAACCTGGAGTTCATGCCAACGAATTTTGATTGAAGATGAAACGTGTTGCAGCAAAATTCGTTCCGCGTGTGCTTTCTTGTCAGCTCAAAATCCTTGCCTGGCTCAAAGCTTCCTCCCCATAAGCCATCCGAAGCATTGCGACAGTTTCTGCTGCTGATTTCCCTAACAGGAAACAGAACCTGATGTTAGCACGTTGGTATTTAATGTCTGCCATTGACAAATCGCCGAAAACGTGAAACAATGCTTACAAAAAATAGTCACACTGACCGCGCTAATGTTTCCACAACAATGCCGCTAGGGCAACTGATACAAAATGGTGTCTAGTGAAGGCACCTAGCGGGAGAAGTTGGAACTAGCGTTCTACCAACTGCCAGAGAAAAATTCTCGTTACTTTTGGGTCCCCCCTCGTATGTAATAGGGATGGTAAGGAGTCCATTGTTTTATTTTAATGAATTAAGTTTATAAATTTATATTAACCACTGTTAAAAATAATGGTAAAAGACTAATCTGTTATGTTGAAAACAGGCAAAGGGAGTTAGACACTGTATCCTATAAGTGAAATTATAAGGGAATACTAGTACACACCTACTGTTCATTTTATTATATTTTGTTTTGGTTTTAATTAACCCCAAATATTATTAAGTTGAATATTATGTTTAACAGAACCGTTTAAAACACATGTAAAACCTTAGACACTAGCATTGGCCTAAAAGGTTTGTTAAGGAATTATGTTATGTTATATGATGATTAAAAATCATCAAATGTTATAATTTAGTCTGGGTTATTACAGTAATTATATTTAGAAGCACTTAAAATTAACAAAATTGACATGAACAGTGGTAATGAGTATAGGGGAGGTGAATTATGAACTCTAGGCAATTAGGCCTATAACTGGTAACTAGAAATTTGTAAAATTTAAGACAAAACAATAACAATTGATAAAATAAAGTATATAATCTGTTTAGGCTTCATAATAATAGTGTAGGACACAAAACTGGATAGAAAATAATTAGTTAAAAAGTACTTACTTACTTTACTTTAGCCAACGCCCGTACGTGGTTCTTCAACCATTCGACGTCGAGCCTCCCAGTAGCGATTGGTTATGTCGTCGGTCGGGTATGTGAATGCTTGGCAGTCCCGTAAGTGTTCTCCGTCCATTCTTCCGGAGTTGCAAAGCGGACAGGTTTCGTTCTCAGCTAGGCCGATGCGGTGTAGATGAGCTTGCAAGTAGTCATGTCCGGTAGTAAGGCGGAAACGGGCGACGGCCTCAGCTCTGTCCAGGTGTCTCGGTATTGGTCCTACGGTGGCAAGACTTTCCCACTTTTTACCAGTACCCAGGGTTTTTAGAGTTCTTTGTGTGGAGGTGTTTATAACTGAGGTGATGAGGTTATTGGCTCTACTAAGAGTAAGCGGCACGTCCGGCTGCTCCGATTCTGCTCCTTCTTTGGCTTTGACGTCGGCTCTTTCGTTGCCAGGAATTCCTACATGGCTTGGCACCCACTGTAGGGTAACGATCCATCCGGTTGACATCAGCTCTGCAAGTTTCGCGCGGCACTGAATTGTTCTCAGGCAGTCGGTGGGAGCGTTGCTGGTGAGCGCAAGAATTGTGGACTGGGAGTCGATTAAAAATACCACTTTTCCTGGTGCTAAGGTCTTGGCTAGTAGCTGGTTGGAAGCTTCGTAGACTGCGCACACCTCACCATCGAAGTTACTAGCGTTTCTTCCCACAGCTGTTGAATTCTCAAAGAGGCTACAAAACCATCCCGCGCCTGCTCCCCTCGTTTCAGGTAGGAATGAGCCGTCAGTGTATATGTGGAGCCAATCATTGGCAGGGTACCTAAGGTTGATGGTTTCTATGGCGTACGACTTGAGCTCGATAGGGTTGGCTTCGGCCTTGTTGGTTGTTAGGCTGATTAGGTCAAGCCGCTTTGCAGGTAAAGCGTTTGCCACTGCATTGTAGTACTGTATGGGAGCCCGACGGTCCAATGATAGTTGGTACTTGCTTATAAGAGCTTCAGCGTGAGTTAGAGGCGAAGTTTGGGTTTTGAGTTGTTGGGTTGCACTTCTGTATCCATTCCAGTGATTCCCATCCACTCTCTTAGCCCTTTCCCAAAACTTAAGCGTGCATTTATCCCTCCGGCTATCTAGAGGCTCGATGCCAGTTTGAAGTTGCATGGCCGCTATTGGGGTCTAAAAAGTAATTTACACAAGAAAACCAAATGGAAAATGTATGAATGTTATAATTTGAAAAAAGGTAACCTTATGATATCAAAATAATTTGCAAACAAAAAGCAAACTAATGGTTTTTATTATATTTAGGATTACAGCTAGTATAAAGGAATTATAATAGTTTAAAATTTTTAGTAATTTTGTATAGAAAAATGTTAGTTTTATATAACAATGTTGTAAATTATCAACCAATGAGAATTAGTGTTTGCAAGGTAGCACTATGGTAACCAGTAAATAAATTTGATTATTCCATTATTAGCTCTTGATGAGTGCAGACGTATTAAACCGCAGTGAGTAAAGAAAAGAATTAACTAAACAAAATCTATAAAAATGAATGACGAAAATAATAAACTAAATTACAGAAAATGATTAACACTCACATGAATTAAAAAATCACAAGAAGAAATTAAATAATCCATGAAGAATTGGTGAGGAATCCCAAGTGACTGACTACGAACCATTGGAAGGAAGAAAATATCTAAAACCTATAAATGAATGACAGAAATTTCAACAAGGATGAATGATGGAAAATAAATACCTAAACTAAATACCCAAGAAAATAGAATGGAATTAACGAGAAAAGGACTATCAGCAGTACCCGTAAGAAATATTACCCGGATAGAAGAGACAGAGGACTGCTAAGTGTATTTTAAAATACGTCATTAACAGTAACACAAAAACGAAAATAAAAACAGTAAGTGAAAATACACCTTCAACACCATTTATCACTTTTTAACAGATACTTGAATTTTTTTGATTAAATGAACACCTCAACTTGAAGAATAATCTCAATCTAACATTGATTCCTTAAGTGAATATATTTTAAACGTAAAAATTTACTAAACTCAGATAACCCCCAAACGCTAAATCCAGTAGCTATAGTTTACCACTGTAATTATAAGTGTATCACATTGTATATGTTATTTATATAGTATTTGTAAAATTTTGTACTTTTATTAGTCCATTTGACAATATTTTCTGTAGTCCCAAGAACTTCGACCTGAGATTATAAATAAACGAAAAAATCAACTCCAGAACCCTAGTCTCTATACAACGGCTGGACAGAATAGCCAACCGCTAATAATTAAACATGCCGGCGCAAAATAAAAATATATAATTTGGAAGAAATTGTAATAAGATAAACCAATTAATAATTGTTAATAAAACATAATAGAAGCATTGAACTGTATGTTTGATTTTATTTAACTTTTTTTAAAAATTGTGTACCCGCTTATCAAAAATAAACCTTGCATTTTTGGTTTACCAAGAAGAGTTGGCAAACCTTAGTTTGAGGCAGAAAATACGAATTCGAATGCCAGAATGGGCGAGTATACACTCTCCAGTTATAAACATTACAATAAGAAGGAAAGACGCGTTATAATATTAATAGTCATCGTGAGCAAAATTGCTGTGTATTTTGTCCCCCGTGTCCAAGAGTCTTCGCAAATCCAAGTAGTCTGTGATATTCTCATTTCCTCTTACCGGAATATCATTATTTTTTTACTTTATGTATTGTAAATTTGAATACTAGGGACAAAGAACGTAATTGATATGTTCTTTATTTGTAATACTACGAAAGAAGTTAATGTTGGAAAGAAATTTTTACACAGCTCTGAAAAATACAGGCCTACCGTATAAGTAGTTTTGTTTAGTAACGAAATGCTTTTATACTATTTCCGTTCTTAGTTCAATCCTGATGTAAACAAACCCATGTGGCAAATCTGAAAGGCTATTAGTCAGGGGAGTTGACACTGTTCATACAGTAATGTATTACGCGCATGTGCAGAATATCTGTATAGTCATGTGAGAGTTATCTTACCACTTACATCGGGGCATTCATTTTAAGACTTCCTTCTTATCACTGTATTCTGAATTCTATTTAATTAATATAGAACCAGTTGAAAGGATATGCTGCCCGTCAGAACACAACATAGGCCTATAAGCTGCCTGATATAAAACAATTGATACAGAAGGCGGTAAATAAAATAAGGGCGGACAAATGGCATAATTGTATCCAGCCTATAATCAAGGAAGAAGATAGACTGTGATCCACATTACCGATGACGTCGTTGTGGACAACCTTATCAATAATAATGCTAACTCTAGTGATGATAAAAATTCTGACACAGATATGGAAGGCATTGAATTACTCTCTGACAGCAAATGATAATATACAGTACACTGCTAATTATCACAGCTTCTATTTTCGTTTTAAACAAACTTTACTTTTCTTTTTATTGCCATTTTTAAACGATTAATAAAAAAAGCCACCAACTGGTGTTATACAGCCACTTTACTGTCGTCTGACACTGTCACACAAATTTTACTTTGGTCAGGACAAATAATCACATTTAGCCTATGTGTGTTTATATAGTATCAATATTATATGTACTCTTTCTGTACTTCTTTTGTCAAGAGCGATACACCTTTAATTCAAATAGCAAATAGCGTTTCAGCTTTGCCATGCTTGTTTGTTTACATCAGGATTAAACTAAAAACGGAAACACTATATCTGTATTATAATATTTTTGATAAAACTTGTGGAAGCATCATTCACTCGCCGAACATCATATGTGAACTATACAGCGTTCCGTTGATTAGGAAGGGAAGACGGACAGTAAGACAGAGGAAGTAGTAGAGGGCAGGATTTTGTTACCTACTAATTCTAAATCACACCCTTCTTCTTTTTCTTCAGCTTCTTCTTTTTTCACTCCATGCATTGACTATAGCCAGTTCCGACTTCACAGTGTCTGCCCGTTACTTCCACTATCTTCCACGATCCCTCCTACCAGCAGGTCTATATTTCAGCGCTTGTTTAAGAATACGCGTGTCTACCATATGTTCCACATGATGCTTCTAATCTTGCCCGCATTCCTTTATACCGTCAATAACTGATGACACTTTGTATTCCTTTTTTTACCAATAACTGATAATACCTTGAGGCATTTTCTTATATCCTCGTTTCTAAGATGGTCCTTCTTTGCCTTACTTCACCACTATGCAGGTACTGAAATCGGTGATGGCTTATTTCAAAGTTGTCAGGCTATAACTTTTAATTGACAGATATCAGAAACATTAACATTTGTTTATATCTTGTTAACGAAGCGTGACTTGTAGAATGTGTGTGCGATCATACCTATCTCATCCACCATGAAAAGAAAATAATGTATTATGCTCCTTTCCTGCTTATATCCAGCAGGACTTCAAACAATTTTGGTTAACATGTATTGGGACCAAATACTGAAGAAGCATATTAGTGATAAATTCATGTAGGCCTACTACACTGAAGTACCTACTGTAAACAGGGGTATATAAACACGCTTTATTTTTATTTACTTACTTGTAAAGTTTGTGCTATGCGCTCCACTACTTTATTGTAAGATAAAAGAGACTCCCTAACTTTTTCAATTTTTCATTTTCGCTTTCAAAATATTTTTGAAATTTCACTACCATTTCTCTCCCATGATTCTTACATGTGGAGCCTTTACAAAAATATGTCTTATCAGAAAAACCACACGGTTTATCTTTGACTACTTGCACTCTTTCTATTCAAAGATAAATAATTTAAAAATGAAAATAAATTATTTAATAAAATTGATTAATTTAGAGTTATGAAAACCTACCACACACAAGCAAATACAGGGAGAAACGGATGCACAAAAATTTGCAAGGAAACAATATTTTCAAAGTAGTCCCCTCTAGACCTCACACACCTATCCCAGTCTTCACTGTTATGAAAAACTTCCATTTTCTAAATTATTCTGCAAAGTCCTCTTTTAGACACGAACATGCGTATGACAAATCTGTGCACTAGATGGGTGCCACGTTTGCTGACACTTGACCAAAAACAAGTGTTGAAAGGATGTTTCATTGATTATTTGCCATTCTATATGTGCAATCCAACTGAATTTTTATATTGATTCTTAACCGTTGATGAGGCTTGGATCCACCACAACACTCCTGACACTAAACAAGTCAAAATAATGGATCAAAAAAGGCAAACCAACTCCAAAGAAGGCAAAGACAATTCCTTCTGCTGGTAAGGTTATGGCAACTGTTCTTTGGGCCAACCGTAGAGTAATCTTCTTTGATGACTTAAGAAGGGAGAAACAATTAATGGTAACTATTATGCAAACCTACTGCACCCTGTACACGATGGAATCAAGAAAAAATGGCCATATTTAGAGGAAAAGAAAGTGCTGTTTCACCAAGACAATGCACCATCTCACACACCAATTGTTGTGATGGCTAAAATCAAAGAATTGAAGTTCAAATTGCTTCCTCACCCACCACATTTGCCCTATTTAGCCTTGAGTGACCTCAAACCTCTTTCATAACCTGAAAAAAATAGCTCAATGGAAAAAGATTTACTGATGATAATCAAATCAGAGATGCTATAAACGGTTACTTTGAGTACCTCGACAAATCGGTTTATCAGTATGACATAACTGGTTTACAACATCATTGGAAAAAATGTATAGAGATAAACAGAGATTATGTTGAGAAATAAATGCAAATCAATCCAAAAAAGCATCGTTTTCTTATTCAGGCCCGGAACTTTTCGCCCTACCCTCATATAGTAATTCTTGTCTGGCCTTTAGAAACAAGCTTGCGATGGATAACACCGTCATGATCAAAAACACCAGTGAATGTGTGTCCCTGGTCTCTTAAACTACTTGTATGCTGGTCATGTGTTGATGAGACAGTCCCAGAGTGTGCTACTCAATTAAAGGTTGAAACTAGACTAAAAGCGGCATGCAGAGGTTGGTGAAAACATGCAAGGAGCACATTGCGAAGTAGTCAAGAGAGCATGAGACTCAATCTATATACACAATAGTCAAGTTCGACTACGTAAAATAAAATTTATTTGGCCCAAAATACCAAACACATGTCTTTTTTAATACCCCAGAAATATTTTTGGGGTTTCTGGTTGTTACAGGCCTTTCAGAACATGGATAACTTTCAACAGATTCCCAGACATCGGTAAATTGTTTTTACCACAATTTTATCTGTACATCATTCACCGAGTCGTGCATCACTCACCTGCTTAATCGTTCTGATTGTTTCCGCAGACAAATGTTCAAGTTTTACACAAAATTTAATACAAATTGACTGATCTCATAATTCACACATTATGAATACAACTGTCACAGGCTAAACATGTTTGTACAACAGAGTCCCACAGCTAACTGAATAGTTCATGAAAATGCTTAAATCAAAAACTCAATTTTAGTTAAAAATTATATTTCACATTCACAATTTGTATTCAACTCAAAACTGTCATTAATCACAGAAGTTTAAAATTCTATACTGATATAAGATTGTGATCTAAAATAATTTCATAACAATTATAATACACTAAAATATGTTTTACAAACATTGAATTTTGAAACTGCATATACTGGAAACAGTGTAGTGAATAGAATTACAATTCATAGCATTCATATTTTACCTATAAAATTTAATTATATTCAAATTTTTTATATTAACAAATATACTATTTTCAGTTCTTTGAAACATTATATATACTAACATTTTTACAATACACTTTACATTTCAAAAATATTTACAGTTTTCTGTTTTAACTAAAATTTTATCATTTACTATTACTGTTTTTTTAAATACAGTAATAATTGAATGAAACTTGTACCATACAATTTGTATAATTTTTAAACTGTGATTTTCAAGTCAAATATATATATAAAGAATCAAATACCACAGAGTGTTATAAATATGCATATGAATTTATCTATAACACACAAACTGAACTATTAAAAGAATTTCAACAATCTGTTTAATTACTAGTAGTCCATTACTATTAAACATGTATAGGAACAACACAACTGCACTTTTCAATACAAATGATGTTCAAGTTTGTACTTCAAACACTGTTCAATAACAAAAATTAGTGAACACTTTAATTATATTCAAATCTGACAGGAATTATTATTTTTCTTTTTTTTTTATAAAATGTTGATACCATATACTAAAGATAATCAATGTGAAGTTTTAATGAAAATTGCAATAATGAACAAAAATAAAATGTTCTATACTTGCTCAACTGCTTGATAAACAGACTATTCAATATAATAATTATTATTATATATACTTTCCCTAGGCAAAGAATTATTTTTACATATCACAGTATTATTCGAAACATTAGCATATCAAACTAGTCAAAACATTAATAACTAACTGACAATAAGTTTGTTAAAATTAAAACTAACATTTGGAGTGACACTTTTATATTACTAACTGATAAATTATAATGTTACATACTATAAAATGTGGACCAAAAATACTACTTTACAAAATTGTATATATTCAGAAACAGTACATTATAAATAAATAAATAAACAAATAAATAATAAAGCCATAATGTGCATGACTAGAAAGTTAAAGATATAATATTGTTATTTGAGATGTACACTCATAGCTAACTTTATATATCATATCAAATCCAACAAATACCAGTACTTCACCAAATAAACACAAGAATACTGAGCTTTGCAATCAAATTCTTACCCGTAATGTTCATAACTAAACTAGTCTGCAGTGTACATATTTTAAATATGGAATAATAAATTATTTTATAACTAATTTTTTAAGATGTTTATGACTTCCATATAACAAGTAATGACTCATATAATAGTTCAAAGTGCATTGTATGGTTATTGTATATATGTTACACAATACCCAACCAACCAACCCCCACACACACACATGCACACATTCTAGAAGTTATAAACCAACTCATTTAATACAATAAATTAAAGCAATTACATTTCTGTTCATAAATTTTAAAATTAGAAAAGTGTGCCATCAAAGTAATGTATTCAAATATATATAAATATTAGTTTCTACAAAGTAATTTTTGTGCACAATATTCAATTAATTAATCTATGATAACAACTTCTCTGAACAATAGGTTAATGAGCACTACGTTAAAAACATAACTGAAGAAGTAGAAATTAATAGCAACAAGAAACATGATAATATTATTTATCAGTGGCGGCTGGTGGTTGAAAAATTTGGGGGTTACAGTTGGGTTGGATGGTATTAAGTTGTTTTATTCTCTGAATAGAAAATGTTCAAGTCTCCAAACAATACATAAGGAAAGCAAAATATGCAATTTTAGTGTCACACCCACATAACCACAAATATTATTTTTTGTATGAATCTTTTTTAAATTTACGATTAAATATTCTGTTACCTGATTTTACACTTTGATTAAAATTTGAAAGGTCTGGTGTAGGCCTACCTACTCTCTTTAATTTCAATTTTTTCTGTAATAGGACGTACACTGAACAGCGTTTTTGTTAAGTTTACAACAAATTAATTGCGTCCTACCAGTTAAATATAATAAATATCTTACATTATGACACCTTAATTCTTTATATGTACTATTATTTACATTTAGGGTACTGGACCAGTACTGGGTAGTAGGTGTACTGGACTGACACTTAACTGACACTAACAACGAACTTCCAACCCAGCGCACCACGTGTTATTTCAACTTGAGTCTGCAGATTTACAATTGTGAAACCGCTCGGACAACTTCGGCTACCTTCGTTCTCACCAAACAGACTGGTGGCGCCATGAGGTACAAGCGGGGTTTGCATCCCTAATCACACCAAGCGAGCCTATACTGCTACAATAGGAACAACTGTGTCTAGCCAGCCAGAGCACTACTCCATTATATTTCTCCATATACAAAGCACGTCACAGTTAGTGCACTCTTGCCATGTACACCGCGGCAAGAGCGTGTACGGTTTTTAGTAATTGCTCTGCGCTTTTCAATCGGCAAATGATTAATTACGATGATTTAGCTTGAAAACACTATTATTACTTATTGTCTTAATCATAATTCTATAATTTAAAATACAATTTGGGATTTAATGGGGGTTGTGCAACCTAAGCACGGGCCGCCACTGTTATATATTATTACTATTTATAGTATAAGTGTTATTGTTAATAATGACAATAATAATAATAATAATAATAACAACAATAACAAAATTATTATTATTATTACCATTGCCAATCAAAAGACATTTTAAAGTGTTCAATGGTTTCAGAGTACTGATATTAAAGTATGAATCACAAGTAACTTTAACACTCAGTTCAATCCAAATGGCTTAGAAAAATGATAGTATGCTTTCTGGACAGAATAAGAAGAATAAACCAAGATTCTGTGAGGATTATAGTGAAACTTCACTTCACTCAGAAACTAACTCTATTAGGTACAAACTTCAATTTTTCTTATAGATATACTACAACACATGTGTTTCATTCTTATTACAATTGTGCAGGTCATCAAAAATACAAAATTTCAATTTCCACTATACATCAAATTAGCAATACTTATACACAACTTACAACTTAATATGCTGCTACAAAATTTAATTAATACATTAACTATATGTATATATTTGTAGTACTGGTAAATTTATAGTATTGGTAAAGATAATATTCTGGATTGTACTGTATTGTATGTACCTCACATTGGAGACTTATGCGGTAATAAATTCATTTTGGTTATCCTGTTTATAAAACTAAGAGAAGTTGAACTGCTTCAGATAAAATCCAACCTAATTTTATTACAATATGTTTATACTCTAGGAAATATTAAACATCATTTTTCATGTTACATCAGATATTTAATAAAATAATAACCATATTCACATTTTTAGTAACACACATACAAATATATACATGTATGTGTATGCATATACACACTGTGCATAAAGACACTGTACAAAAATACAGTAATTTTCAGTGACTGTCAGTAAAGACACTACTGTCTTTCAAACAATATGATTAAAAACTTCTGAATTATTAAAAACTTTCTATTTGGCTGCAAATATCAAAACTCATTTCTTATAAATAGTTTTATAGGAATAACGACCACACAATTTTGTTTTTTATTCTTCTACAACAATAGTCCTTGCTGCAGAATCAATTGCAGGTACTTCAGTTGCATATTCTGCAGTAGCCCACAGAAACAAATCTAATGTTTGCTCTGTACTTTCTGCAATAAATCTGATAAATGGTCTCACATCCCCCTCATTGGCCATCTCTAATACTTGATAATACCTAAATGAATAAAAAAACACAATTAACCATTTTGTTGTAAAACACAGAGTTTTGGTTTGTCTATAATAGTTTAAATGTTTCAAATAATATGATTTTTTTTTAATATTGTTATGACAGACTCACTGATCATCGTATGGTACAGTGGAAAACAAAAACAGACACCAATGAAATCACTAATTACAGCATTAATTAATTAATTAAAATTAATAATTTGTAATCAACAAGACAGTCTCTTACAACAATTCAAGTAAATATGTACACATGAAATAATAATGTCAACTAATAGAGTTCCACACTAATTATAGTAAACACTTTTCACTTCAACCACCACTTGACCTGCACTAAAAAATCGTACATGTTACCTTATTACAGTTTTGCACTAATTAACACAATAATCACTTTCCAATAAACTGCAACAAACACTCCAAACCCAATTGCAATATCCCACTAAACATAGCACTGCCCCCTCCTTACACCTGTTCATCCCAAACTGGCAAACTGTCTCTGCTGTAATATTCTGACAGGTGCTCCACATGGACAACATTGACTTTCCGCTGTCCTTCTTCTTGTATCCGATACACAACATCACTGATTCTCTTTTTCACAGTGTAAGGGCTTCTAAGTTAGCTTGAAGTTTTGGGGGTGCAGCCACAATGGTGCTTTGGGTTGTACAACCAAACTTAGTCTCATTCGAAATTCACACTACTGCTGCTGTGAATATCATACCACATTATTATTTTGTCACTGGCTATCTTCAGCCCATCCTCTTATCAAACAATTCATTTTTCGCATATGGTTATCTAATTGTGAAGAATAATTCTGTGGCTCTTGGAATCTGAACACAATAATCCTGTCATAATTCTGTTGGTGTCTTGGACGATCTGAACAACAAGTCCCCAGGATGACAAATCTCCCACCCAAACACTAGTTTTGGTGGAGTCATGCTGATTGTGTCATGTACTGATGACTTACACGCCATTGGGACTAATGGTATACCCTGGTCCCAATCTGTTTTATTCACGTCAATGTTTGATAAATTCTGCTCAAATGTCCTACTGAACATCTCAATCACTCTGTCGAACTGAGGATGGTGAGGCATTGTCCGAGTCTTTCGAATACTAAGTAGGTGACATAATTCTTTAAAAATTCCTGACTCAAAATTCCTTCCTTGACCGGTATGGATTTCCACAGGAATGCCATAATTGCAACAGAAGTTGTAATGCCTTTGTCACTGTGGTAACCTCTTAATTTGGAATTGCATAAGCTTACACCCACTTAGTAAAATAGTCTCCTATAATCTTGATGTACTGGTTTCCATTGTCCATAATTGGGAAAGGTTCAGCAATGCCTATGGCATTCTCTCGAATGGCAGTCCAATGTTGTATTGTCTCATAACATTTGCGGCACACAGGTCTGACACCATCCCTCTACATCATGGTGAAGATGAAGCCAACAGAATTGTTTCTAAATTTTGTCAATTGTTTTACTGACACCAAAATAACCTCCAGAACATCATGTATTTCCTCCAAACAGATTGCACTTTACTTCTGGGAACTATCAGCTGCATGATGTCTCATCCATCTGCTCTTTCCCCAAGACCTTTTCTCCAGGGTTAGAGATTCCTATGTGCCCAATAGCTCTTCAGCACTTTGGAACCATGGCAGGCATCCTGCCAATCAGAGTAACAACCTCCCTCTTTTGCCATCAAGATCGGTCCAATGTATTTATCTCCCATTTGCTTGTCAGAAATCTTGTGTTGTCTAACCGTCTGCCAAGACATCTACAGTGATAGTTTGCATTTGTTCACTTGTGTTCTGTTCTTCCTTTCTTCAGCAATGTTGGCAATCTTCTGAGCACAGTCTTTGATAAGATGCCCCTACTGATCTTCCCCTTCTTCCTTCGCACTACAGCCAAACACCAATCTTCTCCTCTCCAATGTCTTCTATCCATTACCCTCTCAGTACAACCCCTCACATCCATTATTCTTAGATCTTCCAGCATGTCATCCAAACATCACATCTGCCCCCTCTTTGTGCTTTTATAGACTTGTGCCCTCAGGATTTTCTTTGACAGACACTCTAGGTGACCTCACCACTGTATTCGTTGGGCCTTTTCGAATGTTACAATGTCCCCATGCTTCAATAGTTGTTTTAGCTCCTGGTTATTTCTTATTATCCATTCATCATCTTTTTTAAGCAGACCACAGACATGTCTTACAATCTTTATTTCAAACCTTCTTAGTGTTTCTTGTTTCTTTTTTGTTAATGTCCATGTCTCACCTCCATAAGTAACAACTGGTCTGATAAGTGTCTGATTTTTTTATTCTAGTGTTCTGAGTAATGAGTTTGCTTCTCAATAATATTTGGCATATTACTGCAACATTTAATACTGCATATTCCGTCAGTAAACCACAGTACTGTGGCCAAGGCAACCTTGTCAATGCGTTTAAGTCCTTTGACACTGAAGATGGCCTCCAGAGGCAAGGTCAAAATGTCTGTAGAAGGAAATGGACGACACAGCCTTACAGCCTGGACAGTAGTTTTAGCAATTATGACGGTGGCTGTGAAAGCCTAAGGAGCAGATTGATGACGCACTGTCCTTCACTACCAGCACCATTGGAGAAGACCAAGCACTTGATGAAGGCTCGATTATTCCCTTTGTCAACATGTCCTGTACTAAGCTACATTTCCTCCTGCTTAGCTAATGGAGGTCTTCAGGAAAGTTGGTGTATCGGTGTTGTATCCCCTGTATGGAAGTGATGTTGTACAAGAGAGTCACATAAGGACTTTTGTTATTTTTCAGCTCAACATAGCACTATGTTCATCAAAATATTTTATTACTTCCTTCATATTATTTTCTTCTTTATTTTAATAACTTGAAACTCATGCTATTTAGTATGCTTTGTTGACTGCCCATATTACAGATTTCTTTACACATATTTCTGAGGAAACTGCTAAAAATATGTATCGTGATAAATCTCAGTAAAAGGGACAAAAATATCGGTATGGAGAACCATACATGACTTCCATATTCTAAGATTTATATTTAAAATCATTTTCACCCAAACAGCCAGGCTGTGTCTTACCTGCCTTTTTATTGCTGTATTAAATGAAAAATATTATATTACATTAAAATGAAAAAATTATAATTTTATTGCCTGGCAACAAAATTATTTTATTTTTAACAATTACCATTGTTTCAAAAAGTTTAAATAAATTTTCAAGTACTTTACTCTTGTTAAAACGTAAAAGGTTGCAGGTAAACTACCCCTTCCCCTTAACCGATCTTCACCAAAATAGAAAGTCATTGAGACCTCTACAATTCAGGGACGTATGCAAAAAATTATTTGATTCTGTTTGAATTTGCGGCTGTTATCGTTTGCCATAGAAAATACGCTTGATAAAAAAACGTTGCAGGTAAACTACCCCTTCCCCTTAACCGATCTTCACCAAAAACAATAGGTCTTGAGTACTCTACAAATCAGGGCTGTATGCAAAACATTATTTGATTCTGTTTGAATTTGCGGCTGTTATCGTTTGCCATAGAAAATACCCTTGTTAAAAAAACGTTGCAGGTAAACTACCCCTTTCCCTTAACCGATCTTCACCAAAAACAATAGGTCTTGAGAACTCTACAATTTAGGGCTGTATGCAAATAATCTTTTGATTCTGTTTGAATTTGCGGCTGTTATCGTTTGCCATAGGAAATACCCTTGCTAAAACATAAAACGTTACAGGTAAACTACCCCTTTCCCTTAACCGATCTTCACAAAAAACAATAGGTCTTGAGTACTCTACAAATCAGGGCTGTATGCAAAACATTATTTGATTCTGTTTGAATTTGCGGCTGTTATCGTTTGCCATAGAAAATACCCTTGTTAAAAAAAACGTTGCAGGTAAACTACCCCTTTCCCTCAACCGAACTTCACCAAAAACAATAGATCTTGAGAACTCTACAATTTAGGGCTGTATGCAAATAATCTTTTGATTCTGTTTGAATTTGCGGCTGTTATCGTTTGCCATAGGAAATACCCTTGTTAAAACATAAAACGTTACAGGTAAACTACCCCTTTCCCTTAACCGATCTTCACCAAAATCAACAGATCTTGAGAACTCTACAATTCAGGGCTGTATGCGAAACATTATTTGATTCTGTTTGAATTTGCGGCTGTTATCGTTTGCCAAACAAACAAAATTACCCTTGCTAAAAAAAAACCGTTGCAGGTAAACTACCCCTTTCCCTCAACCGATCTTCACCAAAAACAATAGGTCGCGAGTACTCTGCAAATCAGGGCTGCATGCAAAAAATTATTTGATTCTGTTTGAATTTGCGGCAGTTATCGTTTGCCATAGAAAAAAAATCTACAGACAGACAGACACACAGACAGACAGACAGACACACACACAGACAGACAGACAGACAGACACACACACAGACACTTTTCGGAAAACGACTTTTTTTCATGTTTTGAGTGTAGTAGAATCAGAATCTGCAATAATCTCGAACACGATTTTTTTTGCCATCACCATACTTCCATTCCTTAAGGAATATGGAAGTAAAATATCGGTATGGAGAACCATACATGACTTCCATATTCTAAGATTTATATTTAAAATCATTTTCAGCCAAACAGCCAGGGAAGGAATTTTAACAAAAAAATACGTCTTTGTTGCCAATAACGTAGTACACATATAAAAAATATCGGTATGGAGAACCATACATGACTTCCATATTCTAAGATTTATATTTAAAATCATTTTCAGCCAAACAGCCAGGCTGTGTCTTACCTGCCTTTTTATTGCTGTATTAAATGAAAAATATTATATTACATTAAAATGAAAAAATTATAATTTTATTGCCTGGCAACAAAATTATTTTATTTTTAACAATTACCATTGTTTCAAAAAGTTTAAATAAATTTTCAAGTACTTTACTCTTGTTAAAACGTAAAAGGTTGCAGGTAAACTACCCCTTCCCCTTAACCGATCTTCACCAAAATCGAAAGTCATTGAGACCTCTACAATTCAGGGACGTATGCAAAAAATTATTTGATTCTGTTTGAATTTGCGGCTGTTATCGTTTGCCATAGAAAATACGCTTGATAAAAAAACGTTGCAGGTAAACTACCCCTTCCCCTTAACCGATCTTCACCAAAAACAATAGGTCTTGAGTACTCTACAAATCAGGGCTGTATGCAAAACATTATTTGATTCTGTTTGAATTTGCGGCTGTTATCGTTTGCCATAGAAAATAAAACGTAAAAGGTTGCAGGTAAACTACCCCTTCCCCTTAACCGATCTTCACCAAAAACAATAGGTCTTGAGTACTCTACAAATCAGGACTGTATGCAAAACATTATTTGATTCTGTTTGAATTTGCGGCTGTTATCGTTTGCCATATAAAATACCCTTGTTAAAAAAACGTTGCAGGTAAACTACCCCTTTCCCTCAACCGATCTTCACCAAAAACAATAGGTCTTGAGAAATCTACAATTCAGGGCTGTATGCGAAACATTATTTGATTCTGTTTGAATTTGCGGCTGTTATCGTTTGCCAAAAAAAAAAAAATTTCCCTTGATAAAAAAAACCGTTGCAGGTAAACTACCCCTTCCCCTCAACCGATCTTCACCAAAAACAATAGGTCGCGAGTACTCTACAAATCAGGCCTGTATGCAAAAAATTATTTGATCCTGTTTGAATTTGCGGCAGTTGTCGTTTGCCATAGAAAATACGCATGATAAAAAACGTTGCTGGTAAACTACCCCTTCCCCTCAACCGATCTTCACCAAAAACAATAGGTCTTGAGTACTCTACAAATCAGGGCTGTATGCAGAAAATTATTTGATTCTGTTTGAATTTGCGGCTGTTATCGTTTGCCATAGAAAATACCCTTGTTAAAAAAACGTTGTAGGTAAACTACCCCTTTCCCTTAACCGATCTTCACCAAAAACAAAAGGTATTGAGAACTCTACAATTTAGGGCTGTATGCAAATAATCTTTTCATTCTGTTTGAATTTGCGGCTGTTATCGTTTGCCATAGGAAATACCCTTGTTAAAACATAAAACGTTACAGGTAAACTACCCCTTTCCCTTAACCGATCTTCACCAAAAACAATAGGTCTTGAGAACTCTACAATTCAGGGCTGTATGCGAAACATTATTTGATTCTGTTTGAATTTGCGGCTGTTATCGTTTGCCAAACAAACAAAATTTCCCTTGCTAAAAAAAAACCGTTGCAGGTAAACTACCCCTTTCCCTCAACCGATCTTCACCAAAAACAATAGGTCGCGAGAACTCTACAAAACCGGGCTGTATGCAAAAAATTATTTGATTCTGTTTGAATTTGCAGCAGTTATCGTTTGCCATAGAAAAAAAATCTACAGACAGACAGACAGACAGACACACAGACACACAGACAGACAGACAGACAGACACACAGACACTTTTCGGAAAACGACTTTTTTTCATGTTTTGAGTGTAGTAGAATCAGAATCTGCAATAATCTCGAACACGATTTTTTTTGCCATCACCATACTTCCATTCCTTAAGGAATATGGAAGTAAAAATTATCCCCTCCCCCTTCAACTATAATTTTGATTTATAGAAAATTACCCCCAGCCCGTTCAACTAGCCTCTTCATTTATAGATATTTCATCTACGTTTCTACAGTGGATTATTAAGATCTTATCAGGATACTTTATCAAAATTAAGTACTTTACTCATGTTACAACAAAAAATGTTTCAGGTAAACTGCCCTTTCCCCGTAACCGATCTTCACCAAAATCAACAGACATTGAGTTCTCTATAGCTCAGGCACATATGTAAAAAGTTATTTGATTCTGTTTGAATTTACGGCAGTTATGGTTCGTCATATAAAAAATTACCCATGTTAAAACATAAAACATGAGATTTATAAAACATATCTAAGATTTATATTTAAAATCATTTTTGAAATAAAATATTTTCATAGAACCTACTAACGCTGGGGAAATCTGAGGGGCCAATCAGAGTTGGGCCTACCTGTCACTCTGCTGAATTTGGTGGAAAGCCCTGTCACTGTCGTCAAGTCCCCACCTCAATGAAGAACCCATTGTTTTATAAAAATATATTTAAATTTTGAAAACTGAAAATTCTTTTCTTGTAAATATTTATATTTTATAATCAAAATGACTTTATTTTTGTTACCTGGCAACAAAATTATTTTATTTTCAACAATTACCATTGTTTCAAAAAGTTTAAATAAATTTTCAAGTACTTTACTCTTGTTAAAACGTAAAAGGTTGCAGGTAAACTACCCCTTCCCCTTAACCGATCTTCACCAAAATCGAAAGTCCTTGAGACCTCTACAATTCAGGGATGTATGCAAAAAATTATTTGATTTTGTTTGAATTTGCGGCAGTTATCGTTTGCCATAGAAAAAAAAAACGTTGCAGGTAAACTACCCCTTCCCCTCAACCGATCTTCACCAAAAACAATAGGTCTTGAGTACTCTACAAATCAGGGCTGTATGCAGAAAATTATTTGATTCTGTTTGAACTTGCTGCTGTTATCGTTTGCCATAGAAAATACCCTTGTTAAAAAAACGTTGTAGGTAAACTACCCCTTTCCCTTAACCGATCTTCACCAAAAACAATAGGTCTTGAGAACTCTACAATTTAGGGCTGTATGCAAATAATCTTTTGATTCTGTTTGAATTTGCGGCTGTTATCGTTTGCCATAGGAAATACCCTTGTTAAAACATAAAACGTTACAGGTAAACTACCCCTTTCCCTTAACCGATCTTCACCAAAAACAATAGGTCTTGAGAACTCTACAATTCAGGGCTGTATGCGAAAAATTATTTGATTCTGTTTGAATTTGCGGCTGTTATCGTTTGCCAAAAAAAAATATCGGTATGGAGAACCATACATGACTTCCATATTCTAAGATTTATATTTAAAATCATTTTCATCCAAACAGCCAGGCTGTGTCTTACCTGCCTTTTTATTGCTGTATTAAATGAAAAATATTATATTACATTAAAATGAAAAAATTATAATTTTATTGCCTGGCAACAAAATTATTTTATTTTTAACAATTACCATTGTTTCAAAAAGTTTAAATAAATTTTCAAGTACTTTACTCTTGTTAAAACGTAAAAGGTTGCAGGTAAACTACCCCTTCCCCTTAACCGATCTTCACCAAAAACAATAGGTCTTGAGTACTCTACAAATCAGGGCTGTATGCAAAACATTATTTGATTCTGTTTGAATTTGCGGCTGTTATCGTTTGCCATAGAAAATACCCTTGTTAAAAAAACGTTGCAGGTAAACTACCCCTTTCCCTCAACCGATCTTCACCAAAAACAATAGGTCTTGAGAACTCTACAATTTAGGGCTGTATGCAAATAATCTTTTGATTCTGTTTGAATTTGCGGCTGTTATCGTTTGCCATAGGAAATACCCTTGTTAAAACATAAAACGTTACAGGTAAACTACCCCTTTCCCTTAACCGATCTTCACCAAAATCAACAGATCTTGAGAACTCTACAATTCAGGGCTGTATGCGAAATATTATTTTATTCTGTTTGAATTTGCGGCTGTTATCGTTTGCCAAACAAACAAAATTACCCTTGCTAAAAAAAAAACCGTTGCAGGTAAACTACCCCTTTCCCTCAACCGATCTTCACCAAAAACAATAGGTCGCGAGTACTCTGCAAATCAGGGCTGCATGCAAAAAATTATTTGATTCTGTTTGAATTTGCGGCAGTTATCGTTTGCCATAGAAAAAAAATCTACAGACAGACAGACAGACAGACACACAGACAGACAGACACACACACTGACACTTTTCGGAAAACGACTTTTTTTCATGTTTTGAGTGTAGTACAATCAGAATCTGCAATAATCTCGAACACGATTTTTTTTGCCATCACCATACTTCCATTCCTTAAGGAATATGGAAGTAAAAAATTTCCCTTGATAAAAAAAAACCGTTGCAGGTAAACTACCCCTTTCCCTCAACCGATCTTCACCAAAAACAATAGGTCGCGAGTACTCTACAAATCAGGGCTGTATGCAAAAAATTATTTGATTCTGTTTGAATTTGCGGCAGTTATCGTTTGCCATAGAAAAAAAATCTACAGACAGACACACAGACAGACAGACAGACACACACACAGACACTTTTCGGAAAACGACTTTTTTTCATGTTTTGAGTGTAGTAGAATCAGAATCTGCAATAATCTCGAACACGATTTTTTTTGCCATCACCATACTTCCATTCCTTAAGGAATATGGAAGTAAAAGGACATACAGTATATTCTATATAGTAATACAACTATACATTAGAATTGTGGCTTGCCGAGCTGCAAGGCTGTGGTCTAAAGTTGTTTAGACCATACAGCCCAGTCAATAGAGACATACAGCTCAAAAAAATTTGGACGAACCTGATTTTTTTTTATAGGTTTCGGAATGTGTATATATTAAATATTCTAAAAAGTTCTCCACCGTATCGGGTCAGGGATTTCAAAAAAAAAAATCAGAAACATTTTTTTAATGGTTTTTTGCGTATTTTGAAAAATGGGGCCAATGTACAGAAAAACAAAAAATATATTCGGAAAGAGCAGCCAATTTTACAAAAAAATGTATTTACAAGATTTTGCTAAATTCAATAGTTTAGCTTGAAAAAAATTATTTAAGCCAAGCAGTGTAGCGGGCAGGAAGGGTCCGCGCGTGAGCCTGAAATCTCATTACTGGAGCATCGACGCGCTGAAGAATCTTTAATTACTCCGTCAAAAATGCTCCGATTATCAAAAATCAAAGTTCATTTGAAAGGGGAAAACCTTATCTTTCTGACACATATAATTTTATAATGTCATAACATGAATTTAACTAAGAAAATTATACTAAAATGGTTACCCCGTTATGAAAAATAGGTCATTCCATTAAGTATTTTAATAAATAGTTAAAATAGTTAAAAATTGTCTCCTTCTTCCAGCAAGTGATTGAATAGTATATTAGTTCCAAGATTACTACGATGTATTACCTCATAATAATCTTGGTAAAGCAAACATCAGTTTCAAAGTTTTTAAAATTTCGCTGGCTCGGAAACTTGAGTAAAGACTTTCCTAAAAATGACTGAATCTCTAAGAAGAGACCACATATTTCTATAAGGTAAACGGGGTTAGTAAGAAGAAAGTAATATACAAGTAAAAAATATTGTGGTGGCATACATTATGAATAATATTTGATTCATAATGTAATGATCAGAAATGGCGATTTCGACAGTCTCGGTACTGGCATTCGGAACGTAAGTAAAAATAAATTCTGAAACTTATGGAACATAAAAAGAATAGTATACGGAACACTTTGCATGTGTGAAATCACCCATAAGGCTACGTGTATTTAACACAAGGGTTTCTTTTCAGGTAAGAATTTCCAAGAGGGACGGCGAGTTTCTGGCCCCCATTGTCTGCTCCGAGTCTTTGATTGTGTGCTGTATCGGTGTGCGCATGGCCAGATGCGCAGTGCACACTAGTCGTTGAAAACCGGAGTCGAAAGAAAAACATGTGCTTGTTAAATTATACTTCTTTGATGTTTCTCCTGGTCATCTGTGTACTTTGACTTAATTGTGGTGATTAGTGGAGTTCACTAGCCAAGGAATATCAAAATCAACACATCAGGATAGAGTGTCATAATGGTGAGTTTTTCTAGTGTAGGGTAAGGTAAGGTTATTTGGCTTCGAATTCTCGTTGTTGCCAAGTAACCTGACTTTCTAGTTAGTTAAATTTTTTACCACAAGATAGCAGCATATGTCAGGTTGCATATGCAACAACTCCCGAATGTCTGCAACTTTTCGTTAGGCGTTCCCTGTGTTCGTAGGTTATGTGAGTTAATTTATGCATCGTGTCAGAGTTAATAGTTTTTAACGGTCTAAAAGTGTGTGTTTTGTTGTGAATTTGTGATTTATGTGTAGCTAATGAAACAAGCTAATAAGTAAAGTGAATATTTTGGAAATATTTTAGTGCAGTAAGTTATTATTTCCTTAGCTATCAGAGCAAAAAATAACAAATTTCAGTGCCATGTTTTGAAGCCTTTACAGTGTTGAATTTCAGAGTCGATTTTGAGGCTTTCTGAAGTAATTTTTTAAAAATTAATGGCCATATTTTTGTATGATATGCAATTTTATTTCAGAAAATTTTTTTTTTTCTTAAATCCTAGGTATTGCCAAATTACCTTACCTAAATCCAAAGTATTGCCAAATTACCTTACCTTTTTGATTCAAAATTCAGATTCAGATTAAATATTATTTTTATTACTACATTTAACAGTAAATTAGCACAATTACTCTTTTTTGTCCCTCCCAGGCATTTTTAATGTTTTTAAAGCCCAGTGTTTTGATTATAAAAGGAATT
Organism: Magicicada septendecula; assembly: GCA_034769895.1. NCBI lineage: Eukaryota > Metazoa > Arthropoda > Insecta > Hemiptera > Cicadidae > Magicicada > Magicicada septendecula. Next base: position 976,304,159 of record CM068367.1, on the reverse strand, counting down.
GCAACTAACTTTTGATAATTTTTTAAATCAAAATACCCAATTTGTTGATAATAACTTAAAAATAACTTAAAAACTTTTAGTTTAATTTCTCAGTTAAGGTAAATTCATTTTTTAATTATTAAGTTTTAATAAAAATTATAATGGCAGAGATATTATACATTCTAATATATTTTTTAATGTGTTTTGTAGTATCACGATATTGCATTTTTAATAAATTTGTTATTTAAAGTACTTTTTCAGATTATTGCCAAATTACCTAACTCTATTGCCAAATAACCTTGCCTTGCATAGGGAGCTAATTAAAGTCCCCTTCCTCACACACTTTGGTAATGAAAAATATGAATTTCTGTTTAACTCATTGATAAAGAATGTAAGAAAGTAATGTGATATGTAGATATAGATTTTTTTTAAGGGTGGGTTGGAAATTAATTTTTCACAAATTGCTGCCAAATTACCTTACCTTACCCTATATTAGTGAACCAAATTCAACTTGTTTTTTCACTTCAAACACCCATGTTTTGAGTGAATATATCTCAGGGGGATTAATATCATAGAGTAGAAATTTTATCACCCGCTCTTTTGAAACATGATATAAACTTTTTTGGAGTAAAATATCTAGATTAGAATCTTAATATTTTATCAATTCCCAGTTCCGGCTTAAAACTAATCAAAATATTTGTTCTCTTATTAATACTTACAGATTTTGGCATGATCAAGTTGTTTCATTCCACAAGATCAACTTCAAAAAATTCTAGGAAATAGAGCAAAAAGACTTGAAGGTAAAGTTCAATATTTACTTGAAATAAAAAACAATATTTGTAACAAAAGAGAGAAACAAATTGACAATTTTTTCTTACTTTTTAGAATAATACAATACCAGCAAAAATGGAGGAGAGTGGTATCTGTTTCATATGTAACCGGAATATTGAAGTGGAGGAGAATGTATGTGTACAAAGGGACTTAGATAATCTGATTGAAGTTAGTTCCAAGAGAAAAGATAAGCATTCAGAAATGTTACGTTCAGTCACTTCAGTGACGGTTCATGTAAAATGCCGTCAGAAATATATAGTCACAAAAAACAATATTTTTGTTTACAAAGATTTTGGAACAACAGAGCCAAGCCAGAATTTTTTGTATAGTCCTGCAAAATCAAAAAATTAGAAAAACCAAACATGCATTTGAGTTCAATAAATTGTGTTTCATCTGTGGCTTGGATGCAAGTGATGAAAAAGAGTCTAGAAAAGGTTCCTCTTCTAAAGCAAAAAATAAAATTATGCATGTGACTACAACATCGTTTATAGAAAACGTACTATAGAAAATTAAAGGCAAAGTCGATGATACTAGTAAAACTATTTTGAGGCGAATTTCTTTGACTGATTTAGTAGCTGAACAAGCAAGATATCATAAAAATTGTTATAAGAAACATATTGCCCATACAGATAGATTAAGTTTCAATCCAGTGGGAGCCCCTTTGGATCACAATATTACCAATAAAATGCAAAAAAATTTTCATTACATCGATAAATCAAATGAATGTCAATTCACTTTGCAAGAATTTGTGGAATTATTAGGTAATTGGAATAAAATATTATAATTGCATTTCTATTTATTTTCAATCTACTTTCACGCTAATCTAATATAATTTCTATCATTGCAGGTGATAATACCTGTGCCGCAGTCTAGACTGGAGAGATATTATGGTGACAAAATCAAATTTGTTACAAAACCTGGAGGACTGACACTCATATATTATACGATAAGTTCAACGATATTTTCAAAAGTTATGTAAGTTATATTAAGTCACATTTTAAAACGGATGTCATTGTTGTTTTCGATGGATACATGTACAACTCCACTAGTACAAAAGCCGTTGAGCATATGCGGCGTTCAAATAAAAATTCTTCTCCCAATATTTACTTTGATGAAGAAATGGCAGTCACAGTTACTCAAGAAAGTTTTCTCTCCAATCAATGTAACAAAACGCGTATCATAGAATACTTAACGACATTTTTGAAGAAGGAAAAAATTCTTGTGAAACAAGCACCTGATGATGCCGATTTACTGATTGCTAGAACAGCTATCGAACAACATTGTAAAACACCTGTAATTATTGCCGAAGATGTGGATGTGTTGGTGTTGCTGATCTCACTCTCGCCTCCTGCTAAAAAATTTATTTTCAGAAACCCTCTAGAGGAAAAGTAGTTTCAAAACTTTATTCTTCACACAGTTTTGACAAGTATGCATTTTGTAAAGAAAACCTCTTGTTTCTTCATGCAGCTACTGGATGTGATACAACATCGGCATTCTTTGGCAAAGGCAAGAAAGCTGTTATAAGTTCAGTGGAGAAAAAATAGATAAATTCACACTTGAAAATTGCTATCGAAGCTTTTAAGAGAGCAGGGCAATCACATGATACTATTTTTGAAAACGGCATTAAATTCTTGTTGTTTTTATATAGAGCACCTGCAAAAACTACCAGCATTGACGAATATCGGTATGTGGCATTTGCAAAAGCCGTGGCTAATAATACCAAGTCTTTGAAGCCTGTTAAACTCGAAAGCTTGCCACCTACGTCTGATGCAGCAAGGCAACATTTCTACAGGGTCTATTTGCAAGTACAGAAATGGATGTCCTATGAAATCAATCCGGAAAAGTGGGGTTGGGAAAAAAGCACCACACCAAATCCAATATTAATGAAACAACAACCAGCTCCTGATGAAATTCTGAACATGATTTTTTTGCACTTGCAAGTCTGGGTGTATTAATGACACTTGTACGTGCAGAAAGAGTGGGCTACAATGCTCAAATATTTGTAAAAGTTGCTCAACGGATACTTACAAAAATTTTCCAATAACAATAGGTGAAAGTGAAATTGAATTCGAAGACTATGATGAATCTGATGAGAACAATAAAGATGACGACAAAGATAGCGATGAAGAGGATAACTATGATGATATAAATGATAAAAATGATGATTAAGATAACCATTGTTTTAAAAATTAAGAGTTATTTATTTTTGTCATTAAAAATTTATGAAATAAAAATCGATGAAAATAATTAATTTAGACTAAATTTCATACATGAACCTTGTTTAACCCATACAAATATCAAAAATAAACATGTCTTACTTCTTTCGAGGCAACTAGACGGGATTTTTCCATAACATGTAATGACATACACGAATAAAGGAGGAAACCTCAACAAAATTCCCTCCGAGCTGAATTTTTTCACGAAATCTCTTAAAAAGGGGGGGGGAAATGCAAAATATAAATTTTGTAGATAATTGAATGCTCTACAACTTTCACATTGAGTTGGTGGATGTCTGATGCATAGGAAGCGAGATATTTGCAGAATACCGTTTTCTTTGGAACTTTGACCTTAAATATCTCGAACAAAGGGGGAGGAAAAAATGAAAAATCTCGATTTTGTAGATAATTGAATGCTCTACAACTTTCACATTGACTTTATGTACATTAGATGCATAGGAAGCGAGATATTTGCAAAAAACCTAAAAATTCGCCATAAAAATGATTTTTGATTTTTTTTTCGAAATTCCCGGCCCAGTATGGTGGAGAACTTTTCGGAATATTAATGTGTAGACTTTTCAAAATCTATTAAAAAAAAATTAGCTTCGTCCAAATTCTTTTAAGATTTTAATTGACAATTTACTACGCTGCCTGGGCTAATAGCCTTACAGCTCGGCAAGCCAAAATTTAACACTGACGCCGGCTGTGAAAGCTCAGACGTCAATTAATACAACTATACTTTGGATAACTGATCAAAAGGCCAATTCAATTTCACTATACTACATAATCCTCCAATTAATAGTACGTAAGTTACAGTCTGGATGCTATACTGACTTAAACTTCAATTACAAAGCATATTTCAAAACCAAGGGCCGACTGGTTATAAAGAATGACTGACAACATGGATTAGTATGTGCATGCACAGCACCTGCAAGTGATCTGCTGGGCATGTAACTGCCACTTTGTTGCCAGTCCAATGTCGTTTGACTTTCCATGACAGTGGCTTATAATGAGTGAAAATAAACAATCCTCCTGCCAGTTGTGAAATCCGACCAGTGATCAGATTTCTAAATTCAAGAGGACATAATGCTGCTGAAATTCACTTTCAACTGTGTGAAAGTGCCTATAGGCCTACCCCAATGAGTGAAGGAAAACTGAGGCATTTGTGTCGAGAGTTTTAGGAAGGCCATTCAAATGTTCATGATGAAGAAACGAGTAGGAGGCCTAGCATGTACTGATGATCTCTTTGAGCATGTGAATGCAATAGTCAGAGAAAATCATTGCTCTACATTTAGTGATCTTTCCACAGAATTTCCAGAAGTTTCAAAGGCAACATTGTTCAGAATTGTGACTGACACTTTTGGCTATTGTAAACTGTGTACACAATGGGTGCTGAAAATGCTGACAAGTGCTCACAAAGACCAGAGACTGAATCTGCACGTGCTTTTTGGACCACTTTTGTAGAGAGAGGGACAAATATTTTTCCCATATCATCACTGGTGATGAAACATGGATTTCGTACATCAATTCTGAGTTGAAACAACAATCCATGCAGTGACTATCATTCCAGTTCACCCAACACAAAAAATTCAAGGAAACGAAGTCTCAAAGGAAGGTCATGGTGACTGTGTTCTAGGACCAAAAGGGTGAGATTTTGGTCGATTTTACAGAGCCTGGAACAACTGTCACATTCCACGTTTATTGTGAAACACTTTCTACACTGAGCCATGCCATTCAAAATCAATGACAGCTAATGCCGAGATCAGGAATTGTTCTCCTTCATGATAACACATGTCCATACATGGCTGCCCACACAATTAAAACAATTCAAAAATTATGATGGGAGATATTATATCATCCGCCTTACAGTCCTGTTCTAGCACCCAGTGACTACCATCTCTTCTTATACCGTAAGAACTGTCTTGTGTTTCAATGATCAGAACAATCTGAAGAGCTGAAAACCTCAGTGCAAAACTGGCTGAAATCCCAAGTGGCGGAGGGTTTTATGCAGAGGGTTTTTAAAATCTTGCTTATGATATCAAAAATGTTTGGAACAAACGAGGACTACATAATAAATAACGTAAACTTGTATGTATTTGGTGGAACCACTAATAATTTTTTCATTTCCTCATTTGTTCTCCTTTTATAACCAATTGGCCCTTACTTTTGAAATGCCCCTCGCATTAACACAATCCAACTTCAGTGTAATACCATTTGTGGCTTGCCAATGTACAAACGAAGACGCAGTATGTACAAAGTTGCAATTATTGGGATATTTGAGATGCATATAAAAAAATAAAATAATATCTGCTCTCAATATCTAAAAGTATTTTTCTGTTCCTAAATTCTAACAACATACTCCTACCAATAATAACACTGAGTCAAATGCTTTAAAACTGATTCTAGAAAGTTTCTAAATGGACAGACTGTGTATAAAAACCTATCATGTACAATTTTTAAACAGTTAACATATTTTCCTATACATTAAAATACAACTACTTTGAATAAACTACACGACAACTGTCCAGAAAGTACTGTATTAATTTTAGAATATTACCAGAAACTGCCTCACTGTAAACTGCAGCCTATCAGAAGGAACATTATTATATGTATATGAAGTCACTGATCTACTGGACTATTCATTGGGCTGTAAGATGCTGTTGAGTGAAGATAAGTAATCTGTGATTATAGCATTCACAACTGAGCCACTAACTCACTGAATCTGCATCGAATTTTGCCTACAGTTTGAAAATCATTCTCAAAAACTATTTGAATAATGAGGCTTTTGAAGATCACTCTATGAGTGAGGGCCAGATAAAATTTGTGGTACAAAAAAAAACTTACTTCAAAGATACCGAACAAGATTGCTGAATAAAAGCAACTTACATTCCAGAAGGCCTTTTAACATTCAGTTCACCCAAAAAGTTTGAGTGCATGTGGGCTGCAATAAATGAAAACCACCCAATGACAATGTGAAACTCAGAAGATACAGGGATTTTGTGCACTTCTTGGGAGTGTTTCAGGGATGTTCATGAAAGATCATGGCTTGAAATATGTGGCACACAAAATTCATTTCCTGGTTCCTGTCATGAGAGCAAAAGTTTCATAGGACTTGCCAGAGACCACTAATAAAAAGGTTGACCCACATTTCCTCAAAAAAGTCATAAATGGAAATGAGTCACAAACCTGACCCTAAAACAAGAACACTTTCCAACTGAATTTGCACCTAGATATAGTATTTATTAATAACAAATAGATGGATACTTTCTGGGCAGACTTCACATTCTAATTCTGTCTACTCTGAATGTGCACTTACCTATGTCTGTGCTGTTTAAGAATAATTACAGGTGGGAAACCTGCCTGCATTAAAATCATATTCATCAATAGTCTTGAAGTTCTTCCATTACCATCGGTAAAAGGATGAATGTGGACCAACTTGTAATGTGCGAATGCTGCATACTGCACAGGATGCAATCTCATTGCTGCCTCAGAATTTAGCCATTCTGCAAACTGCTCCATCAAGGGAGGAATGTGCCTTGGACGTGGAGGGATATGGCCACCCACATATACTTGTGTGCGACGAAAACAACCACTTTCCATAGGATCAACAAAACCCAGAACTCTTCTATGAATTTCTAATATGTCATCTACAGTGATGCCCCCTAACCTTAAAAATAAAAATAATATTTGTTTAATTTTTTTATATATAAATCTTTAACACATTTACATTTTTTTAACATTACAAAACAGTTATCACTGTATGCAGTGTATGACAGTATTCAGTATATGATTTCCTAGATTTCATAAAGATACCTGTTATTTTAGATGTATTTTTTAGAAATGTTATTTTCTAAAATTACAAATTTTTAACTTTAAAAATAACACACTGCACACTTTTCTGAAGTAACTTTTTGCATTGTTCGTATTATATATAAATTTGTACATTCAGTGTAGTGACAACATGACTTTATTTTCTTTGTGACATACACGACAACTTCAATAATATTTGCAATATCATTATATGTTTTTAAATACCTGTAGTATATACCTGTATTATTATGTTTTTCAAATCCATGTATTCTCTTTAGAAAACTAGTTGTTCTAAAATTGGATACACTGTAAATTTATGTATTGGCCTACATGACTTTAGAAAAGACATAAAAATCTCAAACTCTGTGAAAAAAGTGTTGGAGCATTAAACTAACATTGAATTATTTCTATCTTTATTTGCATGTGTGCATTCTCTTGTCAAGGCACTTACCTGTTTATAAGTGTGGCATTAATGTATTTCATAGCTGAATCAAGACCTAAAATTTCATTGTGTTCCTGTATACTTTTTCCTCCAACAGCCATTCTTGTTTCAACAATAGAACGAGTCTGTGATAATGTCATAGTGTTGCCCTCAATCCCCACTGTATGGTATATATGCTAACAACATAACATAAGTATTTCCTTAATAATGTAAAAAAAAAATCAGTGTGAGTACATTAAAACACAACTTTTGTGTTAACTATAAACGTTTAATTTTGACCCTGTTATCACTATTTTAGAAAAATTGATTTATATGTCATGAATTCATTTAATACAGTTTCAGAAAGTTAAGTGAATTATACGAGATCTGTCCAGAAAGTATAAAAAAAATTGGATATCTTGATAATGTACCAGGTGACCTTCATGAAGCTGGTAGCCAATCGTAGGAAACCTAACCATGCATGTACGAATGGTCACATTTCCATCAGACCCCTCAATTGGTAGTAAGATGCCATTCAGTAAGCTTGTGTTTTGTTTTGCATTCACAGTGACTGAGCAAGTAGATCAGTGAATCTGCATCAAGTTTTGCATCAAACTTGGACATTCATTTGAATCCATTTGGACATGGACATGCTGGAGAATCCATTTGAAAGAGTAACACAGTGTTTGGAGATGATTCCATGAGAGGTGTTCAAATTAAAACATGATATTGGCAATTTCAAGATGGCTGGAATCCACAGACAGTAACCCACAATCCAGAAGCAATATTGAAGCAAAGTTATGTTTTTTATTTGACAACAAGGTCTGGTCCATTATGAGTACACTCCTTCTGGTCAGACAATAACTAAAGAGTACTGAACAGAAATTCTTCACAGACTGAAGGATGCTGTGAGGAGAAACTGGAAGCACCTGTGGAAAAATGCAGTTGCATATTCTTAGGGATGCACTTGCACCTAGTACAGGATTTCTTGGCAAAACATCACATCACACAGGTTCTTAAGCCACCAGAGTCCAGTCAATGAACACTTATAAAGGGCCTTGCTACGGAATACAGGGGAAAGTTTTGAAACTTTGTACATTTGTTAGAAATGTCTAATCAAAATTATTTCAAAAGTCTTGAAGAATCTGAGGTGAGCTCTAGCCACTGTCTTGAAAAATAGGTTCCTTTTTTCAGTTTTTTTTTTTTTAATATCTCAAAAATGGTTGTAGACCAAATTTAAAGTCTAGTTATGCATCAAATTAAAGCAATAACATTTCCTATAACAAAGACCCTATTCACTTTTTTGTATCTCTTTTAGGTTGCAAGATAACTGGGTGTGAAGTTTGTACTTTTTCCAATGTTTAATTTTCACTCCGTTTTCTGTTATAAATGAGCTTGTAACTTCTGAACAGTTGGTTTTGTCAAGAAAGTGTCATAGACAATATTGTAGAGCGTTATGTTATCTTCAAAATGGATATCTTACTTAATATTTTACCTCCAGCAGATCAATAGATATTATTGTATCGTACCATATTTAATACTTTAATAATATATAATGGTATATATGTATGTATATACACACGTACACACATCCATACACACACACACACACATTCATATTTTCGGATAGCATAGTGTGTGAAGAGGCAGTCTGGCTTAACGTCATATCAACCAGATTATATGATGCGTTGAGGTCTATGACAACTTGATGGTGGCTTGTGACTTTGAGGTCTCCACTACCAACATTAGACTTCAAAACAAAGTGTTTATTTATTTGTTTGTTTTTGTAATGAAATGACTGATTAACAATTCAATGAAAGAGAGAGGAAGAAATCCAAGGATAGATGTAGAGTAGTATATGATGTTCAAAGCTTGTCACTGAAAGAAAAGGATTTTGGTGCAGTCTTTAAAAGGAAAGAATAAGTGGACAGAAGACATTGTGCGTCACCTGTCCACCATAAATGATTTAATAGCTGCTGAAAGCATATACCACCAAGATATTTACCTAAAATTTTTTCTACATACTATCCAAAAGGAGGTAAACATGGGTGTCCTAAAACTGATTTTTTCAGCAGCTATGAAAGAAATTTATTCGTTCTTGTAAAGTAATGATGACTGCCAATGTTCCTTTTCAGGGTGTGTCCGTGATGATAACAATAAAAGCCAAACTATTAGGAAAACGCATCATAATACCACCAAGAGACTGAAGCCAGGTTGCGACCATCTGTTTTGTTGGCACAGGTCTTAAAATCTTGAATAAATTACAGTACAAAAACAAAAAGGAAAACCTAACTGAGGGGTGACTTAGAATCATGAAAACTGCAGCAGCAATAAAAGGCAGGATAATCCAGTCTCAAATCTATGACAAAACCACCTACCCTCCTGGTGAAAACTTCCTGAAGGATGCGGGTAGTTGTATTCCCACACCCTTGCTTACTTTCCTGGAGGACATGACACTGAAGAGGACAAAACCATTAAACAGAGAAAGTAACATGCATGCCATGTTAACCCCCAAATTAAACAGCCTTGCGCTATTGGTATGCAGGAAATATGGCTCCAAAAACTTGGTAAACGTTACATAACTTTGGGATTCTATTTATCATACTATGAAGCTCAAATTCTGGAAGTTTCAACAATTTTTTATGCTCAACGTGGCATGAACTGGTCATTCCGTCAGTTCCTGTTTGACAATGCTGACTTCAATGTCTGCACCATCAACAGATTAACACTTTTCATGCTATGGGTGGCATTACATGTATTACCCCAGCAAGTTCAGTCAAAAGAGGAACAGAAATAACAAGCTCAATGTTTTGCAAAAAAATCAGCACTCCTCTTTGTAATCAATAAATGACAGATTTTAAAATTGCTGTTTTTTTAAGCATATTTACCACATCCCCCTCCCTTTAACATTCAGCATGGTGTTGTGATGATTACATAAGATAGCGATATCTTGAAATATCAACATACATATGGTACTGCTATAAATTCTTACTGTACATAAACCTATAAACCTTGTTAAACTAACTGAAAGTTATAAGTATGTAAAAAGGTTAGTTTAGAGAAAGGAAAGAAGACTTTTAGCCATAATGTATTGGGTGAAATATCAACTTGTAATATAATTAGAAAATGTAGTAAATGATTTACAAAATGAAAACAATTATTATGTAATATTAAGCAATGTGTCTAAAAACTGGAAATAATTAACCTAAAATTATGTATTTAATCATGCACATAAACTAAACTCAATCATAATGTGCAAAATGTTGAAGCAGTTTGTAACAAACAGAAATTAATATCATACACAAACTTAATCAAGGAATCACAAGCATTTTGTGAATCACAAGGTACTATAATAAATCTTATAAATTATAGACGAGTGTCAAATATCAACAAAGTGTAAATTAGATAAAACTAATTGTAATTAAAGTATATTAAACTGAACATTAATAATTTGTAATAGTGATGTTAAAAAAACATAAAATTAATTGAATTGTATTAATTGTTAGTAAATTTTCTTTGTATTATACATGCTGCAAGCCCTGAGGTTGAGAATCTATTGTCATGCTTTAAAATAAAAATTGGTATGGAGAACCATACATGACTTCCATGTCCTAAAATTTATATTTAAAATCATTTAAATATTAATTAAATAAGTGGATTCTTGAGTTCTGAAAAAAGTATGTATCAGCTAAAATAGTACCACCATGTCAGGGGGATTAAGACTATCCTCAGCCTTCGTGAGGAAGGACTGTACTTTTTGATAAAATGTCTGTAGGTCGAACGAAGAGTTGTGATCTGATTTACAATGTTATATTTATCGTATATCTTTACTTAATATTGCCCCGTGATGTTGGAGGCATCATATACAATAATATTTATCTGTGTTAATTTTATGCATAGATTATTTAATTATCCCTTGAATAAAGTCATGATCTAATGTATCTAACTCTGAGCTTGGGTTAGCATATACGATGTAATTAATGTCATGTGTTGATCTCCCATATTTAATGTTAACAAATTCATTTCTTTAAATAACGAATAATTGTATGAATTGAGTTAGAGTTAATTAATTATTCACACTCCAACTTGCTACATATGAATTTACTTTTGACTTTAACTGTCTTCGAAACTTCTATTTTGTGCATCTTTCTGATTAATTGAATTGATAATCGTTACCTTGAATTATTAATATAGATACTGTTTAATGAAAGTTTAAGTTGTGAGTCAGGTTTGTTATATAAATCAATAGAATACTAACGAATCCATTCTAACTTATATTTATTAAATCATATTCATTCTTCTTCATGTCATAACATCAATTTAAGAGCACTTACAATTCTTCAACAAAACAATAAAATTCTATTCCACATTTAATAATTCAATGAACAAATTTAAACACTTAAGTGAGCGATCAAATATTGACGCTTCTTCGTCTGCAATGACGTTACTAACTAAAATGTGGTGTGCTCATAATTCGTATTTAGTATTTATGTTAAAACACATTGAACATTTATATGCATGGAATAATCATAATTAATAATACACATATCAATCATATACATAGATAAAATCCTGTTCCTGCAACAAACACATCAAAATACATACATAGTACAAAATATATTAAAAAGAAGACATGTATAATATTCTAGAACATAATTTCTCTACTTATGGATTCGTATCTATCTGACTCATATTTATATAACTTTCTCAGGTGGTTCTGGTTCTAAGTGTCAGGTCAGTGGTGTTTGATAAATTACTAATTATAAGAAGAGATTAGTTTTGTACTTTACTCGTTCTGCCGTGATGTCTCCCTGCATTGATGAGTGAAGTTAATCCATAGGACACTTGATCGTAAACACTCCCGCACACCGCGACAGTCACTTCGAGCTTTGAGTTTAATATAATAGAAGTAGTGGCATTGTACTCGTAATCGGTCGGTTAAGTTCTACGGGCGCATGTGTCTATTTCGCGGTACACAGTTCGCTACCGTATGCTTCTAATAACTGTCTATGCCGCACGACAACTCTTTTCGGCGCCTAGGTCGTTTTCGAGTTCATTAGGCACTTGTTTACAATTCTATTTATTTGAGTTAATTACTAAACATTTTAGTATCACTACTTTTTCTATAATTGTTCAAGAATACCACTTCACAATGTCCGTGTCTTTATGACGATGAATTACATAGAATTTATATAGATTGTTACTCGCGTTTCATCACGAAAACTACTGTTCCGTTTACGCTCTGAGTTTTATTTGCACACTTTCATTTATTCGTAATAATGTCTTAATCGTCTCTACCGAAATGCATTTTAACTTACGCACTGCTTTAAGTTCTTATAACTGAATCATTATAAAATGAAATACAAGTTCAATAGACTGTTCGAAACTCTGAGTAAACCGAGTTAAGAATTATAATACAATTCGGAATGAACTGAGCTTAAAAATTTGTAGTAAACTGAGATAAAATTTGTAGTAAACTGAGGTTAAAAATTGAATGAACTGAGAGCGCGTCTTCACGTGTAAATGGTTTTTATTTCTTCTGATTTTCTCACTCTTGGGACTCTGATGAACGCTCAAACTTCCCACCAATTCATCTTTGATAGGTTCATTCCAAGGACCTCCTTGTGTCCCTTCGTCTCCAGTCTGTAATTCCAATGAATTCTCCACCCAGTGCCGTTTGGAGAGGGACGTTCATACACGAGATTCGCTCTCTGGTCTCAAGCTTCTCTTTGAACCATCCCCTACAGAAGTTCCCTCCGGAATTCTCGCTCCTCATTGGCTGGTTGGCTTTTTCGACTTGAATTTGACGTAGTCCACGTGGACTAGATGAGTCGCTGTCTTATGTACGTTGCCCTGTTCCTGGAATCAGTGTTAAGGCTCAGTTTCAAAATCACATCTGCTACTTTTGGTGTAGCGTGTCGAATTCTCTTATTGTTGGTACGCTGACGATTTCCTCCGTCGACTTGCGGGTGGCATAACATCTGTGCTCTCCCTTAGCGTCACTTAGTCGCCTGTCCTATTGTCCTTGCATAAACCATTGTCTTTGAGAAGTCGCACACATGGTTTTGAACAATACTCTCGCCGTTGGTTCTGTGTTTTTCTCGCTACCGGACAGATGTAAGGGTAGTCTCCTTTTGTCCTAATTGTGGAGTCGGGCATTCCCACGCCTGGTCCAGATGGCTGCAACATGTGCCGTACAGCTCATTGTACATGAATAGTTTTTACGACGTCTTAATGGAAAGGAAAGGTTTGTTCCCTTTCGCCGCCCACCCTCGAACAACGCTAACAAGTGTCACTTTTAACGGGCTCTAATTGCTGGTGTACTTCCCTCGCAATAACCCAAAAATTAAAAAAAAAAATATATGAAATAATAATTATATCACAGTGTCCCCAAATATGATTCGTCGTGCAGATTAATCGGAACGACTAATTCATATTTCGCCCTTACTCGCGTACGATTACTAAGTACATTGGCCATCCCCCATTGGAACGAGTGTAGCTGACCTATATCTTCCTCTCGACTGACCTACTGTTGTTTAGAACCGTTTTTCTTCCCCTTTTTTTCATTCACCTGAGTGTTTAATTTATTGTTTACGAAATATAAATACGAATCCATTTACAAACTATACGCTCTAGTGCGTTCCTAGATCTGCCTCATTCATCATACTTCCTACCCTCTGGTACTTTGAATTTAAATTCTCGTTAAACACACGTATAACTATTTACAAAATAAATCGAATTTGTATACTCCTACAGGTCAAACAAAGTTATTTTATATCCACTCTTTCTATGCTTATATTACAATCTTAAGTTCAATATTTAATTCTAACGATTTATTACAATATTTAATTCTGTTATGCAACTCAGTTGCTTATATCTATCCTTCACTAAGATCTTCAATAGTATAACAAATACATCTGGTAATTAATTTACAATGTATACAATATATAAAATCTGACATTTTAAATTTATTACAAGTTTAAAGTTTCGTCTAGACAATTCTGAATGAGTTAACTAGTAGATTGCATTCGCGCCTACTACCGTTATTCTTTATCATTTAGATCGGTCTTTTCTCCTCCTATTCTGACGCTTAGCTCATATCTCTTTCTGCTGTCTATTAGTGAAGTACATATAGTCCGACTATAACATTGTCTCGTATGGAGAGTGTCCTTACTAACTACAACTCTACCTGTTGTCGTCAGCCTCGCCAGCTGGGCTTACGTCACTTCACACCTCCCTCTCTGTTTATTTACTACTTCGCTTTTCAACAAACACTTTTGCCTCGCACGCATGCTGATGCCGTGTTTCGCCACAGTTACTCTCCCCTTACATAATATGGTTTCAATAGTCTTACATTGAATTTGCCGCGTATTTTAGTTTCGTTGCAATTATCTACTAATATATATGTACCTACAATACCTGTATGCAGCACACCTGTACCCAGCATACCTGTACACCCTGTGCACCTGTATACCTGTATGCTGTGTGCAGCATACCTGTATGTACCTGTGTGTGTATGTATGCCTACAATATCTTTAATCTTAAAAGGTCCTGTATATAACTCACAAAATTTTTCGATTCTTCTCTGCATTGCATCAGATTGGTAATGTTTCCGCACTAACACCAAATCTCCTACCTGAAATCTCGTCATTTTGTTCGCTTCATTCCACGCGTTTTGCGTGTCGCTCTTTTTTCCGTTTAATCCTAACGAATATCTGGTGGTTATCCACTGTCTCTTCTTTCGTGTCACAGTTTTCCTTTATGAATTTCTCCCATACACGACTCGGCTTTCTTCCGTGATGTGCTTCATACGGTGTAACTTCTATTGTTTCATGGTAGACCTCATTTATGCAACATTCTATGGTATTTATGAATTTTGACCATTTTGTGTGCTGGTCCCCTACAAATATCCTAAATAGGTTACCCAGTTGCCTATTTACGCGTTCGGCAAGGTTTGTTTGCGGGTTTCTTATCGCCGTGTATTTAGGTATAATTCCAAGTTCCTCTAGTCCTTTAACCCATTGTTTGGACGTAAACTGCGTACCGTTATCAGTGAGTATTGCTTTCGGTTTTCCACACTCATTTACATACTGCCGGAGTCTACGAAGCGTAGCTACTGTTGTGGCTCTTCTAAGTGTGTATAATTTTACATACTTGGTAAAGTTATCTATAATGACAAGGATATACTTTACTCCTGCTGCTGCTGTTGGAAGTGGTCCATAAAAATCGCCACTAATCAATTCACCTTTACTCGGCGGTATAATTGGCTTCGTGCCACCAAATAAGTTACGATTGTTTGAATCCTTACATTTTTTGACACTTATCGCACGTCTTTACGTACACCTGTACGCGCTTCGACATTCGGTCGAAAGTGAAATGTTCCTGCAGTAACTTTATACATTTCTTACTGCCAACATGCCCGTACATTGTGTGTATTTCTTCGATGAGTCTCCCCGTAACGCTCTCCGGTACGTAGAGTTTCCATCGACCCTTACTTTTCCTATATAACTTATCATTACTACACTTATAAAATTTACATAATTCATTCTTATCATCCGTCGTCAAATCTTTCATTATTTGCTGTAGCTTCTTGTCTTCTAACTGGTACGTCGCGAAGTTCTTTAACATCATGTTCATTTCTTTACTCATTTTAATTATTGTATGGTTCATTTGATACTCATAACTGTCGTCGACTGGATCTTCCTTCGTCATATCCTCTGGGTAACGACTCAAGATGTCGGCAACAATATTCTCCTTTCCCTTACAATGAATGATATCAAAGTTATACTCTTGAATACTCAGTATCCAACGTGTGATCCTTGAGTTGTTTAGGTGACACTTACTCATGAAGATCAACGCCTTGTTATCTGTTATTATGGTCAATGGTTGTCCTAAAACGTAAATTCGGAATTTCTCCAGATATCTAACTATGCTTAGAAGCTCTTTTTCCGTCGTAAAGTAGTTTAGTTCTGCACCTTTGAACGTTTTGCTAGTATACGCTACCACGCAGATGTTTTTATCGTCGTCCAACTGGTATAATTGTCCTCCGTATGCAAAATCACTCGCATCACATTGTAAGAAGTACCTCTTATTTATCTGCGGAAAACTTAAGATAACAGTATTGATAAACAAGTCCTTGACCTGTTGGAAACACTGGTCGAGATCGGGTGTCCAATTAAATTTCTGACCCTTTTTAAGTAGACTTAACAAAGGTTGTGTGACTTCTGCATATTTGCTTGTAAATTTGTTGTAAAAATTTTTAAGTCCCAGGAATCCCTTTAACTGCTTTTGATTCTTCGGAGTCGGGAACTTCCTGATTGCTGCTACTTTCTCTTCGGATGCTCGTATACCATTAGTAGTAAGCTGATACCCAAAGTATGCGATCTCCTTGTGAAGAAATTGTGATTTTTCCAAATTTATTGTTAGGTTGGCTGCCAATAAATTTTTAAGTAATGCTTCAATATTCTCCAAATGCGTGCTTACGTTAGACGAATAACAAAGACAATCGTCGACGTAGATGATTGTATTCTCTTTCACCTCCTCAGATAATGCCATATCTAAACCTCTCGTCAGGGCTGCGGAACAGGTACTAAGTCCAAATGGAATTACGGTATATCTGTAACACTTTCCTTCGTACAGAAATGCGGTGTAATCTCGGCATTGTTGTTTCAACGGAACCTGCCAAAACTACTCGTTAAATCTATTGTTGATATGATGAATCAATTGTATCTATACATGATGATCAATACATGAATCTATTGTATTTCATGTTACTGCATCTCGCCAAGATTTCTTGAATCGGAGTCGGTCCTTCGTAGTCTGGAACAGTGACACTATTTATCCTCCTCGCATCTAGGCACAAACATACATTCCCATCTTTCTTTATTACGGTGACCATTTGGTTGACGTATGGACTACTGCACCTTTCAATCATGCCATATCTTAGCATCTTGCTGATTTCGGCGTCCACCTTTTCCTTAACGCTATTGGGATTGGCCACCCGCATTGGAAATATGGTGTTTTATCCGTCACTCGAAACTCACGTTCGTAGCAATCCATCCGTCCTGGACATTCCCGGAATACATTCTTATACCTTACTAAAATCCTTCTTAGTTCCTCCCTCGTCATCTCGTCTTCACATGTCACACTGTCGACCTTCTCATCAATCCTCCTCTCGATTCCGTCCCAGTCCTCTTCTAATACTTCCATATGTATGATTGGTATCCGCAGTCCTGTTCACCAGTCCTCCCTTCGAATTCGATGGTTCCCTTCTTCATATCGATTACACATCCCTCTTCTTTTAAAAAGCTGATTCCTAATATGCAGTCCCTAATTAAATTCGGTATTACTAGGAAAACACAATCTAACCTAACATCATCAATATAAATCTTACACATAATTTGTTTTCTAATTAATTTAGACCTTCCGCCGACTGCACTTACAATTAACGTGTTGTTCATGCAAGTTCTTCGTATGGACGCAGGCGTTGTTTATTTCTGTTAAACCATTCTTCTGATACTCCGTTAATGGCAGAACCCATATCAATCAAGGCTAAAACTGTAACATCACCATTAAATTTTACCTCAATCTCTGGACATTTTGAGATTCGCTTTTCCAGTTGCGTTTGTTCATCTAGGACTAACCCATGTCGTAAATCAGGTAACAAAATATCAGTCTCATACTGTTGTGGTGTATGTCGACGAACGGCTATCTTTCCATGTGACCCACTTAATTTTTTTTTTCTACTGTTCCACTAACCTTAGCAGTAGACGTTGAGGCTCCATTGTTTACAAATTCAATGGTATTTATTGCCGGCTTGTTACTGAAATGTTGGGGTTGTCGGTAGTTCCCTCCTTCCCCCTTTCTATGTTGCCAGTGTGAAGGTTTTGGCTCCGTAATTACCTTGTTTACGGTGTCGTTCTGTTGACCATGAGGCACCCCTCTCGTGTCTCGGTCGTTCAACTTGTCTGTCTGACGCACAAACCGATCATCTCTACTGTTTCTTTGCCGGATCATGACATATTCAGAAATCAATGATTCGAGATTCTGGATCGTCTTGATGTCCCTAGTGACGCTCGCTATCTCTAGTTCTCGTCCATAATGTCACGTTATCTTCCTAATCAGTTGATAATCCGTGAGCGGCGGTGTAAGCTGACGGCTTTCCAGAAGTTGTCGTTCCATGTATTGGACAGCGCTCATACTCCCACGCCAGTCAAAACGACCATACTCCAACTTGTTCCGGACATCATCCTGCTTCTCCGGGCCCCAATACTTCTGCGTAAAGATCTCTTTAAATTCATCGAAGTTCTTGATCTGGTCACGTACCACACGCCACCATATAGCTGCATCGGCCTCGAGATGTTTCCCAATCCACTTCACGTTATCCGCCGGGTAGTACATCAGCTGGTGCTCGGATAATTCTTTTAGGAACTCTATAGGAAAACGGTCTGTTCCGTTGTATTTGAGTTCGGAGTTATTATTTCCATTCGCTCTCGTGGACGGTCCTATCTCTGTTTCCGCTATCCGTCGCTGTAGTCTATCTTGTCCACTTTTAATATGATTGATGTGACTTCTTAACTCTTCAATTATCACATCCTTCTCCTTCTCCGTTGTTGTGGTCTTCTGTTCCGCCGTGCGTTGATGGTCGTCCACTTCAACGATCTTCTGCTTTAATACTTTGACGGCTTCTCCCTGCTCTTGTTGTTGTTGTATTATATTGTTCTGTACTTCTCTTCTCCATTCCTCGTTTCTGTTGTTCATCTCTTGGGTTTGGTGATCTAATTTTTGGTCGACTTGTTCGATTGCCTTCTGTGTATTATTAATGGCTTCCTGCCACTCTTGACGGTCTTTCTCTCTCACTTCTTTATTCTCTCTTACCTGTTTCTTCAGTTCATTCTTCAACTCTTTTATCCCACTTTCATTCTTCTTTTGTAGATCGCTAATTTTCTCATCCCACTTCTTAGCATAATCCTGCAGATCTAGTGTTATTTTGCTGATCTGTTCTTCATTGCGTCTTTTTAATTCCTCGTGCATTTGTTTTTGTTCCCTGCTATGCTGTTCCAATTTCTCTGTAATTAAGTTTTGTTTTTCGTTTTGTTCTTCCTGCATCTGTTTCAGATCACTCTTCTGCTGATCTAACTTCTCGGTCAATTTCTCATCACGCTCTTTCAAGAATTCAAATAACGTTTGTAGATTCATTTCGCCGGGTTGGGACACCTGTCCCCCCGCCCTTATCTCAGATTCACGCGCGCTAACGTCGTCGCTGGGCGTCGCGTTCTCCTCTCGTCCTTCTATGTTTAATTCATTGTTAACGTCGAATTCTTGACTTTCGGAGTTATTATTATTAGTCGCCATTCTTGCTCGACTTCGTGTAATCATTCAGAGTTGTTTTACAAGTATTTGTATTTATTCTAATGCTTATGTTATACTATATCAAACTACTAGCTATTCTACTATACCACTGCCTGCACTTAACCAGCTCGTTTAACAAGGATTATCCCTATTAATCGGCCATCAGGTTGGGCGCCATATACAATGTTATATTTATCGTATATCTTTACTTAATATATGTTGTTGTTGGAGCATCATATACAATAATATTTATATGTGTTAATTTTATGCATAGATTATTTAATTATCCCTTTAATAAAGTCGTGATCTAATGTATCTAACTCTGAGCTTGGATTAGCATATACGATGTAATTAATGTCATGTGTTGATCTCCCATATTTAATGTTAACAAATTCATTTCTTTAAATAACGAATAATTGTATGAATTGAGTTAGAGTTAATTAATTATTCACACTCCAACTTGCTACATATGAATTTACTTTTGACTTTAACTGTCTTCGAAACCTCTATTTTGTGCATCTTTCTGATTAATTGAATTGATAACCATTACCTTGAATTATTAATATAGATACTGTTTAATGAAAGTTTAAGTTGTGAGTCAGGTTTGTTATATAAATCAATAGAATACTAACGAATCCATTCTAACTTATATTTATTAAATCATATTCATTAATCATATTTATGTTAAAACACATTGAACATTTATATGCATGGAATAATCATAATTAATAATACACATATCAATCATATACATAGATAAAATCCTGTTCCTGCAACAAACACATCAAAATACATACATAGTACAAAATATATTAAAAAGAAGACATGTATAATATTCTAGAACATAATTTCCCTACTTATGGATTCGTATCTATCTGACTCATATTTATATAACTTTCTCAGGTGGTTCTGGTTCTAAGTGTCAGGTCAGTGGTGTTTGATAAATTACTAATTATAAGAAGAGATTAGTTTTGTACTTTACTCGTTCTGCCATGATGTCTCCCTGCATTGATGAGTGAAGTTAATCCATAGGACACTTGATCGTAAACACTCCCGCACACCGCGACAGTCACTTCGAGCTTTGAGTTTAATATAATACAAGTAGTGGCATTGTACTCGTAATCGGTCGGTTAAGTTCTACGCGCGCATGTGTCTATTTCGCGGTACACAGTTCGCTACAGTATGCTTCTAATAACTGTCTATGCCGCACGACAACTCTTTTCGGCGCCTAGGTCATTTTCGAGTTCATTAGGCACTTGTTCACAATTCTATTTATTTGAGTTAATTACTAAACATTTTAGTATCACTACTTTTTCTGTAATTGTTCAAGAATAACACTTCACAATGTCCGTGTCTTTATGACGATGAATTACATAGAATTTATATAGATTGTTACTCGCGTTTCATCACGAAAACTACTGTTCCGTTTACGCTCTGAGTTTTATTCGCGCACTTTCATTTATTCGTAATAATGTCTTAATCGTCTCTACCGAAATGCATTTTAACTTACGCACTGCTTTAAGTTCTTATAACTGAATCATTATAAAATGAAATACAAGTTCAATAGACTGTTCGAAACTCTGAGTAAACCGAGTTAAGAATTATAATACAATTCGGAATGAACTGAGCTTAAAAATTTGTAATAAACTGAGATAAAATTTGTAGTAAACTGAGATAAAATTTGTAGTAAACTGAGGTTAAAAATTGAATGAACTGAGAGCGCGTCTTCCCATGTAAATGGTTTTTATTTCTTCTGATGTTCCCACTCTTGGGACTCTGATGAACGCTCAAACTTCCCACCAATTCATCTTTGATAGGTTCATTCCATGGACCTCCTTGTGTCCCTTCGTCTCCAGTCTGTAATTCCAACGAATTCTCCACCCAGTGCCGTTTGGAGAGGGACGTTCATACACGAGATTCGCTCTCTGGTCTCAAGCTTCTCTTTGAACCATCCCCTACAGAAGTTCCCTCCGGAATTCTCGCTCCTCATTGGCTGGTTGGCTTTTTCGACTTGAATTTGATGTAGTCCACGTGGACTAGATGAGTCGCTGTCTTACGTACGTTGCCCCGTTCCTGGAATCAGTGTTAAGGCTCAGTTTCAAAATCACATCTGCTACTTTTGGTGTAGCGTGTCGAATTCTCTTATTGTTGGTACGCTGAGGATTTCCTCCGTCGACTTGCGGGTGGCATAACATCTGTGCTCTCCCTTAGCGTCACTTAGTCGCCTGTCCTATTGTCCTTGCATAAACCATTGTCTTTGAGAAGTCGCACACATGGTTTTGAACAATACTCTCGCCATTGGTTCTGTGTTTTTCTCGCTACTGGACAGATGTAAGGGTGGTCTCCTTTTGTCCTAATTGTGGAGTCGGGCATTCCCACGCCTGGTCCAGATGGCTGCAACATGTGCCATACAGCTCATTGTTCATGAATAGTTTTTACGACGTCTTAATGGAAAGGAAAGGTTTGTTCCCTTTCGCCGCCCACCCTCGAACAACGCTAACAAGTGTCACTTTTAACGGGCTCTAATTGCTGGTGTACTTCCCTCGCAATAACCCAAAAATTAAAAAAAAAAATATATGAAATAATAATTATATCACAGATTCCTGTAATGAAATTGGACTCTCGCTGCGAGGGGCCGAGGGACGTCTACAGTGTTATCAAAGTCTTTCCTGTCAATACTATACTAGTCATTTTTCTTTTTTTAAATCGAGTCTTGATTTCTTTCTTTCCATTTGTCTTCTGATTTCCTGAACGACTATTCTGTTCGCCCGTATAATTATAAATTTCTCAGCAAAACATTTCTTCCTTAATACGTTTGTGTCTCCTGTTTAACACCCACCATTCTGATCCATGTCATAACGCTATATTCCACAAAGGCTAGTAAATAACTAGCCATCAGGGAGGTCAAAACATTTTCAAGGACGGGCAAACAATTTTCCAAAGGAGAAAAATATTTATATATTTTTCATACATACACACATGCACATATTAGTTTATAATTCTCATATCATAATAGAAATAAGTACACAGACTGTATTAATTGCTTTAATACAACAACACTGCCCAGCGATCCACAGGAAGCAAATCGATGTCCACCTTTTCGGCTTGCAAGCGTTGTGTTGGTGCGGGTTTCGACACTTTCCATTTAAAAAGCATGCAAACATAAGAAAATAAACATGAGTGAGGCCAGAAATAACACGAATTTTGTATGTGTGTGTGTGTCCTGCCAGCCTTTTTATTGCAGTAATCACAATAATAAAACTTTGGAAAAGTAAACATTACATAATTGAGATATGCTTGCCTGCCAGGTATGATATATTTTCACTCTATACTTTCAATCACTCGTGATTTAAATTAAAATGAAAAATATAGAATTTTGTTAAAGTGAAATGAAATGTTTCCATAGAAACTACTTCTCTGTTGTCAATAACGTAGTACACATATAAAACTTATAAAAATTTACCTCTCTGTCATTAACTACCATTTTAATTTATAAAAAAATTACCCCCTCCTCCCTTCAACTACCCTTTTCATTTATAGATATTTCATCTACCTTTCTACAGTGGATTATTATGACCTTCTTTTCAGGATACTTTATCAAAATTAAGCACTTTACTCTTGTTAAAACATAAAACGTTGCAGGTAAACTACCCCTTCCCCTTAACCGATCTTCACCAAAAACAATAGGCCTTGAGTCCTCTACAATTCAGGGCTGTATGCAAAAAATTATTTGATTCTGTTTGAATTTGCGGCTGTTATCGTTTGCCATAGAAAAAATTCTACACACAGACACTTTTCGAAAAATGACTTTTTTTCATGTTTTGATGGTATAATCAGAATCTGCCATTATCTCGAACACGATTTTTTGTGCCATGACCATACTTCCATTTCCTTATGAAACATGGAAGTAAAAAATCGGAATGGAGAACCATACATGACTTCCATATTCTAAGATTTAAATTTAAAATCATTTTCGAAATGAAATATTACCATAGAAACTACTTCTTTCTACTTACTGCTTCAGCCTGAACCACAGTACTGTGGTCACTAACATATGCCACCTCACGTTATCGCACTCGATTTTCACTGATGATGGAAGTCGATGGCATTGCCGAAACGTCTGGTTTTGTAGAAAACATTGGAGTACGGCCAAATATCCCGGGAAGGAATTTTAACAAAAACTACTTCTTTGTTGCCGGTAACGTTGTACACATATATATAAAAAATATGCATCAAATTAATGGTTTGTATAAGTTAATGATTGATCTCCATTAAGTAGTGCTCAAGTTTCCAAAGTTTTAATATTATGATATCCATAATTAAAACATCAGAGCAGGTTTAGTGTGAATGAGGGTACACCGTGGACTAAAATTTTCAACATTTCCTATTGAGCGTTGCTTAGAGTAAAGCTGCGAATCTACAGTGTATGTTTCACAGAACAAACACGCGAAAAAGAAGGAGCGCTCCGAAGTCACTCATGGACCCTCAGCATCTTGCAGAGGGTTCATTCCCTAAAGACGAAAAGTCTATCTATGAATCGTTCCTCTGTAAACACGTGCAGTTACACTGCCCAGCGATCCACAGGAAGCAAATTGATGTCCATTTTTTCGCCTTGCACGCGTTATTTTGGTGTGGGTTTCGGCACTTTCCATTTAAAAAGCGTGCAAATGTACGAAAATACACATGAGTGAGGCCAGAAATAACACGAATTGTGCGCGCGCGCGCGTGTGTGTGTGTGTGTGTGTGTGTCTTCCCTGCCTTTTTATTGCTGTAGTCATAATAATAAAATGGAAATGTAAACACTATATAACTGAGATATGCTTACCTGCCACGAATGATATATTATTTTATACATGTACGAGGTGTGTTCAAAAAAAGACCAAACTATTTGTGTAGCACGTCAACTAGCGCATAGAGCGAGCTGCAGAATTAAGTGCTGCTAGCGACAGGTTTTGACGCCTGAATGCCGTTTTCTCTGTTCCGTCACGATCTTCAGTCTTCGAGCTACATGCGCTGTAGTGGGCACAGGCACACACCGTCCGGCGGATTTATAACGAAGTGAGAATGAAGATCTTAACACAACGTGTGTGTATAAAATTTTGCTGCTGACTTCGTAAAATCTTTACAGAGCTATTTCCATTGTCTTCCAAAGTTTTCATTACCATTTGCATTGGTACGCAGTTGTTGACCGATTTCAAAACGGGTCTCTTTCTGATCGTCGTCAACAAACACAGTAAGAATTTTTCAGTGATACGATACATTTAAATTTTTCTATCAAAATTTAATTTTACGATCTTAAATGGATTCTATCAGAAAGTATCGGCATTTAAACAATGATTTACAATTACCACATCACGAGCTCTCTTCCCATGATCTTCGATATCGCTTTGATATGCACCGACCATTGTTTTTCCCTCTTTAAAAATTCTTAAACTAATCGTTCGCCTCACGCAGGCTTCCGCGTATGCTTAATTGAAAACCAGAATGTCTCTGAAAAGTTTTAACCTAGTTTTGCTGCAAAATTTCATATGCACACGTTGTTCTCGCGGTCTTTCTTAATCGCTTTGTCACTAATCCGCCGGCCAGCGTGTGCACGTCCCCACTCAATGTGATATACCTCAAAGACTACTGCTAATAGCGGAACACAATAAGTGGTAGTTTGTTGTCAAAAACTATCGCTAGGTGCGCGCAAAGTCGCGGCGCGTCGTTTGTGCAGATTGATGTGTTACTCAAAAAGTTTGGTCTTTTTATGAACACACCTCGTATATTAACTCATACATAATTTACATTAAAATCAAAAAATTTTAATTTTATTGCCTGGCAACAAAATTATTTTATTTTTAACCATTACCATTGTTTGAAAAAGTTTAAATGCATTTTCAAGTACTTTACTGTTGTTAAAACGTAAAAAGTTGCAGGTAAACTACCCCTTCCCCTTAACCGATCTTCGCCAAAATCGAAAATCCTTGAGATCTCTACAATTCAGGGACGTATGCAAAAAATTATTTGATTCTGTTTGAATTTGCGGCTGTTATCGTTTGCCATAGAAAATACCCTTGTTAAAAAAACGTTGCAGGTAAACTACCCCTTTCCCTTAACCGATCTTCACCAAAAACAATAGGTCTTGAGAACTCTACAATTTAGGGCTGTATGCAAATAATCTTTTGATTCTGTTTGAATTTGCGGCTGTTATCGTTTGGCAAAAAAACTACCCTTGTTAAAACATAAAACGTTGCAGGTAAACTACCCCTTTCCCTTAACCGATCTTCACCAAAAACAATAGATCTTGAGAACTCCATAATTCAGGCCTGTATGCGAAACATTATTTGATTCTGTTTGAATTTGCGGCTGTTATCGTTTGCCAAATTAAAAAAAATTCCCTTGATAAAAAAAAACCGTTGCAGGTAAACTACCCCTTTCCCTCAACCGATCTTCACCAAAAACAATAGGCCGTGAGTACTCTACAAATCAGAGCTGTATGCAAAATATTATTTGATTCTGTTTGAATTTGCGGCAGTTATCGTTTGCCATAGAAAAAAAATCAACACAGACACACACACACACACACAGACACTTTTTGAAAAACGACTTTTTTTCATGTTTTGAGTGTAGTACAATCAGAATCTGCAATAATATCGAACACGATTTTTTTTGCCATCACCATACTTCCATTTCCTTAAGGAATATGGAAGTAAAAAAAATATCGGTATGGAGAACCATACATGACTTCCATGTTCTAAGTTTTATATTTAAAATAATATTCGAATTGAAATATTTCCATAGAAACTACGTCTTTCTACTTATTGCTTCAGCATTAACCACAGTACTGTGGTCACTAACGTATACCACCTCACGTTTTCGCACTTGATTTTCACCGATGATGGCAGTCGATGGCACTGCCGAAAAGTCTGGTTTTGCAGAAAACATTGGACTACGGCTAAAGAGCCCAGGAAGCAATTTTAACAAAAAAATACTTCTTTGTTGCCGATAACGTAGTACACATATAAAAAATTCTCCCCTCCACCTTCAACTATAATTTTTAATAATAGAAAATTACCCCCACCCCGTTCATCTAACCTCTTCATTTATAGATATTTCATCTACGTTTCTACAGTGGATTACTATGAGCTTCTTATCAGGATACTTTATTTATAAAAATTAAGTACTTTACTCTTGTTAAATCATAAAATGTTTCTGGTAAACCACCCCTTTCTCTTAACCCCTTCTCAAAAATCAACAGACCTTCCGTCCTCTACAATTCAGGGATGCATGCAAAAAAATATTTGATTCTGTTTGAATGTGCGGCAGTTATCGTTCGTCATTTAAACAGTTCTCTTGTTACAGCATAAAATGTTGCAGGTAAACTACCCCTTTCCCTTAACTGATCTTCACCAAAATCAATAGACCTTGAGCTCTCTGCAACTCAGGAAAGGGTGCAAAAAATTATTTGATTCTCTTTGAATTTTCGGCAGTTATCGTTCGTCATAAAAAATTACCCTTTTTAAAACATAAAATGTCGCTGATAAACTACCCCTTCCCTTAACCGATCTTCAACAAAATCAACAGACCTTGAGTTCTCTTTAGTTCAAAAAGGAATGCAAAAACCTAGTTGATTCTGTTTGAATTTACGGCAGTTATCGTTCGTCATATAAAAAATTACCCTTGTTAAAACATAAAATGTTGCTGGTAAACTACCCCTTTCCCTTAACCGATCTTCACCAACACCAATAGGTATTGAGAACTCTACAATGCAGGGCTGTATGCAAAACATCATTTGATTCTGTTTGAATTTGCGGCTGTTATCGTTTACCATAGAAAAAATTACCCTTGATAAAAAACCGTTGCAGGTAGACTACCCCTTTCCCTTAACCGATCTTCACCAAAAACAATAGGTCTTTAGTACTCAACAAAACAGGGCTGTATGCAAAAACTTATTTGATTCTGTTTGAATTTGCGGCTCTTATCGTTTCCCATAGAAAATATCCTTTTAAAACATAAAACGTTGCAGGTAAACTACCCCTTTCCCTTAACCGATCTTCACCAAAAACAAAACGTCTTGAGAACTCTACAATTCAGGGCAGTATGCAAAACATTATTTGATTATGTTTGAATTTGCGGCTGTTATCGTTTGCCAAACAAACAAAATTACCCTTGATAAAAAAAAAACCGTTGCCGGAAAACTACCCCTTTCCCTTAACCGATCTTCACCAAAAACGATAGGTCTTGAGAACTCTACAATTCAGGGCTGTATGCAAAATATTATATAATTCTGTTCGAATTTGCGGCTGTTATCGTTTGCCATACAAAATACCCTTGATAAAACAAAAAACGTGGCAGGTAAACTACCCCTTTCCCTTAACCGGTCTTCACCAAAAACAAAAAGTCTTGAGAACTCTACAATTCAGGGCAGTATGCAAAACATTATTTGATTATGTTTGAATTTGCGGCTGTTATCGTTTGCCATAGAAAATACCCTTGTTAAAACATAAAACGTTGCAGGTAAACTACCCCTTTCCCTTAACCGATCTTTACCAAAATCAACAGATCTTGAGAACTCTACAATTCAGGGATGTATGCAAAACATTATTTGATTCTGTTTGAATTTGCGGCTGTTATCGTTTGCCAAACAAACAAAATTACCCTTGATAAAAAAAAACCGTTGCCGGAAAACTACCCCTTTCCCTTAACCGATCTTCACCAAAAACGATAGGTCTTGAGAACTCTACAATTCAGGGCTGTATGCAAAATATTATATAATTCTGTTCGAATTTGCGGCTGTTATCGTTTGCCATACAAAATACCCTTGATAAAACAAAAAACGTGGCAGGTAAACTACCCCTTTCCCTTAACCGATCTTCACCAAAAACAAAAAGTCTTGAGAACTCTACAATTCAGGGCAGTATGCAAAACATTATTTGATTATGTTTGAATTTGCGGCTGTTATCGTTTGCCATAGAAAATACCCTTGTTAAAACATAAAACGTTGCAGGTAAACTACCCCTTTCCCTTAACCGATCTTTACCAAAATCAACAGATCTTGAGAACTCTACAATTCAGGGATGTATGCGAAACATTATTTGATTCTGTTTGAATTTGCAGTTGTTATCGTTTGCCAAACAAACAAAATTACTCTTGATAAAAAAAAACCGTTGCAGGTAAACTACCCCTTTCCCTCAACCGATCTTCACCAAAAACAATTGGTCGTGAGTACTCTACAAATCAGGGCTGTATGCAAAAAATTATTTGATTCTGTTTGAATTTGCGGCTGTTATCGTTTGCCATAGAAAAAAATCTACAGACACACAGACACTTTTCGAAAAACGACTTTTACTTCCATATTCCTTAAGGAATGGAAGTATGGTGATGGCAAAAAAAATCGTGTTCGAGATTATTGCAGATTCTGATTCTACTACACTCAAAACATGAAAAAAAGTCGTTTTCCGAAAAGTGTCTGTGTGTGTGTCTGTCTGTCTGTCTGTCTGTCTGTCTGTCTGTAGATTTTTTTTCTATGGCAAACGATAACAGCCGCAAATTCAAACAGAATCAAATAATTTTTTGCATACAGCCCTGATTTGCAGAGTACTCGCGACCTATTGTTTTTGGTGAAGATCGGTTGAGGGAAAGGGGTAGTTTACCTGCAACGGTTTTTTTTTAGCAAGGGTAATTTTGATTGTTTGGCAAACGATAACAGCCGCAATTTCAAACAGAATCAAATAATGTTTCGCATACAGCCCTGAATTGTAGAGTTCTCAAGATCTGCTGATTTTGGTGAAGATCGGTTAAGGGAAAGGGGTAGTTTACCTGTAACGTTTTATGTTTTAACAAGGGTATTTCCTATGGCAAACGATAACAGCCGCAAATTCAAACAGAATCAAAAGATTATTTGCATACAGCCCTAAATTGTAGAGTTCTCAAGACCTGTTGTTTTTGGTGAAGATCGGTTGAGGGAAAGGGGTAGTTTACCTGCAACGCTTTTTTAACAAGGGTATTTTCTATGGCAAACGATAACAGCCGCAAATTCAAACAGAATCAAATAATGTTTTGCATACAGCCCTGATTTGTAGAGTACTCAAGACCTATTGTTTTTGGTGAAGATCGGTTAAGGGAAAGGGGTAGTTTACCTGTAACGTTTTATGTTTTAACAAGGGTATTTCTTATGGCAAACGATAACAGCCGCAAATTCAAACAGAATCAAAAGATTATTTGCATACAGCCCTAAATTGTAGAGTTCTCAAGACCTATTGTTTTTGGTGAAGATCGGTTGAGGGAAAGGGGTAGTTTACCTGCAACGTTTTTTTAACAAGGGTATTTTCTATGGCAAACGATAACAGCCGCAAATTCAAACAGAATCAAATAATTGTTTGCATACGTCCCTGAATTGTAGAGGTCTCAATGACTTTCGATTTTGGTGAAGATCGGTTAAGGGGAAGGGGTAGTTTACCTGCAACCTTTTACGTTTTAACAAGAGTAAAGTACTTGAAAATTTATTTAAACTTTTTGAAACAATGGTAATTGTTAAAAATAAAATAATTTTGTTGCCAGGCAATAAAATTATAATTTTTTCATTTTAATGTAATATAATATTTTTCATTTAATACAGCAATAAAAAGGCAGGTAAGACACAGCCTGGCTGTTTGGCTGAAAATGATTTTAAATATAAATCTTAGAATATGGAAGTCATGTATGGTTCTCCATACCGATATTTTTTCATGTTTTGAGTGTAGTACAATCAGAATCTGCAATAATCTCGAACACGATTTTTTTTGCCATCACCATAGAGCACTTTCTCACGAAAATCAACTGTTCAGAAGTTGAGTTTTGAGTTCATTTGTATCAGAAAACGTAACAAAAATACAAAATTGGAATAAGTACAAACTTCACATCCAATTATCTCGGGACCTATTAGAGACACAAAAAAGTAAATAGGGCCTTTGTTGTAGGAAATGTTAGCAGCTTTAATTTGATACATAACTATTTTGGTCTACGACCAACTATTTTTGAAACATTCACGAAAAACTGAAAAAAGTATCAGCACCAATCCCTATTAATTTTTGGAGGCAAAAACACACAAGAACATAAATTATACCCCACAATTTGTGTCTTAAGAATTTGAGTATAGCTCCATTTTTCATTGGTGCAGAAACCCTACCACAGTAACAACACCAAGTAAAGTAAGATACAAAACATGTCGGTAGCTAAATCAACATCAGTATGCCTTGGAAATATTCTGGGATTATGGAAAGAAAGGTCAGGAATATGAAAAGGGACCTATTTTTCAAGATGGCGATTAGAGCTCACCTATGATTCATCACGACTTTTGAAATAATCTTCACTAAGCACCTATAAATAAACGTAAAAAGTTTCAAAACTTTCATATTTATTCTGTGGTAAAACCCTACTTTGACTGGACGACCATGATTTGGCTCCCTCTGACTTCTGGCTCTTTCTAATGCTAAAGTCAACATTGAAAGGAAACAGATTTCAGACACTGAACAAGATTCAGGAGAAAGTGATGTGACCACTGATGGGAACTCCACACAAGGAATTTGCAAACTGTCTTGAGAAGTGGAAGTAACACTGGTGTGAAATTGCCACAAGGTACAGTACTTTAAAGGGGACTAAGCCCCATGCACTATATAAGCTACTTTTCTCAATATATTACATGTCTGGATACTTTCTGGACAGACCTCATATATCTTTATAATTTTTATGAACAGTGTATATCACAAAATTTATAAAAACACGATTTATTAACATTTAACATATTCCACCATTTATCATCATGTTGGTAGTGGAGACACACGACCTTTCAGATAAAAAAACAAAGGTTTGTAAGTTTGTATGCTCTTTTTAAAACTCTTTACCTATGAGTTAAACGAGTTTGCAATATCCTTTCTTTATTTATTTTAAATACTATTTTTTGTACAGATTTTTTCCAGTATCAACAAGATTTATAGCTTGGTTTAAAATTATAACATTTTTCTGTCACATTGTGGTCCATTTTATCTATATCTATATAAATAAAAATTAAATGCTGTTCGTTGGTAAGCGCATCGCTGGACCGATTTGGCTAATTTTTTTTTTTAATGTTCGTAATAGTCCGAATAAGGTTTTTAGGGAAAGAAAAATTGGAAAAGTTGCCCAGAAAATTGGAAAATTCGGGAAGAAATGAAAGTGCTTTTTTCTATGGGATTTTTGTATGACCTCAAGACCATAACTCACGATTCGAACGATGGATATGCATAATTCTTTTTTATTTTGTTTTGTTATGGTCCTGGAAAAGTTTTCAGGAAAAAAAAAATTCGGGACAATTACAAAGGAAAGACGGAAAATTCGGACAAACTGCAAAAATCATAATTTTTGTATGCACTCTCGATCATAACTGACGATAGGAATGACATATTTGGTTGATTCTTTTTTTGTTTTGTTCGTTATGCTCCCGGGATGGAAATAACTCAATTGAATGTTTTCAATTGAAAAAAAATCTGGAAGATCTGGAGAAAAATGTAGTTATTTTATTTCTATTCCCATTTATTTCGCTACTAGCTGACCCGACAGACGTTGTCCTGTCCAAATTTCAATAAATTTGTTTGTGATCATTTTATTTACATTTCGATTTCGATTTCGATTGCAAGATCGATGTTCAAGTAAACAATCAAAACAAAGAAATGCTTTGTTTCCATTGGTTTGCTGTGACATCACCATTTCGTTGATTGAAATGCTTTATGATACACGACATTTTTTGTTTTGTTGTCTGGCGCGTAAACAAACAAAGCTGATGGTTTTCCGACATTTCCGACATATTTCGCTATACGTGCGCAAATGTCGTTTGACAGCTGATTGTCACATTGTGAATCAAGCCAATCGGTTACATAGTGACGAAAAATTGATTCAGTTGTTTATTTTCAGTTGAATTGTGATTCTGATGTAAGTTCATTGCAATTGTTTCATGAAATGAATTAAGTTTTGTCGTTTTATCTCAAACAAATTTACAGATTTACCTATGAAATACGGCGAGTTTTGAAGTGACAAACGGTTATACAGTAACAACAAAGTGAATCAATTGTCCATTTTCAGTTGAATTGTGATTCTTCGCATCGCACATTGTGTCGCAATCGACACAATTGAATTGAATTGACACAATTTAATCGCATTGCAATGCCGCCAATAAGACGGAGCAATTTAGGTCGCAGAACTCGCAATGCTACAAACCAAACGAATTTTCGATCTAATTGAACTGCAGAGCAACGCGAAGAGTGAAATGAAATTGAACGGAATCGATTATCACAAACACGTTCAGCACGTATACAAGAAGAAAGAGAAAATGCAAACGAAGATGATATGCATCGAATGAGACATCATCGGTCAGTAGAAACCAATCGCGCAATAATGAATTTGAATAATCGTGCAAGAAGACAAACAAATGTTGCGTTGAATACTCATCGAGCTGCATTCCGTTACAACGTGACAATTGATTACAGTGCAGACCAATCCGTTGCTACTGGATCGATGAGCATTGTGTTCCCACATTGTAAGGCATTGAAATACAGAAATGAAACCCATGGATTGTGTTGCGCAAGTGGGAAAGTCAAATTGGCGCCATTGGTCCCGCCACCAGAGCCATTGCGCTCATTGGTTTCTGGAACAGGAACAGATTCCACACATTTCCTGACACAATCCAGAAATACAACAGTTGCTTCCAAATGACTTCATTTGGCGCAACAAATGTGGTTCGGGACAATTTCATGCCCACTTTCAAGGTAATTGCAACACAATCGTCTTTCACACCATTCGACACTTCCACACAACATGATTATTCGACAACAACATTATTATCATTATTATATTATCTATATAAATAAAAATTAAATTCGTGCTGTATATAATATATAGCAGCCTATATATCGCTTCTTTAACCTTTACAGATTCAAGGTCAAATATATCATCGAGCAGGTTCGCTATTGCCACCGCCGGATGCAGACTATAAATTTCTGCAGATTTATTTCATGGGCAATTCACCACAAGAAGTAGATAAGCGTTGTGCACACAACAGTTTGGTGAAAAGACGAATTGTGGAACAACTGCAAATTTTTTTTCATCAATACAATGAATTGATTGCATTGTTCAAAACTGCACTGGACCGCATGCCATCTGATAATCACAAAATTGTAATCAGAGCCGATAAGACGCCTGCGGGAGAACACGCAAGACGTTTTAATGTGCCAACAATTGATGAAGTCGCCACTGTCGTCGTTGGTGAAAATTTGAAATCCCGTGATATCGTTCTACATCAGCGGAACGATCAGCTGCAGCGTGTGTACAAAACGCATCGATCATATGATGCGTTGCAATATCCCATCATATTTTGGCAAGGTGAAGACGGTTATCATTTCTCGATCAAGATGATAAATCCACTTACAGGTGAATAGCAAATCTATATTTTTTCTAATAAGATTAATTCATTTCATTGACACAAAAATTCATTTACAGGCGCTGAAACGAACAAAAAAGTCAGTTCAATGAACTATTATTCATATCGACTGATGGTTCGTGAAAATGAGGACAATCACATCTTGAAATGTCGGCGTCTATTTCACCAATATGCTGTCAATATGTACGTCAAAGTTGAAACTGAGCGACTGACATTCATCAGATTGAACCAGACAAAACTCCGTTCCGAAGAGTATATTCACCTTCGAGATGCCATCAATGCTGACGGAAACGCACAGAATGTCGGACGAATGACGATTCTCCCAGCAACGTACATCGGAAGTCCGCGACATATGCATGAATACGCTCAAGATGCCATGTCGTATGTTCGCCATTACGGCACACCAGATTTGTTCATCACGTTCACGTGCAATCCGCAGTGGATAGAAATTCGGCAAGAGTTATTCCTTGGCCAATCACCCATCGATCGCCATGACATCACCGCGAGAGTCTTCAAACAGAAATTGAAATCACTGATGGATTTCATTGTGAAGCATCGCGTATTCAGCGAGACACGCTGCTGGATGTATTCAGTGGAGTGGCAGAAATGCGGATTGCCACACGCACATATTCTGATTTGGTTGATTGAGAAGATAAGACCGAATGAAATCGATGATGTGATATCAGCGGAAATTCCTGATGAAGAAGAAAATCCAGCCTTGCATGAGGTTGTTACTAAGAACATGATTCATGGCCCCTGTGGAACATTAAATAACAATTCTCCGTGTATGGTTCGAACGGAAAATATTCGAAGCGTTATCCACGGGCATTAGTAGCAGAAACAATTACCGCAAATGACGGATATCCACTGTATCGTCGCCGATCGACTGCGGACAATGGAAGATCAACAATTGTCAAAGTGAATCAACAGGACATTGAAGTTGATAATCGTTGGATTGTTCCGTATTCGCCATTACTCTCGAAGACATTCAAAGCGCACATCAACGTCGAATCTTGCCATTCCGTGAAATCCATCAAATACATCTGCAAGTATGTGACCAAAGGAAGTGACATGGCTGTGATTGGAGTTGGTGCGGAGAATTCCAATGATGAAGTCACTCAATATCAAATGGGCCGCTATGTTAGTAGTAACGAAGCAATTTGGCGCATTTTTTCATTCGCCATTCATGAAAGACATCCCACTGTTGTTCACTTGGCCGTACATCTGGAAAATGGTCAAAGAGTATACTTCACTGCGGAGAACGCATTACAACGAGCTGATCGACCGCCATCTACAACATTGACCAGTTTTTTTGAAATGTGCCAGAATGATGACTTCGCCCGAACGCTGCTATACTCCAAAATGCCAAGATATTATACTTGGAATCAATCATCAAAGAAATTTCAACGACGGAAACAAGGAAATCCAGTTCCAGGTTACCCACATGTATTTTCCACCAATGCATTAGGTCGCATTTACACAGTCCATCCAAGCAACGACGAGTGTTTCTATTTGCGTTTGCTATTAGTCAACGTTCGTGGCCCAACATCTACGAACTGTTAATGGTGAATTGTGTGGCACATATAGAGAAGCCTGTCAACGTTTGCGATTGCTAGAGAATGACACTCATTGGGATTACACCCTCGGAGATGCTGTGATTTCGTCAAATGCTCATCAAATACGAACATTGTTTTCGATAATTATCTCAACATGCTTCCCATCGAAACCGATTGATTTGTGGACCAAATACAAAGATGACATGTCTGATGATATTTTGCATCAGATGCGTACTAGAACATCAAATCCAGATTTGCAACTGAGCGAGGAAATTCACAACGAGGCATTGATATTAATTGAGGACATGTGCTTGATGATATCAAACAAGGTATTACCTCAATTAGGCATGACAGCGCCCAATCGTCCGATGCACGACGCATTTAATCAAGAGTTGAAACACAAAAAACAATATGATTGCCATGCATTGAGAGAATTAGTTTGAACGAACGTTCCGCTGTTGAATCGGCAACAAAAATATGCGTATGACACTCTCATGAAAGCTGTGAATGATGGAACTGGAGGGATTTTCTTCTTGGACGCTCCCGGTGGAACTGGGAAAACTTTTCTGATCACATTGATTTTGGCAACGATTCGCTCGCAGAATGAAATTGCACTTGCACTTGCTTCATCAGGAATTGCAGCTACGTTGTTGAAAGGCGGTCGAACAGCTCATTCAGCACTCAAGTTGCCGTTGAATATGCAAATCAATAAAACTCCAACGTGCAACCTTTCGAAGAACTGTGCGATGGCCAAAGTTTTGCAGCAATGCAAATTGATTGTTTGGGATGAATGTACGATGGCGCATAAAAAGTCTTTGGAGGCATTAGACCGAACGATGCAAGATCTACGAAACAATCAAAACCGGTTTGGTGGTGCGATGATTCTGTTGGCAGGTGATTTTCGCCAAACATTGCCAGTGATTCCACGGTCAACGCCAGCCGATGAACTTAATGCATGTTTGAAGTCGTCCGTTTTGTGGAAACACGTCAAGACACTCAAATTAAGTATGAACATGCGTGTCGAGTTGCAGAACGACCAATCTGGAGAAGTATTTTCAAAACAATTGCTGGACATTGGCAATGGCAAAATCCCCGTTGACATTTCGACTGGGTGCATTACATTCCCCGTCGATTTTTGCCAGTTCACCGAATCAAAGACCGAACTCATCCGAAAGGTGTTCCCAAACATTGCTCAAAATTACAAAAATCATGTTTGGTTGAGTGAACGTGCTATATTGGCTGCGAAAAACATTGATGTCGAAGAGTTGAATTTCAACATTCAAAGTGAAATTGCTGGCGAATTGATGACATACAAATCGGTGGATTCCGTTACTAGCCAAGATGATGTCGTCAACTATCCAACCGAATTTTTAAACTCGCTGGAATTGCCCGGATTGCCGCCTCACAATCTCAAATTGAAAGTCGGATCGGTAATCATAATGTTACGAAATATCAACCAACCAATTCTTTGTAATGGCACCCGGCTTGCGGTGAAGAAACTGATAAACAACGTCATCGAAGCAACAATTCTTAAAGGAAAGTACAAAGGAGAAGACGTTTTGATACCACGCATCCCAATGATTCCGACCGACATGCCATTTGACTTTAAACACTTGCAGTTTCCGGTGCGGCTTGCATTCGCAATGACAGTAAACAAATCACAAGGGCAGTCATTGAGTGTTTGCGGCATTAACCTTGAAAATCCATGCTTCTCGCATGGTCAATTGTATGTCGCCTGTTCCCGTGTCGGAAAACCATCAGCTTTGTTTGTTTACGCGCCAGACAACAAAACAAAAAATGTTGTGTATCATAAAGCATTGCAATGAACGAAATGGTGATGTCACAGCAAACCAATCGAAACAAAGCATTTCTTTGTTTTGATTGTTTACTTGAACATCGATCTTGCAATCGAAATCGAAATGTAAATAAAACACCTTGAGATTCATTGTGATTTCAAATTTAATGGAAGAAAATAAATCATTTGGTTGACATGAAATTCTGACTTAATTCAATTGTGTCTTAAATTTTGGAACAAAACCGCATGGTTCCAAGTCGATCACATTCCAGGCACATCACACATTTCCAGCATTTCAGCGGTGTACTGCCGATAGAACTCATCTCGCATGTAAAATTTCCCATTGGCGTACTTCTGAATGTACTCCTCCTCAAATTGAATATCCATGGCCACAATCGTTAATAGATACAATGAACACTCAGAAATACGTTTTATTCTCATTTTTACTTTGTTTACACATTTCCAATAGCTTTTCACAAATTCACAAAACGATCACAAACAAATTTATTGAAATTTGGACAGGACAACGTCTGTCGGGTCATCTAGTTTGAAATAAAAATACAATTTCTTGGTGTAATTTAAGAAAGTAATATGGCAAAGAACCTAAACAACTGCATTTTTTGACTCAAAATTGTTTAGGCTTCATTAATTTTTTTAAAGTACTTGAGATACATTTCTAGCACCAATCCCTTTTAATTTTTGGTGGAAAAAACACATACAAGAACATAAATTCTTTGTTTTCAGTATCTACATGCAACCCTTTCCAGTCTGTACTTGAAACACTTGGTTTTGTTGAACAACTTCCAAACTATACTTCTACTACTTCACCAGTCAATATGGAAGTTAAAAAAAAAATACAGATGGTCCCATGTAAAAATTGTAAACAACACCACATAGGATAGGATTACAATTATACTAACAGAAACGCAAAATGCCAAGAACAGGAACCCAAAGTACAGGCAAAAACATACATAAGTTTCATCTAAGTATTCCATGAGCCTTCTCCCACTGACATAAAGAGTTTGTAGTCCATTATCAGTTGTCCCATGTATAACTAATGTCTAAAATGAAGAGATTTTGAGACAAATGATGTACTATAATCCATTATCAAGTCATTTATCAGAAAGTAAATGCCAGTAATGCTAGTTTTGTGAAACAATAACCCATATAATATTTAAATACCTGAAAGTAAGCTTCCTTTTTAGCACGCTGTAGAGCTGTATTTGAATCTGGTATAGCAGCCACAGTATCACGTTTATTATCAATACGACGCAGAGTTTCACTATCCAATTCCTCTACTACTCGCATGACTCTCTGTCTGTTGGCAGCTGCAGCTGAATGGTCAGGACACTGCGTCAATGCCTGAAAAATCACATATCAGCATAAACATAATTTAAAATCCTAATGGATATATATAGTTATGAATGAAACTGACTATAAACTTAATGTGCACATACAAACACTCCCTCCCCCCTCTCTCACTCTCTCTCTCTCTCTGCACATAGACTACAAAATATGTGCACTGACATGTCCAATTCTCATTTATTATACTCTGTTTATTTTTAATAAATAATCACAAGATCTCAAACTTAGGAACAATATACTACTTCTATTTATTTTGTGTACTTCAAAAACAGATTACAGTCACTGTTATGTATAATTATTTATATAAGCCTCAATAAAACATTAAAGGCTACTGTTTCTGCAAACCAATGTGGTCTATCTCCCTAGTGTGAATCACTATATCATGTTTGTCACACTCTTGACTAACTATAACTACCGCAACTTCAGTCACTGTAGGTATATTATAGTAGCCCCGGGATTCTGTATTATTCGCTTTTTGATCTGCATGAAATTACAATATTATATTCACTATCTTTTGAAGAACTTCAACAGTTGCCACTTTTGATGCTGTAAAGTAGCTATCACCATACTAACCACCATACACAGTTCTAAATAAGCTGGCAACCTATCTTATACCTAATATTCTTCTGGTTTTGTTTACTTGGTGGACTAACTGTAAAGCACACTCAACAAATTCACATTTGTTCTTAGGTGATTTACTGAAGAGAATCTGAAGCTTAGCTATAATCATTTGAAAATTATTTACAACACTTACTGTGTCATTCGATGCCAACGCAACCCTTTGATTCATGCAGTGCCCTACAACAATGAATGGATATTTCATTACTAGTTTATTTACAATGCCAGAATATTTGTCCAACCTAACACTTGCACCATTTCTTAAAAGTACCACTGAGATTAAACACTCTCTGAGATAGTTATTGTGAGAAAAAAATGTGTTTTTTCATGCAATATGTTCAAACACTACATCAGATTTTTTATAATTCAAATCTTCAAATAATCAAGTAATTCAAATAGGTCCAAAACCAGGATATTTAGGGGGTGGTTGCTAACTTCACATTTCAGATACAGTAACAGTAGACTCGGATCCAGAGCTTCATCAATAATGATAGATTTTCACAAAACATTTGAATCTGGATTCTGTGTTTGTATATACACACTAGTTCCATTTACAAATGACAATTAATTCACCAGCACTGGCAATGCACTGATTACACACAATAATTTATATGAACAAGGCAATCACAATTTTATAGCAAGAGTATAAACAATACAACCCTCTGCACCACACAGTCTGCCCTCCATGAAGGCAACTAAACTAAAGTGAACTAATGTCTGTCTTTCTACCTGTCTGACCGGTCTTGTACAGTCAGGTGCTTGTACAGGAGGGATGGTGGAATGTATTGCAGTGTTGCCAACTACAATGAGATAAGAAATTCGAGTTGCAATTGTAATGCAAATTATGCAGTGATGATAGATTAGCCATTAGTGTTCAATGTTTTTGTTTATTCATCCCTCTTGTCTACGAAATAGCATCTCCTTACTTCACATTAAATGTTTCAGTAATTGCGGTTCTGTTTTCATTATTTCACTAAAAAATGCAATAAATACTGCAAATACATTGTTCTTGGACATCAGAAAGTTTTTTTTTTTAAGGCTGCAATGGCATTCCAGTTCTACTAGATCTCTGATGTTATCTTTTTTTCTTACCCTTTTATTTTGTTACTGATACGAAGTAACTTGTGAAAGTCAAACAATATATAATTTATTAATTAGATTTAAAATATTAGCCTGTATCTGCAGTGCAACCAACAAACAGTTTTAAAACTCAATAAGTTTCAGTTCCCTATAGGCCTACTACTATCATTTAAAAACATCCTCCTTATAAATGAGGATATCATCATTATCCTTTAGTTTCACAAAAAATACGGAAATCTCTTATTATTTTCTCCTATATTTTGATTGAATAAAAAATCAGTTTGTTAAGACATATATTCTATACTGTTATAAAAACTAGTTTGGTATTGACAGTTGGAACTGTTGAGGAAACAACTGACTGCTACATGCCTCTTAACCAATTTTTGTGCTCAAAACTGTAAACAGTAACCGTAGCAACGCACAATGTTGCCAAGGTGTCCCACACGTGTTGTTATGAAAAACAGTGTGGAATGTCGCGCCACGGAGTGAACTGTTAGTATAGGTTCTATATAACGAAGTCTGTTTGTTAAGAGTGCTGTATTTTCGGTTACGCTTTGTGATTATTCATGGGAATATGTTAGTTTAATACTTAAATAGTTGTGTTACAGATGCAAGTTTATTGTTAACAAATTTCTGTCTAATTAACTAAGTGTAGTGAAAACGTGTGAATCAATTATTAACTAATTAAGCGTAAGCATGTTTAAGTAAGTATACATTTACTTTATTTTTTGTCATTTTAAAGAATTTTGTGCATGTGATTTTTATTTTAAAACAATTTGTATAAATATCTACATTTTTAAAATTTTAATTCTTTAAAATACATAACAGTACACATGTTTACTTTCAAATAGAAGGTATGTCTGAAAGTGAGGAAGCTGGGAAAAAGCGTGGTCGACCGCGAAAACACCTGGTAAAAAAGAAAACACGTATTTCCGGTCGCGGAGTACCAATTAGAGGACAGCCCAGAGAATATGTTTGTTTTCTATGAGATTATTTCGAGAAAGAGAAAGAACATGGTGGCCCTCTTATTTCAGTTAGTCAAGTTGTCGATAGAACAGCAGCTGCACTCTCTATAAGTAAAAATATGGTCGTAACGATAGGTAAGAAGTTTAAACAAAGCGACGAAGCTGGCCCTTCTAAACTGGAAACACCAGGTAAAAAAAGACGGATAGAAAAACATGTTACTAATGCTTTTGCAGAAGATGGGATCCATCGCCATGTATATGAATATTACAGTCGTAAAGAGTCTCCTACAATAAAAAAGCTACTAGTTACTCTTCACGATACAGATCTTTTCGTCTTTCATGGTAGCCACTCGTCTTTATGGCCCGTAATTAAAAACTTAGGATTTAAATTTATTACCGTTTCAGGTAGAAAAGTATTAATGGAGCAACAACACGTAGCTGCTTCTCGCTGTAGGTTTCTCAGATGTGTAATAAATGAAAATTTTAAAATTTCATCTGGGTTGACGAAACATGGGTGAACCCAGGACATTCTTTAAAAAAGTGTTGGTCGGACGATTCTATGGTGGGAACCACGCCAGTGCGAATTGGAAAAGGTGAAAGACTTATAATTATCCACGCCTGAAATTCTCAGGGGTTTATTCCCAATTGCCTCTATGTATATAAATCGAAAAAGACTTCTGACTATCACGAAGAAATGAATCACAATAAATTTAAAACGTGGTTTGAAGAATTCCTGTTAAAGAATATTCCTCCCAATTCAGTGATTGTGATGGACAATGCGCCATACCATTCAGTGATTAAAGACAAGGCTCCAACAATGGCTTCAAAAAAAGAAGGGATGGTTGAAGGGTTAAAACGTCAAAACATCCCATTGACAGAGGATATGAAAAAGGCTGAGTTGATGTAGTTAGTACTACTTAATAAACCAAAGTTTCCTGTGTATATTGTTGAAAACCTGGCTGAAATTTACGGTCATAAAGTCATCCGGTTGCCCCCATATCATTGTTACTTTAACGCTATAAAACTAATACGGGCCAGGGTTAAAAAATACGTTGCCACAAATAATACAAAATTCACAATGACTGAAGTCGAAAAATTGCAATCACTAGTGGTAGTATTTTTTTTTTTTTTAATCTAAGAACTGACAGCAATTGTGGATTTTAGTTTTAGTAAACTAATTATACAGATATCTTTTTTGAATAGTGACGATGGAAACTGTGGTAACAAATGAAGCCATACAAATGATTACTGGAGAAGACTGGAAGAAGGTAGTTGAACACACCAAGTCAGTTATTGAAGACACTTGGAAAAATGAACGTATAATGGAACAGCAGGTGGAAGATTTGATAATTTCTGTGAATTGTTCAAGTGATAGTGAATCAGTTGAATCTGAAGACAGTGATTCTACATTAAGCGGAGTTCACCCATTATAAACGTAAGTTTTTATTTTCTTTAATGTTAGAAGTAATGTTAAACATAAATTTGCAATATAAAAGTATTTAATTTAATCTTTAACTAATCAAAAATTAACAAACAAATATTATAGTCCAATATTACAATTTCTATCAATTATAAATTATTATTTCACTATATATATATATAGGCAGTTTCATTTATGAAGTATTTATTAAGTTCATGATATAATAATAGAGTAATTATTTATCATGTTTTTTGAGTAAATTATTATTATATTAAATCCATACCAAAATATTAAATAAGATCTCAAATTACCAGAGTTGGACTTAACTAGAATTTGCGTAACATGTTTCATGTGCGATTGTGAACAGATGATTAAGGTAATGTAGCCTACAGTATAATACGTATATGTTATTGCAACCATAGATTAAATAATCGTATTCATTATGATATAAGCTACGCTACTTCACGGACAAAAGCATCTCTGGATGTCTTACTGTAATTAAAAGTACATTACATAAAGAGATATCATATCATGTTTTAAAAGTAAACTGTTACTTCTTGAAAAGCCTTATTAAATGACCTTGAGTGTGAATGTGTTGTAAGTTGTTTGTATGTGAATCACCGTTTCGTGTTTATCCACTTGTAGAAACCACATCATCATAGTGTGGCAACACTGTTTCCCTTATTTCCGTTTCATTACAAGTGTCAGTACCAAACTAGTTTTAATATTAGTATACCCATGTATCTTATGTACCAATGAACCCACTAAACCATGCTAAAAGATCAAAACCTACATACCATAAAACTGATTGCTACATAATTTTTGTAAATAAAATATATATAAATTTATACTTATTAAATCGTTAAATTTGCAGTGACTATCAATCAATGAATTTTTCAGTGAAGGGTTAGTGAGGATCGGTAAAAAATAACACAAATTTTAACTTATTTGTGTCGACGTTTTGACAATGTTTATTGTCATCATCAGGACAATTGTTGCTGACGCCAAACACACAACTGTTTGTTTGTTTGTTGTGTGTTTGGCATCAGCAACAATTATTCTGATGATGACAATAAACACTGTCAAAATGTCGACATAAATAAGTTAAAATTTGTGTTATTTTTGACTGATCCTCACTAACCCTTCACTGAAAAATTTATACGGTACTTATTATTAGTAGTCTAATACCGCTTTTATATAGACTACATAAAATACCAATCATACATAAGAATGGGTAAGTACCAACATGCAACACTAATCACTGTTGATACATGTAATTAGATACTACTAATTATAAAACAATATTAAGAAAAACTTTGCATATGAAATGTTGTATATACCTGAAAGTACATTTGATCTGCTTTAATTATATCCTGTTCAATTTCTTCCAGCATTTCTCCATAATGGTTCAGAATATCTGGATGCTTGGGTGCAAGGGCAACAGCATGTTCTAATAAACGAAGTGCTTTCTCAGTCTTCCCTACACGTTTAAGTTCTAATGCAACATGCAATGTACTTAATGCCTCATTTATGGATGCTGAAACAAAATACCTTGATCTTATACTGGTTACATACTGTATAAATAAATTTAATGATATATGTTTATTCAACTCTTTGAACTACACTGGTTAGTAACTGTAACCACTTTAAATTACCTGTTTTTACACAGTGATTATCAGGTCTAACTACCATGAACTTTTTATAACATATTTATGATACGTCCTTTTTTACACAAATTCAATACTTTCTTGATAAATGCATTACACAAAATTGAAGAACACTAATACTCATTAGTGTATAAAATTATACACTAATAATATAAAACAATTATACAATAAAATCTCTAATACAACATAGCCTATAACATACAATAACCATAAATACATAAACACTACACATATTAACAAACATATCATCACCAATAAATATAAATCATCCAACCAATAACTGTACATACCTAACAGAATGTCCCAAATACAATACAGTATATGTAGGGCCAGATACAAATATCAATAATTAATTACTACCTTGGACACAACAATGTGTTTCTTAAAACAACTGTATAAAACCAACTTTGTCGTGTTTAC
Source organism: Magicicada septendecula (assembly GCA_034769895.1). Lineage (NCBI taxonomy): Eukaryota > Metazoa > Arthropoda > Insecta > Hemiptera > Cicadidae > Magicicada > Magicicada septendecula. The sequence goes on along the minus strand of CM068367.1, from coordinate 976,259,234 downwards.
TTCCTAAACTAGAACGTGTCCGGCATGTTGTGGACGAGGCCTTTTAGTGTTTCCACCATTTTCAAGTCCTAAACCAGGGTCGTGGTAACAATTTGGTTGTGGCAAGTAAACACGGCAAAGTTGGAATTACAGAGCCTGCTAATTCAAATAACAAGATGAATTGTATAAAAGAACTAGCATCCAATGCTTTAAATACAAACCACTAGTGGTAGTATTTTTTTTTTTTTTTTTTTTTAATCTAAGAACTGAGAGCAATTGTGGATTTTAGTTTTAGTAAACTAATTATACAGATATCTTTTTTGAATAGTGACGATGGAAACTGTGTTAACAATTATTCATCAAAACATATCTAGCTTATATAGTAATTCTTATCTATTTTGCAGTGAATATAAATAAGTTTTGTAACATATTCTGGACATTACTGTGTTGTCTGAGATATGGATATCAGCAAGTGAATTAAATAATTTTAATATTACATGTTACAAGTACTTCACGCATTTTAATGAGAGTTACAGAGGAGGGGTGTTGCAGTCTATATAAAGGACTGATTTTCTGTGTGTGATGTTTGCCTGTTATCTCATTTCCAGTCAGCAGACTTTCTACAGATGACATTTCAGGTTGATAACTCACTATTTAGCCTACTTTGCTGCCAGTTATAGATTCATCTTTTGTCCTGCTGACTAATTTATCTCAAATATTAAAATCGTAAATGGAAAGAATATGAAGACAATGTCACAACTGTGACAACTGACAGATTAGGGAAAATGTACGTGTGTATGAAAATGTCATGCATTGGGGAAAATATCATCAGACACGCACAGAAAATCCTGTTTCCATCTTCGACATTGAATTTTATGAACAGGATCATATATAATCAGATTTTAGATATGTAACACAAACAGTACCAGACTGATGAATCATTTTATAACGACAGGAGAGTGTATAACAATGCTATTTGACTCTTTAAAAAGTTTTATTTGTGCCTATATTATTCAGATGCTAGAAAATTACTCAAATAAACTCAGTAATGTAAAAGTAATAAAAAAAGTACAAGAACCGTACCGTACTAGGAAAGAATAGCCTATACCTCATTCTCACATACTCTTTACGACAAACTTACAAATGTAACTTATATGAGCCTTATGTTTAACGGTGTAATTTACGGTTTGCACTGTGAACATTTTTCTACACGATAGGTATGATATATATACCTGAAGTTTCCATATCAGCTCTTCTTACAGACACTTCAATATTCTCTAAGCTGTCAACGTATGGTTGCGAATTCTCAAACGGTAATGGAGAAAACACTTTAACTTTTGTAGTTTTTAAATCTTTACAAGTCATATAGTACTGAGACAGCAGACTTATTAGTATAGAAAATATTATTCCTAAGATAAACATTAATATTAAAGTTCCTTTCAACATCCTTGTTTCATTCATCACATACAATTTACACCATTCTATTGAATTATTAAATATACTTCGCAGTGCATTTGTTTTTCTCACACACCAACGTTCACTATACATTGTAATTAATACTTATAAACTAAAAACTTTATAACATCAACGTCAAACGACACAAGACACCTCGCTTTCTCAATTGACAGCTGCTTACAGCGTTCACAGTTCACACTGACTGAAAAGTTTTATTCAATAGTGCCAATCGACAATACAAAAAAAGACATATTGTTAACGTTAAAACATTGGAATAACCTCTATTATTTAATACTGTATTATCTATATAATTAAAAACTGTCAATTATTAGCAAACAAACACTTATCTTACTCAAGTAATTTTACCTATGGTCAAATAACAGATTATAATTTGCCAGTTTTGTATTTTGAAATGCCCATTTAAAATTAGTAAAAATTTAACCAGTCTTCTCTAAACACGTCAGCGTCTTCTGTTTACAGAATTTACGCTATTGGTCAAAACGTTCAAAAATACGTTATGGTCTGGTTGTAATCGTGAATAAATTTCAACTTCGGAATTTAGATAACGCTGCTTAAAAATAAAGCTAAGAAATTATCAATTCAGTAAAAAGTAGGCCTATTTAGTAACAACGGATACTATAATTCCTTCTTTAAGTACTATTATATCTCGTAAAAGACGCGACAAGTCATTAAAACTATTTTTGTTTGATCGGAAAAATTAAATGTAGTTAACGATTAAATTTTTATAAAATATCAGACACAATCTAGAATTTATCCCGTAGACTATTACGAGTATGTAATAAAAACTATTATTGTAGAATTAACAACACATTGGTGCTGTAAGCGCGGAAGATACAGGCGGGAACGTTCCATATTTCAAATGATATAAAACATTACTGAATTAAGATTGTCCTTTCAATCAATAAAAAAAAAACAAAGTAAATTGATGATTGTCCTTTGTTCGCTTGGCTTATCTTTATATAGGTTCCATGGAGTGAAAAACAAATTACACCTTTTACTATTACGAGCTTAAATTTAACTCAGATTACTACAAAAAGAAACTCCCTTTGTCATAATTTATGAAGTAAAAGCTACACCAACGCCTGTTGTGGCAAAAATATCCAGCACACATGTCAACTGTCAACTTACAATGCTCTATTGTTTTTTTTTTTTTTTTAATTGTAAGAAGCAACAAGAAAGAAATTATGCAGACTCATGTTTACAACCATTTTATTCTCTGCCACACTGCCACAGTTCCTGCTGCCCCTTTACCAGTTGTTTATAAATAATTATGACAAGTAAACCACCATCAATAACATAAAAAACAAAATAGATGAATAGCCAATGTTTCTAAATTCTCTGACACTTAGGGCTATATTTTACAAATCTGATCTGTTCAATATTTTAATCAAAAGCAACAATTTTGTTGAGGGGAGGATTTGAAATGTGAGTGAAGAACAGCTTAGAATTTTGCACTGTATTAACTGTAGTAAAAATGTTTTAAGTAGTTTACAAAATTGCCATCAATTAGGTCCTTTCATAATCTCCCTATGGAAAAAATTTACCAAGCTATGTTTGAAAGGTTCAACACTTTTTCACCCATCTTCAAAAGCTTGATTTAACTCTTAGTTTTCAAAGTAGTTACGAAATAACCTAAAACAGTAATCTTTCTGTTAGTCTGCAACATCGCCTTTAATATGTTTTTCTTTTTCACTAAGGTGTTGATAAATTGACCTAGTTTTATCAGTTTAATGTGTAGCATCTCATACACAAAATCAGCTACCTTCCTTGTTTTTACTAATCACTCAAATCCAAAAACTCAGAACCAAAGTTAAAAACAAGTATTTATTCATCTGAAATCAATGGCGTGCGGTGGGTAAAAATTTGGGTGAAGCTTAGGTATATCCGATACCGTACTTCGGTCTGTACTTCATTTAAATTTCCTGCCATTGTTGCTGCTCCATCATACGCATAAGTGACTAGTTTTTCACTGCAAATTCAAATTCAATCAGCATCTGGCGAATGAGCTCTGTAATAGCCTGGGTGTGTTGATCACAACTCACGTCAGTAAATTCTAAAAATCTCTCTTTTACTTCTCCATAGTAAAGATACTGATAATTCAAAACTGCATATAACTATGTTTTATTTGAAACGTTTCATCGACTAATACAGCTACAAAGTTTGCCTCTTTATTTAATTTTTTTATAGCCACTAAACGAGATGAGCTAACCACTTCAGTGAGATCATTTTTCATTCAATTAGATAGTCCTCTGAATACAGTAGATGTTTTCATACTATCAGCAAAAGGAAGGCCATATTTGGCTGGTGCTTTATAAGTCCTACGTAATTGCCTCAATTAACTGACTTTTCTGTTTTGTCAGATAAAAATGGTAATTCTTGTTTATCTAGCAAACAGACAGCATTAATTATTCTTGTAAGAATGTCTCTATTATGTCGAACCTTCCGCTTGTGAGCCAATATCTCAGATTTAAATTGGTTGTCTAAAACAGTTTCTATTCTACTCTGATCAACAGCAGTGAAACACAATGATGAACGAAGATAATTCACAGTAATTTCGTAGCCATCAATAGATTTAACTAGGTTTTCTAAATGTTTGAATCAAGTATTGGCTCAGCTGTTGTTCCTGTCCTTTCCAAGCATCAAACAATACCAGCAAAATCCCGCATTTAGATCAGCGCTACCAGCCAACCACTCACATTTCAGTTTTTTCGTTAAATATCCAGGAAGGAAAAGACTTTGTGAAATGGTCTTTTATTATACAAACTGATATTGTAGAAAGTATTGAAACTATTCTAAAGTAAATATCACTATTGTTTGACGACTCGGAACACTAAGTTTTTTATAAGTAAAATCGTAAAGATTTACCTTATAGCCTAAACACCCGGCTTTCACCTTTAGAAGGCTTCATCAGAGGCTGCCGTAGGTAGCGCTGTCCGTCTTGTTGCTGGTGATGGGATAGTTTTTCGAAAGATCGATGCTGTGTGTGTGTGGTGAGATGTGTTCGAATAATGCGTGCGATTTGAATTGTGTCTGTTCGTTTAGGATGTCATTTTTATTTGTTTTTGTGTGTTTGTATATTTCTAATTGTTCTAGAGTGTCTAGTTTTCGGCCTTTTGTGTGTACGTGTAGAATGTTCATGTTATTGTCGATGTTTTTATATGTGTGGTTTGCTTCAATGAGGTGGTTTGTAAAGGTGGATTCTGTAGTGGTGTGGAGTGCCTTTGTGTGTTCAATGTATCTCTGTTTGTAGCTACGTCCTGTCTGGCCTATGTAGAATTTATTGCAATTTGAGCAATTTAGCTTGTATACACCGGGTAGATCGAATTTGTTTTGTGTTTTGTGCGTGCGTTTTGATAGTGTGTGTTCTGTTTTGTTAGTAGTTTTGTAAGCGATTCTGTAGCCTGCTTTTTTGAATTATGAATTTTGAATTTGAATTATCCTAAACGAACAGACACAATTCAAATCGCACACATTATTCGAACACATCTCACCACACACACACACACACACACACACACACACACACACACACACACACACACACACACACACACACACACACACACACACACACACACACACACACACACACACACACACACACACACACACACACACACACACACACACAGCATCGATCTTTCGAAAAACTATCCCGTCGCCAACAACAAGATGGACAGCGCTACCTACGGCAGCCTCTGATGAAGCCTTATAAAGGTGAAAGCCGGTTTAGACTGTAAGGTAAATCTTTACGATTTTACTTATAAAAAACTTAGTGTTCCGAGTCGTCAAACAATAGTGATACCGTAAGGTGGGGTTACTTTGTGACGGATTTTAAGGTTTTTCCTGTACCAGCCGGTCAGTTTTAAAGGTAGCCCAATACGAACAATTGCAAAACATTGGTACATCCTTTCCATACATAGTAATGTATTGCTCTAGCCCGGATCTGTAAATTCCATTGAGAAATTAAGGTTAAAATTTGTCACAAAGTGGCCCCACTGAGTGGGGCTACTTTGTGACATCTGTGTTTTTGCCTTGAAATGTTTCTGAAATGTTGTTTGAGTTGTTTTTTGGAAAAATTACTTGTCACAAAGTTAGGCAGTAATACGTTTATTAAAAGCTTAATACACAATTATTTTACTTAAGAATAGGGAACAATAGGGTTTTTCATTTTGAGAACGGTACCTATTACAAATTTTGGATATCGTACCGTAGCTTAATCTATATTTTTGACATCAAAGAGCCCTCGCCTGCCCACTGGCCTAGGGGGATCGATACTATATAGAACCTCGTTTGTTGAGTATAAAATTTCATCTGGTCGGGCCGGCCATTTCCAGTACATTTTTGATCGCTCCATAATGCTCACCACGTATCCTTCGTCTTTAACATCATTTACTTTTCCGGGGAAAAGCTGGTTCTCGAAGTTTACCACCACAAAATCACCCGCTTTGAAACTATCGGTAGTACTGGTACCGTTTAGTTCAAAGACGTTGCTGGTATTGTTTGAGATCACTGACAATGGAGCACTGTCAGCATCAGACTCATTTGAATCCTCTTCGAACCATTCCATGCCATCGTCGGAATCTCGAAGAGAAAACGTCTCACTGCTGTTGTCCGTCTCTTCGTCTGTCGCTTCTAAGGGTGAAGATTTCTTACAGGAGGACTTTGAAGCCTTTCTCTGTGTATTTTCCCTTCCGACGGATTTCGTCGCCTCTTCGCTGGTGCTGGCTTCTTGGACGTCGGCAAAACCAATACTTTTTCACTGCGGGACATTCAACTTTTTGCGTCTCCTGGTGGCCCGGATTTTTGTTACTTCTTCCCTCCTCTTGTTTAATTCTTCTATGAAGACTTCGCCCACGTGATCTATCATCAACCCCAGGCTTTCTTTAAGGACTGCTTTGGGAAGCCGCTGCAAAACTTTGGTTTTATCCAGTGGAAAAATTCCTGTCTTTCGAAATCCCGACTTCAGATTATTTTTGGCATCCGGTTCCAGGGCAGCTATCAGTTCTTTAAGAAGACGTGGAAATTCATCCTTCAGCACATTCGTGCATCTGCTCCCAGAGGTAGTTTTTTTCCAGTTCGTCAATACGTCTCTGCAGTGGGATTTTAGAGGACGGAAAAATGCCACATCGAGCGGCTGGAGGAGGTGGGTCGAATTTGGCGGGAGCGCGATGAACTTTATATCATTTTCTTCACAAAGACGTAGGACTTCTAGACTTAAGTGCGAGCTTAAGTTGTTACCAATAATTGCTTTCGTACCATCTTGCTTTTTCAAGATAGGGAGCATAAGTGATGTAAACCAGTCCTCAAAAACTCGGTGGTCAAACCACCCTGATTTGGTGCGATTGTATCTTGCTCCCATCGGTCCGTTTTCAGTCCACGTGGACCACAATTTTTCGGATTTATAGTTGACATAAATCGGCGCCAGTTCTCCCACAGCGTTACCGCATACCATAATCGAAGTACATGCCTTTGATGCATTTTGAATCTGTTCAGGATACTTCGCTCCTCTTCGCGTGATAACTTTTTTGCTTCCAGGATCGTCCACTAAGTTTGTTTCATCGTAATTCCATTGGTTCTCAGGCGGGATACCTTCCAGTTCTTTTTCCAAGTTAGAGAAATACATGTCAATTACTTCTCGATCCATCGAGGCCCTTGCATAAGTAATGTTTTTGGACATTCGTGCAGAGAGAATTTGTTTGTGGTGTTCCATGAAAGACCGTGCTCATTCCTTTCCAGGAAAATTGCCTTCTCTAAATACAGGCACTCTTCTCCCCGTTCTTTCCAGGTACGCGTTTACCACACAACGTAGATCGAAGGTTGTTATTGGGAAACCGAACGACGACAAGGCAATTGCATGAGCCACAAACCTATTTTCTTCTTCCTCTGTGAATACAGGTTGGCGACCTGGGATTTTCGCTGGATTGTCCGTCAAGCCCCGCGCCTCTTTCGTCTTCATCCACAGTGTATTCCTGTGGATGTTGTATCTAAAAGCAAAAATATGGCAATAAATTAGATAAAATACCTAGTTAACCATTGCTAAAGTTAAAAATCAAGTACTGTCTGCCTAGTGACAAAAGCCAAAGAGCATGATAATGTCTTTCGGCCACCAGCTAAGTACAACATTATTTGCCATCTCAATTTTCTAACTGATTACTCAGTTACCGTACTATTTCTTATTCAGTTGCTATTGTTGCTATGGTTACTCTATTTTTAATTTCATGTTAGCGGTCGCGGTTTGAGTTAATGATTCCCGGCTGGTAAATTGTGCTAAACAAAACAACATTACCGGTATTATGGTTAGATACTATGGTAACGTCATACTATGTAACATTACAGAAATTTTCAAATGGCCCCAGCAAAAAGACATTATCATGTCAAAATACCTACTGTAAAAATCATTACACAAAAATGTTTAGCTCACGAACCTTTCAGATGCTTTCCTCAGAGACACAAAATTCTCCCCTCCCTCTTCATCAATATTTTCATTTATAGAAATTACTCCCACCCCGTTCACCTAACCTCTTCATTTATAGATATTTCAACTACGTTTCTACAGTGGATTATTATGAGCTTCTTATCAAGATACTTTATTTATCAAAATTAAGTACTTCACTCTTGTTAAAACATAAAATGTTGCTGGTAAACTACCCGTTTCTCTAAACCGATCTTCACCAAAATCAATAGACCTTCAGTCCTCTGCAATGCAGGGATGCATGCAAAAAAATATTTGATTCTGTTTCAATTTGCGGCAGTTATCATTCGTCATGGAAACATTTCTCTTGTTACAACATAACATGTTTCAGGTAAACTACCCCTTTCCCTTTACCGATCTTCACAAAAAAAAAAGGTCTTGAGTACTCTACAAATCAGGGCTGTATGCAAAAGACTAGTTGATTCTGTTTGAATTTGCGGCTTTTATCGTTTGCCATAGAAAATACCCATGTTAAAATATAAAATGTTGCAGGTAAACTACCCTTTTCCCTTAACCGATCTTCACCAAAACCAATAGGTCTTGAGAACTCTATAATTCAGGGCTGTATGCAAAAGAGTAGTTGATTCTGTTTGAATTTGCGGCTGTTATCGTTTGCCATAGAAAAAAATTACCCTTGTTTAAAAGAAAAACGTTGCAGGTAAACAACCCCTTTCCCTTAACCGATCTTCACCAAAATCAATAAGTCTTGAGTACTCTACAAATCAGGACTGCATGCAAAATATTATTTGATTCTGTTTGAATTTGCGACTCTTATCGTTTGCCATAAAAAATACCCTTTTAAAACATAAAATGTTGCAGGTAAACTACCCCTTTACCTTAACCGATCTTCACCTAAAACAAAAGGTCTTGAGTACTCTACAGATCAGGCCTGTATGCGAAACATTATTTGATTCTGTTTGAATTTGCGGCTCTTATAGTTTACCATAGAAAATACCCTTTTAAAACATAAAACGTAGCAGGTAAACTACCCCTTTCCCTTAACCGATCTTCACAAAAAACAATAGATCGTGAGAACTCTACAATTCAGGGCTGTATGCAAAAGAGTAGTTGATTCTGTTTGAATTTGCGGCTGTTATAGTTTGCCATAGAAAACAATTACCCTTGATTAAAAAAAAACCGTTGCCGGTAAACTACCCCTTTCCCTCAACCGATCGTCACCAAAAACAATAGGTCGTGAGTACTCTACAAATCAGGACTGTATGCAAAAAATGATTTGATTCAGTTTGAATTTGCGGCTGTTATCGTTTGACATAGAAAAAATATCGGTATGCAGAACCATACATGACTTCCATGTTCTAAGATTTATATTTAAAAGCATATTCAAAATGAAATATTTCCATAGAAACTACTTCTTTCTATTGCTTCAGCCTTAACCACAGTACTTTGGTCATTAACGTATACCACCTCACTTTTTCGCACTAGATTTTCACTGATGATGGAAGTCGATGGCACTGCCGAAGCGTCTGGTTTTGCAGAAAACATTGGACTACGGCTAAACAGCCCGGGAAGGAATTTTAACAAAAACTACTTCTTTGTTGTCGATACCGTAGTACACATATAAAATTATCGCCCCTCCCTCTTCAACTATATTTTCATTAATTGAAAATTACCCCCACCCTGTTCAACTAGGCTCTTCATTTATAGATATTTCATCTACGTTTCTGCAGTGGATTATTATGAGCTTCTTATCAGGATACTTTGTTTATCAAAATTATGTATTTTACTCTTGTTAAAACATAAAACGTTGCAGCTAAAATACCCCTTTATCTTAACCGATCTTCACCACAATCAACAGGCCTTCAGTCCTCTACAATTCAGGAATGCATGCAAAAAAATATTTGATTCTGTTTGAATGTGCGGCAGTTATAGTTCATCATGTAAACATTTCTCTTGGTTCAACATAAAATGTTGCAGGTAAACTACCCCTTTCCCTTAACCGATCTTTACCAAAATCAACAGTCCTTGAGCACTCTACAACTCAGGAAAGTATGCAAAAAATTATTAGATTCTCTTTGAATTTTCGGCAGTTATCGTTCGTCATAAAAAAAATTACCTATTTTAAAACATAAAACGTTGCTGATAAACTACCCCTTTCCCTTAACCGATCTTCAACAAAATCAACAAACCTTGAGCTTTCTTTAGTTCAAAAAGGTCAAAAACGTAGTTGATTCTGTTTGAATTTACGGCAGTTATCGTTCGTCATATAAAAAATTACCCTGGTTAAAACATAAAATGTTGCTGGTAAACTACCCCTTTCCCTTAACCGATCTTCACCAACACCAATAGGTATTGAGAACTCTACAATACAGGGCTGTATGCAAAACATCATTTGATTCTGTTGGAATTTGCGGCTGTTATCGTTTACTATAGAAAAATATCGGTATGGAGAACCATACATAACTTCCATATTCTAAGATTTATATTTAAAATTATTTTCAGCCAAACAGCCAGGGAAGGAATTTTAACAAAAAAATACTTCTTTGTTGCCAATAACGTAGTACACATATAAAAAAAATTATCCCCTCCCCCTTCAACTATAATTTTGATTTATAGAAAATTACCCCCAGCCCGTTCAACTAGCCTCTTCATTTATAGATATTTCATCTACGTTTCTACAGTGGATTACTAAGATCTTATCAGGATACTTTATCAAAATTAAGTACTTTACTCATGTTACAACAAAAAATGTTTCAGGTAAACTGCCCTTTCCCCGTAACCGATCTTCACCAAAATCAACAGACGTTGAGTTCTCTATAGCTCAGGCACATATGTAAAAACGTATTTGATTCTGTTTGAATTTACGGCAGTTATGGTTCGTCATATTAAATATCGGTATGGAGAACCATACATGACTTCCATATTCTAAGATTTATATTTAAAATCATTTTCACCCAAACAGCCAGGCTGTGTCTTACCTGCCTTTTTATTTGCTGTATTAAATGAAAAATATTATATTACATTAAAATGAAAAAATTATAATTTTATTGCCTGGCAACAAAATTATTTTATTTTTAACAATTACCATTGTTTCAAAAAGTTTAAATAAATTTTCAAGTACTTTACTCTTGTTAAAACGTAAAAGGTTGCAGGTAAACTACCCCTTCCCCTTAACCGATCTTCACCAAAATCGAAAGTCATTGAGACCTCTACAATTCAGGGACGTATGCAAAAAATTATTTGATTCTGTTTGAATTTGCGGCTGTTATCGTTTGCCATAGAAAATACGATTGATAAAAAAACGTTGCTAGTAAACTACCCCTTTCCCTCAACCGATCTTCACCAAAAACAATAGGTCTTGAGTACTCTACAAATCAGGGCTGTATGCAAAACATTATTTGATTCTGTTTGAATTTGCGGCTGTTATCGTTTGCCATAGAAAATACCCTTGTTAAAAAAACGTTGCGGGTAAACTACCCCTTTCCCTCAACCGATCTTCACCAAAAACAATAGGTCTTGAGAACTCTACAATTTAGGGCTGTATGCAAATAATCTTTTGATTCTGTTTGAATTTGCGGCTGTTATCGTTTGCCATAGAAAATACCCTTGTTAAAACATAAAACGTTACAGGTAAACTACCCCTTTCCCTTAACCGATCTTCACCAAAATCAACAGATCTTGAGAACTCTACAATTCAGGGCCGTATGCGAAACATTATTTGATTCTGTTTGAATTTGCGGCTGTTATCGTTTGCCAAACAAACAAAATTACCCTTGCTAAAAAAAAACCGTTTCTGGTAAACTACCCCTTTCCCTTAACCGATCTTCACCAAAAACAATAGGTCGCGAGTACTCTGCAAATCAGGGCTGCATGCAAAAAATTATTTGATTCTGTTTGAATTTGCGGCAGTTATCGTTTGCCATAGAAAAAAAATCTACAGACAGATAGACAGACAGACAGACAGACAGACACACAGACAGACAGACAGACACACACACACACAGACACTTTTCGGAAAACGACTTTTTTTCATGTTTTGAGTGTAGTAGAATCAGAATCTGCAATAATCTCGAACACGATTTTTTTTGCCATCACCATACTTCCATTCTTTAAGGAATATGGAAGTAAAAATTACCCATGTTAAAACATAAAACATGAGATTTATAAAACATATCTAAGATTTATATTTAAAATCATTTTTGAAATAAAATATTTTCATAGAACCTACTAACGCTGGGGAAATCTGAGGAGCCAATCAGAGTTGGGCCTACCTGTCACTCTGCTGAATTTGGTGGAAAGCCCCGTCACTGTCGTCAAAGTATCAGCCTTGACAGGGTCCTCTTTTTCTGCAAAATGGGAGAGGAGGCTTGAGATGGAGTGAGTGACATGGTCCCCACCTCAATGAAGAACCCATTGTTTTATAAAAATATATTTAAATTTTGAAAACTGAAAATTCTTTTCTTGTTGTAAATATTTATATTTTATAATCAAAATGACTTTATCAAAAAACAAACATTATTTTTTTATAATAAGTACTTACATATGTTTCTTAATATGCTTACTTTTTCTTCAATGTTGATGATCATTTCCAAACATACTGACAAAATTGTATCTACAGAACAGTTAACATTCCCCAGGTTTCCATTTCTGCTAATTTCTCATTACACCTTCCACTGACGTATTATTAACCATTTCATAAACTATCGTATAATCTTTTCAGATTTTGTGGTACAAAATCTGAAATTTTCAGATTGCCTGGCAACAAAATTATTTTATTTTCAACAATTACCATTGTTTGAAAAAGTTTAAATGAATTTTCAAGTACTTTACTCTTGTTAAAACGTAAAAGGTTGCAGGTAAACTAACCCTTCCGCTTAACTGATCTTCACCAAAATCTAAAGGCCTTGAGTCCTCTACAATTCACTGACGTATGCAAAAAATTATTTGAATCTGTTTGAATTTGCGGCAGTTATCGTTTGCCATAGAAAATACGCTTGATAAAAAACGTTGCAGGTAAACTACCCCTTCCCATCAACCGATCTTCACAAAAAACAATAGGTCTTGAGTAATCTACAAATCAGGGCGGTATGCATAAAATTATTTGATTCTGTTTGAATTTGCGGCTGTTATCATTTGCCGAAAAAAAAATTTCCCTTGATAAAAAAAAAACCGTTGCCGGTAAACTACCCCTTTTCCTCAACCGATCTTCACCAAAAACAATAGGTCGCGAGTACTCTACAAATCAGGGCTGTATGCAAAAAATTATTTGATTCTGTTTGAATTTGTGGCAGTTATCGTTTGCCATAGAAAATACGCTTGATAAAAAACGTTGCAGGTAAACTACCCCTTCCCCCCGACCGATCTTCACCAAAAACAATAAGTCTTGAGTACTCTACAAATCAGGGCTGTATGCAGAAAATTATTTGATTCTGTTTGAATTTGCGGCTGTTATCGTTTGCCATAGAAAATACCCTTGTTAAAAAAACGTTGTTGGTAAACTACCCCTTTCCCTTAACCGATGTTCACCAAAAACAAAAGGTCTTGAGAACTCTACAATTTAGGGCTGTATGCAAATAATCTTTTGATTCTGTTTGAATTTGCGGCTGTTATCGTTTGCCATAGGAAATACCCTTGTTAAAACAAAAACGTTACAGGTACCCCTTTCCCTTAACCGATCTTTACCAAAATCAACAGATCTTGAGAACCCTACAATTCAGGGCTGTATGCGAAACATTATTTGATTCTGTTTGAATTTGCGGCTGTTATCGTTTGCCATAGAAAAAAAATCTACAGACACACACACAGACAGACAGACAGACACACACACAGACACTTTTCGGAAAACGACTTTTTTTCATGTTTTGAGTGTAGTACAATCAGAATCTGCAATAATCTCGAACACGATTTTTTTTGCCATCACCATACTTCCATTCCTTAAGGAATATGGAAGTAAAATATCGGTATGGAGAACCATACATGACTTCCATATTCTAAGATATATATTTAAAATCATTTTCAGCCAAACAGCCAGGCTGTGTCTTACCTGCCTTTTTATTGCTGTATTAAATGAAAAATATTATATTACATTAAAGTGAAAAAATTATAATTTTATTGCCTGGCAACAAAATTATTTTATTTTTACTTCCATATTCCTTAAGGAATGGAAGTATGGTGATGGCAAAAAAAATCGTGTTCGAGATTATTGCAGATTCTGATTCTACTACACTCAAAACATGAAAAAAAGTCGTTTTCCGAAAAGTGTCTGTGTGTGTGTGTCTGTCTGTCTGTGTGTCTGTCTGTCTGTCTGTAGATTTTTTTTTTTTGGCAAACGATAACTGCCGCAAATTCAAACAGAATCAAATAATTTTTTGCATGCAGCCCTGATTTACAGAGTACTCGCGACCTATTGTTTTTGGTGAAGATCGGTTGAGGGAAAGGGGTAGTTTACCGGCAACGGTTTTTTTTTTTTGCAAGGGTAATTTTGTTTGTTTGGCAAACGATAACAGCCGCAAATTCAAACAGAATCAAATAATGTTTCGCAAACAGTCCTGAATTGTAGAGTTCTCAAGATCTGTTGATTTTGGTGAAGATCGGTTAAGGGAAAGGGGTAGTTTACCTGTAACGTTTTATGTTTTAACAAGGGTATTTCCTATGGCAAACGATAACAGCCGCAAATTCAAACAGAATCAAAAGATTATTTGCATACAGCCCTAAATTGTAGAGTTCTCAAGACCTATTGTTTTTGGTGAAGTTCGGTTGAGGGAAAGGGGTAGTTTACCTGCAACGTTTTCTTAACAAGGGTATTTTCTATGGCAAACGATAACAGCCGCAAATTCAAACAGAATCAAATAATGTTTTGCATACAGCCCTGATTTGTAGAGTACTCAAGACATATTGTTTTTGGTGAAGATCGGTTAAGGGGAAGGGGTAGTTTACCGGCAACGTTTTTTTATCAAGCGTATTTTTTATGGCAACCGATAACAGCCGCAAATTCAAACAGAATCAAATAATTTTTTGCATACGTCCCTGAATTGTAGAGGTCTCAATGACTTTCGATTTTGGTGAAGATCGGTTAAGGGGAAGGGGTAGTTTACCAGCAACTTTTTACGTTTTAACAAGAGTAAATTACTTGAAAATTTATTTAAACTTTTTGAAACAATGGTAATTGTTAAAAATAAAATAATTTTGTTGCCAGGCAATAAAATTATAATTTTTTCATTTTAATGTAAATCATGTATAAAAGAAAATATATCGCGCTTGGCAGGCGATATTAAGATTTAAATATAAATCTTAGAATATGGAAGTCATGTATGGTTCTCCATACCGATATTTAACAATTACCATTGTTTCAAAAAGTTTAAATAAATTTTCAAGTACTTTACTCTTGTTAAAACGTAAAAGGTTGCAGGTAAACTACCCCTTCCCCTTAACCGATCTTCACGAAAATCGAAAGTCACTGAGACCTCTACAATTCAGGGACGTATGCAAACAATTATTTGATTCTGTTTGAATTTGCGGCTGTTATCGTTTGCCATAGAAAATGCGCTTGATAAAAAAACGTTGCAGGTAAACTACCCCTTCCCCTAAACCGATCTTCACCAAAAACAATAGGTCTTGAGTACTCTACAAATCAGGGCTGTATGCAAAACATTATTTGATTCTGTTTGAATTTGCGGCTGTTATCGTTTGCCATAGAAAATACCCTTGTTAAAAAAACGTTGCAGGTAAACTACCCCTTTCCCTCAACCGATCTTCACCAAAAACTACAGGTCTTGAGAACTCTACAATTTAGGGCTGTATGCAAATAATCTTTTGATTCTGTTTGAATTTGCAGCTGTTATCGTTTGCCATAGGAAATACCCTTGTTAAAACATAAAACGTTACAGGTAAACTACCCCTTTCCCTTAACCGATCTTCACCAAAAACAACAGATCGTGAGTACTCTACAAATCAGGGCTGTATGCAAAACATTATTTGATTCTGTTTGAATTTACGGCTGTTATCGTTTGCCATAGAAAATACTCTTGTTAAAAAAACGTTGCAGGTAAACTACCCCTTTCCCTTAACCGATCTTCACCAAAATCAACATATCTCGAGAACTCTACAATGCAGGGCTGTATGCGAAACATTATTTGATTCTGTTTGAATTTGCGGCTGTTATCGTTTGCCAAACAAACAAAATTACCCTTGCTAAAAAAAAACCGTTGCAGGTAAACTACCCCTTTCCCTCAACCGATCTGCACCAAAAACAATAGGTCGCGAGTACTCTGCAAATCAGGGCTGCATGAAAGAAATTATTTGATTCTGTTTGAATTTGCGGCAGTTATCGTTTGCCATAGAAAAAAAATCTACAGACACAGACAGACAGACACACAGACAGACACACACACAGACACTTTTCGGAAAACGACTTTTTTTCATGTTTTGAGTGTAGTAGAATCAGAATCTGCAATAATCTCGAACACGATTTTTTTTGCCATCACCATACTTCCATTCCTTAAGGAATATGGAGGTAAAATTACCCTTGATAAAAAACCGTTGCAGGTAAACTACCCCTTTTCCCTTCACCGATCTTCACCAAAAACGACAGGTCTTGAGCAATCTAAAATTCAGGCCTGTATGGAAACAATTATTTGATTCTGTTAGAATTTGCGGCTGTTATCGTTTGCCATAGAAAACACCCTTGATAAAACAGAAAACGTTGCTGGTAAACTACCCTATTCCATGAACCAATCTTCACCAAAAACAACAGGTCTTGAGAACTCTACAATTCAGGGCTGTATACAAAACATTAGTTGATTCTCTTTGAATTTACGGCAGTTATCGTTCGTCATAGAAAAAATACCCTTGTTAAAACATAAAACGTTGCAGGTAAACTACCCCTTTCCCTTAACCGATCTTCAACAAAATCAACAGACCTTGAGTTCTGTATAATTCACAAAGGTATGGAGAAGAGTAATTGATTCTGTTTTAATGTATGTCAGTTTGTAACAACCAAAATTTAAAAAATTTTAGTGTGACTGAAAAGACGTTACATTCAGCATGACACACCTACTCAGCCCACAAGCAATAAATAAAGAAATGTGTGTAGAAGTGTCAAGTGAACGTTTACTTCAGACAATGCAAGTACGTTTCACATAGTTGTACAATAGGGCACAGGGTTGGCCGTGACAGATTCGTCTAAAACACGAGATTTACAGCCTGCAAATGTAAGATAATGGAAATTGTGTCAAGTACCAATTTAGAGGAGAAACTGTGACGGACACACTGCCGGGTTAATTTGTAAGAGTACCAGTAAAGAATAAAAGAGTGTAAGTCACACAATAGTATATACCCTATACGAGGACGGACATCGATACCTAAAATAATAGAATCGAACTTGTAAACAGCAGGGGAACGACTTACTGGCGACAACGGATATTTACGACAGGCAGTAGGTGTGCCGTTTTGGAAACGACGTCACGCTGCGCCAGGATAGCGTTCAGGAAAAAAGGGTCAAACACAGCGAACAATAACAAGAGACGACACATTGTTTTCGTGAGAACTGCAGCGAGACCCGGAGTACGCTTAGACAATAGCATGATAGACGAGCATGAAATTTCTCCTGTTCTAGGAAAAGAGTACGGAGGCTTTCGACGCGAACCCGTGGGGAGACAGGATATCCAATCACAACCCAGCATCTACCCAGAGAACTGGTGGAGAGGACCGTCGCCAGCATAGCAACGGGAACGTCGAATGAGAAGTGAAGAACGACACTCTGGCTTAAGGGTAGGAGATCTTCCGTCCTATCATGTTCAACTTGAGGCGTGTTTTCCAGAAGGGTGCATTGTGGTACACGATGTTTGATAAAAACTGCTTGCAGAGCACGCGGGAGGACAGTCTCTCATAATTTTTCAACCATATACTTTGGACAGTCTTTCATAAATTTTTACTCATATACTTTGAGCAGTCAGTCGGTCAGTAGAACAGTCTTTATAATTTTCAACAGTCGGTCGTCAAAGTTCGATTAACATACGGACGGCAGTGGGACTTTGAAATTTTGCCACGCGTCATATAACTAAGAGACTTAGACATTTCGATATTGGCGCGTATCCGGTAATAGTGTACTTTCAGTGTCTAAAAACATGCGACATACGCCAGTGCTTAACAATTATAGAATTATTTATCATACTCTAATTCAGAATTGAACTAACCAGTCACACTTACATCAATAATCGACGCGTAGAACTTTCGTTGATGTAATACCGGACGGCGAAATAATAACATTATACAGTGTTGCGGTGCGATTCAATATCATGTGGAACAATTACACCGCGGCATCAAAACACTAACAGTAATGAACATATCAAACGTTGAACAATACACAGACATATATATATACACCATAGTTAACGATGAACTTTAATACGAACACACAGCGCGAGTGAATCTGTTTCGCGTGTGTTAAGTGTCAGTCACAGCACAGCTTCCCACACATGATCCAGCAGAGAGGAGTTACGCCGATGGAAATTTCGGATAATTCATCTAACAAGTAATCTTTATGCTATTCTTATCATAAGGAACTCTACTGTCCTGTCTCTTTTTCAAGAAACACCCCTTGAGCATTTAAATTAAACATGATAAACATAATTTAACGCCATCCATCTGAGGCATACGATGAACGCATTAGTATAGGATTTATTGTTTGAATATTTGTGTTTCTATATATCGATTACATTATATATATATATATATATGTGTATGTTTTTCAGCAAACAACGTATTGGATTTACCTTGTAATTTGATGTATAAACATGTGTTCTTTTATGTTCTTTTCATGAGTTTATGAATGTATGTATTTACAGGGAATCATCCATATTATATATATATTGAATTTAATGAATGATATAATGTTAATAAATAAGTGTTTATTTTATCAATATGCGCTCATCATTGTCAAATTACCTCAGAACGAGAAAGTAATGACATTTGAGTGATTTATGGTAGTTTATTTTATTTTCTTTATTAATGCAACAACTAGAGTCTCCATGCAATAGTTATGCTAACGTAAAGTAATTAACGTGTTATTTATTGATTACACGAGCTCATTATGCAAATTAATATATTCAATAATTACTTAATCACAGATTAATTAATCCATTATTGCTAGCATAATTACTTAATGACTGCCCAACACGTGGCAAGTGTAGTATTTGGCTCTCAAAGAACGTAAGGATCGGCAATCACAGATTAGTTAATTCAGTAGCGTAATAGCATAACACCCCACAGTGTTGTATTTGGCTGCCCAACGCGTGGCAGATGTTGTATTTGCCGCCCAAAGAACGTGGGGCATTACAATTATCAAAAACTCCCAATATAAAGAAAATCTTGTATTTGGCGCCCACCGCACGGCAAAGAGCAGGCAGTAGAGATAGGATAAGCGTATATATTAATATTTCATGTTAGTAGTTGTAAGAACAAATATTATTAGTGTGAAGCTAGTTGGACTGGGACTGAATGTTAACGCGTAGTAAAGCTGCAAAAATGACGACCAGTAGCACAGATTCCATGAATTTTGACATTAATAACCAACAGGGAGTACCTGGTGTCGAACGAGAGGAATCACCAACTTATTCACAAACGACCGAGGAGACGTCAGACGTCAGAGCGCGGGGACAGGAGTCCCAACAACAACCGCAGGAAGAGGTGACGTTGCGCGCATTAATGGTTTTTATGAGTAAGAAATTTGAAAAGCAGGATGAAAAATTTAATGAAATTAATGAAAATTTTATAGAGATTAATGAAAAATTCGAAAAGCAAAAGGAAGAGATTAATGAGAATTTTAATAAAAGATTCGAGAAATTAGAAGAAAAGTTGGAAAAGCAGAATGAAAATTTTACACAAATACGCGCAGAAATGCGTGAATATATAAATAATTGTGATAAGAAGTTAGACGTACAAAAGGAGCAGCTCGCGCTGTTACGCACAGATATACGTGGACATACGAATAACTGGAACAACAATAAAAACGAAGTCGAGAAGAAACAGGAAGAAGAAGAGAATGAAATTTACGAAGAGGTACGGAAAGTACGAGATAACGATAACGCTGTTGATTTCACAGACGTGTTAGCTACTGAGAAATTAGCAACTGTGAGATCTAACGTAAGTGTCAGTAGTAAGTCGAGAAACAGGTGGATTGAGAAAAGAAATGATTTTGTTTCTTTGTACTTAATGACGTCGGAAGAGGATTATCCAGACATGGATAGAGATAATAAAGGTTTAATACCATCAAATAGAATGCGTAAAAGGCATAAATTCAACGATATGAGAAGAGATACTGCATCAGTGAAACCAATGATGAACTATTTAGAATGTGGAATAGACACACATCGTCGAAGTAGTCGAGCTGCAGCAATAAGAAGCATGAAGAGGAAGTTCGATATTAAGATGAACACTGCGTGTTATGAAGCAGAATGCAAATTTAAACAAACCATGGATCAGGTGAAACGAAAAAACCGACAGGATCCGTATGTAAATTCGTCCTGGGCAAGGAACGTTATGAGAAAAAGGAGAAGAATAAAATTCGCCGAACGACTTAAGAAAATTGTAAGTGCTACTAGTACTGAAAGAAGATATCAAGCGCTCGAGATAAGATTTCTTAAGAATCAAGAAAACAAAATACTTAGTGCATACGTAAATAATGGTAGTATGACTGGAAAACGTTGTTCAAGACGAGGGTACGGAATATTTCCAACACGCCCGTACGAAGGGAGTGGTAAACAGGTTTGGAAAAGGCGACGAAAGCAATTTAGAGCGTGTCGGCCCAGAGAAAGCTACCGAAAGGGACGGTACGACATATCTTTTACTCACTCTAAAAGCGAGAGGAAGAGAGACGTCATAAATCTTGGAGGTGTTGAAGACGAAACACATTGTAACAGCGTAACGGGATCAGCAGACCGCCTGAAAAGTGAAGGCGTGACGCAAGCCACTAGGTCAGACACCCTCACTGTTGACAAACAAAATGCTTGCGTGAATGACGGCACAAGGTCTATTAGACATACAACTATGTCTCCACAAATAGACAGTTGAGAACGAAATAAATGAACACGTGGTAAGAAGGCGATTTTAAGAACGTCTGAAAATTTAATAATTAGGTTAGATAATATTGAATAAAATACATTAAATATGATTGATTATGTGATAATACATAAACCAAGGTAAGATAATTATAGATATGAGTATTAATGAATGACGATTAACGTATGAAATTAAAATGACGCAACATGCGAACTCACTGAGTGCGATAGCAGTGACAAAGTGAAAGGAAATTTAATGAACATCAAGTTGAAGAAGTACTTTGAGACGAAATCACAAGTCTCGAAAGAAAACGAAAGTGCATCGACAATCAGTTAGACTAGTGGATTAGGAGGCGGATCAACACATAAGGTGAATGTCCCGCGAAAACCGGTCCAACTAGCTAATCGGTATGATGTATATCTTATTAGTGTATAATGTAAAGATTTTGTACAAGGAGTTCTTAAGTCACAATGTGGCAACCTAACGACATTAATTACATGTGTATAGCCAGTGTTAATGGAAATTTAAATAGAAAAGACAATTATGATGTGAAAAGTTCAATTGAATGTGCAGCAATAAATTGCGAAAAGACGTTATAACGAGTTTTATAGACACCCGATGATATTAGATTAATTAATCAAATCTGAGTGATATAAAACAAAGTTATTTATGATCATAATGATCTCAAGTGAATTGTTAATTGTTCCTGAATAATGTATATAAATTTCTAATCAATATAATTAGTATAGATGATAGTAACACGTATTGTGAGTGATACTCAATAATAATTAGTGAATGTATCAATGTGTATTTACAGGTCGTAAATTGTATTTTAAATGGTCAAGATAGACTAAGAACATTAGATATCATAATGATATTTAAACGATACATGAATAATTGTAATTCATGTCGAAAATCATTATTTCATGTGTTAGATAATAAGCGGACGGCACAGCCATCCACAGCTATTATTATTGTACATAATCCCATATCTAATTAGATATGCAAATATGTAAAAAATGCGTTCATCTTTCCTCAGATGCGCGGCAATAAATTCCCAGAGGTAGTTTACGACCAAATATAGGGAATATATATCCATATACCCCAAGCAGAGGAAAGTAGGTCATTGACCGCGACTTTATCAGAGGGGACTCCCACAACAAACTCAGAGCGCAGAAATCGGATTAGAGTGTCTTCCGCTAATCCAACATCAAATCCGATTTGGGGACCTATGTAACAACCAAAAATTTAAAAAATTTTAGTGTGACTGAAAAGACGTTACATTCAGCATGACACACCTACTCAGCCCACGAGCAATAAATAAAGAAATGTGTGTAGAAGTGTCAAGTGAACGTTTACTTCAGACAATGCAAGTACGTTTCACATAGTTGTACAATAGGGCACAGGGTTGGCCGTGACAGACTCGTCTAAAACACGAGATTTACAGCCTGCAAATGTAAGATAATGGAAATTGTGTCAAGTACCAATTTAGAGGAGAAACTGTGACGGACACACTGCCGGGTTAATTTGTAAGAGTACCAGTAAAGAATAAAAGAGTGTAAGTCACACAATAGTATATACCCTATACGAGGACGGACATCGATACCTAAAATAATAGAATCGAACTTGTAAACAGCAGGGGAACGACTTACTGGCGACAACGGATATTTACGACAGGCAGTAGGTGTGCCGTTTTGGAAACGACGTCACGCTGCGCCAGGATAGCGTTCAGGAAAAAAGGGTCAAACACAGCGAACAATAACAAGAGACGACACATTGTTTTCGTGAGAACTGCAGCGAGACCCGGAGTACGCTTAGACAATAGCATGATAGACGAGCATGAAATTTCTCCTGTTCTAGGAAAAGAGTACGGAGGCTTTCGACGCGAACCCGTGGGGAGACAGGATATCCAATCACAACCCAGCATCTACCCAGAGAACTGGTGGAGAGGACCGTCGCCAGCATAGCAACGGGAACGTCGAATGAGAAGTGAAGAACGACACTCTGGCTTAAGGGTAGGAGATCTTCCGTCCTATCATGTTCAACTTGAGGCGTGTTTTCCAGAAGGGTGCATTGTGGTACACGATGTTTGATAAAAACTGCTTGCAGAGCACGCGGGAGGACAGTCTCTCATAATTTTTCAACCATATACTTTGGACAGTCTTTCATAAATTTTTACTCATATACTTTGAGCAGTCAGTCGGTCAGTAGAACAGTCTTTATAATTTTCAACAGTCGGTCGTCAAAGTTCGATTAACATACGGACGGCAGTGGGACTTTGAAATTTTGCCACGCGTCATATAACTAAGAGACTTAGACATTTCGATATTGGCGCGTATCCGGTAATAGTGTACTTTCAGTGTCTAAAAACATGCGACATACGCCAGTGCTTAACAATTATAGAATTATTTATCATACTCTAATTCAGAATTGAACTAACCAGTCACACTTACATCAATAATCGACGCGTAGAACTTTCGTTGATGTAATACCGGACGGCGAAATAATAACATTATACAGTGTTGCGGTGCGATTCAATATCATGTGGAACAATTACACCGCGGCATCAAAACACTAACAGTAATGAACATATCAAACGTTGAACAATACACAGACATATATATATACACCATAGTTAACGATGAACTTTAATACGAACACACAGCGCGAGTGAATCTGTTTCGCGTGTGTTAAGTGTCAGTCACAGCACAGCTTCCCACACATGATCCAGCAGAGAGGAGTTACGCCGATGGAAATTTCGGATAATTCATCTAACAAGTAATCTTTATGCTATTCTTATCATAAGGAACTCTACTGTCCTGTCTCTTTTTCAAGAAACACCCCTTGAGCATTTAAATTAAACATGATAAACATAATTTAACGCCATCCATCTGAGGCATACGATGAACGCATTAGTATAGGATTTATTGTTTGAATATTTGTGTTTCTATATATCGATTACATTATATATATATATATATATATATGTGTATGTTTTTCAGCAAACAACGTATTGGATTTACCTTGTAATTTGATGTATAAACATGTGTTCTTTTATGTTCTTTTCATGAGTTTATGAATGTATGTATTTACAGGGAATCATCCATATTATATATATATTGAATTTAATGAATGATATAATGTTAATAAATAAGTGTTTATTTTATCAATATGCGTTCATCATTGTCAAATTACCTCAGAACGAGAAAGTAATGACATTTGAGTGATTTATAGTAGTTTATTTTATTTTCTTTATTAATGCAACAACTAGAGTCTCCATGCAATAGTTATGCTAACGTAAAGTAATTAACGTGTTATTTATTGATTACACGAGCTCATTATGCAAATTAATATATTCAATAATTACTTAATCACAGATTAATTAATCCATTATTGCTAGCATAATTACTTAATGACTGCCCAACACGTGGCAAGTGTAGTATTTGGCTCTCAAAGAACGTAAGGATCGGCAATCACAGATTAGTTAATTCAGTAGCGTAATAGCATAACACCCCACAGTGTTGTATTTGGCTGCCCAACGCGTGGCAGATGTTGTATTTGCCGCCCAAAGAACGTGGGGCATTACAATTATCAAAAACTCCCAATATAAAGAAAATCTTGTAAGTTATCGTTTGTCAAAACAAAATTACCCTTGATAAAACATAAAATGTTGCTGGTAAACAACCCTATTCCCTTAACTGATCTTCACCAAGACCGACAGGTCTTGAGAACTCTATATTTCAGGGCTGTATGCAAAACATTATTTGATTCTGTTTGAATTTACGGCTGTTATCGTTTGCCATAGAAAATACTCTTGTTAAAAAAACGTTGCTGGTAAACTACCCCTTTCCCTCAACCGAACTTCACCAAAAACAATAGGTCTTGAGAACTCCACAATTTAGTGCTGTATGCAAATAATCTTTTGATTCTGTTTGAAATTGCGGCTGTTATCGTTTGCCATAAGAAATACCCTTGTTAAAACATAAAACGTTAAAGGTAAACTACCCCTTTCCCTTACCCGATCTTCACCAAAATCAACATATCTCGAGAACGCTACAATGCAGGGCTGTATGCGAAACATTATTTGATTCTGTTTGAATTTGCGGCTGTTATCGTTTGCCAAACAAACAAAATTACCCTTGCTAAAAAAAACCGTTGCAGGTAAACTACCCCTTTCCCTCAACCGATCTTCACCAAAAACAACAGGTCGCGAGTACTCTGCAAATCAGGGCTACATGCAAGAAATTATTTGATTCTGTTTGAATTTGCGGCAGTTATCGTTTGCCATAGAAAAAAAATCTACTGACAAAGACAGACAGACAGACACACACACAGACACTTTTCGGAAAACGACTTTTTTTCATGTTTTGAGTGTAGTAGAATCAGAATCTGCAATAATCTCGAACACGATTTTTTTTTCCATCACCATACTTCCATTCCTTAAGGAATATGGAGGTAAAATTACCCTTGATAAAAAACCGTTGCAGGTAAACTACCCCTTTCCCTTCACCGATCTTCACCAAAAACGATAGGTCTTGAGCAATCTAAAATTCAGGCCTGTATGGAAACAATTATTTGATTCTGTTTGAATTTGCGGCTGTTATCGTTTGCCATAGAAAACACCCTTGATAAAACAGAAAACGTTGCTGGTAAACTACCCTATTCCATTAACCAATCTTCACCAAAAACAATAGGTCTTGAGAACTCTACAATTCAGGGCTGTATACAAAACATTAGTTGATTCTCTTTGAATTTACGGCAGTTATCGTTCGTCATAGAAAAAATACCCTTGTTAAAACATAAAACGTTGCAGGTAAACTACCCCTTTCCCTTAACAGATCTTCAACAAAATCAACAGACCTTGAGTTCTGTATAATTCACAAAGGTATGCAGAAGAGTAATTGATTCTGTTTTAATGTATGTCAGTTATCGTTTGTCAAAACAAAATTACCCTTGATAAAACATAAAATGTTGCTGGTAAACAACCCTATTCCCTTAACCGATCTTCACCCGGGAAGGAATTTTAACAAAAACTACTTCTTTGTTGCCGATAACGTTGTACACATATATATCAGTGGCGAAGTTACATGGAGGCAATTGAGGCAATGCCTACCCTAAAAAATTCTGTAGAATAAAAATTATAAATACGTATGAACTACATAACGTAAAGATTATACATTGTTACTGTGACTGTCATATTTATTAAACCGAAACGTGCTTTATTGAGCGACCGCTAGATGGTGACAGGTGAGATTCGGCATAGTTCGTTTAAAGCGAATGAGGGAACCTGAACTTGCCTCAGCGTTTTTTGTATACATCGTATGTAAGCAATGTAGTGGTGTGATATGGAAGTGTAGGGGGGGGGGATTGTCCCGCGCTGTACACATAGAGCGTTGAGGCATTCCTCACTTCTGTGGTCCAAACAGTTAAGTTAAAGCGCCTGTGTTGTTTCTAAGTGTTTATTTTATGCGGTTATTAAAAGTGTCACTGTTATTCCGCTGAACTAACAGATGATCAAGATTGTTATTTGAATTATTTGTAACATTAAACATATATATAGAAACTAATCAAGTTTAAAAATTTGAAGTTCAATCAGTTGTATTATTGTGTATGACTAATACAAGGATTGTTCAATAGACACACGTATAGAGCTGTAAAGCATTTTTTATTCAACGATTTTAAAAGAAGTCTCCAATAACATTAAGACATGAGTTCCACTGTTGCGCTAACCTGTAGATTCCCTGCTAGTAAAATTCTTACGGCTGTTTGTGGAACCATTCGGTTACAGCAAACTCTACCTCAGCGTCCGATTTGACCCACCGTCCTTTTAGTGATTCCTTAAAAAAAATTTAAGATAAGATTTTTGCCTACCCATTCATTAACTACTAGCTTCGCCAGTAAGCAAATTGATGTCCATTTTTTCGGCTTGCACGCGTTATGTTGGTGTGGGTTTCGGCACTTTCCATTTAAAAAGCGTGCAAACGTAAGAAAATAAACATGAGTGAGGCCAGAAATAACGTGAATTGTGTGTTTGTGTCTTACCTGCCTTTTTATTGCCGTATTAAATGAAAAATATTATATTACATTAAAATTAAAAAAATTTAATTTTATTGCCTGGCAACAAAATTATTTTATTTTTAACAATTACCATTGTTTCAAAAAGTTTATATAAATTTGCAAGTACTTTACTCTTGTTAAAACGTAAAAGGTTGCAGGTAAACTACCCCTTCCCCTTAACCGATCTTCACCAAAATCGAAAGTCCTTGAGAACTCTACAATTCAGGGATGTATGCAAAAAATTATTTGATTCTGTTTGAATTTGCGGCTGTTATCGTTTGCCATAGGAATGTTATCGTTTGCCATAGGAAATACGCTTGATAAAAAAATGGTGCAGGTAAACTACCCCTTCCCCTTAACCGATCTTCACCAAAAACAATAGATCTTGAGTACTCTACAAATCAGGGCTGTATGCAAAACATTATTTGATTCTGTTTGAATTTGCGGCTGTTATCGTTTGCCATAGAAAATACACTTGTTAAAAAAACCTTGCAAGTAAACTACCCCTTTCCCTCAACCGATCTTCACCAAAAACAGTAGGTGTTGAGAACTCTACAATTTAGGGCTGTATGCAAATAATCGTTTGATTCTGTTTGAATTTGCGGCTGTTATCGTTTGCCATAGGAAATACCCTTGTTAAAACATAAAACGTTACCGGTAAACTACCCCTTTCCCTTAACCGATCTTCACCAAAATCAAAAGTCCTTGAGACCTTTACAATTCAGGGATGTATGCAAAAAATTATTTGATTCTGTTTGAATTTGCGGCTGTTATCGTTTGCCATAGAAAATACGCTTGATAAAAAAATGGTGCAGGTAAACTACCCCTTCCCCTTAACCGATCTTCACCAAAAACAATAGGTCGCGAGTACTCTACAAATCAGGGCTGTATGCAGAAAATTATTTGATTCTGTTTGAATTTGCGGCTGTTATCGTTTGCCATAAAAAAAAATCTACAGACACACACACACACAGACACACAGACACACTGACACACACACACACACACACACAGACCCTTTTCGGAAAACGACTTTTTTTCATGTTTTGAGTGTAGTAGAATCAGAATCTGCAATAATCTCGAACACGATTTTTTTGCCATCACCATACTTCCATTCCTTAAGGAAATATGGAAGTAAAAACGCTTGTAAAAAAAACGTTGCAGGTAAACTACCCCTTTCCCCTTAACCGATCTTCACCAAAAACAATAGGTCTTGAGTACTCTACAAATCAGGGCTGTATACAAAACATTATTTGATTCTGTTTGAATTTGCGGCTGTTATCGTTTGCCATAGAAAATACCCTTGTTAAAAAAACGTTGCAGGTAAAGTACCCCTTTCCCTCAACCGAACTTCACCAAAAACAATAGGTCTTGAGAACTCTACAATTTAGGGCTGTATGCAAATAATCTTTTGATTCTGTTTGAATTTGCGGCTGTTATCGTTTGCCATAGGAAATACCCTTGTTAAAACATAAAACGTTACAGGTAAACTACCCCTTTCCCTTAACCGATCTTCACCAAAATCAAACGATCTTGAGAACTCTACAATTCAGGCCTGTATGCGAAACATTATTTGATTCTGTTTGAATTTGCGGCTGTTATCGTTTGCCAAACAAACAAAATTACCCTTGCTAAAAAAAAACCGTTGCAGGTAAACTACCCCTTTCCCTCAACCGATCTTCACCAAAAACAATAGGTCGCGAGTACTCTGCAAATCAGGGCTGCATGCAAGAAATTATTTGATTCTGTTTGAATTTGCGGCAGTTATCATTTGCCATAGAAAAAAAATCTACAGACAAAGATAGACAGACAGACACACACACAGACACTTTTCGGAAAACGACTTTTTTTCATGTTTTGAGTGTAGTAGAATCAGAATCTGCAATAATCTCGAACACGATTTTTTTTTCCATCACCATACTTCCATTCCTTAAGGAATATGGAAGTAAAAAAATCTACAGACAGACACACACACAGACAGACACACAGACACACACACACACAGACACTTTTCGGAAAACAACTTTTTTTCATGTTTTGAGTGTAGTAGAATCAGAATCTGCAATAATCTCGAACACGATTTTTTTTGCCATCACCATACTTCCATTCCTTAAGGAATATGGAAGTAAAAATCTACAGATAGACACAGAGACACTTTTTGAAAAATGACTTTTACTTCCATGTTCCTTAAGGAAATGGAAGTATGGTGATGGCTAAAAAAATCGTGTTCGAGATTATTGCAGAATATGATTGTACTACACTCAAAACATGAAAAAAGTCATTTTTCGAAAAGTGTGTGTGTGTGTGTGTGTGTGTGTGTGTGTGTGTGTGTCTATGTGTGTGTCTGTGTGTCTGTAGATTTTTTTCTATGGCAAACGATAATAGCCGCAAATTCAAACAGAATGAAATACTTTTTTGCATACAGCCCTGATTTGTAGAGTACTCGCGACCTATTGTTTTTGGTGTAGATCGGTTGAGGGAAAGGGGTAGTTTACCTGCAACGTTTTATGTTTTAACAAGGGTATTTTCTATGGCAAACGATAACAGCCGCAAATTCAAACATAATCAAATACGTTTTTGCATACAGCCCTAAACTGTAGAGTTCTCAAGACCGATTGTTTTTGGTGAAGATCGGTTGAGGGAAAGGGGTAGTTTACCTGCAACGTTTTTTTAACAGGGTATTTTCTATGGCAAACGATAACAGCCGCAAATTCAAACATAATCAAATATTGTTTTGCATACAACCCTGATTTGTAGAGTACTCAAGACCTATTGTTTTTGGTGAAGATCGGTTAAGGGGAAGGGGTAGTTTACCTGCAACGTTTTTTTATCAAGCGTATTTTCTATGGCAAACGATAACAGCCGCAAATTCAAACAGAATAAAATAATTGTTTGCATACGTCCCTGAATTGTTGAGGTCTCAATGACTTTCGATTTTGGTGAAGATCGGTTAAGGGGAAGGGGTAGTTTACCTGCACCTTTTTACGTTTTAACAAGAGTAAATTACTTGAAAATTTATTTAAACTTTTTGAAACAATGGTAATTGTTAAAAATAAAATAATTTTGTTGCCAGGCAATAAAATTATAATTTTTTCATTTTAATGTAAATCATGTATAAAAGAAAATATATCGCGCTTGGCAGGCGATATTAAGATTTAAATATAAATCTTAGAATATGGAAGTCATGTATGGTTCTCCAAACCGATATTTTGCCATCACCATACTTCCATTTCCTTAAGGAACATGGAAGTAAATATCGGTATGGAGAACCATACATGACTTCCATATTCTAAGATATATATATTTAAAATCATTTTCGAAATGATATATTACCATAGAAACTACTTCTTTCTACTTACTGCTTCAGCCTTAACCACAGTACTGTGGTCACTAACGTATACCACCTCACGTTATCGCACTCGATTTTCACTGATGATGGAAGTCGATGGCATTGCCGAAATGTCTGGTTTTGTAGA
This sequence comes from Magicicada septendecula, assembly GCA_034769895.1. NCBI lineage: Eukaryota > Metazoa > Arthropoda > Insecta > Hemiptera > Cicadidae > Magicicada > Magicicada septendecula. The sequence continues at coordinate 976,228,757 of CM068367.1, read as the reverse complement.
AAACATTGGACTACGGCCAAATATCCCGGGAAGGAATTTTAACAAAAACTACTTCTTTGTTGCCGATAACGTTGTACACATATATATCAGTGGCGAAGTTACATGGAGGCAATTGAGGCAATGCCTACCCTAAAAAATTCTGTAGAATAAAAATTATAAATACGTATGAACTACATAACGTAAAGATTATACATTGTTACTGTGACTGTCATATTTATTAAACCGAAACGTGCTTTATTGAGCGACCGCTAGATGGTGACAGGTGAGATTCGGCATAGTTCGTTTAAAGCGAATGAGGGAACCTGAACTTGCCTCAGCGTTTTTTGTATACATCGTATGTAAGCAATGTAGTGGTGTGATATGGAAGTGTAGGGGGGGGGGATTGTCCCGCGCTGTACACATAGAGCGTTGAGGCATTCCTCACTTCTGTGGTCCAAACAGTTAAGTTAAAGCGCCTGTGTTGTTTCTAAGTGTTTATTTTATGCGGTTATTAAAAGTGTCACTGTTATTCCGCTGAACTAACAGATGATCAAGATTGTTATTTGAATTATTTGTAACATTAAACATATATATAGTAACTAATCAAGTTTAAAAATTTGAAGTTCAATCAGTTGTATTATTGTGTATGACTAATACAAGGATTGTTCAATAGACACACGTATAGAGCTGTAAAGCATTTTTTATTCAACGATTTTAAAAGAAGTCTCCAATAACATTAAGACATGAGTTCCACTGTTGCGCTAACCTGTAGATTCCCTGCTAGTAAAATTCTTACGCCTGTTTGTGGAACCATTCGGTTACAGCAAACTCTACCTCAGCGTCCGATTTGACCCACCGTCCTTTTAGTGATTCCTTAAAAAAAATTTAAGATAAGATTTTTGCCTACCCATTCATTAACTACTAGCTTCGCCAGTAAGCAAATTGATGTCCATTTTTTCGGCTTGCACGCGTTATGTTGGTGTGGGTTTCGGCACTTTCCATTTAAAAAGCGTGCAAACGTAAGAAAATAAACATGAGTGAGGCCAGAAATAACGTGAATTGTGTGTTTGTGTCTTACCTGCCTTTTTATTGCCGTATTAAATGAAAAATATTATATTACATTAAAATAAAAAAATTTAATTTTATTGCCTGGCAACAAAATTATTTTATTTTTAACAATTACCATTGTTTCAAAAAGTTTAAATAAATTTGCAAGTACTTTACTCTTGTTAAAACGTAAAAGGTTGCTGGTAAACTACCCCTTCCCCTTAACCGATATTCACCAAAATCGAAAGTCCTTGAGACCTCTACAATTCAGGGATGTATGCAAAAAATTATTTGATTCTGTTTGAATTTGCGGCTGTTATCGTTTGCCATAGGAATGTTATCGTTTGCCATAGGAAATACGCTTGATAAAAAAACGGTGCAGGTAAACTACCCCTTCCCCTTAACCGATCTTCACCAAAAACAACAGGTCTTGAGAACTCTACAAATCAGGGCTGTATGCAAAACATTATTTGATTCTGTTTGAATTTGCGGCTGTTATCGTTTGCCATAGAAAATACCCTTGTTAAAAAAACGTTGCTGGTAAACTACCCCTTTCCCTCAACCGATCTTCACCAAAAACAACAGGTCTTGAGAACTCTAAAATTTAGGGCAGTATGCAAATAATCGTTTGATTCTGTTTGAATTTGCGGCTGTTATCGTTTGCCATAGGAAATACCCTTGTTAAAACATAAAACGTTACAGGTAAACTACCCCTTTCCCTTAACCGATCTTCACCAAAAACAATAGTTCTTGAAAACTCTACAATTCAGGGCTGTATACGAAAAATATTTAAGTCTGTTTGAATTTGCGGCTGTTATCGTTTGCCAAAAAAAAAATTTCCCTTGATAAAAAACGTTGCAGGTAAACTACCTTTTTCCCCCAACCGATCTTCACTAAAAACAATAGGTCTTGAGTACTCTACAAATCAGGGCTGTATGCAGAAAATTATTTGATTCTGTTTGAATTTGCGGCTGTTATCGTTTGCCATAGGAAATACCCTTGTTAAAAAAACGTTGTAGGTAAACTACCCCTTTCCCTTAACCGATCTTCACCAAAAACAATCGGTCTTGAGGACTCTACAACTTAGGGCTGTATGCAAATAATCTTTTGATTCTGTTTGAATTTTCGGCTGTTATCGTTTGCCATAGGAAATACTCTTGTTAAAACATAAAACGTTACTAGTAAACTACCCCTTTCCCTTAACCGATCTTCACCAAAAACAAAAGGTCTTGAGAACTCTACAAATCAGGGCTGTATACGAAACATTATTTGATTCTGTTTGAACTTGCGGCTGTTATCGTTTGCCAAAAAAAAAAAAATTTCCCTTGATAAAAAAAAACCGTTGCTGGTAAACTACCCCTTTCCCTCAACCGATCTTCACCAAAAACAATAGGTCGCGAGTCCTCTACAAATCAGGGCTGTTTGCAAAAAATTATTTGATTCTGTTTGAATTTGCGGCAGTTATCGTTTGCCATAGAAATATCGGTATGGAGAACCATACATGACTTCCATATTCTAAGATTTATATTTAAAATCATTTTCGAAATGAAATATTACCATAGAAACTACTTCTTTCTACTTACTGCTTCAGCCTTAACCACAGTACTGTGGTCAATAACGTATACCACCTCACGTTATCGCACTCGATTTTCACTGATGATGGAAGTCGATGGCATTGCCGAAATGTCTGGTTTTGTAGAAAACATTGGACTACGGCCAAATATCCCGGGAAGGAATTTTAACAAAAACTACTTCTTTGTTGCCGATAACGTTGTACACATATATATCAGTGGCGAAGTTACATGGAGGCAATGCCTACCCTAAAAAATTCTGTAGAATAAAAATTATAAATACGTATGAACTACATAACGTAAAGATTATACATTGTTACTGTGACTGTCAAATTTATTAAACCGAAACGTGCTTTATTGAGCGACCGCTAGATGGTGACAGGTGAGATTCGGCATAGTTCGTTTAAAGCTAATGAGGCAACCTGAACTTGCCTCAGCGTTTTTTGTATACATCGTATGTAAGCAATGTAGTGGTGTGATATGGAAGTGTGGGGGGGGGGATTGTCCCGCGCTGTACACATAGAGCGTTGAGGCATTCCTCACTTCTGTGGTCCAAACAGTTAAGTTAAAGCGCCTGTGTTGTTTCTAAGTGTTTATTTTATGCGGTTATTAAAAGTGTCACTGTTATTCCGCTGAACTAACAGATGATCAAGATTGTTATTTGAATTATTTGTAACATTAAACATATATATAGAAACTAATCAAGTTTAAAAATTTGAAGTTCAATCAGTTGTATTATTGTGTATGACTAATACAAGGATTGTTCAATAGACACACGTATAGAGCTGTAAAGCATTTTTTATTCAACGATTTTAAAAGAAGTCTCCAATAACATTAAGACATGAGTTCCACTGTTGCGCTAACCTGTAGATTCCCTGCTAGTAAAATTCTTACGGCTGTTTGTGGAACCATTCGGTTACAGCAACTCTACCTCAGCGTCCGATTTGACCCACCGTCCTTTTAGTGATTCCTTAAAAAAAATTTAAGATAAGATTTTTGCCTACCCATTCATTAACTACTAGCTTCGCCAGTAAGCAAATTGATGTCCATTTTTTCGGCTTGCACGCGTTATGTTGGTGTGGGTTTCGGCACTTTCCATTTAAAAAGCGTGCAAACGTAAGAAAATAAACATGAGTGAGGCCAGAAATAACGTGAATTGTGTGTTTGTGTCTTACCTGCCTTTTTATTGCCGTATTAAATGAAAAATATTATATTAAAGTAAAATTAAAAAATTTTAATTTTATTGCCTGGCAACAAAATTATTTTATTTTTAACAATTACCATTGTTTCAAAAAGTTTAAATAAATTTGCAAGTACTTTACTCTTGTTAAAACGTAAAAGGTTGCAGGTAAACTACCCCTTCCCCTTAACCGATCTTCACCAAAATCGAAAGTCCTTGAGACCTCTACAATTCAGGGATGTATGCAAAAAATTATTTGTTCTGTTTGAATTTGCGGCTGTTATCGTTTGCCATAGGAATGTTATCGTTTGCCATAGGAAATACGCTTGATAAAAAAATGGTGCAGGTAAACTACCCCTTCCCCTTAACCGATCTTCACCAAAAACAATAGATCTTGAGTACTCTACAAATCAGGGCTGTATGCAAAACATTATTTGATTCTGTTTGAATTTGCGGCTGTTATCGTTTGCCATAGAAAATACACTTGTTAAAAAAACCTTGCAAGTAAACTACCCCTTTCCCTCAACCGATCTTCACCAAAAACAACAGGTGTTGAGAACTCTACAATTTAGGGCTGTATGCAAATAATCGTTTGATTCTGTTTGAATTTGCGGCTGTTATCGTTTGCCATAGGAAATACCCTTGTTAAAACATAAAACGTTACCGGTAAACTACCCCTTTCCCTTAACCGATCTTCACCAAAATCAAAAGTCCTTGAGACCTTTACAATTCAGGGATGTATGCAAAAAATTATTTGATTCTGTTTGAATTTGCGGCTGTTATCGTTTGCCATAGAAAATACGCTTGATAAAAAAATGGTGCAGGTAAACTACCCCTTCCCCTTAACCGATCTTCACCAAAAACAATAGGTCGCGAGTACTCTACAAATCAGGGCTGTATGCAGAAAATTATTTGATTCTGTTTGAATTTGCGGCAGTTATCGTTTGCCATAGAAAAAAAATCTACAGACAGACACACACACAGACACACAGACACACTGACACACACACACACACACACACACAGACCCTTTTCGGAAAACGACTTTTTTTCATGTTTTGAGTGTAGTAGAATCAGAATCTGCAATAATCTCGAACACGATTTTTTTGCCATCACCATACTTCCATTCCTTAAGGAAATATGGAAGTAAAAACGCTTGATAAAAAAACGTTGCAGGTAAACTACCCCTTTCCCCTTAACCGATCTTCACCAAAAACAATAGGTCTTGAGTACTCTACAAATCAGGGCTGTATGCAAAACATTATTTGATTCTGTTTGAATTTGCGGCTGTTATCGTTTGCCATAGAAAATACCCTTGTTAAAAAAACGTTGCAGGTAAAGTACCCCTTTCCCTCAACCGAACTTCACCAAAAACAATAGGTCTTGAGAACTCTACAATTTAGGGCTGTATGCAAATAATCTTTTGATTCTGTTTGAATTTGCGGCTGTTATCGTTTGCCATAGGAAATACCCTTGTTAAAACATAAAACGTTACAGGTAAACTACCCCTTTCCCTTAACCGATCTTCACCAAAATCAAAAGATCTTGAGAACTCTACAATTCAGGCCTGTATGCGAAACATTATTTGATTCTGTTTGAATTTGCGGCTGTTATCGTTTGCCAAACAAACAAAATTACCCTTGCTAAAAAAAAACCGTTGCAGGTAAACTACCCCTTTCCCTCAACCGATCTTCACCAAAAACAATAGGTCGCGAGTACTCTGCAAATCAGAGCTGCATGCAAGAAATTATTTGATTCTGTTTGAATTTGCGGCAGTTATCGTTTGCCATAGAAAAAAAATCTACAGACAAAGATAGACAGACAGACACACACACAGACACTTTTCGGAAAACAACTTTTTTTCATGTTTTGAGTGTAGTAGAATCAGAATCTGCAATAATCTCGAACACGATTTTTTTTGCCATCACCATACTTCCATTCCTTAAGGAATATGGAAGTAAAAATCTACAGATAGACACAGAGACACTTTTTGAAAAATGACTTTTACTTCCATGTTCCTTAAGGAAATGGAAGTATGGTGATGGCTAAAAAAATCGTGTTCGAGATTATTGCAGAATATGATTGTACTACACTCAAAACATGAAAAAAGTCATTTTTGAAAAGTGTGTGTGTGTGTGTGTGTGTGTGTGTGTGTGTGTGTCTATGTGTGTGTCTGTGTGTCTGTAGATTTTTTTCTATGGCAAACGATAATAGCCGCAAATTCAAACAGAATGAAATACTTTTTTGCATACAGCCCTGATTTGTAGAGTACTCGCGACCTATTGTTTTTGGTGTAGATCGGTTGAGGGAAAGGGGTAGTTTACCTGCAACGTTTTATGTTTTAACAAGGGTATTTTCTATGGCAAACGATAACAGCCGCAAATTCAAACATAATCAAATACGTTTTTGCATACAGCCCTAAACTGTAGAGTTCTCAAGACCGATTGTTTTTGGTGAAGATCGGTTGAGGGAAAGGGGTAGTTTACCTGCAACGTTTTTTTAACAGGGTATTTTCTATGGCAAACGATAACAGCCGCAAATTCAAACATAATCAAATAATGTTTTGCATACAACCCTGATTTGTAGAGTGCTCAAGACCTATTGTTTTTGGTGAAGATCGGTTAAGGGGAAGGGGTAGTTTACCTGCAACGTTTTTTTATCAAGCGTATTTTCTATGGCAAACGATAACAGCCGCAAATTCAAACAGAATAAAATAATTGTTTGCATACGTCCCTGAATTGTTGAGGTCTCATTGACTTTCGATTTTGGTGAAGATCGGTTAAGGGGAAGGGGTAGTTTACCAGCACCTTTTTACGTTTTAACAAGAGTAAATTACTTGAAAATTTATTTAAACTTTTTGAAACAATGGTAATTGTTAAAAATAAAATAATTTTGTTGCCAGGCAATAAAATTATAATTTTTTCATTTTAATGTAAATCATGTATAAAAGAAAATATATCGCGCTTGGCAGGCGATATTAAGATTTAAATATAATTCTTAGAATATGGAAGTCATGTATGGTTCTCCAAACCGATATTTTGCCATCACCATACTTCCATTTCCTTAAGGAACATGGAAGTAAATATCGGTATGGAGAACCATACATGACTTCCATATTCTAAGATATATATATTTAAAATCATTTTCGAAATGATATATTACCATAGAAACTACTTCTTTCTACTTACTGCTTCAGCCTTAACCACAGTACTGTGGTCACTAACGTATACCACCTCACGTTATCGCACTCGATTTTCACTGATGATGGAAGTCGATGGCATTGCCGAAATGTCTGGTTTTGTAGAAAACATTGGACTACGGCCAAATATCCCGGGAAGGAATTTTAACAAAAACTACTTCTTTGTTGCCGATAACGTTGTACACATATATATCAGTGGCGAAGTTACATGGAGGCAATTGAGGCAATGCCTACCCTAAAAAATTCTGTAGAATAAAAATTATAAATACGTATGAACTACATAACGTAAAGATTATACATTGTTACTGTGACTGTCATATTTATTAAACCGAAACGTGCTTTATTGAGCGACCGCTAGATGGTGACAGGTGAGATTCGGCATAGTTCGTTTAAAGCGAATGAGGGAACCTGAACTTGCCTCAGCGTTTTTTGTATACATCGTATGTAAGCAATGTAGTGGTGTGATATGGAAGTGTAGGGGGGGGGGGATTGTCCCGCGCTGTACACATAGAGCGTTGAGGCATTCCTCACTTCTGTGGTCCAAACAGTTAAGTTAAAGCGCCTGTGTTGTTTCTAAGTGTTTATTTTATGCGGTTATTAAAAGTGTCACTGTTATTCCGCTGAACTAACAGATGATCAAGATTGTTATTTGAATTATTTGTAACATTAAACATATATATAGTAACAATCAAGTTTAAAAATTTGAAGTTCAATCAGTTGTATTATTGTGTATGACTAATACAAGGATTGTTCAATAGACACACGTATAGAGCTGTAAAGCATTTTTTATTCAACGATTTTAAAAGAAGTCTCCAATAACATTAAGACATGAGTTCCACTGTTGCGCTAACCTGTAGATTCCCTGCTAGTAAAATTCTTACGGCTGTTTGTGGAACCATTCGGTTACAGCAAACTCTACCTCAGCGTCCGATTTGACCCACCGTCCTTTTAGTGATTCCTTAAAAAAAATTTAAGATAAGATTTTTGCCTACCCATTCATTAACTACTAGCTTCGCCAGTAAGCAAATTGATGTCCATTTTTTCGGCTTGCACGCGTTATGTTGGTGTGGGTTTCGGCACTTTCCATTTAAAAAGCGTGCAAACGTAAGAAAATAAACATGAGTGAGGCCAGAAATAACGTGAATTGTGTGTTTGTGTCTTACCTGCCTTTTTATTGCCGTATTAAATGAAAAATATTATATTACATTAAAATAAAAAAATTTAATTTTATTGCCTGGCAACAAAATTATTTTATTTTTAACAATTACCATTGTTTCAAAAAGTTTAAATAAATTTGCAAGTACTTTACTCTTGTTAAAACGTAAAAGGTTGCTGGTAAACTACCCCTTCCCCTTAACCGATATTCACCAAAATCGAAAGTCCTTGAGACCTCTACAATTCAGGGTTGTATGCAAAAAGTTATTTGATTCTGTTTGAATTTGCGGCTGTTATCGTTTGCCATAGGAATGTTATCGTTTGCCATAGGAAATACGCTTGATAAAAAAACGGTGCTGGTAAACTACCCCTTCCCCTTAACCGATCTTCACCAAAAACAACAGGTCTTGAGTACTCTACAAATCAGGGCTGTATGCAAAACATTATTTGATTCTGTTTGAAATTGCGGCTGTTATCGTTTGCCATAGAAAATACCCTTGTTAAAAAAACGTTGCTGGTAAACTACCCCTTTCCCTCAACCGATCTTCACCAAAAACAACAGGTCTTGAGAACTCTAAAATTTAGGGCAGTATGCAAATAATCGTTTGATTCTGTTTGAATTTGCGGCTGTTATCGTTTGCCATAGGAAATACCCTTGTTAAAACATAAAACGTTACAGGTAAACTACCCCTTTCCCTTAACCGATCTTCACCAAAAACAATAGGTCTTGAAACCTCTACAATTCAGGGCTGTATATGAAAAATTATTTAAGTCTGTTTGAATTTGCGGCTGTTATCGTTTGCCAAAAAAAAAATTTCCCTTGATAAAAAACGTTGCAGGTAAACTACCTTTTTCCCCCAACCGATCTTCACTAAAAACAATAGGTCTTGAGTACTCTACAAATCAGGGCTGTATGCAGAAAATTATTTGATTCTGTTTGAATTTGCGGCTGTTATCGTTTGCCATAGGAAATACCCTTGTTAAAAAAACGTTGTAGGTAAACTACCCCTTTCCCTTAACCGATTTTCACCAAAAACAATCGGTCTTGAGGACTCTACAACTTAGGGCTGTATGCAAATAATCTTTTGATTCTGTTTGAATTTTCGGCTGTTATCGTTTGCCATAGGAAATACCCTTGTTAAAACATAAAACGTTACTAGTAAACTACCCCTTTCCCTTAACCGATCTTCACCAAAAACAAGAGGTCTTGAGAACTCTACAAATCAGGGCTGTATACGAAACATTATTTGATTCTGTTTGAACTTGCGGCTGTTATCGTTTGCCAAAAAAAAAAAAATTTCCCTTGATAAAAAAAAACCGTTGCTGGTAAACTACCCCTTTCCCTCAACCGATCTTCACCAAAAACAATAGGTCGCGAGTCCTCTACAAATCAGGGCTGTTTGCAAAAAATTATTTGATTCTGTTTGAATTTGCGGCAGTTATCGTTTGCCATAGAAATATCGGTATGGAGAACCATACATGACTTCCATATTCTAAGATTTATATTTAAAATCATTTTCGAAATGAAATATTACCATAGAAACTACTTCTTTCTACTTACTGCTTCAGCCTTAACCACAGTACTGTGGTCAATAACGTATACCACCTCACGTTATCGCACTCGATTTTCACTGATGATGGAAGTCGATGGCATTGCCGAAATGTCTGGTTTTGTAGAAAACATTGGACTACGGCCAAATATCCCGGGAAGGAATTTTAACAAAAACTACTTCTTTGTTGCCGATAACGTTGTACACATATATATCAGTGGCGAAGTTACATGGAGGCAATGCCTACCCTAAAAAATTCTGTAGAATAAAAATTATAAATACGTATGAACTACATAACGTAAAGATTATACATTGTTACTGTGACTGTCAAATTTATTAAACCGAAACGTGCTTTATTGAGCGACCGCTAGATGGTGACAGGTGAGATTCGGCATAGTTCGTTTAAAGCTAATGAGGCAACCTGAACTTGCCTCAGCGTTTTTTGTATACATCGTATGTAAGCAATGTAGTGGTGTGATAGGGAAGTGTAGGGAGGGGGGATTGTCCCGCGCTGTACACATAGAGCGTTGAGGCATGCCTCACTTCTGTGGTCCAAACAGTTAAGTTAAAGCGCCTGTGTTGTTTCTAAGTGTTTATTTTATGCGGTTATTAAAAGTGTCACTGTTATTCCGCTGAACTAACAGATGATCAAGATTGTTATTTGAATTATTTGTAACATTAAACATATATATAGAAACTAACCAAGTTTAAAAATTTGAAGTTCAATCAGTTGTATTATTGTGTATGACTAATACAAGGATTGTTCAATAGACACACGTATAGAGCTGTAAAGCATTTTTTATTCAACGATTTTAAAAGAAGTCTCCAATAACATTAAGACATGAGTTCCACTGTTGCGCTAACCTGTAGATTCCCTGCTAGTAAAATTCTTACGGCTGTTTGTGGAACCATTCGGTTACAGCAAACTCTACCTCAGCGTCCGATTTGACCCACCGTCCTTTTAGTGATTCCTTAAAAAAAATTTAAGATAAGATTTTTGCCTACCCATTCATTAACTACTAGCTTCGCCAGTAAGCAAATTGATGTCCATTTTTTCGGCTTGCACGCGTTATGTTGGTGTGGGTTTCGGCACTTTCCATTTAAAAAGCGTGCAAACGTAAGAAAATAAACATGAGTGAGGCCAGAAATAACGTGAATTGTGTGTTTGTGTCTTACCTGCCTTTTTATTGCCGTATTAAATGAAAAATATTATATTAAAGTAAAATTAAAAAATTTTAATTTTATTGCCTGGCAACAAAATTATTTTATTTTTAACAATTACCATTGTTTCAAAAAGTTTAAATAAATTTGCAAGTACTTTACTCTTGTTAAAACGTAAAAGGTTGCAGGTAAACTACCCCTTCCCCTTAACCGATCTTCACCAAAATCGAAAGTCCTTGAGACCTCTACAATTCAGGGATGTATGCAAAAAATTATTTGTTCTGTTTGAATTTGCGGCTGTTATCGTTTGCCATAGGAATGTTATCGTTTGCCATAGGAAATACGCTTGATAAAAAAATGGTGCAGGTAAACTACCCCTTCCCCTTAACCGATCTTCACCAAAAACAATAGATCTTGAGTACTCTACAAATCAGGGCTGTATGCAAAACATTATTTGATTCTGTTAGAATTTGCGGCTGTTATCGTTTGCCATAGAAAATACACTTGTTAAAAAAACCTTGCAAGTAAACTACCCCTTTCCCTCAACCGATCTTCACCAAAAACTACAGGTGTTGAGAACTCTACAATTTAGGGCTGTATGCAAATAATCGTTTGATTCTGTTTGAATTTGCGGCTGTTATCGTTTGCCATAGGAAATACCCTTGTTAAAACATAAAACGTTACCGGTAAACTACCCCTTTCCCTTAACCGATCTTCACCAAAATCAAAAGTCCTTGAGACCTTTACAATTCAGGGATGTATGCAAAAAATTATTTGATTCTGTTCGAATTTGCGGCTGTTATCGTTTGCCATAGAAAATACGCTTGATAAAAAAATGGTGCTGGTAAACTACCCCTTCCCCTTAACCGATCTTCACCAAAAACAATAGGTCGCGAGTACTCTACAAATCAGGGCTGTATGCAGAAAATTATTTGATCCTGTTTGAATTTGCGGCAGTTATCGTTTGCCATAGAAAAAAAATCTACAGACAGACACACACACAGACACACAGACACACTGACACACACACACACACACACACAGACCCTTTTCGGAAAACGACTTTTTTTCATGTTTTGAGTGTAGTAGAATCAGAATCTGCAATAATCTCGAACACGATTTTTTTGCCATCACCATACTTCCATTCCTTAAGGAAATATGGAAGTAAAAACGCTTGATAAAAAAACGTTGCAGGTAAACTACCCCTTTCCCCTTAACCGATCTTCACCAAAAACAATAGGTCTTGAGTACTCTACAAATCAGGGCTGTATGCAAAACATTATTTGATTCTGTTTGAATTTGCGGCTGTTATCGTTTGCCATAGAAAATACCCTTGTTAAAAAAACGTTGCAGGTAAAGTACCCCTTTCCCTCAACCGAACTTCACCAAAAACAATAGGTCTTGAGAACTCTACAATTTAGGGCTGTATGCAAATAATCTTTTGATTCTGTTTGAATTTGCGGCTGTTATCGTTTGCCATAGGAAATACCCTTGTTAAAACATAAAACGTTACAGGTAAACTACCCCTTTCCCTTAACCGATCTTCACCAAAATCAAAAGATCTTGAGAACTCTACAATTCAGGCGTGTATGCGAAACATTACTTGATTCTGTTTGAATTTGCGGCTGTTATCGTTTGCCAAACAAACAAAATTACCCTTGCTAAAAAAAAACCGTTGCAGGTAAACTACCCCTTTCCCTCAACCGATCTTCACCAAAAACAATAGGTCGCGAGTACTCTGCAAATCAGAGCCGCATGCAAGAAATTATTTGATTCTGTTTGAATTTGCGGCAGTTATCGTTTGCCATAGAAAAAAAATCTACAGACAAAGACAGACAGACAGACACACACACAGACACTTTTCGGAAAACAACTTTTTTTCATGTTTTGAGTGTAGTAGAATCAGAATCTGCAATAATCTCGAACACGATTTTTTTTGCCATCACCATACTTCCATTCCTTAAGGAATATGGAAGTAAAAATCTACAGATAGACACAGAGACACTTCTTGAAAAATGACTTTTACTTCCATGTTCCTTAAGGAAATGGAAGTATGGTGATGGCTAAAAAAATCGTGTTCGAGATTATTGCAGAATATGATTGTACTACACTCAAAACATGAAAAAAGTCATTTTTCGAAAAGTGTGTGTGTGTGTGTGTGTGTGTGTGTGTGTGTGTGTGTCTATGTGTGTGTCTGTGTGTCTGTAGATTTTTTTCTATGGCAAACGATAATAGCCGCAAATTCAAACAGAATGAAATACTTTTTTGCATACAGCCCTGATTTGTAGAGTACTCGCGACCTATTGTTTTTGGTGTAGATCGGTTGAGGGAAAGGGGTAGTTTACCTGCAACGTTTTATGTTTTAACAAGGGTATTTTCTATGGCAAACGATAACAGCCGCAAATTCAAACATAATCAAATACGTTTTTGCATACAGCCCTAAACTGGAGAGTTCTCAAGACCGATTGTTTTTGGTGAAGATCGGTTGAGGGAAAGGGGTAGTTTACCTGCAACGTTTTTTTAACAGGGTATTTTCTATGGCAAACGATAACAGCCGCAAATTCAAACATAATCAAATAATGTTTTGCATACAACCCTGATTTGTAGAGTACTCAAGACCTATTGTTTTTGGTGAAGATCGGTTAAGGGGAAGGGGTAGTTTACCTGCAACGTTTTTTTATCAAGCGTATTTTCTATGGCAAACGATAACAGCCGCAAATTCAAACAGAATAAAATAATTGTTTGCATACGTCCCTGAATTGTTGAGGTCTCAATGACTTTCGATTTTGGTGAAGATCGGTTAAGGGGAAGGGGTAGTTTACCTGCACCTTTTTACGTTTTAACAAGAGTAAATTACTTGAAAATTTATTTAAACTTTTTGAAACAATGGTAATTGTTAAAAATAAAATAATTTTGTTGCCAGGCAATAAAATTATAATTTTTTCATTTTAATGTAAATCATGTATAAAAGAAAATATATCGCGCTTGGCAGGCGATATTAAGATTTAAATATAAATCTTAGAATATGGAAGTCATGTATGGTTCTCCAAACCGATATTTTGCCATCACCATACTTCCATTTCCTTAAGGAACATGGAAGTAAATATCGGTATGGAGAACCATACATGACTTCCATATTCTAAGATATATATATTTAAAATCATTTTCGAAATGATATATTACCATAGAAACTACTTCTTTCTACTTACTGCTTCAGCCTTAACCACAGTACTGTGGTCACTAACGTATACCACCTCACGTTATCGCACTCGATTTTCACTGATGATGGAAGTCGATGGCATTGCCGAAATGTCTGGTTTTGTAGAAAACATTGGACTACGGCCAAATATCCCGGGAAGGAATTTTAACAAAAACTACTTCTTTGTTGCCGATAACGTTGTACACATATATATCAGTGGCGAAGTTACATGGAGGCAATTGAGGCAATGCCTACCCTAAAAAATTCTGTAGAATAAAAATTATAAATACGTATGAACTACATAACGTAAAGATTATACATTGTTACTGTGACTGTCATATTTATTAAACCGAAACGTGCTTTATTGAGCGACCGCTAGATGGTGACAGGTGAGATTCGGCATAGTTCGTTTAAAGCGAATGAGGGAACCTGAACTTGCCTCAGCGTTTTTTGTATACATCGTATGTAAGCAATGTAGTGGTGTGATATGGAAGTGTAGGGGGGGGGGATTGTCCCGCGCTGTACACATAGAGCGTTGAGGCATTCCTCACTTCTGTGGTCCAAACAGTTAAGTTAAAGCGCCTGTGTTGTTTCTAAGTGTTTATTTTATGCGGTTATTAAAAGTGTCACTGTTATTCCGCTGAACTAACAGATGATCAAGATTGTTATTTGAATTATTTGTAACATTAAACATATATATAGTAACTAATCAAGTTTAAAAATTTGAAGTTCAATCAGTTGTATTATTGTGTATGACTAATACAAGGATTGTTCAATAGACACACGTATAGAGCTGTAAAGCATTTTTTATTCAACGATTTTAAAAGAAGTCTCCAATAACATTAAGACATGAGTTCCACTGTTGCGCTAACCTGTAGATTCCCTGCTAGTAAAATTCTTACGCCTGTTTGTGGAACCATTCGGTTACAGCAAACTCTACCTCAGCGTCCGATTTGACCCACCGTCCTTTTAGTGATTCCTTAAAAAAAATTTAAGATAAGATTTTTGCCTACCCATTCATTAACTACTAGCTTCGCCAGTAAGCAAATTGATGTCCATTTTTTCGGCTTGCACGCGTTATGTTGGTGTGGGTTTCGGCACTTTCCATTTAAAAAGCGTGCAAACGTAAGAAAATAAACATGAGTGAGGCCAGAAATAACGTGAATTGTGTGTTTGTGTCTTACCTGCCTTTTTATTGCCGTATTAAATGAAAAATATTATATTACATTAAAATAAAAAAATTTAATTTTATTGCCTGGCAACAAAATTATTTTATTTTTAACAATTACCATTGTTTCAAAAAGTTTAAATAAATTTGCAAGTACTTTACTCTTGTTAAAACGTAAAAGGTTGCTGGTAAACTACCCCTTCCCCTTAACCGATATTCACCAAAATCGAAAGTCCTTGAGACCTCTACAATTCAGGGATGTATGCAAAAAATTATTTGATTCTGTTTGAATTTGCGGCTGTTATCGTTTGCCATAGGAATGTTATCGTTTGCCATAGGAAATACGCTTGATAAAAAAACGGTGCAGGTAAACTACCCCTTCCCCTTAACCGATCTTCACCAAAAACAACAGGTCTTGAGTACTCTACAAATCAGGGCTGTATGCAAAACATTATTTGATTCTGTTTGAATTTGCGGCTGTTATCGTTTGCCATAGAAAATACCCTTGTTAAAAAAACGTTGCTGGTAAACTACCCCTTTCCCTCAACCGATCTTCACCAAAAACAACAGGTCTTGAGAACTCTAAAATTTAGGGCAGTATGCAAATAATCGTTTGATTCTGTTTGAATTTGCGGCTGTTATCGTTTGCCATAGGAAATACCCTTGTTAAAACATAAAACGTTACAGGTAAACTACCCCTTTCCTTTAACCGATCTTCACCAAAAACAATAGGTCTTGAAACCTCTACAATTCAGGGCTGTATACGAAAAATTATTTAAGTCTGTTTGAATTTGCGGCTGTTATCGTTTGCCAAAAAAAAAATTTCCCTTGATAAAAAACGTTGCAGGTAAACTACCTTTTTCCCCCAACCGATCTTCACTAAAAACAATAGGTCTTGAGTACTCTACAAATCACGGCTGTATGCAGAAAATTATTTGATTCTGTTTGAATTTGCGGCTGTTATCGTTTGCCATAGGAAATACCCTTGTTAAAAAAACGTTGTAGGTAAACTACCCCTTTCCCTTAACCGATCTTCACCAAAAACAATCGGTCTTGAGGACTCTACAACTTAGGGCTGTATGCAAATAATCTTTTGATTCTGTTTGAATTTTCGGCTGTTATCGTTTGCCATAGGAAATACCCTTGTTAAAACATAAAACGTTACTAGTAAACTACCCCTTTCCCTTAACCGATCTTCACCAAAAACAAAAGGTCTTGAGAACTCTACAAATCAGGGCTGTATACGAAACATTATTTGATTCTGTTTGAACTTGCGGCTGTTATCGTTTGCCAAAAAAAAAAAAATTTCCCTTGATAAAAAAAAACCGTTGCTGGTAAACTACCCCTTTCCCTCAACCGATCTTCACCAAAAACAATAGGTCGCGAGTCCTCTACAAATCAGGGCTGTTTGCAAAAAATTATTTGATTCTGTTTGAATTTGCGGCAGTTATCGTTTGCCATAGAAATATCGGTATGGAGAACCATACATGACTTCCATATTCTAAGATTTATATTTAAAATCATTTTCGAAATGAAATATTACCATAGAAACTACTTCTTTCTACTTACTGCTTCAGCCTTAACCACAGTACTGTGGTCAATAACGTATACCACCTCACGTTATCGCACTCGATTTTCACTGATGATGGAAGTCGATGGCATTGCCGAAATGTCTGGTTTCGTAGAAAACATTGGACTACGGCCAAATATCCCGGGAAGGAATTTTAACAAAAACTACTTCTTTGTTGCCGATAACGTTGTACACATATATATCAGTGGCGAAGTTACATGGAGGCAATGCCTACCCTAAAAAATTCTGTAGAATAAAAATTATAAATACGTATGAACTACATAACGTAAAGATTATACATTGTTACTGTGACTGTCAAATTTATTAAACCGAAACGTGCTTTATTGAGCGACCGCTAGATGGTGACAGGTGAGATTCGGCATAGTTCGTTTAAAGCTAATGAGGCAACCTGAACTTGCCTCAGCGTTTTTTGTATACATCGTATGTAAGCAATGTAGTGGTGTGATAGGGAAGTGTAGGGAGGGGGGATTGTCCCGCGCTGTACACATAGAGCGTTGAGGCATGCCTCACTTCTGTGGTCCAAACAGTTAAGTTAAAGCGCCTGTGTTGTTTCTAAGTGTTTATTTTATGCGGTTATTAAAAGTGTCACTGTTATTCCGCTGAACTAACAGATGATCAAGATTGTTATTTGAATTATTTGTAACATTAAACATATATATAGAAACTAACCAAGTTTAAAAATTTGAAGTTCAATCAGTTGTATTATTGTGTATGACTAATACAAGGATTGTTCAATAGACACACGTATAGAGCTGTAAAGCATTTTTTATTCAACGATTTTAAAAGAAGTCTCCAATAACATTAAGACATGAGTTCCACTGTTGCGCTAACCTGTAGATTCCCTGCTAGTAAAATTCTTACGGCTGTTTGTGGAACCATTCGGTTACAGCAACTCTACCTCAGCGTCCGATTTGACCCACCGTCCTTTTAGTGATTCCTTAAAAAAAATTTAAGATAAGATTTTTGCCTACCCATTCATTAACTACTAGCTTCGCCAGTAAGCAAATTGATGTCCATTTTTTCGGCTTGCACGCGTTATGTTGGTGTGGGTTTCGGCACTTTCCATTTAAAAAGCGTGCAAACGTAAGAAAATAAACATGAGTGAGGCCAGAAATAACGTGAATTGTGTGTTTGTGTCTTACCTGCCTTTTTATTGCCGTATTAAATGAAAAATATTATATTAAAGTAAAATTAAAAAATTTTAATTTTATTGCCTGGCAACAAAATTATTTTATTTTTAACAATTACCATTGTTTCAAAAAGTTTAAATAAATTTGCAAGTACTTTACTCTTGTTAAAACGTAAAAGGTTGCAGGTAAACTACCCCTTCCCCTTAACCGATCTTCACCAAAATCGAAAGTCCTTGAGACCTCTACAATTCAGGGATGTATGCAAAAAATTATTTGTTCTGTTTGAATTTGCGGCTGTTATCGTTTGCCATAGGAATGTTATCGTTTGCCATAGGAAATACGCTTGATAAAAAAATGGTGCAGGTAAACTACCCCTTCCCCTTAACCGATCTTCACCAAAAACAATAGATCTTGAGTACTCTACAAATCAGGGCTGTATGCAAAACATTATTTGATTCTGTTTGAATTTGCGGCTGTTATCGTTTGCCATAGAAAATACACTTGTTAAAAAAACCTTGCAAGTAAACTACCCCTTTCCCTCAACCGATCTTCACCAAAAACTACAGGTGTTGAGAACTCTACAATTTAGGGCTGTATGCAAATAATCGTTTGATTCTGTTTGAATTTGCGGCTGTTATCGTTTGCCCTAGGAAATACCCTTGTTAAAACATAAAACGTTACCGGTAAACTACCCCTTTCCCTTAACCGATCTTCACCAAAATCAAAAGTCCTTGAGACCTTTACAATTCAGGGATGTATGCAAAAAATTATTTGATTCTGTTCGAATTTGCGGCTGTTATCGTTTGCCATAGAAAATACGCTTGATAAAAAAATGGTGCAGGTAAACTACCCCTTCCCCTTAACCGATCTTCACCAAAAACAATAGGTCGCGAGTACTCTACAAATCAGGGCTGTATGCAGAAAATTATTTGATCCTGTTTGAATTTGCGGCAGTTATCGTTTGCCATAGAAAAAAAATCTACAGACAGACACACACACAGACACACAGACACACTGACACACACACACACACACACACAGACCCTTTTCGGAAAACGACTTTTTTTCATGTTTTGAGTGTAGTAGAATCAGAATCTGCAATAATCTCGAACACGATTTTTTTGCCATCACCATACTTCCATTCCTTAAGGAAATATGGAAGTAAAAACGCTTGATAAAAAAACGTTGCAGGTAAACTACCCCTTTCCCCTTAACCGATCTTCACCAAAAACAATAGGTCTTGAGTACTCTACAAATCAGGGCTGTATGCAAAACATTATTTGATTCTGTTTGAATTTGCGGCTGTTATCGTTTGCCATAGAAAATACCCTTGTTAAAAAAACGTTGCAGGTAAAGTACCCCTTTCCCTCAACCGAACTTCACCAAAAACAATAGGTCTTGAGAACTCTACAATTTAGGGCTGTATGCAAATAATCTTTTGATTCTGTTTGAATTTGCGGCTGTTATCGTTTGCCATAGGAAATACCCTTGTTAAAACATAAAACGTTACAGGTAAACTACCCCTTTCCCTTAACCGATCTTCACCAAAATCAAAAGATCTTGAGAACTCTACAATTCAGGCCTGTATGCGAAACATTATTTGATTCTGTTTGAATTTGCGGCTGTTATCGTTTGCCAAACAAACAAAATTACCCTTGCTAAAAAAAAACCGTTGCTGGTAAACTACCCCTTTCCCTCAACCGATCTTCACCAAAAACAATAGGTCGCGAGTACTCTGCAAATCAGAGCTGCATGCAAGAAATTATTTGATTCTGTTTGAATTTGCGGCAGTTATCGTTTGCCATAGAAAAAAAATCTACAGACAAAGACAGACAGACAGACACACACACAGACACTTTTCGGAAAACAACTTTTTTTCATGTTTTGAGTGTAGTAGAATCAGAATCTGCAATAATCTCGAACACGATTTTTTTTGCCATCACCATACTTCCATTCCTTAAGGAATATGGAAGTAAAAATCTACAGATAGACACAGAGACACTTTTTGAAAAATGACTTTTACTTCCATGTTCCTTAAGGAAATGGAAGTATGGTGATGGCTAAAAAAATCGTGTTCGAGATTATTGCAGAATATGATTGTACTACACTCAAAACATGAAAAAAGTCATTTTTCGAAAAGTGTGTGTGTGTGTGTGTGTGTGTGTGTGTGTGTGTGTGTGTCTATGTGTGTGTCTGTGTGTCTGTAGATTTTTTTCTATGGCAAACGATAATAGCCGCAAATTCAAACAGAATGAAATACTTTTTTGCATACAGCCCTGATTTGTAGAGTACTCGCGACCTATTGTTTTTGGTGTAGATCGGTTGAGGGAAAGGGGTAGTTTACCTGCAACGTTTTATGTTTTAACAAGGGTATTTTCTATGGCAAACGATAACAGCCGCAAATTCAAACATAATCAAATACGTTTTTGCATACAGCCCTAAACTGGAGAGTTCTCAAGACCGATTGTTTTTGGTGAAGATCGGTTGAGGGAAAGGGGTAGTTTACCTGCAACGTTTTTTTAACAGGGTATTTTCTATGGCAAACGATAACAGCCGCAAATTCAAACATAATCAAATAATGTTTTGCATACAACCCTGATTTGTAGAGTACTCAAGACCTATTGTTTTTGGTGAAGATCGGTTAAGGGGAAGGGGTAGTTTACCTGCAACGTTTTTTTATCAAGCGTATTTTCTATGGCAAACGATAACAGCCGCAAATTCAAACAGAATAAAATAATTGTTTGCATACGTCCCTGAATTGTTGAGGTCTCAATGACTTTCGATTTTGGTGAAGATCGGTTAAGGGGAAGGGGTAGTTTACCTGCACCTTTTTACGTTTTAACAAGAGTAAATTACTTGAAAATTTATTTAAACTTTTTGAAACAATGGTAATTGTTAAAAATAAAATAATTTTGTTGCCAGGCAATAAAATTATAATTTTTTCATTTTAATGTAAATCATGTATAAAAGAAAATATATCGCGCTTGGCAGGCGATATTAAGATTTAAATATAAATCTTAGAATATGGAAGTCATGTATGGTTCTCCAAACCGATATTTTGCCATCACCATACTTCCATTTCCTTAAGGAACATGGAAGTAAATATCGGTATGGAGAACCATACATGACTTCCATATTCTAAGATATATATATTTAAAATCATTTTCGAAATGATATATTACCATAGAAACTACTTCTTTCTACTTACTGCTTCAGCCTTAACCACAGTACTGTGGTCACTAACGTATACCACCTCACGTTATCGCACTCGATTTTCACTGATGATGGAAGTCGATGGCATTGCCGAAATGTCTGGTTTTGTAGAAAACATTGGACTACGGCCAAATATCCCGGGAAGGAATTTTAACAAAAACTACTTCTTTGTTGCCGATAACGTTGTACACATATATATCAGTGGCGAAGTTACATGGAGGCAATTGAGGCAATGCCTACCCTAAAAAATTCTGTAGAATAAAAATTATAAATACGTATGAACTACATAACGTAAAGATTATACATTGTTACTGTGACTGTCATATTTATTAAACCGAAACGTGCTTTATTGAGCGACCGCTAGATGGTGACAGGTGAGATTCGGCATAGTTCGTTTAAAGCGAATGAGGGAACCTGAACTTGCCTCAGCGTTTTTTGTATACATCGTATGTAAGCAATGTAGTGGTGTGATATGGAAGTGTAGGGGGGGGGGGGATTGTCCCGCGCTGTACACATAGAGCGTTGAGGCATTCCTCACTTCTGTGGTCCAAACAGTTAAGTTAAAGCGCCTGTGTTGTTTCTAAGTGTTTATTTTATGCGGTTATTAAAAGTGTCACTGTTATTCCGCTGAACTAACAGATGATCAAGATTGTTATTTGAATTATTTGTAACATTAAACATATATATAGTAACTAATCAAGTTTAAAAATTTGAAGTTCAATCAGTTGTATTATTGTGTATGACTAATACAAGGATTGTTCAATAGACACACGTATAGAGCTGTAAAGCATTTTTTATTCAACGATTTTAAAAGAAGTCTCCAATAACATTAAGACATGAGTTCCACTGTTGCGCTAACCTGTAGATTCCCTGCTAGTAAAATTCTTACGCCTGTTTGTGGAACCATTCGGTTACAGCAAACTCTACCTCAGCGTCCGATTTGACCCACCGTCCTTTTAGTGATTCCTTAAAAAAAATTTAAGATAAGATTTTTGCCTATCCATTCATTAACTACTAGCTTCGCCAGTAAGCAAATTGATGTCCATTTTTTCGGCTTGCACGCGTTATGTTGGTGTGGGTTTCGGCACTTTCCATTTAAAAAGCGTGCAAACGTAAGAAAATAAACATGAGTGAGGCCAGAAATAACGTGAATTGTGTGTTTGTGTCTTACCTGCCTTTTTATTGCCGTATTAAATGAAAAATATTATATTACATTAAAATAAAAAAATTTAATTTTATTGCCTGGCAACAAAATTATTTTATTTTTAACAATTACCATTGTTTCAAAAAGTTTAAATAAATTTGCAAGTACTTTACTCTTGTTAAAACGTAAAAGGTTGCTGGTAAACTACCCCTTCCCCTTAACCGATATTCACCAAAATCGAAAGTCCTTGAGACCTCTACAATTCAGGGATGTATGCAAAAAATTATTTGATTCTGTTTGAATTTGCGGCTGTTATCGTTTGCCATAGGAATGTTATCGTTTGCCATAGGAAATACGCTTGATAAAAAAACGGTGCAGGTAAACTACCCCTTCCCCTTAACCGATCTTCACCAAAAACAACAGGTCTTGAGTACTCTACAAATCAGGGCTGTATGCAAAACATTATTTGATTCTGTTTGAATTTGCGGCTGTTATCGTTTGCCATAGAAAATACCCTTGTTAAAAAAACGTTGCTGGTAAACTACCCCTTTCCCTCAACCGATCTTCACCAAAAACAACAGGTCTTGAGAACTCTAAAATTTAGGGCAGTATGCAAATAATCGTTTGATTCTGTTTGAATTTGCGGCTGTTATCGTTTGCCATAGGAAATACCCTTGTTAAAACATAAAACGTTACAGGTAAACTACCCCTTTCCCTTAACCGATCTTCACCAAAAACAATAGGTCTTGAAATCTCTACAATTCAGGGCTGTATACGAAAAATTATTTAAGTCTGTTTGAATTTGCGGCTGTTATCGTCTGCCAAAAAAAAAATTTCCCTTGATAAAAAACGTTGCAGGTAAACTACCTTTTTTCCCCAACCGATCTTCACTAAAAACAACAGGTCTTGAGTACTCTACAAATCACGGCTGTATGCAGAAAATTATTTGATTCTGTTTGAATTTGCGGCTGTTATCGTTTGCCATAAGAAATACCCTTGTTAAAAAAACGTTGTAGGTAAACTACCCCTTTCCCTTAACCGATCTTCACCAAAAACAATCGGTCTTGAGGACTCTACAACTTAGGGCTGTATGCAAATAATCTTTTGATTCTGTTTGAATTTTCGGCTGTTATCGTTTGCCATAGGAAATACCCTTGTTAAAACATAAAACGTTACTAGTAAACTACCCCTTTCCCTTAACCGATCTTCACCAAAAACAAAAGGTCTTGAGAACTCTACAAATCAGGGCTGTATACGAAACATTATTTGATTCTGTTTGAACTTGCGGCTGTTATCGTTTGCCAAAAAAAAAAAATTTCCCTTGATAAAAAAAAACCGTTGCTGGTAAACTACCCCTTTCCCTCAACCGATCTTCACCAAAAACAATAGGTCGCGAGTCCTCTACAAATCAGGGCTGTTTGCAAAAAATTATTTGATTCTGTTTGAATTTGCGGCAGTTATCGTTTGCCATAGAAATATCGGTATGGAGAACCATACATGACTTCCATATTCTAAGATTTATATTTAAAATCATTTTCGAAATGAAATATTACCATAGAAACTACTTCTTTCTACTTACTGCTTCAGCCTTAACCACACTACTGTGGTCAATAACGTATACCACCTCACGTTATCGCACTCGATTTTCACTGATGATGGAAGTCGATGGCATTGCCGAAATGTCTGGTTTTGTAGAAAACATTGGACTACGGCCAAATATCCCGGGAAGGAATTTTAACAAAAACTACTTCTTTGTTGCCGATAACGTTGTACACATATATATCAGTGGCGAAGTTACATGGAGGCAATGCCTACCCTAAAAAATTCTGTAGAATAAAAATTATAAATACGTATGAACTACATAACGTAAAGATTATACATTGTTACTGTGACTGTCAAATTTATTAAACCGAAACGTGCTTTATTGAGCGACCGCTAGATGGTGACAGGTGAGATTCGGCATAGTTCGTTTAAAGCTAATGAGGCAACCTGAACTTGCCTCAGCGTTTTTTGTATACATCGTATGTAAGCAATGTAGTGGTGTGATAGGGAAGTGTAGGGAGGGGGGATTGTCCCGCGCTGTACACATAGAGCGTTGAGGCATGCCTCACTTCTGTGGTCCAAACAGTTAAGTTAAAGCGCCTGTGTTGTTTCTAAGTGTTTATTTTATGCGGTTATTAAAAGTGTCACTGTTATTCCGCTGAACTAACAGATGATCAAGATTGTTATTTGAATTATTTGTAACATTAAACATATATATAGAAACTAACCAAGTTTAAAAATTTGAAGTTCAATCAGTTGTATTATTGTGTATGACTAATACAAGGATTGTTCAATAGACACACGTATAGAGCTGTAAAGCATTTTTTATTCAACGATTTTAAAAGAAGTCTCCAATAACATTAAGACATGAGTTCCACTGTTGCGCTAACCTGTAGATTCCCTGCTAGTAAAATTCTTACGGCTGTTTGTGGAACCATTCGGTTACAGCAACTCTACCTCAGCGTCCGATTTGACCCACCGTCCTTTTAGTGATTCCTTAAAAAAAATTTAAGATAAGATTTTTGCCTACCCATTCATTAACTACTAGCTTCGCCAGTAAGCAAATTGATGTCCATTTTTTCGGCTTGCACGCGTTATGTTGGTGTGGGTTTCGGCACTTTCCATTTAAAAAGCGTGCAAACGTAAGAAAATAAACATGAGTGAGGCCAGAAATAACGTGAATTGTGTGTTTGTGTCTTACCTGCCTTTTTATTGCCGTATTAAATGAAAAATATTATATTAAAGTAAAATTAAAAAATTTTAATTTTATTGCCTGGCAACAAAATTATTTTATTTTTAACAATTACCATTGTTTCAAAAAGTTTAAATAAATTTGCAAGTACTTTACTCTTGTTAAAACGTAAAAGGTTGCAGGTAAACTACCCCTTCCCCTTAACCGATCTTCACCAAAATCGAAAGTCCTTGAGACCTCTACAATTCAGGGATGTATGCAAAAAATTATTTGTTCTGTTTGAATTTGCGGCTGTTATCGTTTGCCATAGGAATGTTATCGTTTGCCATAGGAAATACGCTTGATAAAAAAATGGTGCAGGTAAACTACCCCTTCCCCTTAACCGATCTTCACCAAAAACAATAGATCTTGAGTACTCTACAAATCAGGGCTGTATGCAAAACATTATTTGATTCTGTTTGAATTTGCGGCTGTTATCGTTTGCCATAGAAAATACACTTGTTAAAAAAACCTTGCAAGTAAACTACCCCTTTCCCTCAACCGATCTTCACCAAAAACTACAGGTGTTGAGAACTCTACAATTTAGGGCTGTATGCAAATAATCGTTTGATTCTGTTTGAATTTGCGGCTGTTATCGTTTGCCATAGGAAATACCCTTGTTAAAACATAAAACGTTACCGGTAAACTACCCCTTTCCCTTAACCGATCTTCACCAAAATCAAAAGTCCTTGAGACCTTTACAATTCAGGGATGTATGCAAAAAATTATTTGATTCTGTTCGAATTTGCGGCTGTTATCGTTTGCCATAGAAAATACGCTTGATAAAAAAATGGTGCAGGTAAACTACCCCTTCCCCTTAACCGATCTTCACCAAAAACAATAGGTCGCGAGTACTCTACAAATCAGGGCTGTATGCAGAAAATTATTTGATCCTGTTTGAATTTGCGGCAGTTATCGTTTGCCATAGAAAAAAAATCTACAGACAGACACACACACAGACACACAGACACACTGACACACACACACACACACACACAGACCCTTTTCGGAAAACGACTTTTTTTCATGTTTTGAGTGTAGTAGAATCAGAATCTGCAATAATCTCGAACACGATTTTTTTGCCATCACCATACTTCCATTCCTTAAGGAAATATGGAAGTAAAAACGCTTGATAAAAAAACGTTGCAGGTAAACTACCCCTTTCCCCTTAACCGATCTTCACCAAAAACAATAGGTCTTGAGTACTCTACAAATCAGGGCTGTATGCAAAACATTATTTGATTCTGTTTGAATTTGCGGCTGTTATCGTTTGCCATAGAAAATACCCTTGTTAAAAAAACGTTGCAGGTAAAGTACCCCTTTCCCTCAACCGAACTTCACCAAAAACAATAGGTCTTGAGAACTCTACAATTTAGGGCTGTATGCAAATAATCTTTTGATTCTGTTTGAATTTGCGGCTGTTATCGTTTGCCATAGGAAATACCCTTGTTAAAACATAAAACGTTACAGGTAAACTACCCCTTTCCCTTAACCGATCTTCACCAAAATCAAAAGATCTTGAGAACTCTACAATTCAGGCCTGTATGCGAAACATTATTTGATTCTGTTTGAATTTGCGGCTGTTATCGTTTGCCAAACAAACAAAATTACCCTTGCTAAAAAAAAACCGTTGCAGGTAAACTACCCCTTTCCCTCAACCGATCTTCACCAAAAACAATAGGTCGCGAGTACTCTGCAAATCAGAGCCGCATGCAAGAAATTATTTGATTCTGTTTGAATTTGCGGCAGTTATCGTTTGCCATAGAAAAAAAATCTACAGACAAAGACAGACAGACAGACACACACACAGACACTTTTCGGAAAACAACTTTTTTTCATGTTTTGAGTGTAGTAGAATCAGAATCTGCAATAATCTCGAACACGATTTTTTTTGCCATCACCATACTTCCATTCCTTAAGGAATATGGAAGTAAAAATCTACAGATAGACACAGAGACACTTTTTGAAAAATGACTTTTACTTCCATGTTCCTTAAGGAAATGGAAGTATGGTGATGGCTAAAAAATCGTGTTCGAGATTATTGCAGAATATGATTGTACTACACTCAAAACATGAAAAAAGTCATTTTTCGAAAAGTGTGTGTGTGTGTGTGTGTGTGTGTGTGTGTCTATGTGTGTGTCTGTGTGTCTGTAGATTTTTTTCTATGGCAAACGATAATAGCCGCAAATTCAAACAGAATGAAATACTTTTTTGCATACAGCCCTGATTTGTAGAGTACTCGCGACCTATTGTTTTTGGTGTAGATCGGTTGAGGGAAAGGGGTAGTTTACCTGCAACGTTTTATGTTTTAACAAGGGTATTTTTTATGGCAAACGATAACAGCCGCAAATTCAAACATAATCAAATACGTTTTTGCATACAGCCCTAAACTGGAGAGTTCTCAAGACCGATTGTTTTTGGTGAAGATCGGTTGAGGGAAAGGGGTAGTTTACCTGCAACGTTTTTTTAACAGGGTATTTTCTATGGCAAACGATAACAGCCGCAAATTCAAACATAATCAAATAATGTTTTGCATACAACCCTGATTTGTAGAGTACTCAAGACCTATTGTTTTTGGTGAAGATCGGTTAAGGGGAAGGGGTAGTTTACCTGCAACGTTTTTTTATCAAGCGTATTTTCTATGGCAAACGATAACAGCCGCAAATTCAAACAGAATAAAATAATTGTTTGCATACGTCCCTGAATTGTTGAGGTCTCAATGACTTTCGATTTTGGTGAAGATCGGTTAAGGGGAAGGGGTAGTTTACCTGCACCTTTTTACGTTTTAACAAGAGTAAATTACTTGAAAATTTATTTAAACTTTTTGAAACAATGGTAATTGTTAAAAATAAAATAATTTTGTTGCCAGGCAATAAAATTATAATTTTTTCATTTTAATGTAAATCATGTATAAAAGAAAATATATCGCGCTTGGCAGGCGATATTAAGATTTAAATATAAATCTTAGAATATGGAAGTCATGTATGGTTCTCCAAACCGATATTTTGCCATCACCATACTTCCATTTCCTTAAGGAACATGGAAGTAAATATCGGTATGGAGAACCATACATGACTTCCATATTCTAAGATATATATATTTAAAATCATTTTCGAAATGATATATTACCATAGAAACTACTTCTTTCTACTTACTGCTTCAGCCTTAACCACAGTACTGTGGTCACTAACGTATACCACCTCACGTTATCGCACTCGATTTTCACTGATGATGGAAGTCGATGGCATTGCCGAAATGTCTGGTTTTGTAGAAAACATTGGACTACGGCCAAATATCCCGGGAAGGAATTTTAACAAAAACTACTTCTTTGTTGCCGATAACGTTGTACACATATATATCAGTGGCGAAGTTACATGGAGGCAATTGAGGCAATGCCTACCCTAAAAAATTCTGTAGAATAAAAATTATAAATACGTATGAACTACATAACGTAAAGATTATACATTGTTACTGTGACTGTCATATTTATTAAACCGAAACGTGCTTTATTGAGCGACCGCTAGATGGTGACAGGTGAGATTCGGCATAGTTCGTTTAAAGCGAATGAGGGAACCTGAACTTGCCTCAGCGTTTTTTGTATACATCGTATGTAAGCAATGTAGTGGTGTGATATGGAAGTGTAGGGGGGGGGGATTGTCCCGCGCTGTACACATAGAGCGTTGAGGCATTCCTCACTTCTGTGGTCCAAACAGTTAAGTTAAAGCGCCTGTGTTGTTTCTAAGTGTTTATTTTATGCGGTTATTAAAAGTGTCACTGTTATTCCGCTGAACTAACAGATGATCAAGATTGTTATTTGAATTATTTGTAACATTAAACATATATATAGTAACTAATCAAGTTTAAAAATTTGAAGTTCAATCAGTTGTATTATTGTGTATGACTAATACAAGGATTGTTCAATAGACACACGTATAGAGCTGTAAAGCATTTTTTATTCAACGATTTTAAAAGAAGTCTCCAATAACATTAAGACATGAGTTCCACTGTTGCGCTAACCTGTAGATTCCCTGCTAGTAAAATTCTTACGCCTGTTTGTGGAACCATTCGGTTACAGCAAACTCTACCTCAGCGTCCGATTTGACCCACCGTCCTTTTAGTGATTCCTTAAAAAAAATTTAAGATAAGATTTTTGCCTACCCATTCATTAACTACTAGCTTCGCCAGTAAGCAAATTGATGTCCATTTTTTCGGCTTGCACGCGTTATGTTGGTGTGGGTTTCGGCACTTTCCATTTAAAAAGCGTGCAAACGTAAGAAAATAAACATGAGTGAGGCCAGAAATAACGTGAATTGTGTGTTTGTGTCTTACCTGCCTTTTTATTGCCGTATTAAATGAAAAATATTATATTACATTAAAATAAAAAAATTTAATTTTATTGCCTGGCAACAAAATTATTTTATTTTTAACAATTACCATTGTTTCAAAAAGTTTAAATAAATTTGCAAGTACTTTACTCTTGTTAAAACGTAAAAGGTTGCTGGTAAACTACCCCTTCCCCTTAACCGATATTCACCAAAATCGAAAGTCCTTGAGACCTCTACAATTCAGGGATGTATGCAAAAAATTATTTGATTCTGTTTGAATTTGCGGCTGTTATCGTTTGCCATAGAAAATACGCTTGATAAAAAAACGGTGCTGGTAAACTACCCCTTCCCCTTAACCGATCTTCACCAAAAACAACAGGTCTTGAGTACTCTACAAATCAGGGCTGTATGCAAAACATTATTTGATTCTGTTTGAATTTGCGGCTGTTATCGTTTGCCATAGAAAATACCCTTGTTAAAAAAACGTTGCTGGTAAACTACCCCTTTCCCTCAACCGATCTTCACCAAAAACAACAGGTCTTGAGAACTCTAAAATTTAGGGCAGTATGCAAATAATCGTTTGATTCTGTTTGAATTTGCGGCTGTTATCGTTTGCCATAGGAAATACCCTAGTTAAAACATAAAACGTTACCGGTAAACTACCCCTTTCCCTTAACCGATCTTCACCAAAAACAATAGGTCTTGAAAACTCTACAATTCAGGGCTGTATACGAAAAATTATTTAAGTCTGTTTGAATTTGCGGCTGTTGTCGTTTGCCAAAAACAAAATTTCCCTTGATAAAAAACGTTGCAGGTAAACTACCCCTTTCCCTCAACCGATCTTCACTAAAAACAATAGGTCTTGGGTACTCTACAAATCAGGGCTGTATGCAGAAAATTATTTGATTCTGTTTGAATTTGCGGCTGTTATCGTTTGCCATAGGAAATACCCTTGTTAAAAAAACGTTGTAGGTAAACTACCCCTTTCCCTTAACCGATCTTCACCAAAAACAATCGGTCTTGAGGACTCTACAACTTAGGGCTGTATGCAAATAATCTTTTGATTCTGTTTGAATTTGCGGCTGTTATCGTTTGCCATAGGAAATACCCTTGTTAAAACATAAAACGTTACAAGTAAACTACCCCTTTCCCTTAACCGATCTTCACCAAAAACAAAAGGTCTTGAGAACTCTACAAATCAGGGCTGTATACGAAACATTATTTGATTCTGTTTGAACTTGCGGCTGTTATCGTTTGCCAAAAAAAAAAAATTTCCCTTGATAAAAAAAAACCGTTGCTGGTAAACTACCCCTTTCCGTCAACCGATCTTCACCAAAAACAATAGGTCGCGAGTCCTCTACAAATCAGGGCTGTTTGCAAAAAATTATTTGATTCTGTTTGAATTTGCGGCAGTTATCGTTTGCCATAGAAATATCGGTATGGAGAACCATACATGACTTCCATATTCTAAGATTTATATTTAAAATCATTTTCGAAATGAAATATTACCATAGAAACTACTTCTTTCTACTTACTGCTTCAGCCTTAACCACAGTACTGTGGTCAATAACGTATACCACCTCACGTTATCGCACTCGATTTTCACTGATGATGGAAGTCGATGGCATTGCCGAAATGTCTGGTTTTGTAGAAAACATTGGACTACGGCCAAATATCCCGGGAAGGAATTTTAACAAAAACTACTTCTTTGTTGCCGATAACGTTGTACACATATATATCAGTGGCGAAGTTACATGGAGGCAATGCCTACCCTAAAAAATTCTGTAGAATAAAAATTATAAATACGTATGAACTACATAACGTAAAGATTATACATTGTTACTGTGACTGTCAAATTTATTAAACCGAAACGTGCTTTATTGAGCGACCGCTAGATGGTGACAGGTGAGATTCGGCATAGTTCGTTTAAAGCTAATGAGGCAACCTGAACTTGCCTCAGCGTTTTTTGTATACATCGTATGTAAGCAATGTAGTGGTGTGATAGGGAAGTGTAGGGAGGGGGGATTGTCCCGCGCTGTACACATAGAGCGTTGAGGCATGCCTCACTTCTGTGGTCCAAACAGTTAAGTTAAAGCGCCTGTGTTGTTTCTAAGTGTTTATTTTATGCTGTTATTAAAAGTGTCACTGTTATTCCGCTGAACTAACAGATGATCAAGATTGTTATTTGAATTATTTGTAACATTAAACATATATATAGAAACTAACCAAGTTTAAAAATTTGAAGTTCAATCAGTTGTATTATTGTGTATGACTAATACAAGGATTGTTCAATAGACACACGTATAGAGCTGTAAAGCATTTTTTATTCAACGATTTTAAAAGAAGTCTCCAATAACATTAAGACATGAGTTCCACTGTTGCGCTAACCTGTAGATTCCCTGCTAGTAAAATTCTTACGGCTGTTTGTGGAACCATTCGGTTACAGCAACTCTACCTCAGCGTCCGATTTGACCCACCGTCCTTTTAGTGATTCCTTAAAAAAAATTTAAGATAAGATTTTTGCCTACCCATTCATTAACTACTAGCTTCGCCAGTAAGCAAATTGATGTCCATTTTTTCGGCTTGCACGCGTTATGTTGGTGTGGGTTTCGGCACTTTCCATTTAAAAAGCGTGCAAACGTAAGAAAATAAACATGAGTGAGGCCAGAAATAACGTGAATTGTGTGTTTGTGTCTTACCTGCCTTTTTATTGCCGTATTAAATGAAAAATATTATATTAAAGTAAAATTAAAAAATTTTAATTTTATTGCCTGGCAACAAAATTATTTTATTTTTAACAATTACCATTGTTTCAAAAAGTTTAAATAAATTTGCAAGTACTTTACTCTTGTTAAAACGTAAAAGGTTGCAGGTAAACTACCCCTTCCCCTTAACCGATCTTCACCAAAATCGAAAGTCCTTGAGACCTCTACAATTCAGGGATGTATGCAAAAAATTATTTGTTCTGTTTGAATTTGCGGCTGTTATCGTTTGCCATAGGAATGTTATCGTTTGCCATAGGAAATACGCTTGATAAAAAAATGGTGCAGGTAAACTACCCCTTCCCCTTAACCGATCTTCACCAAAAACAATAGATCTTGAGTACTCTACAAATCAGGGCTGTATGCAAAACATTATTTGATTCTGTTTGAATTTGCGGCTGTTATCGTTTGCCATAGAAAATACACTTGTTAAAAAAACCTTGCAAGTAAACTACCCCTTTCCCTCAACCGATCTTCACCAAAAACAATAGGTGTTGAGAACTCTACAATTTAGGGCTGTATGCAAATAATCGTTTGATTCTGTTTGAATTTGCGGCTGTTATCGTTTGCCATAGGAAATACCCTTGTTAAAACATAAAACGTTACCGGTAAACTACCCCTTTCCCTTAACCGATCTTCACCAAAATCAAAAGTCCTTGAGACCTTTACAATTCAGGGATGTATGCAAAAAATTGTTTGATTCTGTTTGAATTTGCGGCTGTTATCGTTTGCCATAGAAAATACGCTTGATAAAAAAATGGTGCAGGTAAACTACCCCTTCCCCTTAACTAATCTTCACCAAAAACAATAGGTCGCGAGTACTCTACAAATCAGGGCTGTATGCAGAAAATTATTTGATTCTGTTTGAATTTGCGGCTGTTATCGTTTGCCATAGAAAATACCCTTGTTAAAAAAACGTTGTAGGTAAACTACCCCTTTCCCTTAACCGATCTTCACCAAAAACAACAGGTCTTGAGAACTCTACAACATAGGGCTTTATGCAAATAATCTTTTGATTCTGTTTGAATTTGCGGCTGTTATCGTTTGCCATAGGAAATACCCTTGTTAAAACATAAAACGTTACCGGTAAACTACCCCTTTCCCTTAACCGATCTTCACCAAAATCAAAAGTCCTTGAGACCTTTACAATTCAGGGATGTATGCAAAAAATTATTTGATTCTGTTTGAATTTGCGGCTGTTATCGTTTGCCATAGAAAATACGCTTGATAAAAAAATGGTGCCGGTAAACTACCCCTTCCCCTTAACTGATCTTCACCAAAAACAATAGGTCGCGAGTACTCTACAAATCAGGGCTGTATGCAGAAAATTATTTGATTCTGTTTGAATTTGCGGCAGTTATCGTTTGCCATAGAAAAAAAATCTACAGACAGACACACACACAGACACACTGACACACACACACACACACACACACACACAGACCCTTTTCGGAAAACGACTTTTTTTCATGTTTTGAGTGTAGTAGAATCAGAATCTGCAATAATCTCGAACACGATTTTTTTGCCATCACCATACTTCCATTCCTTAAGGAAATATGGAAGTAAAATATCGGTATGGAGAACCATACATGACTTCCATATTCTAAGATTTATATTTAAAATCATTTTCAGCCAAACAACCAGGCTGTGTCTTACCTGCCTTTTTATTGCTGTATTAAATGAAAAATATTATATTACATTAAAATGAAAAAATTATAATTTTATTGCCTGGCAACAAAATTATTTTATTTTTAACAATTACCATTGTTTCAAAAAGTTTAAATAAATTTTCAAGTACTTTACTCTTGTTAAAACGTAAAAGGTTGCAGGTAAACTACCCCTTCCCCTTAACCGATCTTCACCAAAATCGAAAGTCATTGAGACCTCTACAATTCAGGGACGTATGCAAAAAATTATTTCATTCTGTTTGAATTTGCGGCTGTTATCGTTTGCCATAGAAAATACGCTTGATAAAAAAACGTTGCAGGTAAACTACCCCTTCCCCTTAACCGATATTCACCAAAAACAATAGGTCTTGAGTACTCTACAAATCAGGGCTGTATGCAAAACATTATTTGATTCTGTTTGAATTTGCGGCTGTTATCGTTTGCCATAGAAAATACCCTTGTTAAAAAAACGTTGCAGGTAAACTACCCCTTTCCCTCAACCGATCTTCACCAAAAACAATAGGTCTTGAGAAATCTACAATTCAGGGCTGTATGCGAAACATTATTTGATTCTGTTTGAATTTGCGGCAGTTGTCGTTTGCCATAGAAAATACGCATGATAAAAAACGTTGCTGGTAAACTACCCCTTCCCCTCAACCGATCTTCACCAAAAACAATAGGTCTTGAGTACTCTACAAATCAGGGCTGTATGCAGAAAATTATTTGATTCTGTTTGAATTTGCGGCTGTTATCGTTTGCCATAGAAAATACCTTTGTTAAAAAAACGTTGTAGGTAAACTACCCCTTTCCCTTAACCGATCTTCACCAAAAACAAAAGGTATTGAGAACTCTACAATTTAGGGCTGTATGCAAATAATCTTTTCATTCTGTTTGAATTTGCGGCTGTTATCGTTTGCCATAGGAAATACCCTTGTTAAAACATAAAACGTTACAGGTAAACTACCCCTTTCCCTTAACCGATCTTCACCAAAAACAACAGGTCTTGAGAACTCTACAATTCAGGGCTGTATGCGAAACATTATTTGATTCTGTTTGAATTTGCGGCTGTTATCGTTTGCCAAACAAACAAAATTTCCCTTGCTAAAAAAAAACCGTTGCAGGTAAACTACCCCTTTCCCTCAACCGATCTTCACCAAAAACAATAGGTCGCGAGAACTCTGCAAAACCGGGCTGTATGCAAAAAATTATTTGATTCTGTTTGAATTTGCGGCAGTTATCGTTTGCCATAGAAAAAAAATCTACAGACAGACAGACACACAGACAGACAGACACACAGACACACAGACAGACAGACAGACAGACACACAGACACTTTTCGGAAAACGACTTTTTTTCATGTTTTGAGTGTAGTAGAATCAGAATCTGCAATAATCTCGAACACGATTTTTTTTGCCATCACCATACTTCCATTCCTTAAGGAATATGGAAGTAAAACGCTTGATAAAAAAACGTTGCAGGTAAACTACCCCTTTCCCCTTAACCGATCTTCACCAAAAACAATAGGTCTTGAGTACTCTACAAATCAGGGCTGTATGCAAAACATTATTTGATTCTGTTTGAATTTGCGGCTGTTATCGTTTGCCATAGAAAATACCCTTGTTAAAAAAACGTTGCAGGTAAAGTACCCCTTTCCCTCAACCGAACTTCACCAAAAACAATAGGTCTTGAGAACTCTACAATTTAGGGCTGTATGCAAATAATCTTTTGATTCTGTTTGAATTTGCGGCTGTTATCGTTTGCCATAGGAAATACCCTTGTTAAAACATAAAACGTTACAGGTAAACTACCCCTTTCCCTTAACCGATCTTCACCAAAATCAAAAGATCTTGAGAACTCTACAATGCAGGCCTGTATGCGAAACATTATTTGATTCTGTTTGAATTTGCGGCTGTTATCGTTTGCCAAACAAACAAAATTACCCTTGCTAAAAAAAAACCGTTGCAGGTAAACTACCCCTTTCCCTCAACCGATCTTCACCAAAAACAATAGGTCGCGAGTACTCTGCAAATCAGGGCTGCATGCAAGAAATTATTTGATTCTGTTTGAATTTGCGGCAGTTATCGTTTGCCATAGAAAAAAAATCTACAGACAAAGATAGACAGACAGACACACACACAGACACTTTTCGGAAAACGACTTTTTTTCATGTTTTGAGTGTAGTAGAATCAGAATCTGCAATAATCTCGAACACGATTTTTTTTTCCATCACCATACTTCCATTCCTTAAGGAATATGGAAGTAAAAAAATCTACAGACACACACACAGACAGACACTCAGACACACACACACACACACACAGACACTTTTCGGAAAACAACTTTTTTTCATGTTTTGAGTGTAGTAGAATCAGAATCAGCAATAATCTCGAACACGATTTTTTTTGCCATCACCATACTTCCATTCCTTAAGGAATATGGAAGTAAAAATCTACAGATAGACACAGAGACACTTTTTGAAAAATGACTTTTACTTCCATGTTCCTTAAGGAAATGGAAGTATGGTGATGGCAAAAAAAATCGTGTTCGAGATTATTGCAGAATATGATTGTACTACACTCAAAACATGAAAAAAGTCATTTTTCGAAAAGTGTGTGTGTGTGTGTGTGTGTGTGTGTGTGTGTCTATGTGTGTGTCTGTGTCTGTAGATTTTTTTCTATGGCAAACGATAATAGCCGCAAATTCAAACAGAATGAAATACTTTTTTGCATACAGCCCTGATTTGTAGAGTACTCGCGACCTATTGTTTTTGGTGTAGATCGGTTGAGGGAAAGGGGTAGTTTACCTGCAACGTTTTATGTTTTAACAAGGGTATTTTCTATGGCAAACGATAACAGCCGCAAATTCAAACATAATCAAATACGTTTTTGCATACAGCCCTGGTTTCTTGAGTACTAAAGACCTATTGTTTTTGGTGAAGATCGTTTAAGGGAGAGGGGTAGTTTACCTGCCAAGTTTTTTGTTTTATCAAGGGTATTTTGTATGGCAAACGATAACAGCCGCAAATTCAAACAAAATCATATAATATTTTGCATAAAGCCCTGAATTGCAGAGTTCTCAAGACCTATCGTTTTTGGTGAAGATCGGTTAAGGGAAAGGGGTAGTTTACCAGCAACGGTTTTTTATCAAGGGTAATTTTTTTACTTTTTCTATGGTAAACGATAACAGCCGCAAATTCAAACAGAATCAAATGATGGTTTGCATACAGCCCTGTATTGTAGAGTTCTCAATACCTATTGGTGTTGGTGAAGATCGGTTAAGAGAAAGGGGTAGTTTACCTGCAACGTTTTATGTTTTAAAAGGGTATTTTCTATGGCAAACGATAAGAGCCGCAA
This sequence comes from Magicicada septendecula, assembly GCA_034769895.1. Lineage (NCBI taxonomy): Eukaryota > Metazoa > Arthropoda > Insecta > Hemiptera > Cicadidae > Magicicada > Magicicada septendecula. Next base: position 976,191,590 of record CM068367.1, on the reverse strand, counting down.
ATTCAAACAGAATCAAATACGTTTTTGCATACAGCCCTGTTTTGATGAGTACTAAAGACCTATTGTTTTTGGTGAAGATAGGTTAAGGGAAAGGGGTAGTTTACCAGCAACGTTTTATGTTTTAACAAGGGTATTTTTTCTGTGACGAACGATAACTGCCGTAAATTCAAAGAGAATCAACTAATGTTTTGCATACAGCCCTGAATTGTAGAGTTCTCAAGACCTATTTTTATTGGTGAAGATCGGTTAATGGAATAGGGTAGTTTACCAGCAACGTTTTATGTTTTATCAAGGGTTTTTTCTATGGCAAACGATAACAGCCACAAATTCAAACAGAATCAAATAATTGTTTGCATACAAGCCTGAATTGTAGAGTACCCAAGACCTGTCGTTTTTGGTGAAGATCGGTTAAGGGAAAGGGGTAGTTTACCAGCAACGGTTTTTTTCAAGGATAATTTTTTTCCATAGTAAACGATAACAGCCGCAAATTCAAACAGAATCAAATGATGTTTTGCATACAGCTTTGTATTGTAGAGTTCTCAATACCTATTGGTGTTGGTGAAGATCGGTTAAGGGAAAGGGGTAGTTTACCAGCTACATTTTATGTTCTAACAAGGGTTATTTTTATATGACGAACGATAACTGCCGTACATTCAAACAGAATCAACTAGGTTTTTGCATACCTTTTTGAACTAAAGAGAACTCAGGGTCTGTTGATTTTGTTGAAGATCGGTTAAGGGAAGGGGTAGTTTATCAGCAACGTTTTATGTTTTAAAAAGGATAATTTTTTTATGACGAACGATAACTGCCGAAAATTCAATGAGATTCAAATAATTTTTTGCACTCTTTCCTGAGTTGCAGAGAGCTCAAGGTATATTGATTTTGGTGAAGATCAGTTAAGGGAAAGAGGTAGTTTACCTGCAACATTTTATGTTGTAACAAGAGAAATGTTTCCATGACGAACGATAACTGCCGCACATTCAAACAGAATCAAATGTTTTTTTGCATGCTTCCCTGAATTGTAGAGGACGGAAGGTCTGTTGATTTTGGAGAAGTTCGGTTAAGAGAAAGGGGTAGTTTACCTGAAACATTTTATGATTTAACAAGAGTAAAGTACTTAATTTTTATAAATAAAGTATGCTGATAAGAAGGTCATAGTAATCCACTGTAGAAACGTAGATGAAATATCTTTAAATGAAGTGGTTAGGTGAACGGGGTGGGGGTAATTTTCTATTATTAAAAATTATATTTGATGGTGGAGGGCAGAATTTTTTATATGTGTACTACGTTATTGGCAACAAAGAAGTAGTTTTTTTTGTTAAAATTGCTTCCCGGGCTCTTTAGCCGTAGTTCAATGTTTTCTGCAAAACCAGACTTTTCGGCAGTGCCATCGACTGCCATCATCGGTGAAAATCGAGTGCGAAAACGTGAGGTGGTATACGTTAGTGACCACAGTACTGTGGTTAATGCTGATGCAATAAGTAGAAAGACGTAGTTTCTATGGAAATATTTCATTTCGAATATGATTTTAAATATAAATCTTAGAACATGGAAGTCATGTATGGTTCTCCATACCGATATTTTTTCATGTTTTGAGTGTAGTACAATCAGAATCTGCCATAATCTCGAACACGATTTTTTTTGCCATCACCATACTTCCATTTCCTTAAGGAACATGGAAGTAAAATTTTATAAAAACGTATTAATAGCTTGTCATTGAATACTAGAAAACACACACCAACATATAGTGCACAATACATAGAAAGGAAAACTGAGCAAGCCAACTAAGACACTGAGCACTGTATGTTGGTCTGTCTGTTTTCTGCTTTTCGATGAAAGTACTCTGCTCATTTAATTGCATTCTGCAAAGTAGTTGTTTGACTTACTTACATTATATAGTTTTTAGTAGCTCACTTAACTTGCATTGAAATATAACTCTACTCCTGGGGTGATATATTAGTGTTTATGTAATATAAATTTTTATGATTGAGAATGGCACCTAATGGCAACTACCAATTTTTTGGTGTACACAAGATGTTGCTTAAAAAAAAATTAATAAAATGATTACAGGGATGCGGCCTGGATTTCTTTCTGGGGGGAGGGTTGGAAGTTTAGAGTTTTGTGAATAAAACTACAAAAATATAAAAAAAAGAACTCATTATTTGTTTCTATATTTATTTTGTTGTCAAGAAGATAAGAGAGAAAACATAAGGGTTGCATCAATGGATTTCTAAAATTTAACAATATTATGAAACAATAAAGATGAATATTACATTACAATATAAATAGAATAAATGATACCAGCAAAATGACAGATTTTTTAGCATATTCTGCTGACATTGATAGTATTAAATGTTTTGTATGAATCTTTTAAAATGTTGCCTCAGTGAGTACATACCTGTAAATATTTGGAGAAAGTGGAATTTAATTGGCCTCCTCAATCTTTAAATGAAACAAGGTCTTCATAAAATGGGCACTTCAGGGTCTCAAATACAAATAATTAAAAATTACGTTATGAGGTATGCAAGTAGATGGTTGGACATATATTTCGGCATATACATCAGTTCACCAGTAGAGGGTATGGAGTGTTTGTAATCACCATTCCTAATACCACCTTTAGTCTTAGGTTTACATATATATGTAATAATAGACATGTTTAAAAAATTTTAATTTTTAATTTGTTGTCAAAATGGTGATACAAAAATTATTATTAAATACATATTGAAATCCAAATACACCAACAAGTGCAACTGAATCAGATTTGAATAGCAAGTAGAGAAACTGTTTAATTTAGAATGTTTTAAGTGGCTGTTGAAAATATATAACAGTACTATAAATATCATAAAGTGAATTGGATACATTGAAAGCTGAATAAACATTCAAAGACTACACCACTCATAACTACCAAACAGCTACATAGCAATGTTTACACAAAATGATTTTGTACACACAAGATGGCCAAGATGTCCATCTAGGGACACTTAAAAATTAGTTATCACTAATATTCTCCCTATTAGTTATAACTAACTAGTCTCATTATTTAATTCAATTACATGACTACATTTTTACTTTTTTTTTAATTTTTTGACATAATGTTTTTTATTTTATTTTCACTCTTGCTTGTAGGGGGATAACCCCTTTTGCTGCATCACTGGATAATCACTGGATAACTAAGTTCACTTTTCAAATTAATTGTAAACACAAAATTCCATGTATTCATGTAAAATATTCCATCTGTTAATGATTAACTTCAATTCATTTATAGAAGGTTAAAGTGGCATTAATTTACATAATACCGTTTTAAAGTGTTTGACAATTTTAGTTAAAAGCATCCTTCAGAGAAAGAAAAATGTGTTACATCCATCAGGTGTTACATCAAATGTGTTCAATGGAAAGACTGATATATTCACAAGTTTTTTTAATCCCTATTTTATTCTTTAGATTAGATAAGGTAAACAGCCCAGTTGTTAGCACTTTATGGACACTTCCATTTGCAACAAGATATAAACTGTCATACTTGTTTTTTGTATAGATTATTTAATTTTTCAGAAACAGGAAACTTTGGTGAATATTGTAATATATAAATTATATATATTGTCTAATTATTGTTTGAGTTAACTTTGAAAATATGAAAAGTATGAAAAATCCCAGTTGTTGGCACTCCTTTCCCAGTAGTTGGCACATGTCTGTCCAGTAGTTGGCACTTACTTCTTATGTTGATTATCTATAGTACTAGGCCTAATTAAAAGTCAGGATTGGATACAATGCTTTACATATATGTAGCTCAGTGTAGTAAAATATTTCATTTGTCATCTTTACATGTTTTAAACAAATTAACACTAAACAATTTATGAAAGTAAAAAGATTTACTACCAATTCAAAGAAACATTTTTATGAAGATGTGTTTTTCACACATGGTGTAAACATGGCAACTTAAAAGTCAGTATACCAAAATGTAAATGGCATTTAAAGAAATTACTTTTAAATTAAATAGCCTTAAACATCAAAGAAGTAGTGTGTATATTTAAAATATTCATGTAAAAATGAAACGTGTCCATCTGCAGCTAACATAAAAGCAGCAACATCTGCCGGCTGAATTATGGGTGATGAATTTGGGTAGAGTGCAATGAGAACTATTTGTAGTTCTGTGCATAAATTACTCAGTTGATAAGTTAAGCGAGTTTAGTGTCCATCAACAAACAACACAACTGGAAATTTAATTTTTTTTTCAATCAAAAAAGGATAGAACACAATGCCAATATTTTCAAAAAAAACTTTGGACTTCATCCATACATTATCGCTCCTCCCAATTCCCAACTTTTCTGGAACACTATGTACAACTTCATTTGGTATCCTTTGGAAAGGGTATCTTACCATTGGTGGGCACACTATTCCATTTGCCACAAAAGAACACATATCAGTTAAAGAAGGTTTAGGATTGCCTTGCTCCACTTCATAAACATTTTTTGCACCTGTTGGAGCAAAACTAATTTCTTTTTTGGGTCTAGAACAAAATTTGTTTCATCTCTATTATATATTCTAGATGGATCTTGAAGTATATCAAAAACGTTTTCTTCTTCCGTAAGTTTTTGAACAGAATTGAACCAAGACCATATGTCACTTTCTGTAATACAGGAACTAGCCGTTGTTATGCATTCAGATGTTCTATGTGAAACTTCTGGATGTCGATGAAGAAAGCCTTTATAACGCTTTTCGCCAGGCAGATTTGGTTTTGAATGGAGTGTTGTGTTTGTTAATTTGCAAGAACTCTTGGACACTTAATTGCAGATCCTCCTTTCTCCTGGAGAATCCTTTATGGGAGCATTCAAATATCACCTGTAAACAAAATCAATCAGTTTAGTGATCTAAAAATATATAGATTTATATCAAGTTTAAAGTAAAGCAGAATATAATCATGTAGTAAAAATTAAAGCTATACAAAAATTACTGAAAAACCACTGAAATTGAAATACATTCATATGCTTCAAAACTATGCATTATTTAGATCCATTCTATCTGTACGACATCTTAAAGGATAACAATCAATTTAAAAATTTTGACATACACACAAAGATAATTGATCAATTTTTATAGTCTAAATAATTATTTACTGAATTCCCAAAATGGTAAAAAATCAGAGAAACTGTGAACAGATAGACGTCTAATGGACAGAAGCTCTTTCAAACTGGTGTCAAAAATTACAATTCATTGTAAAGTACAATGTGAAAAATCTAAATTATGTATTTACTTAATGAGAAAATAATAATAATAATAATTATTATTATTATTATTATTGCCTTCAATTTATTATTATGCCTTCAACATAATTTATTACAATTTTTATTAGTTTTGAGGCAGAGAGGTGTACTGTAAATTTTAAAATACCCCTTCACTTTGTTGTGCCTCAAGCCAATACAGGTTTTTCTGTCAAATAAAAATAAATATTTAGGCCTACCTCATAAATGTGTTTTCCTCTTTTTCAGTCAGAATGGGAGGAGGACCATGAGTTGCTTTTGTAAACTATTTGGTACAACAGAACTGAATTGTAGCCCTTGGTACATTACATTTTCTTGCAGCTGCTTTAAAGGCTATTCCATTTTTCACGGCCTCCACATCATCAGAAAGATCTTTCTCCTTGTAATTTTTTGGAGCCATTATTTTTAAGCAAAAAGTATAAGAAGAATTAAAGACAAATATCAGTACATCTTCAATGAAAAAAAGAACAGAAAATAATACACGAACATTTATGTGGTTTACAAATATTATAAATTTATATGATAATTTATGCCATTATTTTATTAAAATCTCATCTAACTAATCACTAGGCCTATAGATTAAAATTATTTGTTTAAAGAAATAAAAAATTGTTAAAGGTTAATATTTTCTCACCAACCAGTAGTTAGCACTAAATGTTCTTATATTTGGCACCCTGTGGACAATTTTAATTGTCAATATTAAATATTGTCAATATCACCATCAACATATCAATATTTCAGAGCCTCTGAAGAAGCTTTTTAAAAGCAAAAACCGGTTCAGGTTATAAGGTAAAACTTTTACGTTTTTACCCATAAAAAACTTTCTGTTCCAAGTCGGTAGTGAAATAATATATTTAGCTAAGTATTTAATCACGAGAATACAATCCACAGCCTCAAATTGTCAGCAACGATGTACTATAGCAATGCAATGACCTAATAAACTTCCATAAGCAGGAACTATATTTTATACCTCAAGTGCTATTTAGGAATGCTAATTTATCTTAGAATATTAAAAACATCTAGTTAAGTTAATACTCAGTTGTAGTTTACATGTAGAGAACAATATGGTATTATACAAAAAGCCTATAGAACAGTCGATTCAAAATCAGACCCTCCACAAAAACAGTATTATTCAGTGTTCTTCCTAAATCTAATCAAGATATATAACAAAATATAGCAAAGTAAATCAAATATGGCTATACATACTTAACAAAGTAAGGGTCATTTCATATCTATACTATGGCCATGTAGCTCCCTGAGCCACAGAACTCGCTCACTATTATGAACAGAGTACATTTATTACTACATAAATTTCCATGTTAAATAATTATCGAAACTATGCATATACAATAGTACTCACTTTGTGTGAGCACATAACCTCTCCACCTCAACCCCACTCTCAGCTAATCACTGGTGGGTACTGTTACGCCGAGCAACCCATTCTAAGGTTGTGGTAACCAATCTGTTCAGCGGAATGGGTCGAAAGCAGATGAGAGTAAAGGGGGTCCTGTTAGAGCAGCCTGGGGATAATTTGGGTCCTGGCTTGGTAGGATGGGATGCATTGGCCACAGGATGTGTGGCTAGTATGGAGGTGGAAGAACCTACAAGGTTAATGGCTGCATACATGGGCTAAGTCAAATTGCCTACTGCGACCGGATAGAGAGAGCTCGACAGCCGGAGCGAAGACAAATCTCTAAGGGATGAACGACCTGAGACAAATGTTCCTGGTTCCCCAGGTTGGGGGTTGGGCATAGGGCTGACAACCCACCCCAGTAAAGACTCACTGTTATGAAACCGAAAGATATAGGAAAAGCTGGACAGATATTTGGTTGGACCAGGTCGGCAGTGGTGCGAGGAAGCTGGGCACAGTGAATTGGTGATGGATGGCTGAGGACAGGAATAAGTGGAGCCAATTTCTTTTGGAGGTCAAGGCTCGATCTGGGTTGTAGAGCCAAGGATGTATGTATGTACTGTATGTATGTTGTAACGTAACTCAAGGAGTTACAAATAGTTAATTAATAAATTGTAAATATCTGTATTACGGCACGATAAATTATTAAAGTTAATATAAGATTGTAATATTAGTAGTAAGAAAGTATAAGAGATTTTGTACAGTGTACTAGTTATGTAAGCGGGTGGCTAAGGCGTGAGCGCCGACACACTGTCGCCTGGCAGCTTAGAAATGTATTGTACATCCAAACTTTCTATGTCACAAAAATATAAAATGCTTTGTTTGCACAAACCGGCAAACAACGGCAGATACCGTTAGAAAGAGGTTGTATCGGCCTTCAAAAATACAATAGCTGACATACCGAAACGAGGTGTGTGTTTTAGAAAGCAGATTTCTCTTTTTACGAGTTAACGGCTGTATGGGAAAATCTCAGCGCCGAAAATCTGTAGCCAATAAGGGATAGCGTCATTGTTGCGGGCGACAATTTTGCAAGTGATGACTGGATATTTTCTAATTTATCGGCGACACTTTCAAAATGTGGCCAATGGGGGTTATTGGAAGAGTGACAGCAGAAAGGGAAGTTTTGAAGAAGCTATAAATGTGACTCTCGCAGAAGAACGGAAGCAGTCAAAGTCAGTAGGAGGCAGTAAAAGTCAGTAAGAGAGCAGTAAAAGTCAGTAAGTGGCTAGTCAGTCAGTAAAAAGTGAGTAAAACGTTTAAATCAAGGAGAAGAAGTACGAAGTCCGGTAATGATAGTGGTCGGTCAATCATAGTATTTGTTAGTCAGAACTACGGACTATCATAATATTTACATAATTAGCAATAAACTAAAGCAAGCAAGTGAAATATAAGAACTCGGTGATGTAAAGGTGAAGAACTAGTGAGTATGATTGAATTGGTGCGCGGGCAGAGATGCGAAGAAGTATTTCCTTGTAATGTGCGCGAAAGAATAAGTAAGTCTGAATCGCTAAGTGCATGACGCTAAGTAGTCATCGCGATCGTGTGCAAAGTAGAAGCAGAGCAATAGAAAGTGAAAGTGATATGTTGTGTGTAAAGTGGAAGTCAAGCAGCGGAATGGATAACCATTTACAAGTAACTCTATCAAAGTACTGTATTTGTCTAAATCACATAATCTTGATGTAGTAATAACTGTCTACCGTAAGTTCAACCCGTTTCATTCTCTAAGAACCCATGATAACGTTCAGATACTAAATTGTGCATTTATATGTTATGACACAGAATTGGATGAGAATTAAATATATGTAATTTGTTAGGTAATAAGTCATGATGATATAGAATGGAATGACAATTAAATATATGTAATTTGTTAGGTATTAAGTCATGTCTTTTATCAAAGTAAAGTATGAATAGAGAAAGGGAGATTCAAGACATCAAGAAGAATTAGCATAATGTTAAAAATGATTTAAATGTGTTAAATAATCTCTGATAAATTATTGAAATGTGTTAAATAATCTCTATTGAAGATTGAAGAGTGATAAAATTTTGTATCTATTGATAAATCATTCAATTTGCACAATTAATAGTAATCATGATGTTATGTGTTGATATTATCTAATGTACATAAAGTTGATAAATATAACGTTGTGTCATTTTAGCATCTGAACAAAGAGTTATTATTCAACGATAACCCCTGAGATTAATAATTATCTCTGGCGCCCAACAGAAATCCAGGCAGTAGTTAGAATATAGATGACTATGTTAATTGCCAAGTAATCAACTTAATTAAGTTTAACCAAAAGTAAGTAAATTTCATTAACAACCAATTAGAGTTTATTATAATTGGCACGTATTATTATTAGCATTCGGTAGCAGTTGCAGAAAGTTGCAGAAAGAGTTTCTTTTATATTTGGCGCACAAACTTGGAGCATTCAAGTTTTTTTTATATTTGATGCCCAACAACGTGGAGCTTAATTTAGTCAAATAGATAAGCTTGGTAGAATGAAACGGGGTAGACAATCAATGAAAATAAATGTATGTTAATATATAGAATTAAATGTTAGATTAAATGTAGTAGAAGTAAAAAATTAAGGGAATTTAAATTGTGTAATATTCATAAGTAAAAATTGCAGCTAATAATGGGGATAATGGTGGTAATGAGATGGAATTAGAGATAAATAATCAGATGGGAGAGATCGGAGTATGGGAGGAAGCAACCGATAATGAAATTGCGATGGTTTCTTCAGAGGCAAGGGGACGAGGAGAAGAAGAAATCCGTGGTGAAATACAACAGACACCAACAAACTCAGATATAGCTATGTTACTGAAACAATTAACACAGCAGATGACAGAAAACACTAAACAATTAACACAACAAATAGCAGAAAAGACCGAAAATTTAAAACAACAAATTACAGAAAACATGGTAGAAAACATTGAACAATTAAAACAACAAATGACTGAAAAAATGGCAGAAAACAGAACAATTAGAGAAAAGGATCGATAATATTGAAAAGAACATGGAACAACAGGTCACACAACAATTATACGAACATAAAACACATGTAGAGCAACAGATTAATGAAATAAGACACAAAAATCAGGAATTAGCGATGAAGATAAGGGCAGAAACAAAAGAAGTCGTCAGATAAGAAATAGAGACATTCCAGACAGAGGTGAAGGAACACAGAAGAGTGATCAAATGTTTAGACAACATCAAGTTGTGGTAGCTCAAGAAATCAAAACCCTAAACAGCAAGGTAAATAATAGCAATAAGTAGAATGGTGAACAGATCCAGAAACTTACAGAATTATACGAAAATAACTGTACATCGATGGACGGACAATTGACGCAAATAAAGGAGGACATGCGAGCAAGATTGGCACAGATAGAGAGGGCATCTATACAACGTGGGATCACGATGGAGCACGTCAAGAATGTCACGTTCAATGGAGAAGGAGAATACCCTATGGAGTTTGTCAAAGAGTTAGAAGAAATTCACAAGGAGCACTACATAAGTGAAGGGGTGAACTGGGTCTCAAGACACCTGGAAGGCGAAGCGGCCATATGGTGGAAATTAATCAGAAACAACATAAAAACTTTTCAAGAATTCCAGAAGGCATTTATTGCCAAGTATTGGAACCAGATGGTGCAAGAGGAAGTGCGTGATCGGCTAGAGTTCGGCAGATACAGACATGAGAGTGGGTTAAGTATGATACAGTATATGGAGAGATGTATACTGCAGAATCGGCAGTTAATACCACCCATCTCAGACCAGCATCTAATCCGTAAACTAGCACGTCATTACCATCATGACATAGCGGTTGCATGCATCACAAGAGGGGTAGAGAATATAATGGAGTTTCAGATGTTGTTAATGGAGTTTGCAGCCTTATGTAACAAAAAGGACGACGGCACGGATGGCTATAGGGCGCAAGTACCAGTAAAGCCGGATCAGCTCGAACACGTGGGTCGGCCGTGGCAGAATAATAAGGAGATTGACAGACAGGCTATCGCCATAAAACAGGGTGGAAGCAAGCAAACTATAACAATGAACCAGACCGGAGAGAGAGCGCGAATTTACCAAGTAAGAAGGTGTATGAATCCCAGGTCAATGCCATTGCAGGTACAAGCGGCACGCAAGGACATTCGCACACAGTAAACATGCCAACAACAAATCTAAAAAACTAGTTAAGCATTGTAGTAGGAGTAAGCTAGATATAGATTATAATTATAAGGAAATTAGTACTACCTTCATAGATATAAGAGATGCATTATTAGAAGAAGAACCAGAGATTAAAGAGACATAAAAAATTAGATGTACAGAATTAAATATATGCCTAAACGAAATACCGGTGGTTGCATTAATTAACTGGGTAGCCAAATAAATGCAATTTTGGCCGAGTGGTATAATAGACACAAGAGCCAGATGGGAAAATTAAACATATTAAAAATAACAAACATGGTAGTAAAAGGAGCGGCCGGAAGGAAGTCCAAACAGATCACGCAGCAGATACTATTGGATGTGAAGATCGGCCAGTATAACATCGACGGTGTATTTATAATAGTACCTAATTTAATTCAGGAATGTATAATAGGAATAGGGTTGTTGCAGGAAAGCAGATGTATTATTAATTTAAGAGATAACAGGTGCAGAGACAACCTTCAATATGCAGGATACAGTGAAAGAGGTACCTGAATACTCCGAAATTTTAACAATAGGAATAGATAAAGAAGAGGAACAAATTGAGAAGATGATTCAAGAAAAACTGGAAGAAATTACAGGAGTCAATGCACAGGTGAAGAAGGAGTTGGAGGAGGTGTTAATAAAAAACCACCAAATCTTCAGAGAACAACCAGGTAGGATTACTAGTTATGAACATAGGTTTGTCATCACGGATACTACACCATACTGCATGAAGGGGTGGCCTGTAACTCTGAAATATCAGGATGCTGTAGATAAAGAAATAAAGAAGATGGAGGAGTGTGGAGTAATAGAGCGAGCAGCAAGTCCAACCGTAACCGTCATTAAGAAAGATCAGTCGGTGCGATTATGTTTGGATGCTCGGCGTATCAATGCGGTAACAGTCCCAGATTAGGAAGGGGCAATACCAATAAATGAAGTGTTGGCGAGCTGCGGGAACATTAAAGTGATGAGCAGTATTGACTTAACAAGTAGCTTCTGGCAGATACCGCTAGCTGAAGAATGCCGTAATTTTACTGGATTTTTATATAAGGGATGTTGCTACCGTTACACAGTTACTCTATTTGGGTTAAAAACCAGTTTAGCGAGCCTGACCCGAAGACTGGATCATGTGTTGTCAGAGGAGGTAAAAAGATGCACTATCATTTATGTCGACGATTGTTCCAGAAGTATTGAGGAACATCTAGTCCACCTGTGGTTGTTACTGGAAGATCTAAAGAAGGCCAACCTCACCGTTAATTTGCGTAAGTCTAAGTTTTTCAGGGAGAAAATTGAATACATAGGATATGAATTATCAACCAAAGGTATCAGTGCCTCAGCAGATAAAGTAGCTGCAATATTAGAATTTCCAAAACCGAAAAAACCAAAACTACTGAAAGGATTCCTAGGGTTAACGAACTTTTATAATAAATTTACTAGTTGATATGCCGATGCAACACGATCACTTCTACAACTATTAAAGAAAGGGGTGAAATTCAAATGGACCAGAGAGTTGGACGAACAGCTTGAAGAGTGAAGCAATTATTTGTGAATACCATAATGCTAAAACATCCCAACCCTAATAAACGATTTTATTTGCAGACAGATCTAGTAAATACGCATTAGGAGGTCAGTTATACCAGATTGATGAAGATGGTCAAATCGGGGTAATCACATTTACCAGTCGGGTATTCCGAGGTGTGGAATTGAATTACTTTATGACAGAATTGGAACTGCTAAGTGTCGTACATTGCCTTAAAAAAATTTAGGACATATGTGTTAGGACATCCGCTCACAATTATCACGGATAATAAAGCACTAACGTTTATGCAGAAATGCCAATTGGTATGTTAGCGAATTACGAGGTGGATACTTGCTATTCAAGAATATGATTTCAAAATTATGCACTGCAAAAGGAGGCGAAAATATAGTAGCAGACACACTTAGTCGATACCCTAAAGATTCTCAAGAGGATATGCGAAAGGACGGTGACGAAGAACTAGAGATTTGTGCCGTAGATATCAGACAAAGTAAACAATTAAAAAACCAGCTGACGAACATATCTCAAAGCCAGCAAAAGGATCAGAAGTTAAAGGATATTATAGACAACTTACAAAAACGATACAAATAACCAATTACATAAAATATACAAGTGGCATAATAATAAATTATATCGGAAGGAGAAGAAGAGATGGAGAATAATGCTCACTAAGGAGATCGGCGAAGGGTTGATCAAGGAAATCCACGAATTGTATGGACACTGTGGAGTAAGGAGAACTTACAAATTATTTAAGGAATATTTCACAGGAGATCATTTCTACAAATATACAACAAAACAAATGATCAAGATCAGTGGCGTACGCAGAAATCAGTCTGGGGGGGGGGGGGGGGCTTGAACCTTAACAGTCCATATATTACCCTACTCTTCTACAACTTATAGTATAAGGTACAGTACGCATACCAGTTAATGGTTAAAATTTATTAGTAGGCATATTATTTTAGTAGGTTTCACATTTTCTATATTAAAAATGTATTATTCGTGATTGGGAGACTTATGTCTCATTCTATTTTTTAATCAACAATTTTAAAAACAATACTTTTTTCTTTCTAAACTAAATATTTTTAATAGATTATTTATGTTTATTGTAATATTTAACAACACATTCATTTTACTTCAATTATACTATAATATTATACATTAATATCAGTAGCACTGGGAATAAAGTTTTGCAACGTTGGTATTTAAGAACTATATATTTCAAATGACTTGCTATTTAACTAATTGTGCCAATACGAAAAACAGTTTTTCATTAAACTGTTATACTTCTTACTGTTATACTACTATTTTACTAATACTTTATTAGTGAAAAATTACACAAGTGCATATTAGCTGAATTCTTACAAAATTAACAGGAGTATTTGAAAAATGAAAAAGAAACAATGTACAGTAAATAAGAATCAAGTTAACTATTAATTTACAATAGGTAAAGCATTTGTGTCCAAGCCAAGCAATTTGTAATTTAAAAAGCCAAGTCCATTCTCCTATTTCCTTGATTGGCAAATCACTCGACAATATCTTCAGGAGAGATGTCGATTTCCCTGTGAATATTGCGCGAAGCTAGCCCATTAAGCCCTGTCTCCGATGTTGTAGACCTCAGCCATGTCTTCAACCGCCTCAGAGAAGGAGCGTTCTGGCTCAGCTGACGTTACTGGGAGTACACACAGTACTTCTTAAATTTTTCGAACATTGGGAAATATATCTGGATTGCAAGCTTGGAGAGAAGACAGAGCTGTGTCTGGAACATTCATATCTGCTTCATCCACCCATTTCTGCCTCAAGTTTAAGTTCCATCTTGGAAATGTCAGGGTAAATGATAGAGGCAACAGACTGGTTGATCTCTTGAATAGCCATTCTGTAGCGAATGTAGACCATTGTAGGTCTACTTCAGGTTACCATCAATTTGAGATTTATATTGTAATAATAAATTACTAATGTATGTTATTTTACATAATAGTCTGTAGCCATTCTGTAGGAGTATAATTCTGTAACCATTCTTTCATTAAGTAGCCTTAATGATGAAATGAGGCATAAATACTTGAAGATGACAAATTTTATCAAACTCAGGTCCGAAACGAGTTTATAATTCAACAACGCAATGATCAACAAAAGGAATATATAAATTTAGCTCGTAGAGTTGTTTCACCCGCAATTCCTGGCCAGCATTTGCTCTATGTGATTGATATGTGATAATAAGGATACTGGAATGATTGCATAATTGCACCTTCTTTTTTACAGGAAATTTGTGGTCAGCCATACTTTCAGTGTAATTTTTACAAATAACAGCATAGGTCTACTTCAGGTTACCATCAATTTGAGATTTATATTGTAATAATAAATTACTAATGTCTGCTATTTTACGTAATAATGAAGACTCGTTTTGTGAAAGAACATTTGTCAGAACAGCCAAGACTTATAGTTTCACTATTGTCAGAGAATTCAGAAACAAGCCCGGAAACATTGTTGCCATTGCCACAAGCCTCACTAACACAAGTATCTCGCTGATACGATGTAGAAGTTGACAAAGAACATGCAGCCCTTTCTGCTACACTATCACACTACGCTAGTTTAGTTTTTGTTACAAAGAAATCCAAAATGCTGACTTTCCTTTTTGTCTTGTCATCAAGTTTGGACTTATTAGTCTCAATCTTTGACACAACAAACAACCAAATAATCACTAATAAAACTACAAAAACGGCGAATTTAATAAACACCGTACTGCTAAACAAACACAAACGCGACAATGGCGGACGATGACATCAACGTGTGTACGGGTGGCGTAAGTATCTCCTGAACGACTACCTCCGATCACTGCCGAAAATGAAGAATATATGGAATCTTGTAGAGGATATATTATTTATGTTCGCACGCCACAGGCATGCATGAAAACTCGAAATTTTGCACGCACGCTGTGGAGTGCGTGTATGCGCGGTGTGCAGGATTTGGTAGGTAAGTTATGTTTATACGTTCGTTTAAACCATATGTTATTTTACGTATGGTAATAATGAAGACTCGTTTTGTGAAAGAACAATTGTGTCAGAACAGCCAAGAATTATAGTTTCACTATTTTCAGAGAATTCAGAAACAAGCCCAGAAACATTGTTGTTATTGCTACAAGCCTCATTAACACAAGTATCTTGCTGAGACGATGTAGAAGTTGACAAAGAACATGTAGGCCTTTCTGCTACACTATCACACTTCGCTAATTTAGTTTTTGTTACAAAGAAACCCAAAGTTCTGACTTTCCTTTTTGGTGCTTTTGTCTTGTCATCAAGTTTGGACTTATTAGTCTCATCTTAGATGTAACAAACAATCAAATAATCACTAAAAAAACTACAAAAATGGCGGATTTAATAAACACCGTGCTGCCAAACAAACACAAACGCGACAATGGCGGATGATGACAGCAACGTGTGTACGAGTGGTGTAGGCCTAAGTATCTCCTGAACGACTACCTCGGATCACTGCAGAAAATAGAGAATATGTGGAAGCTTGTAGAGGTTACCTCTCACCCGTGGCGCTCGTGCAGCGAATTTCTGTTCGCACGAGCATGCGTGAAACTCGAAATTTTGCACGCACGCTGTGGAGTGCGTGCATGCTTCGAAGGGCCTGCACGCCGCAGGCAGGCATGCACGATTTGGTAGGTAGGCTAGGTTAGTTATGTTTATACGTTCAGAAAATACGATACATTTTAAATAAAATATTATTGTTTCTAGAAATTAATTTTTGTATAATAATATACTGTATAGCTTATATATATAACTATTCTATTTTTTAAGTAAAAAAATTATCCAAAAATTTTGTATAATTGTAAAGGGTTTTTAAAGTATTTTTTTTCATTATTACAGCGACATTATTCAAGATATGAAATTAGGAACATTATTAAAATTTTCGTTTTATTTATCGACTGATATAAAAAAAGTGCTGAATTTAACTTAAGTACCGTACTAAATAATATTTTTATGAAAAAGGTTTATATACTTATTTAAATTTCATAAAAACATTATTTAATATTATCACGGAAAATTGCATTCTCAAAAATTTTACGGGGACAAAGTCATATGATACCCAGGGAGAGATATAAATTTATAGAAAGCTGTGATTTTTCAAAGTAAGGAAACATTAAAATATGTAGTAGGGAGCGGCAGATATTCATACAGACGACCTTGCGTTGACGCCTGTAAGTCGGCTAAAAAATATGAATAGTCACGTACCGGACGGACCGTCATAAAACTGTATTGTTTGCTGGGGTGTAAGAAACATTCACCAAGATTGTAAAAGTTAAGTGCATCTAACAATAGGCTCCGTTAGTTTAGAAAGAGAGCGTAAAAAGCGAGATGAAGAGTGACGCGAAGTTTTCCTACCACGTGTTCACGCGCATTTAGTTGATGAATAACGGATAGCGTCATTTTTTACGCGGGTCGTTTCGTTAGGCAGATTGGGTAGATTTGAATTTAGCGGTAAGTCAGACCAATAGGCGTGTATTTTGCCGATAGTGGGTGAGGGTAGTTTGTAGCGAAGTATAAAAAATACGTAGAGTAAGAAGTTAAGTTAGTCAACGGAGAGATTACAGCTATTAGACTCGTAACATTATTTTAGTCTACGGGAAGATCACAACACTAAGACTTGTATTAATTGTAATAAACATTTATCAGTAATTTAACTAAGTATATTTCAATCGCCACGTAAATCAGTTACGGTAACGCGATAGTAATCTGTGCGGAAATTACGAATCGTAAACACTTAATAAATGTTAATAAGAAGGATTCTAGTGTAACTAAGGAAGATCAAAGTAAAACCGAGTAATATATCTAAGTATTAATTAATACAATATCAACCGTTAAAAAGTCGAGTTACTTAGCGATTGTAAATGTGTCAAACTTCATTGTACAGGACTGGTGGTCGAATGCAGTTATCAATCCGGTGTTAGACGCACTTAGCTTTAATAAGGATATACTGTGTTTTTCTACAAGTGTATTAATATACAGCACCTGTGTAATTATCACTAAGTAAATTGAGTGAATGGTGTAATACTTGTGAAACCAGTGTAAATAGTGCGACCTGACAAGGATAACTATTCAACGGATAACTTCGCATCAGCAGCGTGGATGACATCGCATCGCAGAATAATTCAACAAACACGTAAATAACAACAATGAACAATCATTTTCATATTGCTTATTAATTTCAATTATATGTCAATCTTGTTTTGGTGACTCAATCAGTCTAAGAATCCATTGCTAAGAAATAAACACTAACAAATTTTATAGTAAATGATTGAAGTACTGAATTATAAATTTTGTAATATTTGAATGCAATCGTTATTAAAAACTGAATTAATAACAACCAAATTGTGTTTATTTATTACTGGCGCCCTGGGATAATTCTAAAGAGTCGGTACACGAAAGTAAGTGTGATACCTTATTGTTAAAATTTAATATGTTATAAATATTAATTTTGTCATTGAATAATTTAATTTGATAAACCCTTACTTTATACATGCTCGTAGGCCAAGTAGTGTGCAAACTAGTAACAAAATAGTAGTAATATAAGGCCTATATCTAAAAGTGTATTATATTCTGTCGCCCGGAACGCGGGACTATTGAGTCACTAATAGAATAGTAAAATAAGAATAAAATAGAATTAAGAATAACAATAATATAAGATATAGTTGTATGATTACGCGGAGTAAGAGTAGGAAAAACATAAACACCCAGAACAACACACACGGAGGGAACAATAACATGAATACAGAAACAACATCCCACGATAACGAAATGGACTTCGATATAAACAATCAGCTAGGAGATTCGCAGACGATCGCACATATTTCAATGGGGAATCAAGAACGATGAAAATGCAGAAACACAACAGATTACACAAGAAACACTAGTAGAGGTTAGAGAGAGACCGGTATATCAGACATTACCAGAGACAGACAAAGACAACGACATATGTACAATACTCCAACGACTATTACAACAAACACAACGAATTGAACAACAATCGAAAGAAACAAAAGAACAAGTGAGAGAAATAAAAGAACAAGCAAAAGAACAGGCGGAAAAAACAATACGACAGCTAGCACAACAAGCGACACAACACAAACAACAAATACAGCAAATATCAGAGCAGATACACAAACAACATATGGAACTAAGAAACGAAGTAATCGCGCAACTCAATCAAGAAAAAGCAAATAACCAAAAATTTCTCCAGGAGTTTAGAGTTGATATTGATAATAAGATCAAAGAAAATTGCGATAAGATTAATACCGAAATTAGTGCCAATACAAAACAACAAATTAAAGAACTTGATAAAAAATACAATAATAATTTTGAAATAATTATTGAAACAGTAAGTGTAAACAATCAAAGATGTGCAGATAACACGGCAGCTATAAATGAATTGAAGGTAGAAAAACTGAAAGAGTTGGAAACTAAAATTGACAGCAAGTCTGACGAGACACACCTTAAATTACAACAAATACAACAGGAAGTACGAACTAAACTAGCGTCAATAAGCAACACACCATGTAATCGGAGCATGACAAATGAACAGGTGAAGGACATAAAATATAATGGCACGGGTGACTTCCCGATGGAATTTATTAAAGAATTGAATGAAATATTCAGAGAACATTATCAAGATGCTGGAAATATCAAGTGGATAGCAAGACATCTTGAAGGAGAGGCAGCAGTATGGTGGAGGTTAGTAAAAGATAGCATTAACAGTTTCGTGGATTTTACTGACGCATTTATAAATAAATATTGGAATGACGTCATTCAAGAGAGAGTAGGCAATGAACTGGAATTCGGAAGGTATCACGCAGAGAATGGAATGAACATGATCCAATACTTAGAGCGTAAACTGTTAGAAAACTTCGACAATTAATTCCGCCAATACCTGATAAGTATTTAATTAGGAAAATTACTAAACATTATCCGCATGACATACAAGTCGCGATAATTACTCGTGGTATAGTGACAATCAATGAATTCGAGCAGGTCTTATTAGAATTTATAAGTCTGAGAATTGACACAAGGGAGGCGAGCCGAGGGTATTATGACAGGAGGCGAGATCGTAAACCATGGACGAGGGGTGAAGAGGATAGAGAGCGACCAGCTGAGCACGGACGCGCTAATGAAACTGAAAGTAAGCCAGTTACTTTACTCTACCCCAAACGAACAAACAGGTTTAAAAATGAGAACGAACCTATTCCATCGACCAGCGGTGCGAACGGTAACAAAGTTAATACCGTTATGCCAAAAAACTAGCTAAGTTCTGTAAATATGAAGTAGACTTAAGTAATATTAGTAAATATATTAACACTATTTTTATAGAGTTAGAAGATGATTTAATGGATAATGATAATTTCAACCTAATATATAAAGTTAAGAAATGTCCGGAAGTCAGAGTCACGTTGAATGGATTGTCTACATGTGCTTTATTAGACACAGGAAGCCAAGTAAACGCCGTCTCAGAACAGTGGTTTAAAGACAATAAAAAGGAATTGGGTGATCTAGCAATGTTAAGAATGTCGAATACCGTAATTAAGGGTGCAACCGGTAGTAAGTCACAAAGGGTCACACAACAAATCCTTTAACTGTTCAAATCGAAAGTTTAAGAGTCGATAGTGTCTTCGTAGTTGTCCCAGAATTAATAAAAGATTGTATATTAGGCATAGGGTTATTGGAAGAAAATGGGTGCGTGATCGACCTGAACGACAAACGATTAATAATTCAGGGAGATCAAAACCAGGAAGAAACTTCAGCAGAGATAATACTAATAGAACTCTCATATACCGATGAAGATATCAAAGAATCGAGTGGACAAGGAAAGGATTGATTAGGTGGGTATCGCTTAACAACAGAGGATATTGCCGCTGCACCGGATAAGATTAGAGCCATTCAGGAATTTCGGATGAGCAATGACCCATTATTACACACACGAACACTGACATTACATAGATACTAAACAGATTGTAATAGCACACAAACGTTCCCATATGTAATAAGTGTAAGATTAGAATAGTGCTGTAATAAATAGGATAATCATTGTTAATTACAAAATTGTATAAGAATTACAAAAGATATTAGCGTAGTTATTATGAATGTACTACATTGTAAGAGTAAGTTAAGGGAAGTAGAACATAAACAAATGTTAAGGCGAAATGTTATTGTAACATATGTTGAGATGAAAGTAAAAGTGGAGCAGAATATTTTAAAAGTAGCTGTTTGACCAGTTTGTCAAGGGTGGGACGGAGAGTCTGTTTGTAAACAAACCTTGAAATGCCGTTGACACTTAGGGTACAACAACAGATCGTAAACTAACTAATATTACAATGTTGTGTTAAATGAATTAGAAGTAATTAATATAATGTGATGTATAAACAAATCTAGATTGTAGCAAAGGTTAAACAAATTATTGCTAGTAATATAAAAATTAGCAGGGGATTAGGGACGCATCAATAGAATCAATTCCAAATTTTATTAAAAATTTGATATAATTCTATCGGGGGACGATATCGCGGAAAATTGCATTCTCAACAATTTTATGGGGACAAAGTCATATGATACCCAGGGAGAGATATAAATTTAAAGAAAGCGGTGATTTTTCAAAGTAAGGTAACATTAAAATATGTAGTAGGGAGCGGCAGATATTCATACAGACGACCTTGCGTTGACGCCTGTAAGTCGGCTAAAAAATATGAATAGTCGCGTACCGGACGGACCGTCATAAAACTGTATTGTTTGCTAGGGTGTAAGAAACATTCACCAAGAGTAGAGGGAAAGTGAGTGTTCGAAAACACTTCCGGGTTCCGAACGAAAACACTACCGGGTTCCAGTTCATGACGTCATAGAGGCACTGGCAGCTGGTGTCCGAGCTGTCCATGTGACGTCACTGTTTTGTGTGTGTGTGTGTATGTGTGTGTATGTGTGACTGAAACACTACCGTGTTCCAGTTCATGACGTCATACAGAGGCTCAAGTCGCTGGCGTCCGCATGGCTAAAACCTGTTTCAAGACGTCACGAAGGCCGTGGTTTCTGCATGTTCAAAATTTGGTAGCCGAAAACAATGTGTAGCGGATGGGGGTACCCGGAATTCGGCGGTTGCCCGGACGCGCAGAGGCTATGTCATCGGGTACCGTTACTCGAAATTTTGGGGGTATCGGGTACCGTTACCCGAAATGTTTAAATCAACGGATGGGGGTATCCGAAATTTGTGGGTACGCCCTAACCGGGTTCCAGTTCATGACAGAGGCCCTGGCAGCTGGTGTCCGAATGTTAAAACACTTCCGCGTTCTGGTTTATTTTGATGTAACAAAATAATCGTTCTCTCTCGAAATTTTTTTAATGTCAGAATTTTGGTACCCTAAATGATTAAAACAACGGATGGGGGTACCCGAAATTTGTGGGTACGCCCACATGACGACGACGTAGAGGGCGTGATGTCTGAAATGTTTAAATCAACGGATGGGGGTACCCGAAATTTTCGGTGTCTGAAATTTAGTACCCGAAATGTTTAAATCAACGGATGGGGTTACCCGAAATTTTTGGTGTCCGAAATTTTAACACCGGAATGTACGACCACATGACGCATGTGTTCAACTGTAACAATGGTATGTCATTGGATATTAATTTTTACATAAAAATAAATTACGGCCCCTCCGGGATTTGAACCCGGGACCTCCGGTACACCAAACCGGCGTGCATCCACTACACCAAGGGGCCGTTATCGCTTAACTGTAATTATTTCTGTACTTATACTTCTCATCTCTTACTTGTAACCATGAGGTGGACGAGTGATATCTACTGTCGTCCTATGTGTAAAATCATAAAAGCACAATATAAGTTTATTTATTATTAAATAAATAAACATTTCGTTATACTTTTATTTTTTTACCTCTCATCCTCTTCCTAGCAGCCTGAGGGAGGCGAATGAGAGCCTGCTACGCTTTTTTTAACGTGGTTTCCCCAACTTTACAGATTCGTAAAGCAGGCCTACTCCACGTTATCTATCGCTGTACTATTGACTAGTACAGTGGTAGATAATAATAAAGATACATTATGCAATGCTAAGCCAATGTGTAAAAGCAGTACATATTTTTTTATTTACTTTTTTATTTATTTTTTTTTATTTTTTTAATCGGGTGAATATGTTGTTCATACATGATGCGTATTCACATTTGCTGTACCGTAATGAGTAATTTTCACACCCATACTGGTTCTTGACGAGTTTACAGGTATATCTACCGTGCCAGTGACCCGTCTCGAACTACCAGGACTACGTTTATGAGTATTTCTACCGCGACAGTGACGTAGTCAAGGTTAACACTCACGCACACACTACGGTACCTAATTCTACGTTTATGGACATTTCTGTCACGTAGCATTCACACTAACACCATGATGAAAACATGTTCACAACCGACTATATTTTATTTCGTTGCCGCAACCATTCTGCATAAAACAAAGCTTTGCGTAATGCACAGTGTAAGGGGGGAGTGGTAACGGGTTGACGATGAGGAACAGGACATTGTATGATGGGTACAAAGGATCTAGGAACTACAGGTGCTTGAATATCGTTTAAGTCAATCACCTCACCATGGTGATACAACTGTCGTAAGAAATTTGCCTTCTCAAACCCTTTTGTATAGACAACAGGATAATCTGAAAAAATGTCTGCAACGATGCGTACCATATTCTTGTACGGTACATTACCATCGTTCCATCGTATCCTGTGATAATGTGTTTCCAACCAGTCATTGATTTTTCGGAATTTCTGGTGCAGTCGTGCACTTTCGTATGGTGGAGCGAACAACACGATAACAAAACGTCCGGTTATTATATCAACTGTAACGAACTCTTTGATTACATATTCATTTTTGTCACCGCGAAACGCTTCAAACTCAGCAATAACCGTCCTATTCAAGTTCATTTTTCCGAGTGACACATGTCCGCATCGAGTACGTTAATTTTTTCAAATTCCCCCTCTACTTTTCCTTCCAATACCAGTTCATCGTAAAGACGATCAAATGTTAGCTGTTGGTCATGACGACTGCTTTCCAATCGAAAAAACGATGGGAAAAGAAGGATGGTGGTACATAACACCCCTTGGCTACTACCTGATTAATGTACGACTTGAAATGATCTTGATCATAAAACAAGCGAACAAGATATTTCTTTAGTACTGTTAATAAACAACCAAAACGGATCCACTCGGGTTCTGTGAAAACAAATTTTTCGGTCTTACTACCTTTAATCCGAACAAACGTTTTCCCAAAGTTACGACTGATCATCACACTCTTCTTCTTTTCACGGTTTTCACCTTCTTCGTACAATAACATACTGGATAGTAACTGTTCACGAAAGATCAACAAGTAATTCCACTCAGAAAAGTCAAGTAATATACGTTTCTTTTTTCCGTTTGTAAACAAAACACCCGGTTCATAGTTGAGTTCTTTATACAGTCCGACGGTAACGAACTTAGAGTACGAGTTGATTGGATATGCAAGAGACAAGTAAACGTTATACTCACAATGGCTGCTGCTGCTGCTGCTGTCACAGTCACCTTCCATCGTTGAAAAGGACTGAGGTTGTTGTTATGTAGAGATCGCTAATACCTATCTTTATAAACTAGTAGAGGGGAGAACAAGTTTTTTTATGACAAACGATGAACAGTATTCGACAACGCTGTGTACTGTACTATCCTATCGTGTATAATCAAAGCGTAAGCGGTGGTTTTATCTGGAAAATTGTTACTGGATTCAAATTCTAAACGCACATCAACGGCAGACGACTTGATTGGTTCTTCTTGTCTGGAACAATCGATGACAAACAACGGTGCTTTCGTTATAAATTCATTAGGTGTCAAAAGAGGCGCTCTGTTGCGACGGTCGTAGTATGATGTTTGGAAACGTGTATACATGTCGTAGAACAGGGCGTAACGTTTTTTATCGATATCCTGGTTCAGGTTATCGTACGGATAGTATTTATCGTTCAGAAAAAGCTTGACATTCGTTAAATTGCAGTGATCAAATTCCGACGCGTTTTTCGCTATATTGTTCTTCCTATCCGTCTGAAATATTAATATTACATACCGAGGTTTTTCCAACTGTGACGATGTCTTCAAGGTCCACGAATGTCGATTTGTCGTCGGTAGAACGGGATACTCGTGCAATTCCCAACTGCGGAACGGCATCACTAGTTCATGATCCTCCTCGATGTGCTCCAATAGCGGTATTCGGTACTTGTTTGACACGCGCACATAGGGCATCTTCCAGTGTACTTTGTTTATTACGAGATTACCGTTTGCAGTTGCACCCGATTCTTTTAGCACCATTGCGTTCTGATCGGTAGAGGTACGCAACAGAATCAATTCTTGCTTAACGTTCAGCATGATGCGTGTATAGTCTTCGTTGAAACCGAGTAGCATTTTCAACGGAAGACAAAACGTAAAATCACCGGTACTCTCGTGTACTGTCAACGACTCGTCGGTTGTCGTCACCCATCCTGCATTGATTAGATGCTTTCTTTCATGCTCATTGCTCGATAGTAACAATTTCACAGTGCTCGTAATTCCAACGTTTTTTGTACGATCCACTTCCACACCGCACACTTCGTAACGGATCTCCTCAAACAAGAAAGCCATTGCATTGTTGATTAATTTCACGTTCAACGCTGTGTCGGTAGCATTAACCTTGGTCAATGTTCCTTCGATGTACAGAAAACTCTCCGCCGGTAAAGTGAAAACATCCTGTTGTTGGATGGGTATACGTATTTCATCGTTGTTACCGTATCGGGTGGAAGCATACGGTGCGTGCGTACGATATTCGAACTCAACGATTCTGTTATCGAAAGCCGCTCCTCGTTCGATAGCTAGAATTTCACCCGACATTATTTTAATCGTATAATTTGAATCCAAGTGAAAGTAAGAAACGCTTGTTCCTTGATGTCAATCGCTTCAACGTTGAACACCGACTACCATGTTTCTTTCGTACACACTCCCTTTTTACAGGTGACGTTTGTCCGAAATACAATCCCATATTTTCAGATGCAGTCGTATCGTGATAACTTCACCGCGAAAATCGACTAAATCCCCGTCCTGATCAACGAGAGACAAAATTATGTTGTCTACACGTTGTACGTTTACCGGTAAGTATATTACGTTTGTCGGTGTTTCAACTATTTTGAAACCTGGTGCCACGGTCGGATAAAACGAATGCAACGTGTGCTGGTCCTGGCCGTCCTTGTACGCACCCTGTACGATATTACTCCGTACGTGAACGGTGTTAACTTTGATTATGTCAACGGGTACGTTCGACTCGTGTGTTATATACGCTTCCAGCTGCTGATTCTCCTTGAATCCTAACATACTTGCAATGGTATTCGGTGTATGCGAAAAGTCGATGACATGCTTACAGTAAATTTCACACTTTAATGTGTTGTTGTTTGGACGTAAACTGATTGTTCTCTCGCCTAACTGTTTCTGCAGATACGTTTCGATATCACTGATTTCGTAGGTGCCGGTAGGCAACTTGATGACGGACCACTGATCCTTGGAAATTTTTACTGGAAATGCATTATTTTTTCCTTCAGTAACGTTTGGTATTGAATTATACGATGTAAAATCCAATAGTCCAACGTACCATTCACCGTATAACTCGAGAGGTGGGAAAAAGTTACACACGAGATTCGCAGCGTCGGTACCCGTCACGGTGACCGTTAGCGACGACATGCTGAAGTTTACTGATCAGAAGACGATAAAAAGTCTAAACATAAATGACCGCAGATGACCGTGTTAGGAGGTTGCTTCCGTTCATAGTTGTAACGAACGTCGGCTGTATCACCAAAATATTGCATCAGCTCGAGAGGTGGACGTAAATTACCGAACCCGTCAAAATAGTGTACTCGATTTCCACGCTTCTTGTAACATACCCAGTGGGTTCCCGGTCCGCTCTCGTCGTCCAAATTTACGATGACGCTTTCGTTCTTCCACGGCGCTGTATCCGGTAATGCGTTACGCATGTAAACACCTCTAAAATACGGTATGTTTAGCTTTTTTGCGTATACACGTAATTCATCTTCGGACAACGGGCGGAGCGGTATGTGAATTAGTTTTTTCGGTACGGACGTAGATACAATCCGGACGCAGTTCTCTTCTTTTTCCTAGCGGTTCGGACAGTTCTCTTCCTCCTCTTCTTCATCCCACCACCAGCACCACGACCACGACTACTCACATTCTTTTTATTTTTACGACGTCGACCGCTTCCTATTGCTGATTTTGCTTTCATGGCCGCTGCAACTGCTGTCGCATAAGCTCGTTCGCTGATACCCGAATCCAAAGCCTTTACCCGTCCCCACGCTTTTTCCGCGAGTTTACGATCTGCAATACGTCTACTTTCGTTGTCTTTGTATTGAGCGTAAGCGATATCGTGTTCGCGACAGGCTTCGTCTAGTTGATTGATTCCACGATCACCACGCGCTAATCTTTCTTCGAGTTTCGTGCCCGGTCCACAGAATCTGTAACCCGGCAGATGTAATTCGACAGGTAGTGCGTCCACCGCTCGATTGATAACTGACGAAACAACGGACGGTACAACGTTTTTAAGCACGTTTCCGACGCCCCACCCCTTTTTCCTCTTAACGTTGTTGTACATCGTAAACCGATCTCCAGTCTTTCTCTTCTATGTTTTTATCGTATTCATCTATTAACCTTCTTATTTCCTTCGTGTCGAGTGTCCACTCGTCTTCTGAACTACGTGGCTTAGACAATTTCAATAAGTAGTAATCCAGTTGATACTGAAATGTTTTAACGACTTTATACATCTCGCTCTTTACGTATCGTCTCACGTCATTTAATTGTTGTAAGTTAACAGCATCGCTCTCCGCAAAACCATCCGCTACGTCTGTTATTCTCTTTTCCGCTGCTTTGAAAACACCATCTTCGCCCAAGCTAACGGTGTTCTGCAACATGTATTTTACGTTAACCGCGTCATCTCCAAAAATCGGTGAACTCACTCCCGACAACCAGCTCTGCCCAAACAAATAGCTGTTCGATACTTTTTTAATGACGTTCGAGTCTACGTAGTTTTTGTTAACCGCATCGGTCGCTTGTTCCGGACTTCGAACGTTGATTACCCATCGATCTCGTGCATCGATGACCTCACCTCTCTCTTGACTCGAGTGTTGTATACAGTTGTCATCAACGTAATATTTGTTGACTACGTCTTTAACGTCTACAGGAGTATCAACATTTTTCAATCTACACCCTTTAACGTCCACGCTTTTACGTTCATCATCGAGTAGCAGACAATGTGTTTGCATATAACTCAGGGATACAGCATCCTTTGCTGCATCCGGTTCGTTCAGATTGCGGATCTTTTTGTTTTCAACATCTATATGCCCATCATTCGTAATCTTAAATCCTACAGTATCGCGTAATTGTCTTTTTGTTTCTCGTCGCACGCTCACGGCGCTTTGATGTCTCCCGAACTTGTCCACAACCATTGTACGACTGCACGCTACAAATGATGTGCTAACCGTTTTAAGTAACGACACTGTGGTGACCATCGCGTGTGTAACACAATCGGATCGTCACCCTCTTTCCAACGAAAGATTTCTATACCGCAAAATGAACATCGAAACCTGTCAATTTCATTTGTGTAATGAAAGCCTGCGGCAACCATAGCGGTTGGACTGATGAAATGCACAGGCCATGATGTAAAGGTTTTCAGTCTTTCGTTTTCGACTTCAAAGTCAGGTGTCAAATCTAACCCGCACATGTTGACAGTGTTGACGTCAATGAGTTGTTACACCGACGTTCATAAAATTTATACGATAATGTTGGCTTCACGTAATTCCTCCAAAACGGAGATGATTTCGTTGTCGTGTCCGGTGTGACCGGCGCGTTTTGAACTTACCAGCAGTCTCAACCGTTCAACCAGTTTGTTGGGATCGTTCCAGTGTACGTAATCGATACCACGTCCGCTGCGCGGTGGGAACAATCGGGCGATTATCTCTCTGTACTTTACACCTTTGTTTGTATTTATTTTAGCACCGGGTAAATGATAATGTTTATGTGCGTTAGTGTCCAACAGTATAGATTTGTACGCTGCTAAATCGTTTTCATCATAGACGCTCTTGTTGGGTTCTTTCATAAACATAAGTTCGTAGAGACCCGGTGTACCCCTGTATCGTTTTCCAGCTATGTAGAAGCTGTCGTCTTGATTGATCTCCAACACCGAATTTCCCACCATCCATTTGTCTGCAACGTTACGGATACCGTACGTATGATCCATCTTTTTTTCTCGATCATCAGATAAAGCGAGTAGTAAGTATTTCCTCGCGAGCGGACCTTCGACAGACTGTTCAACGTATTCTTGTGCTTCGTGTCGACCTTCGGGTGTTGCTAAAAACTCTTCAAGAGTCACGTTCGATGTTTCGACATCAGGAGTTTGTGCCAACTCTTCCGTTCTAAGGAATCGAGGTTGTGATGGTGGTGGTGTCATCTCGACAGCTGTCTTCGTATCTTCATCTTCAACATTTATTTTTTTAATTTTATCACCGGAGACATTCAACTTTTCCGAAATCTGGGTTAACGGTTCCAAAAGAGGTTTGTACTTTCTCGTTAACGCTTCATCGCTCTCTCTGATGTCATGTTTCAACGCGCGATACTTTTGTCTTATGTTATCGCTAATTGCATCGATTTCATGTGTCAATTGCTTGTCATCCATCTTGACACTGATGACTTTCTCGCACAAACTATTCTATTTATGTATAAAACGATCGAAACCCACTCTGTATCTACCCGCGTTTATCGGTGAGTCCTTGTTGATGACTATGAATCCGTAACGATCCTTCCACGCTTCGGCGCACATCGCTTTGAACTCTTCGTATTTCATATCTGTGTTAACGTGATCGTTGTAAACGTGACGTAAATTGAGATCATCTTGTCTGAAAAAAACCAAGAAATTGGCATTATCACGCACCAGTTGCTTTGGCACCAGACTGTACGTCTGACAAAGGTACAAAGTGTCCACACCGCTATGCCGTCCCATAGCGAAATATTTTCGTATGTTATTCTGCCGTTCACATACCACATCATCGAACAACATGATTGAATTAGATACAATTTCGTGCGGAGGTGGTACTTCATCGTTTTCACTGTATGTGAAGTACATCATTCCTTCGTCAGCGAGAGCATTAAAAACGTCTTCCAACATACGATATTTTGGTTGAAATAACGATTTGGAGAACACGTACAGGTTCTGAAATCGCAGTCCGTTTGAATCGAATAACATGTTAAAGGCAACATTTGACTTCCCGCTACATGACCCGCCGCACACGATACATCGAACTGTGTTTGGAAACAGTGGACTGTGTTTATTATATGCAACTTCACCGTTGTACTTAGCAGAGTCTACGTTCTTAACATTTAACTTTAACGATTGTTGTTCAATCTTCATCTTAACTCGTTTACGTTCGGTTAAATACTGTGGTAATGTTATTATATCAGATCTTTTTTATGTATCCACGAATCGTGTTTACCGTCAAAGCCGAGCCAGCGCACTCGCACGCGATCACCTTTACGTTGTAATATTTTTTCAACGAGATACACATCACCAACGCTGGTTTTACTCAATTCTTGTTCATAAAACCCACCTTCCACAACGTCACCCGTGTGATCTTTCAACAAGTACGTAACCGGTACGGTTGGCTGAACTCTGTGCACTGTATATATCTCGTTCGTCCAGTTTGGTGTATAACCTTTAGCGAATGTGATTTTGTATTTACTGATACGCACTCGATCGCCTATTTTAAACTTATGTTTCTTGCTCACTTTCCGCGGTACGATATTTTTTCTTATTCGTTCCAACACAATTTGCTCGTTGCTCTTGTCGACTTGTCGCGGCTTCATCTCTATAGTTCTATGCACTCTGTCGTTGTATTCCATCACCAGTTTAGGCAAAAGCGACAACCACCGATAATGGCCTTGCTCGCTGAACGCGCGGTACATGTTCGTTTTCAACGTACGATTAAATCGCTCTACGATGGACGCTTTCTTCTCGCTATACGTTGAATAGTGTTTGACGTTGAATCTCTTTAGTAAAGCTTGTACGGTAGTGTTAAAGTACTCTTTCCCCTTATCCGTTTGCAGGTATTTCATTTTATTTTTTACAATTATTGGTTCGAGAGCATGTGCTACTTCAACACCCGATTTAGTTTTTAAGGGAATCGCATATGCATACTTGCTAAATGCGTTTATTACCGTCATTAGATATTTGTACCCCTTGTTCAACTTGGCATGCGGTATCATTTCCACCAAATCCGCTTGGTAGAGATCGTGTAACCCCTTCACCTCCACCGCACGTCTGGGAAAGTTCCTTCTCACCGGTCTGTGCAATTCCTTTGCAATAGTTTTGCGTACGTTTTCCATATCGCCACCCGAAACGCGAATCGCAAAATTTTGGTACGAGATATACCGTTACGTTTTCACTGAACCTCACCGACTTCATCGTCGTTACTGACAGTGTGTTGCTCCTGCAAGCGAGTCTTATATCAACGTATATCGAACGCATAATTTATAACGGATTTTCTCGCTTGCTGAATTATGTCGCGTCTGGGTTGACAGAGTTTATAATGACCGTACGCCAGTGTTGTTTCACCGTCATCCAAGACATATCGTTTGTCATCGTATGGTGACAGCGATAATTTTGTAAGCTTTCTTGTGTATATGTTATGTTTTTCGCTTTGGATAGTCTGCGCCGTAGTATAAGTTTGAGAAGTGGTCTTTACACATTGTTTATAAAGTTGATGTTTCAACTGTGTAGCTATCGCGGAACGTGGCACACCTTTCGCTACCTTTTTCTCTTTATCGTTTGCCGTAACGAATGAATAACATTTTGCGCGCAACCCGACAAATTCAAGTATCGGTATTCCATTTGTTTCGTCTTTAAAAGTACCCAACTTTTTCTTGTTTGTTTCACTATAGCACGGATGTGCCTTAGGGTACTCCGACGTGTCAAAGAGTTCGAGATGCTCCTCCATGTCTTTGTACACATCGTCGGTGCGAATGTCGTACAACAGAGAGTCAGTGTCCGTCATACATAGACGTGCACGTGACCCGTACGTATTCATCGTGAATCCGTAATGGAACCGATACATAATCAGCTTACTAATATCCAATACACTGAACCCAACGTACAAAGGTCGGTTCAGTGTAATGAATGTTTTTTTCATCGTGAGACCTACCAGGTCCTCGTTATAGATGAAAAAATGTTGTAGCCTGGGGTTAGCGGTTAGTTTGTGAAGTTTCTTCTCGTTTGGAACTAACTTGAAATCGATTCGCTTCCGTACGTTTTCCAACGATTTTCCGTACGGTGCGTTATTCATTAACTTAAAAAAGTCTTTTTCAAAGGTGTTTCTGGCTTCCTTTCGTCGCTCCGTATTAAAATCGATGAAAGGTTTCAACCATACGCACTGTGTGAATGCTAACACACGGTGAATCGCTTTCAACTCCATTCCTAGTTCGAGGTAGAGTTTCAATGTTCTGTAATGAACAATGTATTTTGTCTTGTCCTCGAGGGACGTTATCAGTTTCTCTACCTTACCGTTACTACACACAAAGTCTTTTAACAGCTTCATGCGATAGCAGTACGGTGAAAGCATACTGTCCGTAATAGTACGCTTTTCAGGTGCTAAAGGGTAGTCACTGTGTAAGTCGTGTAGGTAATGTGGATACCCCAGATCGACTTCCAGGATATAACCGGTGTCACCATCGTCGCGTAACGCGTGCACGTTCAACGTATCGATCACTGTACGTTCCAACCATCGAAAACCGGACAGTGGTAAAGGCTGTGTCATAGCCGTTCCGTACAGGTTGGTACAATCGAGGTAAAGTAAATAGTTGTGCGGCTTGCTTGCGTCATAATCGGGAATGTACGGGTTGTTGGCTTTGGCGTACCTATTAGAAATTGCTGCTAAGCCGCCACGGATACCTCTTAGGTAGTCGTCCGGTCGTGACCGACGACGCGCGTTGCGGTGGGTGGGGTGGGGTGGGGAGTGCGGTGTAGGAAGCCGACGTCCGTGACCGATGCGGTGCGGGGTGCGGGGTAAAGGTGTGGGATGGTGGTGCGGGGTAGGGAGATAGGTTCCAGCCGGTGTCCGTGACCGAGAGGTAGGCGAGGTGCGGAGTACAGGATGCCGGCGACCTTGGCCGAAGCGCGGTCGTTGAGTCGCCTCGCGCGGGATGTAGGGTGCGGGGTACGGGGGGCTGGGTTGTACGACCGGTCGTGACCGAAAGCAGATGGTGGCCCGAGACGACGCAGGGTGGGGTGCGGGGTGACCGTGACCGACGGACTCGAGTGTGGTGCGGGGTGGGGTGGGGTGGGGGTAAACCCGGTCGTTGCGGAGCGACAGACAAAGTAATTGAACAAAATATGTAGGCGAGGTGCGGGGTGGTGGCGAGGCTCTGGGTGCGGTGTGGGGGTGCGGGGTATAATGTCATCGTCCGGTCGTGACCGAAAGCAGATGGTGGCCCGTGACGACGCGGGGTGGGGTAGGAAGCAAAATTATAGCCGTTACCGTTGCGGTGGAGGTGCGGGGTAGGGTGTCGTGACCGAAGGAGATGACGCTTTAGAAGGAAGGAACGTGGTCGGGGGAAACAGAATAAATACGCCAGTGTTTCCCTGTGCAGTCATCAGTACTCGCCATGGAAGGAATCGTTGCGAACGCGAAGACAGTTGAAAATTTTTTACCAAAAAGAGACTTGTCAAGTCTTTCTTTAGGAGTAAAGTATCATATAATTCACATGAAATTTGTGAAAACGAAATTCGGGGAGTCAGTTGTGGTAGATTTGGAAGATACCGGAGCCTGTCCTCAGCCGGAGGATAAACTTTTCTATGTATACCTACCTAAAAGATGGTGTGACGTATTTACAGAGGAGCAATTGAAAGCTGTGAAGCCTTGTGTCCTATCACTATGCGTAACCTCACACACTACGCTGGCGAACGAGAAAGTGAGCGTGCAGTTGGATATTGATTATGTGAGTATGATATTTCAGTACCACTAATAATTACTTATACAGAAGTGGTTATGTATTAATTTTTTCTCTTTTTTTCCAGACCAAATAAACGAGAACAGGATTGATTTATTATAATAATAATAGTAATAATAACATTAATAGTAAAATGTTTTTAAATGATGAAGTAGACTTCTCTATTTTTTTGTCGTTTTTTAATGTTAACTATTCATTTTCAGAGAAAGAACAAGGTGTTGCTTGGATCTAATATTGTAGAAAAACTTTTAAACAGAGAAATAAATGGTAATAATAGATTATATTGTCAATGCAACATGATTAAATTCGATTATAATTTTAGAAATAATCGTAAGACACTGAGTAGATGGATATCAATACGAAACGAAAAGAATATTTACAAAATGAAAGTATTTATTCGTAATGAGTTTTTCAAACTCTTCAAAACATCAATTAGTTATTGTAACAACCATAATATTGAATATCTTCAAATAAAAGATTTGCTAATTGCTAAAACAAAGCTGGTTAATCAGATATACTATATGATGTATAATTTTACTGGTACAGCGTATACCTCGCTAGTAAAAAAATATGAGTGGTCAAGGCATGACTCTAGCGGATGTCCGCTTCGTAACCGTTGTCGCGTCTGTTGTTATCTAAGATATCAAAATGACTTTAATTCAGAATACATGTTTTTTTAATACCACACTAACTATCATTTGATGTGTCTACATTCTTTTGTATTTGATCAAGTATTATTAATTGTAGGAAATTATAATCTGTTTTTAATTATTAAAAAACGTATGTGGTTTATAACATAAAAAGATGAGATAAACAATCATTAAAGTGTTAATTAAATTTTTATGTGTAATTAAATTTTTTAAAAGATTTCTCTCATAGTTACAGAAACCTTGTTTCGATGTTATGTGTTTGTGCGAATGCGAGGGAGATGTATGTCGTTCACCACCATATGGTGACCACTGTAACATTCTGAGTGCTTGTGAGTGGAGAGAATTTACACTCTGAAGAACAATTGTTTTAAAAAATTATTTTGACGAAAAAATGTAATTGGTTAAGGCATAATTCCACTGGATGTGCGCTTTATAAGCGTTGTTACCACTGTTATTATCTAAAATACTAAAAAGAGTTGAATTCAAGGTTTTGGTGTACCATTTTACACATGTAGTTAACACCATATTAATAATCATTTGATGTGTGTCTACATTCAGTATGTTATTATTAATATATTACACATCAACATTGTAATATTGTATGTTATTAATTATTATTATTATTGTTAGACATATAAGGCTTGTTTTGGTTGTAGTAAATGTAATTATTATTTTGTTAATTATATGTGTGTGTGTGTATGTGTGTATATATACATATATATATATATATATATATAGAGAGAGAGAGAGAGAGAGAGAGAGAGAACCTTCAAGGCTGCAAAAGAGAGAGAAAGCGAGAGAGAAAAAAGATTATTTTGTATAATTATGTAAATATATATATATGTATATATATATATAGATAAAGTGTCTATTTTGTTTAGTTATGTATATAGAGAGAGGGCGTATGTTTTGCTCAATTATAATTGTCTTGTGAATATAGAACATGTGTGTGTAGAGAGAGAAAAAACTTATAGCTTATGATTTGATTGTAAAAGCTTTTGATATTATTAAAAATTATATATACATATAAACCATAACCTATGTTATTTTTATTATTATACCCCTTATACAAAACAATTATTCCTATCATACTTGAATAATCGCAAAAGCAGTAGAGATGTACGTCTCTCACATGGAATGTAACAGCAAAGAAACCGGTTTTTATAGTAGAGAAAGAGCGCTGCAAGTTACAACAGCTTGCCTGTGCCGGCTCAACCTCACACACACACACACACACACACACACACACACACACACACACACACACACACACACACACACACACACACACACACACACACACAGAGCTTTATAAAACACGGACGCCAGCTATCAGTTCCTCTTTGAATACATTAACGGAACGTGGTAGTGTTTCACACACACACCGCTTGTACCAGCTTAGATGCTGTTTGACTGGTTTACAGGAGAATCGTCACAGGAGTAAATATATTTATTCAGTTAACAATTTTAGTAACGCATGATAAGAATATATGTTTTCTAAACAGTATTCAAATCGATGCATCTGTTTTATATTAACACAATATAAACATTATAATAATACAATATCCGGTTTTGAGTACCGGAGGAACCGCGTCGGGATGTCATTAATCACCAAATTTCGGAACCCGTCAGGTACCTATTGTCCCAAATTTTAACCGATCAATTTCGCGTAACGGTTTCTCCTCCCCGTCCAGAGTTTAGACATACAGGACTTGTTTTAGGGTGTACCCCCCATCCGTTGATTTAAACATTTCGGGTGTCAAAATTCGGACACCAAAAATTTCGGGTAACCCCATCCGTTGATTTAAACATTTCGGGTACTACATTTCAGACACCAAAAATTTCGGGTACCCCCATCCGTTGATTTAAACATTTCAGACATCACGCCCTCTACGTCGTCGTCATGTGGGCGTACCCACAAATTTCGGGTACCCCCATCCGTTGTTTTAATCATTTAGGGTACCAAAATTCTGACATTAAAAAAATTTCGAGAGAGAACGATTATTTTGTTACATCAAAATAAACCAGAACGCGGAAGTGTTTTAACATTCGGACACCAGCTGCCAGGGCCTCTGTCATGAACTGGAACCCGGTTAGGGCGTACCCACAAATTTCGGGTACCCCCATCCGTTGATTTAAACATTTCGGGTAACGGTACCCGATACCCCCAAAATTTCGAGTAACGGTACCCGATGACATAGCCTCTGCGCGTCCGGGCAACCGCCGAATTCCGGGTACCCCCATCCGCTACACATTGTTTTCGGCTACCAAATTTTGAACATGCAGAAACCACGGCCTTCGTGACGTCTTGAAACAGGTTTTAGCCATGCGGACGCCAGCGACTTGAGCCTCTGTATGACGTCATGAACTGGAACACGGTAGTGTTTCAGTCACACATACACACACATACATACACACACACAAAACAGTGACGTCACATGGACAGCTCGGACACCAGCTGCCAGTGCCTCTATGACGTCATGAACTGGAACCCGGTAGTGTTTTCGTTCGGAACCCGGAAGTGTTTTCGAACACTCACTTTCCCTCTACTACCAAGATTGTAAAAGTTAAGTGCATCTAACAATAGGCTCCGTTAGTTTAGAAAGAGAACGTAAAAAGCGAGATGAAGAGTGACGCGAAGTTTTTCTACCACGTGTTCACGCGCATTTAGTTGATGAATAACGGATAGCGTCATTTTTTACGCGGGTCGTTTCGATAGACAGATTGGGTAGATTTGAATTTAGCGGTAAGTCAGACCAATAGGGGTGAATTTTGCCGATAGTGGGTGAGGGTAGTTTGTAGCGAAGTATAAAAAATACGTAGAGTAAGAAGTTAAGTTAGTCAACGGAGAGATTACAGCTATTAGACTCGTAACATTATTTTAGTCTACGGGAAGATCACAACACTAAGACTTGTATTAATTGTAATAAACATTTGTCAGTAATTTAAATAAGTATATTTCAATCGCCACGTAAATCAGTTACGGTAACGCGATAGTAATCTGTGCGGAAATTACGAATCGTAAACACTTAATAAATGTTAATAAGAAGGATTCTAGTGTAACTAAGGAAGATCAAAGTAAAACCGAGTAATATATCTAAGTATTAATTAATACAATATCAACCGTTAAAAAGTCGAGTTACTTAGCGATTGTAAATGTGTCAAACTTCATTGTACAGGACTGGTGGTCGAATGCAGTTATCAATCCGGTGTTAGACGCACTTAGCTTTAATAAGGATATACTGTGTTTTTCTACAAGTGTATTAATATACAGCACCTGTGTAATTATCACTAAGTAAATTGAGTGAATGGTGTAATACTTGTGAAACCAGTGTAAATAGTGCGACCTGACAAGGATAACTATTCAACGGATAACTTCGGATCAGCAGCGTGGATGACATCGCATCGCAGAATAATTCAACAAACACGTAAATAACAACAATGAACAATCATTTTCATATTGCTTATTAATTTCAATTATATGTCAATCTTGTTTTGGTGACTCAATCAGTCTAAGAATCCATTGCTAAGAAATAAACACTAACAAATTTTATAGTAAATGATTGAAGTACTGAATTATAAATTTTGTAATATTTGAATGCAATCGTTATTAAAAACTGAATTAATAACAACCAAATTGTGTTTATTTATTACTGGCGCCCTGGGATAATTCTAAAGAGTCGGTACACGAAAGTAAGTGTGATACCTTATTGTTAAAATTTAATATGTTATAAATATTAATTTTGTCATTGAATAATTTAATTTGATAAACCCTTACTTTATACATGCTCGTAGGCCAAGTAGTGTGCAAACTAGTAACAAAATAGTAGTAATATAAGGCCTATATCTAAAAGTGTATTATATTCTGTCGCCCGGAACGCGGGACTATTGAGTCACTAATAGAATAGTAAAATAAGAATAAAATAGAATTAAGAATAACAATAATATAAGATATAGTTGTATGATTACGCGGAGTAAGAGTAGGAAAAACATAAACACCCAGAACAACACACACGGAGGGAACAATAACATGAATACAGAAACAACATCCCACGATAACGAAATGGAC
This sequence comes from Magicicada septendecula, assembly GCA_034769895.1. Classification (NCBI taxonomy): domain Eukaryota; kingdom Metazoa; phylum Arthropoda; class Insecta; order Hemiptera; family Cicadidae; genus Magicicada; species Magicicada septendecula. Next base: position 976,153,407 of record CM068367.1, on the reverse strand, counting down.
TTCGATATAAACAATCAGCTAGGAGATTCGCAGACGATCGCACATATTTCAATGGGGAATCAAGAACGATGAAAATGCAGAAACACAACAGATTACACAAGAAACACTAGTAGAGGTTAGAGAGAGACCGGTATATCAGACATTACCAGAGACAGACAAAGACAACGACATATGTACAATACTCCAACGACTATTACAACAAACACAACGAATTGAACAACAATCGAAAGAAACAAAAGAACAAGTGAGAGAAATAAAAGAACAAGCAAAAGAACAGGCGGAAAAAACAATACGACAGCTAGCACAACAAGCGACACAACACAAACAACAAATACAGCAAATATCAGAGCAGATACACAAACAACATATGGAACTAAGAAACGAAGTAATCGCGCAACTCAATCAAGAAAAAGCAAATAACCAAAAATTTCTCCAGGAGTTTAGAGTTGATATTGATAATAAGATCAAAGAAAATTGCGATAAGATTAATACCGAAATTAGTGCCAATACAAAACAACAAATTAAAGAACTTGATAAAAAATACAATAATAATTTTGAAATAATTATTGAAACAGTAAGTGTAAACAATCAAAGATGTGCAGATAACACGGCAGCTATAAATGAATTGAAGGTAGAAAAACTGAAAGAGTTGGAAACTAAAATTGACAGCAAGTCTGACGAGACACACCTTAAATTACAACAAATACAACAGGAAGTTCGAACTAAACTAGCGTCAATAAGCAACACACCATGTAATCGGAGCATGACAAATGAACAGGTGAAGGACATAAAATATAATGGCACGGGTGACTTCCCGATGGAATTTATTAAAGAATTGAATGAAATATTCAGAGAACATTATCAAGATGCTGGAAATATCAAGTGGATAGCAAGACATCTTGAAGGAGAGGCAGCAGTATGGTGGAGGTTAGTAAAAGATAGCATTAACAGTTTCGTGGATTTTACTGACGCATTTATAAATAAATATTGGAATGACGTCATTCAAGAGAGAGTAGGCAATGAACTGGAATTCGGAAGGTATCACGCAGAGAATGGAATGAACATGATCCAATACTTAGAGCGTAAACTGTTAGAAAACTTCGACAATTAATTCCGCCAATACCTGATAAGTATTTAATTAGGAAAATTACTAAACATTATCCGCATGACATACAAGTCGCGATAATTACTCGTGGTATAGTGACAATCAATGAATTCGAGCAGGTCTTATTAGAATTTATAAGTCTGAGAATTGACACAAGGGAGGCGAGCCGAGGGTATTATGACAGGAGGCGAGATCGTAAACCATGGACGAGGGGTGAAGAGGATAGAGAGCGACCAGCTGAGCACGGACGCGCTAATGAAACTGAAAGTAAGCCAGTTACTTTACTCTACCCCAAACGAACAAACAGGTTTAAAAATGAGAACGAACCTATTCCATCGACCAGCGGTGCGAACGGTAACAAAGTTAATACCGTTATGCCAAAAAACTAGCTAAGTTCTGTAAATATGAAGTAGACTTAAGTAATATTAGTAAATATATTAACACTATTTTTATAGAGTTAGAAGATGATTTAATGGATAATGATAATTTCAACCTAATATATAAAGTTAAGAAATGTCCGGAAGTCAGAGTCACGTTGAATGGATTGTCTACATGTGCTTTATTAGACACAGGAAGCCAAGTAAACGCCGTCTCAGAACAGTGGTTTAAAGACAATAAAAAGGAATTGGGTGATCTAGCAATGTTAAGAATGTCGAATACCGTAATTAAGGGTGCAACCGGTAGTAAGTCACAAAGGGTCACACAACAAATCCTTTAACTGTTCAAATCGAAAGTTTAAGAGTCGATAGTGTCTTCGTAGTTGTCCCAGAATTAATAAAAGATTGTATATTAGGCATAGGGTTATTGGAAGAAAATGGGTGCGTGATCGACCTGAACGACAAACGATTAATAATTCAGGGAGATCAAAACCAGGAAGAAACTTCAGCAGAGATAATACTAATAGAACTCTCATATACCGACGAAGATATCAAAGAATCGAGTGGACAAGGAAAGGATTGATTAGGTGGGTATCGCTTAACAACAGAGGATATTGCCGCTGCACCGGATAAGATTAGAGCCATTCAGGAATTTCGGATGAGCAATGACCCATTATTACACACACGAACACTGACATTACATAGATACTAAACAGATTGTAATAGCACACAAACGTTCCCATATGTAATAAGTGTAAGATTAGAATAGTGCTGTAATAAATAGGATAATCATTGTTAATTACAAAATTGTATAAGAATTACAAAAGATATTAGCGTAGTTATTATGAATGTACTACATTGTAAGAGTAAGTTAAGGGAAGTAGAACATAAACAAATGTTAAGGCGAAATGTTATTGTAACATATGTTGAGATGAAAGTAAAAGTGGAGCAGAATATTTTAAAAGTAGCTGTTTGACCAGTTTGTCAAGGGTGGGACGGAGAGTCTGTTTGTAAACAAACCTTGAAATGCCGTTGACACTTAGGGTACAACAACAGATCGTAAACTAACTAATATTACAATGTTGTGTTAAATGAATTAGAAGTAATTAATATAATGTGATGTATAAACAAATCTAGATTGTAGCAAAGGTTAAACAAATTATTGCTAGTAATATAAAAATTAGCAGGGGATTAGGGACGCATCAATAGAATCAATTCCAAATTTTATTAAAAATTTGATATAATTCTATCGGGGGACGATATCGCGGAAAATTGCATTCTCAACAATTTTATGGGGACAAAGTCATATGATACCCAGGGAGAGATATAAATTTAAAGAAAGCGGTGATTTTTCAAAGTAAGGTAACATTAAAATATGTAGTAGGGAGCGGCAGATATTCATACAGACGACCTTGCGTTGACGCCTGTAAGTCGGCTAAAAAATATGAATAGTCACGTACCGGACGGACCGTCATAAAACTGTATTGTTTGCTAGGGTGTAAGAAACATTCACCAAGATTGTAAAAGTTAAGTGCATCTAACAATAGGCTCCGTTAGTTTAGAAAGAGAACGTAAAAAGCGAGATGAAGGGTGACGCGAAGTTTTTCTACCACGTGTTCACGCGCATTTAGTTGATGAATAACGGATAGCGTCATTTTTTACGCGGGTCGTTTCGATAGACAGATTGGGTAGATTTGAATTTAGCGGTAAGTCAGACCAATAGGGGTGAATTTTGCCGATAGTGGGTGAGGGTAGTTTGTAGCGAAGTATAAAAAATACGTAGAGTAAGAAGTTAAGTTAGTCAACGGAGAGATTACAGCTATTAGACTCGTAACATTATTTTAGTCTACGGGAAGATCACAACACTAAGACTTGTATTAATTGTAATAAACATTTGTCAGTAATTTAAATAAGTATATTTCAATCGCCACGTAAATCAGTTACGGTAACGCGATAGTAATCTGTGCGGAAATTACGAATCGTAAACACTTAATAAATGTTAATAAGAAGGATTCTAGTGTAACTAAGGAAGATCAAAGTAAAACCGAGTAATATATCTAAGTATTAATTAATACAATATCAACCGTTAAAAAGTCGAGTTACTTAGCGATTGTAAATGTGTCAAACTTCATTGTACAGGACTGGTGGTCGAATGCAGTTATCAATCCGGTGTTAGACGCACTTAGCTTTAATAAGGATATACTGTGTTTTTCTACAAGTGTATTAATATACAGCACCTGTGTAATTATCACTAAGTAAATTGAGTGAATGGTGTAATACTTGTGAAACCAGTGTAAATAGTGCGACCTGACAAGGATAACTATTCAACGGATAACTTCGGATCAGCAGCGTGGATGACATCGCATCGCAGAATAATTCAACAAACACGTAAATAACAACAATGAACAATCATTTTCATATTGCTTATTAATTTCAATTATATGTCAATCTTGTTTTGGTGACTCAATCAGTCTAAGAATCCATTGCTAAGAAATAAACACTAACAAATTTTATAGTAAATGATTGAAGTACTGAATTATAAATTTTGTAATATTTGAATGCAATCGTTATTAAAAACTGAATTAATAACAACCAAATTGTGTTTATTTATTACTGGCGCCCTGGGATAATTCTAAAGAGTCGGTACACGAAAGTAAGTGTGATACCTTATTGTTAAAATTTAATATGTGATAAATATTAATTTTGTCATTGAATAATTTAATTTGATAAACCCTTACTTTATACATGCTCGTAGGCCAAGTAGTGTGCAAACTAGTAACAAAATAGTAGTAATATAAGGCCTATATCTAAAAGTGTATTATATTCTGTCGCCCGGAACGCGGGACTATTGAGTCACTAATAGAATAGTAAAATAAGAATAAAATAGAATTAAGAATAACAATAATATAAGATATAGTTGTATGATTACGCGGAGTAAGAGTAGGAAAAACATAAACACCCAGAACAACACACACGGAGGGAACAATAACATGAATACAGAAACGACATCCCACGATAACGAAATGGACTTCGATATAAACAATCAGCTAGGAGATTCGCAGACGATCGCACATATTTCAATGGGGAATCAAGAACGATGAAAATGCAGAAACACAACAGATTACACAAGAAACACTAGTAGAGGTTAGAGAGAGACCGGTATATCAGACATTACCAGAGACAGACAAAGACAACGACATATGTACAATACTCCAACGACTATTACAACAAACACAACGAATTGAACAACAATCGAAAGAAACAAAAGAACAAGTGAGAGAAATAAAAGAACAAGCAAAAGAACAGGCGGAAAAAACAATACGACAGCTAGCACAACAAGCGACACAACACAAACAACAAATACAGCAAATATCAGAGCAGATACACAAACAACATATGGAACTAAGAAACGAAGTAATCGCGCAACTCAATCAAGAAAAAGCAAATAACCAAAAATTTCTCCAGGAGTTTAGAGTTGATATTGATAATAAGATCAAAGAAAATTGCGATAAGATTAATACCGAAATTAGTGCCAATACAAAACAACAAATTAAAGAACTTGATAAAAAATACAATAATAATTTTGAAATAATTATTGAAACAGTAAGTGTAAACAATCAAAGATGTGCAGATAACACGGCAGCTATAAATGAATTGAAGGTAGAAAAACTGAAAGAGTTGGAAACTAAAATTGACAGCAAGTCTGACGAGACACACCTTAAATTACAACAAATACAACAGGAAGTACGAACTAAACTAGCGTCAATAAGCAACACACCATGTAATCGGACCATGACAAATGAACAGGTGAAGGACATAAAATATAATGGCACGGGTGACTTCCCGATGGAATTTATTAAAGAATTGAATGAAATATTCACAGAACATTATCAAGATGCTGGAAATATCAAGTGGATAGCAAGACATCTTGAAGGAGAGGCAGCAGTATGGTGGAGGTTAGTAAAAGATAGCATTAACAGTTTCGTGGATTTTACTGACGCATTTATAAATAAATATTGGAATGACGTCATTCAAGAGAGAGTAGGCAATGAACTGGAATTCGGAAGGTATCACGCAGAGAATGGAATGAACATGATCCAATACTTAGAGCGTAAACTGTTAGAAAACTTCGACAATTAATTCCGCCAATACCTGATAAGTATTTAATTAGGAAAATTACTAAACATTATCCGCATGACATACAAGTCGCGATAATTACTCGTGGTATAGTGACAATCAATGAATTCGAGCAGGTCTTATTAGAATTTATAAGTCTGAGAATTGACACAAGGGAGGCGAGCCGAGGGTATTATGACAGGAGGCGAGATCGTAAACCATGGACGAGGGGTGAAGAGGATAGAGAGCGACCAGCTGAGCACGGACGCGCTAATGAAACTGAAAGTAAGCCAGTTACTTTACTCTACCCCAAACGAACAAACAGGTTTAAAAATGAGAACGAACCTATTCCATCGACCAGCGGTGCGAACGGTAACAAAGTTAATACCGTTATGCCAAAAAACTAGCTAAGTTCTGTAAATATGAAGTAGACTTAAGTAATATTAGTAAATATATTAACACTATTTTTATAGAGTTAGAAGATGATTTAATGGATAATGATAATTTCAACCTAATATATAAAGTTAAGAAATGTCCGGAAGTCAGAGTCACGTTGAATGGATTGTCTACATGTGCTTTATTAGACACAGGAAGCCAAGTAAACGCCGTCTCAGAACAGTGGTTTAAAGACAATAAAAAGGAATTGGGTGATCTAGCAATGTTAAGAATGTCGAATACCGTAATTAAGGGTGCAACCGGTAGTAAGTCACAAAGGGTCACACAACAAATCCTTTAACTGTTCAAATCGAAAGTTTAAGAGTCGATAGTGTCTTCGTAGTTGTCCCAGAATTAATAAAAGATTGTATATTAGGCATAGGGTTATTGGAAGAAAATGGGTGCGTGATCGACCTGAACGACAAACGATTAATAATTCAGGGAGATCAAAACCAGGAAGAAACTTCAGCAGAGATAATACTAATAGAACTCTCATATACCGATGAAGATATCAAAGAATCGAGTGGACAAGGAAAGGATTGATTAGGTGGGTATCGCTTAACAACAGAGGATATTGCCGCTGCACCGGATAAGATTAGAGCCATTCAGGAATTTCGGATGAGCAATGACCCATTATTACACACACGAACACTGACATTACATAGATACTAAACAGATTGTAATAGCACACAAACGTTCCCATATGTAATAAGTGTAAGATTAGAATAGTGCTGTAATAAATAGGATAATCATTGTTAATTACAAAATTGTATAAGAATTACAAAAGATATTAGCGTAGTTATTATGAATGTACTACATTGTAAGAGTAAGTTAAGGGAAGTAGAACATAAACAAATGTTAAGGCGAAATGTTATTGTAACATATGTTGAGATGAAAGTAAAAGTGGAGCAGAATATTTTAAAAGTAGCTGTTTGACCAGTTTGTCAAGGGTGGGACGGAGAGTCTGTTTGTAAACAAACCTTGAAATGCCGTTGACACTTAGGGTACAACAACAGATCGTAAACTAACTAATATTACAATGTTGTGTTAAATGAATTAGAAGTAATTAATATAATGTGATGTATAAACAAATCTAGATTGTAGCAAAGGTTAAACAAATTATTGCTAGTAATATAAAAATTAGCAGGGGATTAGGGACGCATCAATAGAATCAATTCCAAATTTTATTAAAAATTTGATATAATTCTATCGGGGGACGATATCGCGGAAAATTGCATTCTCAACAATTTTATGGGGACAAAGTCATATGATACCCAGGGAGAGATATAAATTTAAAGAAAGCGGTGATTTTTCAAAGTAAGGTAACATTAAAATATGTAGTAGGGAGCGGCAGATATTCATACAGACGACCTTGCGTTGACGCCTGTAAGTCGGCTAAAAAATATGAATAGTCACGTACCGGACGGACCGTCATAAAACTGTATTGTTTGCTAGGGTGTAAGAAACATTCACCAAGATTGTAAAAGTTAAGTGCATCTAACAATAGGCTCCGTTAGTTTAGAAAGAGAACGTAAAAAGCGAGATGAAGGGTGACGCGAAGTTTTTCTACCACGTGTTCACGCGCATTTAGTTGATGAATAACGGATAGCGTCATTTTTTACGCGGGTCGTTTCGATAGACAGATTGGGTAGATTTGAATTTAGCGGTAAGTCAGACCAATAGGGGTGAATTTTGCCGATAGTGGGTGAGGGTAGTTTGTAGCGAAGTATAAAAAATACGTAGAGTAAGAAGTTAAGTTAGTCAACGGAGAGATTACAGCTATTAGACTCGTAACATTATTTTAGTCTACGGGAAGATCACAACACTAAGACTTGTATTAATTGTAATAAACATTTGTCAGTAATTTAAATAAGTATATTTCAATCGCCACGTAAATCAGTTACGGTAACGCGATAGTAATCTGTGCGGAAATTACGAATCGTAAACACTTAATAAATGTTAATAAGAAGGATTCTAGTGTAACTAAGGAAGATCAAAGTAAAACCGAGTAATATATCTAAGTATTAATTAATACAATATCAACCGTTAAAAAGTCGAGTTACTTAGCGATTGTAAATGTGTCAAACTTCATTGTACAGGACTGGTGGTCGAATGCAGTTATCAATCCGGTGTTAGACGCACTTAGCTTTAATAAGGATATACTGTGTTTTTCTACAAGTGTATTAATATACAGCACCTGTGTAATTATCACTAAGTAAATTGAGTGAATGGTGTAATACTTGTGAAACCAGTGTAAATAGTGCGACCTGACAAGGATAACTATTCAACGGATAACTTCGCATCAGCAGCGTGGATGACATCGCATCGCAGAATAATTCAACAAACACGTAAATAACAACAATGAACAATCATTTTCATATTGCTTATTAATTTCAATTATATGTCAATCTTGTTTTGGTGACTCAATCAGTCTAAGAATCCATTGCTAAGAAATAAACACTAACAAATTTTATAGTAAATGATTGAAGTACTGAATTATAAATTTTGTAATATTTGAATGCAATCGTTATTAAAAACTGAATTAATAACAACCAAATTGTGTTTATTTATTACTGGCGCCCTGGGATAATTCTAAAGAGTCGGTACACGAAAGTAAGTGTGATACCTTATTGTTAAAATTTAATATGTGATAAATATTAATTTTGTCATTGAATAATTTAATTTGATAAACCCTTACTTTATACATGCTCGTAGGCCAAGTAGTGTGCAAACTAGTAACAAAATAGTAGTAATATAAGGCCTATATCTAAAAGTGTATTATATTCTGTCGCCCGGAACGCGGGACTATTGAGTCACTAATAGAATAGTAAAATAAGAATAAAATAGAATTAAGAATAACAATAATATAAGATATAGTTGTATGATTACGCGGAGTAAGAGTAGGAAAAACATAAACACCCAGAACAACACACACGGAGGGAACAATAACATGAATACAGAAACAACATCCCACGATAACGAAATGGACTTCGATATAAACAATCAGCTAGGAGATTCGCAGACGATCGCACATATTTCAATGGGGAATCAAGAACGATGAAAATGCAGAAACACAACAGATTACACAAGAAACACTAGTAGAGGTTAGAGAGAGACCGGTATATCAGACATTACCAGAGACAGACAAAGACAACGACATATGTACAATACTCCAACGACTATTACAACAAACACAACGAATTGAACAACAATCGAAAGAAACAAAAGAACAAGTGAGAGAAATAAAAGAACAAGCAAAAGAACAGGCGGAAAAAACAATACGACAGCTAGCACAACAAGCGACACAACACAAACAACAAATACAGCAAATATCAGAGCAGATACACAAACAACATATGGAACTAAGAAACGAAGTAATCGCGCAACTCAATCAAGAAAAAGCAAATAACCAAAAATTTCTCCAGGAGTTTAGAGTTGATATTGATAATAAGATCAAAGAAAATTGCGATAAGATTAATACCGAAATTAGTGCCAATACAAAACAACAAATTAAAGAACTTGATAAAAAATACAATAATAATTTTGAAATAATTATTGAAACAGTAAGTGTAAACAATCAAAGATGTGCAGATAACACGGCAGCTATAAATGAATTGAAGGTAGAAAAACTGAAAGAGTTGGAAACTAAAATTGACAGCAAGTCTGACGAGACACACCTTAAATTACAACAAATACAACAGGAAGTTCGAACTAAACTAGCGTCAATAAGCAACACACCATGTAATCGGAGCATGACAAATGAACAGGTGAAGGACATAAAATATAATGGCACGGGTGACTTCCCGATGGAATTTATTAAAGAATTGAATGAAATATTCACAGAACATTATCAAGATGCTGGAAATATCAAGTGGATAGCAAGACATCTTGAAGGAGAGGCAGCAGTATGGTGGAGGTTAGTAAAAGATAGCATTAACAGTTTCGTGGATTTTACTGACGCATTTATAAATAAATATTGGAATGACGTCATTCAAGAGAGAGTAGGCAATGAACTGGAATTCGGAAGGTATCACGCAGAGAATGGAATGAACATGATCCAATACTTAGAGCGTAAACTGTTAGAAAACTTCGACAATTAATTCCGCCAATACCTGATAAGTATTTAATTAGGAAAATTACTAAACATTATCCGCATGACATACAAGTCGCGATAATTACTCGTGGTATAGTGACAATCAATGAATTCGAGCAGGTCTTATTAGAATTTATAAGTCTGAGAATTGACACAAGGGAGGCGAGCCGAGGGTATTATGACAGGAGGCGAGATCGTAAACCATGGACGAGGGGTGAAGAGGATAGAGAGCGACCAGCTGAGCACGGACGCGCTAATGAAACTGAAAGTAAGCCAGTTACTTTACTCTACCCCAAACGAACAAACAGGTTTAAAAATGAGAACGAACCTATTCCATCGACCAGCGGTGCGAACGGTAACAAAGTTAATACCGTTATGCCAAAAAACTAGCTAAGTTCTGTAAATATGAAGTAGACTTAAGTAATATTAGTAAATATATTAACACTATTTTTATAGAGTTAGAAGATGATTTAATGGATAATGATAATTTCAACCTAATATATAAAGTTAAGAAATGTCCGGAAGTCAGAGTCACGTTGAATGGATTGTCTACATGTGCTTTATTAGACACAGGAAGCCAAGTAAACGCCGTCTCAGAACAGTGGTTTAAAGACAATAAAAAGGAATTGGGTGATCTAGCAATGTTAAGAATGTCGAATACCGTAATTAAGGGTGCAACCGGTAGTAAGTCACAAAGGGTCACACAACAAATCCTTTAACTGTTCAAATCGAAAGTTTAAGAGTCGATAGTGTCTTCGTAGTTGTCCCAGAATTAATAAAAGATTGTATATTAGGCATAGGGTTATTGGAAGAAAATGGGTGCGTGATCGACCTGAACGACAAACGATTAATAATTCAGGGAGATCAAAACCAGGAAGAAACTTCAGCAGAGATAATACTAATAGAACTCTCATATACCGATGAAGATATCAAAGAATCGAGTGGACAAGGAAAGGATTGATTAGGTGGGTATCGCTTAACAACAGAGGATATTGCCGCTGCACCGGATAAGATTAGAGCCATTCAGGAATTTCGGATGAGCAATGACCCATTATTACACACACGAACACTGACATTACATAGATACTAAACAGATTGTAATAGCACACAAACGTTCCCATATGTAATAAGTGTAAGATTAGAATAGTGCTGTAATAAATAGGATAATCATTGTTAATTACAAAATTGTATAAGAATTACAAAAGATATTAGCGTAGTTATTATGAATGTACTACATTGTAAGAGTAAGTTAAGGGAAGTAGAACATAAACAAATGTTAAGGCGAAATGTTATTGTAACATATGTTGAGATGAAAGTAAAAGTGGAGCAGAATATTTTAAAAGTAGCTGTTTGACCAGTTTGTCAAGGGTGGGACGGAGAGTCTGTTTGTAAACAAACCTTGAAATGCCGTTGACACTTAGGGTACAACAACAGATCGTAAACTAACTAATATTACAATGTTGTGTTAAATGAATTAGAAGTAATTAATATAATGTGATGTATAAACAAATCTAGATTGTAGCAAAGGTTAAACAAATTATTGCTAGTAATATAAAAATTAGCAGGGGATTAGGGACGCATCAATAGAATCAATTCCAAATTTTATTAAAAATTTGATATAATTCTATCGGGGGACGATATCGCGGAAAATTGCATTCTCAACAATTTTATGGGGACAAAGTCATATGATACCCAGGGAGAGATATAAATTTAAAGAAAGCGGTGATTTTTCAAAGTAAGGTAACATTAAAATATGTAGTAGGGAGCGGCAGATATTCATACAGACGACCTTGCGTTGACGCCTGTAAGTCGGCTAAAAAATATGAATAGTCGCGTACCGGACGGACCGTCATAAAACTGTATTGTTTGCTAGGGTGTAAGAAACATTCACCAAGATTGTAAAAGTTAAGTGCATCTAACAATAGGCTCCGTTAGTTTAGAAAGAGAACGTAAAAAGCGAGATGAAGAGTGACGCGAAGTTTTTCTACCACGTGTTCACGCGCATTTAGTTGATGAATAACGGATAGCGTCATTTTTTACGCGGGTCGTTTCGATAGACAGATTGGGTAGATTTGAATTTAGCGGTAAGTCAGACCAATAGGGGTGAATTTTGCCGATAGTGGGTGAGGGTAGTTTGTAGCGAAGTATAAAAAATACGTAGAGTAAGAAGTTAAGTTAGTCAACGGAGAGATTACAGCTATTAGACTCGTAACATTATTTTAGTCTACGGGAAGATCACAACACTAAGACTTGTATTAATTGTAATAAACATTTGTCAGTAATTTAAATAAGTATATTTCAATCGCCACGTAAATCAGTTACGGTAACGCGATAGTAATCTGTGCGGAAATTACGAATCGTAAACACTTAATAAATGTTAATAAGAAGGATTCTAGTGTAACTAAGGAAGATCAAAGTAAAACCGAGTAATATATCTAAGTATTAATTAATACAATATCAACCGTTAAAAAGTCGAGTTACTTAGCGATTGTAAATGTGTCAAACTTCATTGTACAGGACTGGTGGTCGAATGCAGTTATCAATCCGGTGTTAGACGCACTTAGCTTTAATAAGGATATACTGTGTTTTTCTACAAGTGTATTAATATACAGCACCTGTGTAATTATCACTAAGTAAATTGAGTGAATGGTGTAATACTTGTGAAACCAGTGTAAATAGTGCGACCTGACAAGGATAACTATTCAACGGATAACTTCGCATCAGCAGCGTGGATGACATCGCATCGCAGAATAATTCAACAAACACGTAAATAACAACAATGAACAATCATTTTCATATTGCTTATTAATTTCAATTATATGTCAATCTTGTTTTGGTGACTCAATCAGTCTAAGAATCCATTGCTAAGAAATAAACACTAACAAATTTTATAGTAAATGATTGAAGTACTGAATTATAAATTTTGTAATATTTGAATGCAATCGTTATTAAAAACTGAATTAATAACAACCAAATTGTGTTTATTTATTACTGGCGCCCTGGGATAATTCTAAAGAGTCGGTACACGAAAGTAAGTGTGATACCTTATTGTTAAAATTTAATATGTTATAAATATTAATTTTGTCATTGAATAATTTAATTTGATAAACCCTTACTTTATACATGCTCGTAGGCCAAGTAGTGTGCAAACTAGTAACAAAATAGTAGTAATATAAGCCCTATATCTAAAAGTGTATTATATTCTGTCGCCCGGAACGCGGGACTATTGAGTCACTAATAGAATAGTAAAATAAGAATAAAATAGAATTAAGAATAACAATAATATAAGATATAGTTGTATGATTACGCGGAGTAAGAGTAGGAAAAACATAAACACCCAGAACAACACACACGGAGGGAACAATAACATGAATACAGAAACAACATCCCACGATAACGAAATGGACTTCGATATAAACAATCAGCTAGGAGATTCGCAGACGATCGCACATATTTCAATGGGGAATCAAGAACGATGAAAATGCAGAAACACAACAGATTACACAAGAAACACTAGTAGAGGTTAGAGAGAGACCGGTATATCAGACATTACCAGAGACAGACAAAGACAACGACATATGTACAATACTCCAACGACTATTACAACAAACACAACGAATTGAACAACAATCGAAAGAAACAAAAGAACAAGTGAGAGAAATAAAAGAACAAGCAAAAGAACAGGCGGAAAAAACAATACGACAGCTAGCACAACAAGCGACACAACACAAACAACAAATACAGCAAATATCAGAGCAGATACACAAACAACATATGGAACTAAGAAACGAAGTAATCGCGCAACTCAATCAAGAAAAAGCAAATAACCAAAAATTTCTCCAGGAGTTTAGAGTTGATATTGATAATAAGATCAAAGAAAATTGCGATAAGATTAATACCGAAATTAGTGCCAATACAAAACAACAAATTAAAGAACTTGATAAAAAATACAATAATAATTTTGAAATAATTATTGAAACAGTAAGTGTAAACAATCAAAGATGTGCAGATAACACGGCAGCTATAAATGAATTGAAGGTAGAAAAACTGAAAGAGTTGGAAACTAAAATTGACAGCAAGTCTGACGAGACACACCTTAAATTACAACAAATACAACAGGAAGTACGAACTAAACTAGCGTCAATAAGCAACACACCATGTAATCGGACCATGACAAATGAACAGGTGAAGGACATAAAATATAATGGCACGGGTGACTTCCCGATGGAATTTATTAAAGAATTGAATGAAATATTCACAGAACATTATCAAGATGCTGGAAATATCAAGTGGATAGCAAGACATCTTGAAGGAGAGGCAGCAGTATGGTGGAGGTTAGTAAAAGATAGCATTAACAGTTTCGTGGATTTTACTGACGCATTTATAAATAAATATTGGAATGACGTCATTCAAGAGAGAGTAGGCAATGAACTGGAATTCGGAAGGTATCACGCAGAGAATGGAATGAACATGATCCAATACTTAGAGCGTAAACTGTTAGAAAACTTCGACAATTAATTCCGCCAATACCTGATAAGTATTTAATTAGGAAAATTACTAAACATTATCCGCATGACATACAAGTCGCGATAATTACTCGTGGTATAGTGACAATCAATGAATTCGAGCAGGTCTTATTAGAATTTATAAGTCTGAGAATTGACACAAGGGAGGCGAGCCGAGGGTATTATGACAGGAGGCGAGATCGTAAACCATGGACGAGGGGTGAAGAGGATAGAGAGCGACCAGCTGAGCACGGACGCGCTAATGAAACTGAAAGTAAGCCAGTTACTTTACTCTACCCCAAACGAACAAACAGGTTTAAAAATGAGAACGAACCTATTCCATCGACCAGCGGTGCGAACGGTAACAAAGTTAATACCGTTATGCCAAAAAACTAGCTAAGTTCTGTAAATATGAAGTAGACTTAAGTAATATTAGTAAATATATTAACACTATTTTTATAGAGTTAGAAGATGATTTAATGGATAATGATAATTTCAACCTAATATATAAAGTTAAGAAATGTCCGGAAGTCAGAGTCACGTTGAATGGATTGTCTACATGTGCTTTATTAGACACAGGAAGCCAAGTAAACGCCGTCTCAGAACAGTGGTTTAAAGACAATAAAAAGGAATTGGGTGATCTAGCAATGTTAAGAATGTCGAATACCGTAATTAAGGGTGCAACCGGTAGTAAGTCACAAAGGGTCACACAACAAATCCTTTAACTGTTCAAATCGAAAGTTTAAGAGTCGATAGTGTCTTCGTAGTTGTCCCAGAATTAATAAAAGATTGTATATTAGGCATAGGGTTATTGGAAGAAAATGGGTGCGTGATCGACCTGAACGACAAACGATTAATAATTCAGGGAGATCAAAACCAGGAAGAAACTTCAGCAGAGATAATACTAATAGAACTCTCATATACCGATGAAGATATCAAAGAATCGAGTGGACAAGGAAAGGATTGATTAGGTGGGTATCGCTTAACAACAGAGGATATTGCCGCTGCACCGGATAAGATTAGAGCCATTCAGGAATTTCGGATGAGCAATGACCCATTATTACACACACGAACACTGACATTACATAGATACTAAACAGATTGTAATAGCACACAAACGTTCCCATATGTAATAAGTGTAAGATTAGAATAGTGCTGTAATAAATAGGATAATCATTGTTAATTACAAAATTGTATAAGAATTACAAAAGATATTAGCGTAGTTATTATGAATGTACTACATTGTAAGAGTAAGTTAAGGGAAGTAGAACATAAACAAATGTTAAGGCGAAATGTTATTGTAACATATGTTGAGATGAAAGTAAAAGTGGAGCAGAATATTTTAAAAGTAGCTGTTTGACCAGTTTGTCAAGGGTGGGACGGAGAGTCTGTTTGTAAACAAACCTTGAAATGCCGTTGACACTTAGGGTACAACAACAGATCGTAAACTAACTAATATTACAATGTTGTGTTAAATGAATTAGAAGTAATTAATATAATGTGATGTATAAACAAATCTAGATTGTAGCAAAGGTTAAACAAATTATTGCTAGTAATATAAAAATTAGCAGGGGATTAGGGACGCATCAATAGAATCAATTCCAAATTTTATTAAAAATTTGATATAATTCTATCGGGGGACGATATCGCGGAAAATTGCATTCTCAACAATTTTATGGGGACAAAGTCATATGATACCCAGGGAGAGATATAAATTTAAAGAAAGCGGTGATTTTTCAAAGTAAGGTAACATTAAAATATGTAGTAGGGAGCGGCAGATATTCATACAGACGACCTTGCGTTGACGCCTGTAAGTCGGCTAAAAAATATGAATAGTCACGTACCGGACGGACCGTCATAAAACTGTATTGTTTGCTAGGGTGTAAGAAACATTCACCAAGATTGTAAAAGTTAAGTGCATCTAACAATAGGCTCCGTTAGTTTAGAAAGAGAACGTAAAAAGCGAGATGAAGAGTGACGCGAAGTTTTTCTACCACGTGTTCACGCGCATTTAGTTGATGAATAACGGATAGCGTCATTTTTTACGCGGGTCGTTTCGATAGACAGATTGGGTAGATTTGAATTTAGCGGTAAGTCAGACCAATAGGCGTGAATTTTGCCGATAGTGGGTGAGGGTAGTTTGTAGCGAAGTATAAAAAATACGTAGAGTAAGAAGTTAAGTTAGTCAACGGAGAGATTACAGCTATTAGACTCGTAACATTATTTTAGTCTACGGGAAGATCACAACACTAAGACTTGTATTAATTGTAATAAACATTTGTCAGTAATTTAAATAAGTATATTTCAATCGCCACGTAAATCAGTTACGGTAACGCGATAGTAATCTGTGCGGAAATTACGAATCGTAAACACTTAATAAATGTTAATAAGAAGGATTCTAGTGTAACTAAGGAAGATCAAAGTAAAACCGAGTAATATATCTAAGTATTAATTAATACAATATCAACCGTTAAAAAGTCGAGTTACTTAGCGATTGTAAATGTGTCAAACTTCATTGTACAGGACTGGTGGTCGAATGCAGTTATCAATCCGGTGTTAGACGCACTTAGCTTTAATAAGGATATACTGTGTTTTTCTACAAGTGTATTAATATACAGCACCTGTGTAATTATCACTAAGTAAATTGAGTGAATGGTGTAATACTTGTGAAACCAGTGTAAATAGTGCGACCTGACAAGGATAACTATTCAACGGATAACTTCGCATCAGCAGCGTGGATGACATCGCATCGCAGAATAATTCAACAAACACGTAAATAACAACAATGAACAATCATTTTCATATTGCTTATTAATTTCAATTATATGTCAATCTTGTTTTGGTGACTCAATCAGTCTAAGAATCCATTGCTAAGAAATAAACACTAACAAATTTTATAGTAAATGATTGAAGTACTGAATTATAAATTTTGTAATATTTGAATGCAATCGTTATTAAAAACTGAATTAATAACAACCAAATTGTGTTTATTTATTACTGGCGCCCTGGGATAATTCTAAAGAGTCGGTACACGAAAGTAAGTGTGATACCTTATTGTTAAAATTTAATATGTGATAAATATTAATTTTGTCATTGAATAATTTAATTTGATAAACCCTTACTTTATACATGCTCGTAGGCCAAGTAGTGTGCAAACTAGTAACAAAATAGTAGTAATATAAGGCCTATATCTAAAAGTGTATTATATTCTGTCGCCCGGAACGCGGGACTATTGAGTCACTAATAGAATAGTAAAATAAGAATAAAATAGAATTAAGAATAACAATAATATAAGATATAGTTGTATGATTACGCGGAGTAAGAGTAGGAAAAACATAAACACCCAGAACAACACACACGGAGGGAACAATAACATGAATACAGAAACAACATCCCACGATAACGAAATGGACTTCGATATAAACAATCAGCTAGGAGATTCGCAGACGATCGCACATATTTCAATGGGGAATCAAGAACGATGAAAATGCAGAAACACAACAGATTACACAAGAAACACTAGTAGAGGTTAGAGAGAGACCGGTATATCAGACATTACCAGAGACAGACAAAGACAACGACATATGTACAATACTCCAACGACTATTACAACAAACACAACGAATTGAACAACAATCGAAAGAAACAAAAGAACAAGTGAGAGAAATAAAAGAACAAGCAAAAGAACAGGCGGAAAAAACAATACGACAGCTAGCACAACAAGCGACACAACACAAACAACAAATACAGCAAATATCAGAGCAGATACACAAACAACATATGGAACTAAGAAACGAAGTAATCGCGCAACTCAATCAAGAAAAAGCAAATAACCAAAAATTTCTCCAGGAGTTTAGAGTTGATATTGATAATAAGATCAAAGAAAATTGCGATAAGATTAATACCGAAATTAGTGCCAATACAAAACAACAAATTAAAGAACTTGATAAAAAATACAATAATAATTTTGAAATAATTATTGAAACAGTAAGTGTAAACAATCAAAGATGTGCAGATAACACGGCAGCTATAAATGAATTGAAGGTAGAAAAACTGAAAGAGTTGGAAACTAAAATTGACAGCAAGTCTGACGAGACACACCTTAAATTACAACAAATACAACAGGAAGTACGAACTAAACTAGCGTCAATAAGCAACACACCATGTAATCGGAGCATGACAAATGAACAGGTGAAGGACATAAAATATAATGGCACGGGTGACTTCCCGATGGAATTTATTAAAGAATTGAATGAAATATTCAGAGAACATTATCAAGATGCTGGAAATATCAAGTGGATAGCAAGACATCTTGAAGGAGAGGCAGCAGTATGGTGGAGGTTAGTAAAAGAAAGCATTAACAGTTTCGTGGATTTTACTGACGCATTTATAAATAAATATTGGAATAACGTCATTCAAGAGAGAGTAGGCAATGAACTGGAATTCGGAAGGTATCACGCAGAGAATGGAATGAACATGATCCAATACTTAGAGCGTAAACTGTTAGAAAACCGACAATTAATTCCGCCAATACCTGATAAGTATTTAATTAGGAAAATTACTAAACATTATCCGCATGACATACAAGTCGCGATAATTACTCGTGGTATAGTGACAATCAATGAATTCGAGCAGGCCTTATTAGAATTTATAAGTCTGAGAATTGACACAAGGGAGGCGAGCCGAGGATATTATGACAGGAGGCGAGATCGTAAACCATGGACGAGGGGTGAAGAGGATAGAGAGCGACCAGCTGAGCACGGACGCGCTAATGAAACTGAAAGTGAGCCAGTTACTTTACTCTACCCCAAACGAACAAACAGGTTTAACCTGATGAGAACGAACGTATTCCATCGACCAGCGGTGCGAACGGTAACAAAGGTAATACCGTTATGCCAAAAAACTAGCTAAGTTCTGTAAATATGAAGTAGACTTAAGTAATATTAGTAAATATATTAACACTATTTTTATAGAGTTAGAAGATGATTTAATGGATAATGATAATTTCAACCTAATATATAAAGTTAAGAAATGTCCGGAAGTCAGAGTCACGTTGAATGGATTGTCTACATGTGCTTTATTAGACACAGGAAGCCAAGTAAACGCCGTCTCAGAACAGTGGTTTAAAGACAATAAAAAGGAATTGGGTGATCTAGCAATGTTAAGAATGTCGAATACCGTAATTAAGGGTGCAACCGGTAGTAAGTCACAAAGGGTCACACAACAAATCCTTTAACTGTTCAAATCGAAAGTTTAAGAGTCGATAGTGTCTTCGTAGTTGTCCCAGAATTAATAAAAGATTGTATATTAGGCATAGGGTTATTGGAAGAAAATGGGTGCGTGATCGACCTGAACGACAAACGATTAATAATTCAGGGAGATCAAAACCAGGAAGAAACTTCAGCAGAGATAATACTAATAGAACTCTCATATACCGATGAAGATATCAAAGAATCGAGTGGACAAGGAAAGGATTGATTAGGTGGGTATCGCTTAACAACAGAGGATATTGCCGCTGCACCGGATAAGATTAGAGCCATTCAGGAATTTCGGATGAGCAATGACCCATTATTACACACACGAACACTGACATTACATAGATACTAAACAGATTGTAATAGCACACAAACGTTCACATATGTAATAAGTGTAAGATTAGAATACTGCTGTAATGAATAGGATAATCATTGTTAATTACTAAATTGTATAAGAATTACAAAAGATATTAGCGTAGTTATTATGAATGTACTACATTGTAAGAGTAAGTTAAGGGAAGTAGAACATAAACAAATGTTAAGGCGAAATGTTATTGTAACATGTGTTGAGATGAAAGTAAAAGTGGAGCAGAATATTTTAAAAGTAGCTGTTTGACCAGTTTGTCAAGGGTGGGACGGAGAGTCTGTTTGTAAACAAACCTTGAAATGCCGTTGACACTTAGGGTACAACAACAGATCGTAAACTAACTAATATTACAATGTTGTGTTAAATGAATTAGAAGTAATTAATATAATGTGATGTATAAACAAATCTAGATTGTAGCAAAGGTTAAACAAATTATTGCTAGTAATATAAAAATTAGCAGGGGATTAGGGACGCATCAATAGAATCAATTCCAAATTTTATTAAAAATTTGATATAATTCTATCGGGGGACGATATCGCGGAAAATTGCATTCTCAACAATTTTATGGGGACAAAGTCATATGATACCCAGGGAGAGATATAAATTTAAAGAAAGCGGTGATTTTTCAAAGTAAGGTAACATTAAAATATGTAGTAGGGAGCGGCAGATATTCATACAGACGACCTTGCGTTGACGCCTGTAAGTCGGCTAAAAAATATGAATAGTCACGTACCGGACGGACCGTCATAAAACTGTATTGTTTGCTAGGGTGTAAGAAACATTCACCAAGATTGTAAAAGTTAAGTGCATCTAACAATAGGCTCCGTTAGTTTAGAAAGAGAACGTAAAAAGCGAGATGAAGAGTGACGCGAAGTTTTTCTACCACGTGTTCACGCGCATTTAGTTGATGAATAACGGATAGCGTCATTTTTTACGCGGGTCGTTTCGATAGACAGATTGGGTAGATTTGAATTTAGCGGTAAGTCAGACCAATAGGCGTGAATTTTGCCGATAGTGGGTGAGGGTAGTTTGTAGCGAAGTATAAAAAATACGTAGAGTAAGAAGTTAAGTTAGTCAACGGAGAGATTACAGCTATTAGACTCGTAACATTATTTTAGTCTATGGGAAGATCACAACACTAAGACTTGTATTAATTGTAATAAACATTTGTCATTAATTTAAATAAGTATATTTCATTCGCCACGTAAATCAGTTACGGTAACGCGATAGTAATCTGTGCGGAAATTACGAATCGTAAACACTTAATAAAGGTTAATAAGAAGGATTCTAGTGTAACTAAGGAAGATCAAAGTAAAACCGAGTAATATATCTAAGTATTAATTAATACAATATCAACCGTTAAAAAGTCGAGTTACTTAGCGATTGTAAATGTGTCAAACTTCATTGTACAGGACTGGTGGTCGAATGCAGTTATCAATCCGGTGTTAGACGCACTTAGCTTTAATAAGGATATACTGTGTTTTTCTACAAGTGTATTAATATACAGCACCTGTGTAATTATCACTAAGTAAATTGAGTGAATGGTGTAATACTTGTGAAACCAGTGTAAATAGTGCGACCTGACAAGGATAACTATTCAACGGATAACTTCGCATCAGCAGCGTGGATGACATCGCATCGCAGAATAATTCAACAAACACGTAAATAACAACAATGAACAATCATTTTCATATTGCTTATTAATTTCAATTATATGTCAATCTTGTTTTGGTGACTCAATCAGTCTAAGAATCCATTGCTAAGAAATAAACACTAACAAATTTTATAGTAAATGATTGAAGTACTGAATTATAAATTTTGTAATATTTGAATGCAATCGTTATTAAAAACTGAATTAATAACAACCAAATTGTGTTTATTTATTACTGGCGCCCTGGGATAATTCTAAAGAGTCGGTACACGAAAGTAAGTGTGATATCTTATTGTTAAAATTTAATATGTGATAAATATTAATTTTGTCATTGAATAATTTAATTTGATAAACCCTTACTTTATACATGCTCGTAGGCCAAGTAGTGTGCAAACTAGTAACAAAATAGTAGTAATATAAGGCCTATATCTAAAAGTGTATTATATTCTGTCGCCCGGAACGCGGGACTATTGAGTCACTAATAGAATAGTAAAATAAGAATAAAATAGAATTAAGAATAACAATAATATAAGATATAGTTGTATGATTACGCGGAGTAAGAGTAGGAAAAACATAAACACCCAGAACAACACACACGGAGGGAACAATAACATGAATACAGAAACAACATCCCACGATAACGAAATGGACTTCGATATAAACAATCAGCTAGGAGATTCGCAGACGATCGCACATATTTCAATGGGGAATCAAGAACGATGAAAATGCAGAAACACAACAGATTACACAAGAAACACTAGTAGAGGTTAGAGAGAGACCGGTATATCAGACATTACCAGAGACAGACAAAGACAACGACATATGTACAATACTGCAACGACTATTACAACAAACACAACGAATTGAACAACAATCGAATGAAACAAAAGAACAAGTGAGAGAAATAAAAGAACAAGCAAAAGAACAGGCGGAAAAAACAATACGACAGCTAGCACAACAAGCGACACAACACAAACAACAAATACAGCAAATATCAGAGCAGATACACAAACAACATATGGAACTAAGAAACGAAGTAATCGCACAACTCAATCAAGAAAAAGCAAATAACCAAAAATTTCTCCAGGAGTTTAGAGTTGATATTGATAATAAGATCAAAGAAAATTGCGATAAGATTAATACCGAAATTAGTGCCAATACAAAACAACAAATTAAAGAACTTGATAAAAAATACAATAATAATTTTGAAATAATTATTGAAACAGTAAGTGTAAACAATCAAAGATGTGCAGATAACACGGCAGCTATAAATGAATTGAAGGTAGACAAACTGAAAGAGTTGGAAACTAAAATTGACAGCAAGTCTGACGAGAAACACCTTAAATTACAACAAATACAACAGGAAGTACGAACTAAACTAGCGTCAATAAGCAACACACCATGTAATCGGAGCATGACAAATGAACAGGTGAAGGACATAAAATATAATGGCACGGGTGCTTTCCCGATGGAATTTATTAAAGAATTGAATGAAATATTCAGAGAACATTATCAAGATGCTGGAAATATCAAGTGGATAGCAAGACATCTTGAAGGAGAGGCAGCAGTATGGTGGAGGTTAGTAAAAGATAGCATTAACATTTTCGTGGATTTTACTGACGCATTTATAAATAAATATTGGAATAACGTCATTCAAGAGAGAGTAGGCAATGAACTGGAATTCGGAAGGTATCACGCAGAGAATGGAATGAACATGATCCAATACTTAGAGCGTAAACTGTTAGAAAACCTACAATTAATTCCGCCAATACCTGATAAGTATTTAATTAGGAAAATTACTAAACATTATCCGCATGACATACAAGTCGCGATAATTACTCGTGGTATAGTGACAATCAATGAATTCGAGCAGGCCTTATTAGAATTTATAAGTCTGAGAATTGACACAAGGGAGGCGAGCCGAGGGTATTATGACAGGAGGCGAGATCGTAAACCATGGACGAGGGGTGAAGAGGATAGAGAGCGACCAGCTGAGCACGGACGCGCTAATGAAACTAAAGTAAGCCAGTTACTTTACTCTACCCCAAACGAACAAACAGGTTTAAAAATGAGAACGAACCTATTCCATCGACCAGCGGTGCGAACGGTAACAAAGTTAATACCGTTATGCCAAAAAACTAGCTAAGTTCTGTAAATATGAAGTAGACTTAAGTAATATTAGTAAATATATTAACACTATTTTTATAGAGTTAGAAGATGATTTAATGGATAATGATAATTTCAACATAATATATAAAGTTAAGAAATGTCCGGAAGTCAGAGTCACGTTGAATGGATTGTCTACATGTGCTTTATTAGACACAGGAAGCCAAGTAAACGCCGTCTCAGATCAGTGGTTTAAAGACAATAAAAAGGAATTGGGTGATCTAGCAATGTTAAGAATGTCGAATACCGTAATTAAGGGTGCAACCGGCAGTAAGTCACAAAGGGTCACACAACAAATCCTTTAACTGTTCAAATCGAAAGTTTAAGAGTCGATAGTGTCTTCGTAGTTGTCCCAGAATTAATAAAAGATTGTATATTAGGCATAGGGTTATTGGAAGAAAATGGGTGCGTGATCGACCTGAACGACAAACGATTAATAATTCAGGGAGATCAAAACCAGGAAGAAACTTCAGCAGAGATAATACTAATAGAACTCTCATATACCGATGAAGATATCAAAGAATCGAGTGGACAAGGAAAGGATTGATTAGGTGGGTATCGCTTAACAACAGAGGATATTGCCGCTGCACCGGATAAGATTAGAGCCATTCAGGAATTTTGGATGAGCAATGACCCATTATTACACACACGAACACTGACATTACATAGATACTAAACAGATTGTAATAGCACACAAACGTTCACATATGTAATAAGTGTAAGATTAGAATACTGCTGTAATGAATAGGATAATCATTGTTAATTACTAAATTGTATAAGAATTACAAAAGATATTAGCGTAGTTATTATGAATGTACTACATTGTAAGAGTAAGTTAAGGGAAGTAGAACATAAACAAATGTTAAGGCGAAATGTTATTGTAACATGTGTTGAGATGAAAGTAAAAGTGGAGCAGAATATTTTAAAAGTAGCTGTTTGACCAGTTTGTCAAGGGTGGGACGGAGAGTCTGTTTGTAAACAAACCTTGAAATGCCGTTGACACTTAGGGTACAACAACAGATCGTAAACTAACTAATATTACAATGTTGTGTTAAATGAATTAGAAGTAATTAATATAATGTGATGTATAAACAAATCTAGATTGTAGCAAAGGTTAAACAAATTATTGCTAGTAATTAAAAATTAGCAGGGGATTAGGGACGCATCAATAGAATCAATTCCAAATTTTATTAAAAATTTGATATAATTCTATCGGGGGACGATTACGCGGAAAATTGCATTCTCAACAATTTTATGGGGAGAAAGTCATATGATACCCAGGGAGAGATATAAATTTAAAGAAAGTGGTGATTTTTCAAAGTAAGGTAACATTAAAATATGTAGTAGCGAGCGGCAGATATTCATACAGACGACCTTGCGTTGACGCCTGTAAGTCGGCTAAAAAATATGAATAGTCACGTACCGGACGGACCGTCATAAAACTGTATTGTTTGCTAGGGTGTAAGAAACATTCACCAAGATTGTAAAAGTTAAGTGCATCTAACAATAGGCTCCGTTAGTTTAGCAAGAGAACGTAAAAAGCGTGATGAAGAGTGACGCGAAGTTTTTCTACCACGTGTTCACGCGCATTTAGTTGATGAATAACGGATAGCGTCATTTTTTACGCGGGTCGTTTCGATAGACAGATTGGGTAGATTTGAATTTAGCGGTAAGTCAGACCAATAGGCGTGAATTTTGCCGATAGTGGGTGAGGGTAGTTTGTAGCGAAGTATAAAAAATACGTAGAGTAAGAAGTTAAGTTAGTCAACGGAGAGATTACAGCTATTAGACTCGTAACATTATTTTAGTCTACGGGAAGATCACAACACTAAGACTTGTATTAATTGTAATAAACATTTGTCAGTAATTTAAATAAGTATATTTCAATCGCCACGTAAATCAGTTACGGTAACGCGATAGTAATCTGTGCGGAAATTACGAATCGTAAACACTTAATAAATGTTAATAAGAAGGATTCTAGTGTAACTAAGGAAGATCAAAGTAAAACCGAGTAATATATCTAAGTATTAATTAATACAATATCAACCGTTAAAAAGTCGAGTTACTTAGCGATTGTAAATGTGTCAAACTTCATTGTACAGGACTGGTGGTCGAATGCAGTTATCAATCCGGTGTTAGACGCACTTAGCTTTAATAAGGATATACTGTGTTTTTCTACAAGTGTATTAATATACAGCACCTGTGTAATTATCACTAAGTAAATTGAGTGAATGGTGTAATACTTGTGAAACCAGTGTAAATAGTGCGACCTGACAAGGATAACTATTCAACGGATAACTTCGCATCAGCAGCGTGGATGACATCGCATCGCAGAATAATTCAACAAACACGTAAATAACAACAATGAACAATCATTTTCATATTGCTTATTAATTTCAATTATATGTCAATCTTGTTTTGGTGACTCAATCAGTCTAAGAATCCATTGCTAAGAAATAAACACTAACAAATTTTATAGTAAATGATTGAAGTACTGAATTATAAATTTTGTAATATTTGAATGCAATCGTTATTAAAAACTGAATTAATAACAACCAAATTGTGTTTATTTATTACTGGCGCCCTGGGATAATTCTAAAGAGTCGGTACACGAAAGTAAGTGTGATATCTTATTGTTAAAATTTAATATGTGATAAATATTAATTTTGTCATTGAATAATTTAATTTGATAAACCCTTACTTTATACATGCTCGTAGGCCAAGTAGTGTGCAAACTAGTAACAAAATAGTAGTAATATAAGGCCTATATCTAAAAGTGTATTATATTCTGTCGCCCGGAACGCGGGACTATTGAGTCACTAATAGAATAGTAAAATAAGAATAAAATAGAATTAAGAATAACAATAATATAAGATATAGTTGTATGATTACGCGGAGTAAGAGTAGGAAAAACATAAACACCCAGAACAACACACACGGAGGGAACAATAACATGAATACAGAAACAACATCCCACGATAACGAAATGGACTTCGATATAAACAATCAGCTAGGAGATTCGCAGACGATCGCACATATTTCAATGGGGAATCAAGAACGATGAAAATGCAGAAACACAACAGATTACACAAGAAACACTAGTAGAGGTTAGAGAGAGACCGGTATATCAGACATT
Organism: Magicicada septendecula; assembly: GCA_034769895.1. NCBI lineage: Eukaryota > Metazoa > Arthropoda > Insecta > Hemiptera > Cicadidae > Magicicada > Magicicada septendecula. The sequence goes on along the minus strand of CM068367.1, from coordinate 976,126,201 downwards.
ACCAGAGACAGACAAAGACAACGACATATGTACAATACTGCAACGACTATTACAACAAACACAACGAATTGAACAACAATCGAATGAAACAAAAGAACAAGTGAGAGAAATAAAAGAACAAGCAAAAGAACAGGCGGAAAAAACAATACGACAGCTAGCACAACAAGCGACACAACACAAACAACAAATACAGCAAATATCAGAGCAGATACACAAACAACATATGGAACTAAGAAACGAAGTAATCGCACAACTCAATCAAGAAAAAGCAAATAACCAAAAATTTCTCCAGGAGTTTAGAGTTGATATTGATAATAAGATCAAAGAAAATTGCGATAAGATTAATACCGAAATTAGTGCCAATACAAAACAACAAATTAAAGAACTTGATAAAAAATACAATAATAATTTTGAAATAATTATTGAAACAGTAAGTGTAAACAATCAAAGATGTGCAGATAACACGGCAGCTATAAATGAATTGAAGGTAGACAAACTGAAAGAGTTGGAAACTAAAATTGACAGCAAGTCTGACGAGACACACCTTAAATTACAACAAATACAACAGGAAGTACGAACTAAACTAGCGTCAATAAGCAACACACCATGTAATCGGAGCATGACAAATGAACAGGTGAAGGACATAAAATATAATGGCACGGGTGCTTTCCCGATGGAATTTATTAAAGAATTGAATGAAATATTCAGAGAACATTATCAAGATGCTGGAAATATCAAGTGGATAGCAAGACATCTTGAAGGAGAGGCAGCAGTATGGTGGAGGTTAGTAAAAGATAGCATTAACATTTTCGTGGATTTTACTGACGCATTTATAAATAAATATTGGAATAACGTCATTCAAGAGAGAGTAGGCAATGAACTGGAATTCGGAAGGTATCACGCAGAGAATGGAATGAACATGATCCAATACTTAGAGCGTAAACTGTTAGAAAACCGACAATTAATTCCGCCAATACCTGATAAGTATTTAATTAGGAAAATTACTAAACATTATCCGCATGACATACAAGTCGCGATAATTACTCGTGGTATAGTGACAATCAATGAATTCGAGCAGGCCTTATTAGAATTTATAAGTCTGAGAATTGACACAAGGGAGGCGAGCCGAGGGTATTATGACAGGAGGCGAGATCGTAAACCATGGACGAGGGGTGAAGAGGATAGAGAGCGACCAGCTGAGCACGGACGCGCTAATGAAACTAAAGTAAGCCAGTTACTTTACTCTACCCCAAACGAACAAACAGGTTTAAAAATGAGAACGAACCTATTCCATCGACCAGCGGTGCGAACGGTAACAAAGTTAATACCGTTATGCCAAAAAACTAGCTAAGTTCTGTAAATATGAAGTAGACTTAAGTAATATTAGTAAATATATTAACACTATTTTTATAGAGTTAGAAGATGATTTAATGGATAATGATAATTTCAACATAATATATAAAGTTAAGAAATGTCCGGAAGTCAGAGTCACGTTGAATGGATTGTCTACATGTGCTTTATTAGACACAGGAAGCCAAGTAAACGCCGTCTCAGATCAGTGGTTTAAAGACAATAAAAAGGAATTGGGTGATCTAGCAATGTTAAGAATGTCGAATACCGTAATTAAGGGTGCAACCGGCAGTAAGTCACAAAGGGTCACACAACAAATCCTTTAACTGTTCAAATCGAAAGTTTAAGAGTCGATAGTGTCTTCGTAGTTGTCCCAGAATTAATAAAAGATTGTATATTAGGCATAGGGTTATTGGAAGAAAATGGGTGCGTGATCGACCTGAACGACAAACGATTAATAATTCAGGGAGATCAAAACCAGGAAGAAACTTCAGCAGAGATAATACTAATAGAACTCTCATATACCGATGAAGATATCAAAGAATCGAGTGGACAAGGAAAGGATTGATTAGGTGGGTATCGCTTAACAACAGAGGATATTGCCGCTGCACCGGATAAGATTAGAGCCATTCAGGAATTTTGGATGAGCAATGACCCATTATTACACACACGAACACTGACATTACATAGATACTAAACAGATTGTAATAGCACACAAACGTTCACATATGTAATAAGTGTAAGATTAGAATACTGCTGTAATGAATAGGATAATCATTGTTAATTACTAAATTGTATAAGAATTACAAAAGATATTAGCGTAGTTATTATGAATGTACTACATTGTAAGAGTAAGTTAAGGGAAGTAGAACATAAACAAATGTTAAGGCGAAATGTTATTGTAACATGTGTTGAGATGAAAGTAAAAGTGGAGCAGAATATTTTAAAAGTAGCTGTTTGACCAGTTTGTCAAGGGTGGGACGGAGAGTCTGTTTGTAAACAAACCTTGAAATGCCGTTGACACTTAGGGTACAACAACAGATCGTAAACTAACTAATATTACAATGTTGTGTTAAATGAATTAGAAGTAATTAATATAATGTGATGTATAAACAAATCTAGATTGTAGCAAAGGTTAAACAAATTATTGCTAGTAATTAAAAATTAGCAGGGGATTAGGGACGCATCAATAGAATCAATTCCAAATTTTATTAAAAATTTGATATAATTCTATCGGGGGACGATTACGCGGAAAATTGCATTCTCAACAATTTTATGGGGAGAAAGTCATATGATACCCAGGGAGAGATATAAATTTAAAGAAAGTGGTGATTTTTCAAAGTAAGGTAACATTAAAATATGTAGTAGCGAGCGGCAGATATTCATACAGACGACCTTGCGTTGACGCCTGTAAGTCGGCTAAAAAATATGAATAGTCACGTACCGGACGGACCGTCATAAAACTGTATTGTTTGCTAGGGTGTAAGAAACATTCACCAAGATTGTAAAAGTTAAGTGCATCTAACAATAGGCTCCGTTAGTTTAGCAAGAGAACGTAAAAAGCGTGATGAAGAGTGACGCGAAGTTTTTCTACCACGTGTTCACGCGCATTTAGTTGATGAATAACGGATAGCGTCATTTTTTACGCGGGTCGTTTCGATAGACAGATTGGGTAGATTTGAATTTAGCGGTAAGTCAGACCAATAGGCGTGAATTTTGCCGATAGTGGGTGAGGGTAGTTTGTAGCGAAGTATAAAAAATACGTAGAGTAAGAAGTTAAGTTAGTCAACGGAGAGATTACAGCTATTAGACTCGTAACATTATTTTAGTCTACGGGAAGATCACAACACTAAGACTTGTATTAATTGTAATAAACATTTGTCAGTAATTTAAATAAGTATATTTCAATCGCCACGTAAATCAGTTACGGTAACGCGATAGTAATCTGTGCGGAAATTACGAATCGTAAACACTTAATAAATGTTAATAAGAAGGATTCTAGTGTAACTAAGGAAGATCAAAGTAAAACCGAGTAATATATCTAAGTATTAATTAATACAATATCAACCGTTAAAAAGTCGAGTTACTTAGCGATTGTAAATGTGTCAAACTTCATTGTACAGGACTGGTGGTCGAATGCAGTTATCAATCCGGTGTTAGACGCACTTAGCTTTAATAAGGATATACTGTGTTTTTCTACAAGTGTATTAATATACAGCACCTGTGTAATTATCACTAAGTAAATTGAGTGAATGGTGTAATACTTGTGAAACCAGTGTAAATAGTGCGACCTGACAAGGATAACTATTCAACGGATAACTTCGGATCAGCAGCGTGGATGACATCGCATCGCAGAATAATTCAACAAACACGTAAATAACAACAATGAACAATCATTTTCATATTGCTTATTAATTTCAATTATATGTCAATCTTGTTTTGGTGACTCAATCAGTCTAAGAATCCATTGCTAAGAAATAAACACTAACAAATTTTATAGTAAATGATTGAAGTACTGAATTATAAATTTTGTAATATTTGAATGCAATCGTTATTAAAAACTGAATTAATAACAACCAAATTGTGTTTATTTATTACTGGCGCCCTGGGATAATTCTAAAGAGTCGGTACACGAAAGTAAGTGTGATATCTTATTGTTAAAATTTAATATGTGATAAATATTAATTTTGTCATTGAATAATTTAATTTGATAAAACCTTACTTAATACATGCTCGTAGGCCAAGTAGTGTGCAAAGTAGTAACAAAATAGTAGTAATATAAGGCCTATATCTAAAAGTGTATTATATTCTGTCGCCCGGAACGCGGGACTATTGAGTCACTAATAGAATAGTAAAATAAGAATAAAATAGAATTAAGAATAACAATAATATAAGATATAGTTGTATGATTACGCGGAGTAAGAGTAGGAAAAACATAAACACACAGAACAACACACACGGAGGGAACAATAACATGAATACAGAAACAACATCCCACGATAACGAAATGGACTTCGATATAAACAATCAGCTAGGAGATTCGCAGACGATCGCACATATTTCAATGGGGAATCAAGAACGATGAAAATGCAGAAACACAACAGATTACACAAGAAACACTAGTAGAGGTTAGAGAGAGACCGGTATATCAGACATTACCAGAGACAGACAAAGACAACGACATATGTACAATACTCCAACGACTATTACAACAAACACAACGAATTGAACAACAATCGAAAGAAACAAAAGAACAAGTGAGAGAAATAAAAGAACAAGCAAAAGAACAGGCGGAAAAAACAATACGACAGCTAGCACAACAAGCGACACAACACAAACAACAAATACAGCAAATATCAGAGCAGATACACAAACAACATATGGAACTAAGAAACGAAGTAATCGCGCAACTCAATCAAGAAAAAGCAAACAACCAAAAATTTCTCCAGGAGTTTAGAGTTGATATTGATAATAAGATCAAAGAAAATTGCGATAAGATTAATACCGAAATTAGTGCCAATACAAAACAACAAATTAAAGAACTTGATAAAAAATACAATAATAATTTTGAAATAATTATTGAAACAGTAAGTGTAAACAATCAAAGATGTGCAGATAACACGGCAGCTATAAATGAATTGAAGGTAGAAAAACTGAAAGAGTTGGAAACTAAAATTGACAGCAAGTCTGACGAGACACACCTTAAATTACAACAAATACAACAGGAAGTACGAACTAAACTAGCGTCAATAAGCAACACACCATGTAATCGGAGCATGACAAATGAACAGGTGAAGGACATAAAATATAATGGCACGGGTGCCTTCCCGATGGAATTTATTAAAGAATTGAATGAAATATTCAGAGAACATTATCAAGATGCTGGAAATATCAAGTGGATAGCAAGACATCTTGAAGGAGAGGCAGCAGTATGGTGGAGGTTAGTAAAAGATAGCATTAACAGTTTCGTGGATTTTACTGACGCATTTATAAATAAATGTTGGAATGACGTCATTCAAGAGAGAGTACGCAATGAACTGGAATTCGGAAGGTATCACGCAGAGAATGGAATGAACATGATCCAATACTTAGAGCGTAAACTGTTAGAAAACCGACAATTAATTCCGCCAATACCTGATAAGTATTTAATTAAGAAAATTAATAAACATTATCCGCATGACATACAAGTCGCGATAATTACTCGTGGTATAGTGACAATCAATGAATTCGAGCAGGTCTTATTAGAATTTATTAAGTCTGAGAATTGACACAAGGGAGGCGAGCCGAGGGTATTATGACAGGAGGCGAGATCGTAAACCATGGACGAGGGGTGAAGAGGATAGAGAGCGACCAGCTGAGCACGGACGCGCTAATGAAACTGAAAGTAAGCCAGTTACTTTACTCTACCCCAAACGAACAAACAGGTTTAAAAATGAGAACGAACGTATTCCACCGACCAGCGGTGCGAACGGTAACAAAGTTAATACCGTTATGCCAAAAAACTAGCTAAGTTCTGTAAATATGAAGTAGACTTAAGTAATATTAGTAAATATATTAACTGAATATATACTAATATTAGTCATTGAATAATTTAATTTGATAAACCCAATCTCAGATGCGGTAAATAAGGTGACAGCAAAATGCTGTGAACTGTACGAAGGTGACCAGCATCAAAGGAGAAGTAACGTACGAAGTATCAGCAGTCAACAAGCCTGAAGCAGTACTTCAATGATAGGCAGTTAAAGCAATACCACCATGGGTAAATGGGAGAATGAGAAATGGGAATTTGTAAATGCTAAAAGGGGTCTAATATGTAATTGTCAAGGTTTTTTTTTAAATATTCAATATTATTTGTTTGGGAAAATGATCAATGAGGATTTAAAATAAATTTAAATTTCCTTAATGACAAAATGTAATGGTCTTATAGATTAAGAACTTTATGTAATAGTTATAAGAAGTTAGAGTGAAAGTAAATATATATTGATAAATTATTTACCTTAAATTATCCGCCGTGTGATTTCTTGTAACTTCGTCTATGACGCGTTTCAGAGCTTATGCTCCATCATCAGTATTAAAAAGGTAAAACTATCACTCTTGCGAGATCGTTAAGTAGTAAAAATGTCAAAATTTGCATGTGAACCGTACGCGGATTTGGGTGCGCACCCATTCTGAGTGGCAGAATGAACTTGAACGGGTGCGCACCCAAATCCGCGTACGGTTCACATGCAAATTTTGACATTTTTACTACTTAACGATCTCGCAAGAGTGATAGTTTTACCTTTTTAATATCTGATGATGGAGCATAAGCTCTGAAACGCGTCATAGACGAAGTTACAAGAAATCACACGGCGGATAATTTAAGGTAAATAATTTATTAATTCGTACAAGTGATTTGGTTACCATATTAAACATGAATATTTAATATATATTGGTAGAAGCGGAAGCAACAAAAAGAAACAAGCAAAGTGTAAATAAACGTTATGGGGTGTGAATGACCAACTGTTGTTGACAAACTAGCAGGTAGAAAGTGAAAGCGAGACAGTGGGTAAAACCGGTAGTTGTCTAACTGGAAAATGGGTCATTCAAAGCAATGTAAACAAACTATGTTTGAAGAAAGTGCATGTAGGATTAGAGGCATACAAAATTATTTATCCAAATTCTAACAATAATTATGGACAGATCATTTTGGGTGACAATGTAACGTAACTCAAGGAGTTACGAATAGTTAATTAATAAATTGTAAATATCTGTATTATGGCACGATAAATTATTAAAGTTAATATAAGATTGTAATATTAGTAGTAAGAAAGTATAAGAGATTTTGTACAGTGTACTAGTTATGTAAGCGGGTCGCTAAGGCGTGAGCGCCGACACACTGTTGACTGGCAGCTTAGAAATGTATTGTACATCCAAACTTTCTGTGTCACAAAAATATAAAATGCTTTGTTTGCACAAACCGGCAAACAACGGGAGATACCGTTAGAAAGAGGGTGTATCGGCCTTCAAAAATACAATAGCTGACATACCGAAACGAGGTGTGTGTTTTAGAAAGCAGATTTCTCTTTTTACGAGTTAACGGCTGTGTAGGAAAATCTCAGCGCCGAAAATCTGTAGCCAATAAGGGATAGCGTCATCGTTGCGCGCGAGAATTTTGCAAGTGATGACTGGGTATTTTCAAATTTACCGGCGACACTTTCAAAATGTGGCCAATGGGGATTATTGGAAGAGTGACAGCAGAAAGGGAAGTTTTGAAGAAGCATCCTCTTAAGAAGCCTTTTAAAGGAGAAAACCGGTTTAGCTTTAAGGTAAATCTTTATGATTTTACTTAACTTATAAAAAACTTAGTGTTCCGAGTCGTTAATACAATAGTGATATTTAATTTTGAAGAGGCTATAAATGTGACTCTCGCAGAAGAACGGAAGCAGTCAAAGTCAGTAGGAGGCAGTAAAAGTCAGTAAGAGAGCAGTAAAAGTCAGTAAGTGGCCAGTCAGTCAGTAAAAAGTGAGTAAAACGTTTAAGTCAAGGAGAAGAAGTACGAAGTCCGGTAATGATAGCGGTCGGTCAATCATAGTATTTGTTAGTCAGAATTACGGACTATCATAATATTTACGTAATTAGCAATAAACTAAAGCAAGCAAGTGAAATATAAGAACTCGGTGATGTAAAGGTGAAGAACTAGTGAGTATGATTGAATTGGTGTGCGGGCAGAGATGCGAAGAAGTATTTCTTTGTAATGTGCGTGAAAGAATAAGTAAGTCTGAATTGCTAAGTGCATGACGCTAAGTAATTAGTCATCGCGATCGTGTGCAAAGTAAAAGCAGAGCAATAGAAAGTGAAAGTGATATGTTGTGTATAAAGTGGAAGTCAAGCAGCGGAATGGATAACCATTTACAAGTAACTCTATCAAAGTACTGTATTTGTCTAAATCACATAATCTTGATGTAGTAATAACTGTCTACCGTAAGTTCAACCCGTTTCATTCTCTAAGAACCCATGATAACGTTCAGATACTAAATTGTGCATTTATATGTTATGACACAGAATTGGATGAGAATTAAATATATGTAATTTGTTAGGTATTAAGTCATGTCTTTGATCAAAGTAAAGTATGAATAGAGAACGGGAGATTCAAGACATCAAGAAGAATTAGCATAATGTTAAAAATGATTTAAATGTGTTAAATAATCTCTGATAAATTATTTAAATGTGTTAAATAATCTCTATTGAAGATTGAAGAGTGATAAAATTTTGTACCTATTGATAAATCATTCAATTTGCACAATTAATAGTAATCATGATGTTATGTGTTGATATTATCTTATGTACATAAAGTTGATAAATATAACGTTGTGTCATTTTAGCATCTGAACAAAGAGTTATTATTTAACGATAACCCCTGAGATTAATAATTATCTCTGGCGCCCAACAGAAATGCAGGCAGTAGTTAAAATATAAATGACTATGTTAATTGCCAAGTAATCAACTTAATTAAGATTAACCAAAAGTAAGTAAATTTCATTAACGACCAATTAGAGTTTATTATAATTGGAACGTATTATTATTAGCATTCGGTAGCATTGCAGAAAGAGTTTCTTTTATATTTGGCGCACAAACTTGGAGCATTCAAGTTTTTTTTTATAATGTATTGTTACGACATCACAGAGCAATCTACGTGTTTGTCGAATGTGCCAGAAGAATCTCGATGTAACGCGTGTGGCGTACATGCTTGTCGGCGCATTTTCGAGAGGCTTCTCGAAGGCGCCAGCCGCACGGACTGTGTCAAGACCGCAATTAATTACGTAGTTCACACGAGCGCTAAGACGCAATTAGGAACATTCTGGTCTGTGAGCGCAGGTATAAACACATGGCGCCAGCGGCCTTAAGTTTCAGTATAGTGGCGATATATTTACAGAGCGGTTCGAGTTATTATCGGACGAGATTACTGTGCGCGTTCAAGTGGTTATTAGTTAATTGTTATGTTTTATAATCGGACGGTATATTGTAATACAATTGTGTATAATATTAGTGACATTTTATTTGCGTGTGAACAATTTTCATTTGATTTGTTGTAGAGACTGTGTTGTTAATTACGAACTGTTTAACTGTAAAAATTAAAGGTGTGATTAATGACTTAATTGGTGTCTTGTACTTATTTTGTTTCCACTGTACCTACGACGATCGAGTAGACCGTCGTAACAGTATGTATGTATTGCAATGTGACAGACATTCACACCATATGTGACCACCATATGCATGAAGCATAATTATGACCAGCCGTATTAGGTGTCCGGGACAATTGGGGTGTGATTGACATAAAAAGTATTGTTTATAAATTAAGAATAATACTACAAATTAGTTATAAGACAATATAAAGACTATGAAACTGTAGTATGAGTGAAGTGTTGTGTTGTGCGCGTATCAGAAGGAGGTGTGAACAGTGTTGTAATTAGCCAATTGGTAAACACGCAACAAGCTGTGCATGTCGACGTGCGTATGAGTTACAATTTATTGCACTTACAAAATATTAAAAGGTTAATTTAATTGATTCATATGTAAGTGAAAACTTATGTTCTAGAAGAATCGGGAAAACGGAGGTCCAGTCTTAAGCACGTGGGATTTCCAGAATATTCCTACATTTAACATGTGTTGTATAGGAAATACGTCTATGCGCAGGACGACCGTGACGTCACCTTATAACGATGCGTTTTCAGTTTAGGAAGAGAGGGGAGTCTTCATGTAGCACTCGTCGAGAGCGGTTGCGGAGAGTTCCTCGCATAGTCCAACACCCATTCCAGGCAGTCCTTGGGGCCCATAGATGTCGAGGGAGCAGCGAGTTTCGGCAGGTGGAGGTTAAGCCCGGAGTACGAGATTTTCTGCTACCGTTGCTGAACTTTGATTGCTGACCGAGGCGGCTGAGGCGGACACTGAGACACGGAGCGATTCCTGAATGCAGCGGCTGGAGCGTAGGACACAGACGACGGACCGCTGGAGACCGGAAACGAGATATTCAATCAGGACAACCAGGAAGACGTCAATTCAGGAAAGCAATTCTAAGAACTAAATTTGTTTTGAAATAATAAAAAAAACTTTCAATGAAAAATTTTGAACTTTTCAATACAAGTAGCATTCTATTAAAAAAAATTTAATGCAATCATCGTGTTGGAAAAAGGTCAATAAATGTTTTAAATCACTAATTGAGCATCATTTCTGCAAGTTTGGTCAGCTAACTACCTGTTACCTTGCAGAAAATGGCGCCCAACATGGGGCATTGAATAAGTTAGCCCAGTAAAGTAAAAATTTTACCAGTATTTATAGACTGCGAAATTAGTGAATTATACAATTATTGGAAAATTATGTATTAGATTCAAGAGCTGTATTTAGGTGTGTGTTAATTTAGGACAATTAGTACCATTATTAGTTATAATTATTCATGAAAGACTAGTGCTAATTAATAATAGTTATTGTAATAAACTGCATAAATAAGAACATTAATAAAAAAATTTATCAAAAGAAAAAAAAAAAACAGCCGATCAGGCTGAGATTGCGCGTATGTTGCAGGAATTAATGAAAAATAATAATGAACTTGAAGCTGAAATGCAAAAACGCGATGCTGAAAATAAAAACCGTGACGAACAACTTAAAGATGTATTGCTAAAAAATAATGATGAATTTAACTGAATTTAAAAATGTCATCCAAGCAGAAAACACCAAAATTTATAAATCGTTAACCAGAACACATGGAGCTATGTAAAACCCAAATCAAAAACACAAGAACTGAGCTGTTATCGTGCATTGATCAATTACATGACCATGTGGACACCCGATTTACAGAACAACATAATACCATTAAAAGTTGTCAAGACCGCATACAATCTAATACACAACTAATAAACCAGCAGAAGACAGAGTTAGAACAGAAAATAGATGAAAGAATTAATCAAGTTAAAAGAGATGTAGCAGGTTGTGTAAACCCCACCATATGTTCCTACAAACACACTGAAGACACTAGTAACAAACTTAAATTTTGGGGTGATGGAAATCCAATCCAATTTATTCGAGATTGTGAAAGTGGGATGTACTCAGTGGGTGACCAATTAAATGACTCGGATAAAATTGAATGGGTTGTGCATAAACTGAATCGTTCTGCAGCATTATGGTACTCTATAGTTTGTGATAATATTAAGACGTATGATGAATTTATTAAATGCTTTGAGAATTGGTATTGGAATGAACATGTACAACGCAAAGTCCGAGATAGGCTCGAGTTTGGCAGATTTACTCCCGGAAAACTCACACGTGAGCAATATGTAATAAAAGAAATCGCTAGAGTTAAACATCTTAGACCGAAACTATCAGAGGCAGAATTAGTCCATAAATTAAGCTATCATTTTGATGTAGGCCTAAATATCCCCATACAGACATATTAACACAAGGGGATAAATACACTTGAAGCATTATTAAACATGTTGACATAATGGGAGGATAGAATACCTACAGCAAAAGTTCAGTACACATCTGACACTCCTAAGCCATAATATAAACTGGATACAGCGTTTAATAAAAATAAAACCTCGGGGGGGGGGGGTGATAAAAACAAATGTACAGGGAAACCTAACAGAATCCAATCCATTAATGAAGTTAAAAACATAGAGAATAATAATAAGTACTCACCTACAGTATCAGAAGCTATGGATGCTGATAAAAAAAAAACGTGTAAAATGTCACGTGGGAGCGGCGTGCCTAAAAAAGCAGCCAAAAGCACTGATCCATAAACATCACTTTAGCACTATCACGGATCTGGATTAAGATAATAAGGACACTATATGTCGTAACACTAAGTATAGTAATAAAGTAGTTAATTGTGAGGATACTTGTTTCAAAAATAATGGTATATATCCATGTGATTTGCGGGAAGCATTGTTAGAAAGCGACAAGGATCACTCTGGAAAATTTGAACGTAACGCTGCGTGTCCTACACTTAATGCATATATAAATAACGTCAATACATTAATACATACGTCAATAACGTATATAAAAACACTGCAATATTACCCACGAATAAGTTACAGATTCAGACGGTGGATAAAAATAAAACAGTTGCCACTGGACAAATATATATTACGTTAAAAAACACAATGAACTGGAAGTGAATATCCCAGTAATAATAATAAAGAAATTAGTTTGTAATGTAGTGCTTGGGGTAGACGTTTTAACGAAATTTCAGGCCCAGATCTGTTTGACTAACGGTATCATGCATTGGACTATAAACGGACGTAGGCCTACATATCAGCTGTTCCTTAATGATAAGAAAGTAAACAAAGGCGATTGACCTACTTATACTCCGATTGAGATGCAATGGCCCAACATAGCAATTAAAACTGAGCATACCAAGGATATTAAGAATAATTTAAAACCGCAGCAAGCTAAAGAATTAAATAATTTGTTAAAGAAACATTGACACGTATTTTGCGAGTGGCCTAAAGTCACAAATGTGTATACGCACAAGATTGAGGTGACTGAGGAATCTAAATTCGTACGTTGTACTTACCCCATCCCTAAGGCGTACCAACAGCAAGTTGAAGCTGAGATACAGCAAATGTTAAAAAATAAGATCATTGAACGGTCGGAAAGCGATTCCTCAACCCTCTTGTTGTCGTTAACAAGAAAACAGGGGATATCTGGCTATGCCTTGATATGAGAAATTTAAACATCACTAAAAAAATATATGACTATGCTCCAAATGCTGATAGCTTATTTATTAAGTGTCAAGGTGTTCAATACATGACGCGGCTTGATCTTACCAGCAGTTTCTGGCAGATTCCTTTGTATGAGGAGAGTCAGAAATATACGGCGTTCCTCTATAAAAACAAAAGCTACCAATTTAAAGTCATACCATTCGGACTCATGACAAGTCTAGCTGCAATTATTACATGTTTAGAGTTAGCACTTGGCCCCAAGGTAGAGGAATTTGTCAGCATTTTTGTGGATGACATCCTAATCGTGTCTAAATCGTTCAAGGAACGCTTAGAACACCTCGACATAGTGTTGAATAAGCTCTGGAATGCTAACCTAGTTTTGAAGCAATCTAATGTGAATTTATTAAATCTGAAATTAAATTCTTGGGGCATGTCATAAATTCGGACAGTATTAGCACGGATCCAGAGAAAGTAGATAGTATTGTTAAGTTCCCGACACCTAAAATGGTTAAAGATATTAGAGCTTTTCTCGGGTTAACTGGATACTATCGTCGTTTCTCACCTAATTATTCTAAAACAATAACACCTTTATTAGAATTACTTCAAAAGGGGCATAAGTGGAAGTGGGAAGATAAACATCAAATCGCATTTGAGAATATTAAGGACCTATTTAAAAACAATTTACACTTGTTTCATCCGAATGACGAAGGAACTTATGTTTTGCAAACCGATGCTAGTGATACCGCTATCGGTGCTGTGTTATATCAGCGTGACACTATGGGAGAATATCATATCATCTCGTATATAAACTGTACACTTAAGGGTGCCGAGAAGAACTATTTTACACCGGAAAAGGAAATATTGGCAGTTATCTATGCTTTGAATAAATTCCGGTACTATCTATACGGCACACACTTCGAGATTCATACAGATAACCAAGCATTATCCTTTCTTCTAAAATGTAGACTAACCAACGCCCGAATGACTCACCGGGCTTTACACCTAAAGAGTCAGGTAAGCAACCTACCAGATTTTGGGAGAGGTATATAAAAAAACTGGAGACACAGAACCTAGCGCTACCGTTGGACATAAAACAGAACATCGCCAAAACACGGATAGAGCAAACAGCTGATCAACGGGCACGTGTGTTCAATGACACTCATAAAACTCTGAAGTTTCAGGAAGGAGAAATGGTCCTTCTTAAGGCAAATCCTGTAGGCCGATCTGAAGACAACACTTCAGTTAAGTTCTTTAGATTGTTTAACGGTCCATAGTTCATATAAATTGAGAGAACGGGTTGGCAGGAATACTTTCATTATTGTGGATGAAAACCAAAACAAAGTTATAGGAAAATATCGTGGTGCATCATTGAAAAAATATTACCCTCGCAAGCTACCAAATCCATAAGTAAGACCCTGAGAATAATAATAATAATAATAATGAGAATAATAATAATAATGATGAGAATAATAATAATAATAATAATGACAGAATGCACATGCAATAGTTATGCCTTTGAGATACGCAACTCACTTATCGAAAACCATAATGTATGATTGGCTGGACATTATATTGGCTGGGTATTATATATTATATATGGAAACCACTGTACATATTTGCCACATAGCATAGTATGAATATAAGATATGAAGTGAAGGCTTAATTATGTTTTATTAATAATGTTGTTTTCTGTCTTTGTCTGTTGTTTGTTTTGTGTTTTGTGTAGGAGTTTACCGACTATTGTTCTGTCATATCCGTTAGATTCTGCTAGATATTTGATCGTGTTTAGTTCGTCTTTGTAGTCTTTTTCATCTAAGGGGATGTTGTTAAGTCTATGTATCATGGTTCTGAAGGCAGCTAGTTTGTGTTGTATTGGGTGATTGGAGGAGTTGTGTATTAGTGTGTCAGTTGTAGTTGGTTTTCTGTATATACTGAATTTGTGCCTGTGTTCTAGTTTTGTGATGGAGAGGTCTAAGAAGTTTATGGTATTGTTGTAGAAAACAACAAATTCATAACACTAACATACATCAACAAACAAACTGAAAAAATAGCCCACAAATTCAAAAAAGCAGGATACAGAATCGCTTACAAAACTACTAACAAAACAGAACACACACTATCAAAACACATACACAAAGCACAAAACAAATTTGACCTACCCGGTGTTTACAAGCTAAATTGCTCAAATTGCAATAAATTCTACATAGGCCAGACAGGACGTAGCTTCAAACAGAGATACATTGAACACACAAAGGCACTCCACTCCACTACAGAATCCACCTTTGCAAACCACCTCATGAAGCAAACCACACATATAAAAACATCGACAATAACATGAACACGTACACACAAAAGGCCGAAAACTAGACACTCTAGAACAATTGGAAATATACAAACACACAAAAACAAATAAAAACGCAATCCTAAACGAACAGACACAATTCAAATCGTACGCATTATTCGAATATATCTCACCCCACACACACAGCATCGCTCTTTCAAAATTCGATTCCGTCGCCCACAACAAGACGGACAGCGCTACCAGCAGCAGCCTCTGAAGAAGCCTTTTAAAGGAGAAAACCGGTTCAGGCTGTAAGGTAAAACTTTATGCTTTTACTTATAAAAAACCTAGTGTTCCGAGTCGTTAAAGTAATAGTGTATTTAGTTAAGTAACGGACACGTCATGGACAATGAAATCCAAGAATCTAGTTTATGAGTACTGTTTTCATAAGACATATGGTTTATGAGATATTCAAAGTCAAAAATGTTTTTGGGGTAAAAAAAAATAAAAGTACCATCTTTAAACAGTTATAAAATTTAGTCCTACTGTAATGAAAAGACAAGCAGATTGCTTGTTATAAAATAATCTTTATTTTGCTAAATTTAATATTTTAGGGGTTAGTTAGTAATATTTTTCTATATGATGAAATCACTAAATTGATCTAAAATTGCATATCTAATAGTATCAAAATGGAAAGCTTGAAAAGTCATTAAAAATTTGAAATACTGAGAATAATGTAGATTAATGATATACAAAAGACCTATTTAAAACCTAGCAATTTTTACATAGTAGCAAAATACACCAGATATATATTTTCTAAATGTTTAAAAAAAAAATTAAAAATATAGACAATTTATTACCATAACGTTGTTATACTGATGTTATCATAAAACAAAATTAATTTTAAAGGTAATTTCATGATCCTCAATTTAGATTATAGGCATTTTTCTTGGAAGCCCTAGTTTTTGAGTTAAAGAGAGTCAAAATTTGTTTTTGGTGAAGAAGAAATCAAAGAACCAAAACAATCAGACCTCCAAAAATATTAAATCTACAGGAATAAATAAATCTTAACTTGTTTCGAGTAAAATGAGCTTTATTTTGAGGTCCTATCAATTTTTTTTGTATAGATTCAATATTTTGCAAGTTATTTAAGAAAGAGTGTCACAAGGTAACAATATCGGGGGGGGGGGTGAAATATCACAATTTTTAACTTACAATAACTTGAAAACCACTGGCTTCCCTGAAAATGTGCATACCAACTGTTTTCTTGAAATTTCATAATATATTGATTTTAGGAGTTATTTATATTTTTTACTTTTCACCCACTGAGAATGGGTAGGAACCATGGGCGTAACTTGGGGCCTAACTTTGGGGGGGGGGTAAAGCTTCATAAATTGAAGAGTGTAGTGAGACCATCTATATAATAAAATTAATAAAATGTATTATATACAAAATTAGAAAGTTAGTAATAATTCTTAGTTAGTAAACGAGGGACAATTTCATTTTTTAATGATCAACAAACCTTTCTTCATAAGTTGTACTTCCAGTTATGTACACCTAGAACAAATATACTGTAGGCCTATAAACATAAACAATTTCAGTTCTTCCAGTTCTTATACCCAGTTTTCGTAAATGCATCCTCTTCCTTAGGCACACTGTCACAAAATGCTCCACAGTAGAAGCAGTAAGCCAAATCAGTCACAACAATAACGAATTAAGAAAGAGACAAGCGATGTGTACTTAACGGACTAAGTACACGACCGAGTAACCAACCGCACTTGTATCAGTAATCATTAACAAATAACAGTTCCAAATGACTGTCTTTTAAGATTCGTGAACAAAGCCATCTATGTCATGCACAGTAACCCAGCTTTGTTCATACTGCCGAGTCTGTTACCCCACCATACCGCTCTTTTACACTGGCCTGTAGTGTTTGCGAAATTCTGCTGAACTGAAAACAGCGATAAACTCGAATCAAACAATAAACAATCCGAGCACAGAGATGATGACTCAGAAGAATATGTGTGACAAAGAGAGGAAAGTAAAGAGAGCAAATTCTTAAGAAGTACAGCTGCGCTTATTATTTCATTACGGTGTTCCAAAACAAGTCTTTGTGTAAAAGGCATGCATTGTATTCCAGTCAATTAGGTCTCTAGCGTTTGTTTTTTTTTCGAACAGAAATATTATTTTGACTTAAGTTATATCATTCAAATCTGTTAAACATTCCCCTTACATGTTTCTTCGAAAGAAATAAGAATAATAAATGGGTATGGCAACTAGTCGTCTGATAACAGTACACACGTTGATAAATAGTGCTTACTGTGCTCGCAAGCATAGAACTGTCTTCTGTTTGACTATTTGTTAGTTTTTATTTATAACAACTGGAAACAAAATTTTATAATGATCGGAACATTGGCCCCTCCCAAGTTACGCCTATGGTAGGAACAATCCCCTAGAGAGAGAGAGAGAGAGAGAGGACCCAAAACTTTCTTTTTTTAATCTTTATCTAGACACTATGTAGAAGATATTACAAAGGGTTACTCATTCTGTTGCTAAGAATTCCAAGGTAAAATGCTTTATTGACTTTACTAAAATACCAGTAGTCTTATCCTTCAATTTAGCAATAACGTTGCAAGAAAGACTCAAATAATAATCACATCTTTAAACCTTTCTTTCTTAATTGGTTAAGATGTATTAGGAAATACCCGTATTTATAAAATAAAGTTATTATTATATAATTAATATTACTTTAATATAATCAATAACAAAATAATATTAAATCAATATGATAATAAAAACATATAATACTAGTAAATATAATAATATAATAATAATAATTATAATAACAACAAATAAAAGCAATGTAACATTGAATGTTACACAGTTACATAAAATAAAGTGTGTGTGTGTGTGTGCACACGCGTGCGTGTGCGTGTGACTGCATGCACATGCGTGCCTACTTGCCTGCCTGCCTTGCCTGTCTGTCTGTCTGTCTACTGTCCATCGTTTATCCATGTACGTAGTTTCTGTGAATAATTACTTAGGTTTAGTTTCTGTGGAATGGAAACGATAAGGATACTAAATAATAAATTCTGCAGTTAACTATAACCTTGTATTTTAATATAACCAACTAACAGATTTGTACAATATCTTAATTTGAAGGAAAAATAGTGACTTAGAAAACTGTTATTACATGCCCAATAATTCAATGCATTCTGTGTATTAATTTTACAAGGCATCTAAGCTTAATACATTGGGTAAGGATCACTTTTGTATCAGTATCTGAATGTATTTGTTTATTTAATTCAAATACACTTTACTTATTAAATTATCTGTATTAAACTTAAACATAAAATGAATATCTTTTATTCATATTTATACATAACAGTTTATTTCTGTAAATTAAGATTTTTTGAGTGACAATAATTTACTGACCATAACAACACAAAATTTTTAACAACTGTCAATGCCTATCAATCTTCTAATGTTAAGGATGTTAGTCACTTGTGGATTAATTTTATAAATATAAAAGTATTTCATTATTTTTGTTTTGTTTACATTTTTAAGCCACACAAATAAAAAAGTTGGTGACCTGATTTGTTTTTGAAGATTCAGTTTTTCTTATTTAAACTTTGCACAAGAAGTACTGAACCATACCTTTTAGTGCCAAATTATAAATAAATACATTTATGTAAACGAAATTTTCTGACAAGAATTATTAGTTTAAATTATAGTTAAATAATCTAATATGTATAGTTACTTTCAGTTTCAATACTAGCTATTTTATGATTTTGAAAAAATTTAACAATTATTTCTAATAATATAGTCATCTGCAATTGTAAACTAAAACATCATTTATTAAAGTTTTTGTAGTGATTATCATGGAGTTTTTCTTGTTCCTTTGTTACTTTGGAGCCCTAAAGCAAAATATTAGAGTTGGTGAAGTAATGAAATTTTGAATTTTTTTCCATGATTGCAAATTGGATAAAGCTTTGTGTAGGCCAACATTGTAAAATACTTTTTTAGCAATCAATTATTGTTAACAATTTTGTCAATTTCTTGTCATATGATAAGAAATTTACTTTCAATATGTGACTTTCAATATGTCTGTTCATAAATTCTTTCTTCTGTTTACTGATTTTTACGGACTTGCATACAGTATTAAATGATGTAAACTATATCATCAATTCTTTTTATACTGCTCAGTACTTATGTATGGTCTGTCCCACTAAGATCATTTTCACGTCAAAATAAAATTAGGTTAACTAATTCTATTTCTGATTAAATAATGAATTGTTAATTTTTGACCTAATTTAAAATAACAAGTGGTGTATAGTTAATTTTCATAATACTAAATGTAATGTGTAATTAAATGTTGGAATGAACAAATCAATTTATTATCAGTAGAGGGCTGTTAATATAACTTTGCTACTGCAGTGACTTGTGTGAACATACATGTTCTTTTTAATATTTTGGTATGATCTTATGACACTGGACATTTATACAACTATAAATAATTTTTAATTTCAGTTGTAAAATAATGTTCTCAATAAGTAATTGTTAAAGATAAAAAGTAGAAACTGTGGCTGAAACTTATACAATTTAGTACAAAATCTTTAAGTACAGTATGGTAAAGTTAATTAAATAATATGCATCACATGTTTAGTTTATAATACATGAAAAATTTCAAATATTGCATGAACAACAAATTAAAAGGTAATGTGTAATGAAAAATTGTTCAGGAAACTCACTTAGCATAATAAAAAAAAAAATTAATTTGGCACAAAAAGTCAGAGAACATTTCATGTAACAATGTATATAATAAAATTAACACTGCAATAGCAGATACGCATGTTGTACCAGTATGTTAATATAAGAAGTTGTGTATGTGTATGTGTGTGTGTGTGTGTGTGTGTGTGTGTGTGTGTGTGTGTGTGTGTGTGTGTGTGTGCGTGTGTGCGGAGGCGCACGCATGCATGTGCGCTCGTATGCACATCTTAAAATTTACAAATTATAGGCATTCTTATAAAAGAAAGACTAAAAATGACTATAATTAAATCACAACATTTTTCCATCTTTCTATTTTTAAAAAAGGACACTAATCAGTTCCTGCAGGTATAAATTTTCACCCTGTTTTCAGATTCGCCTACAGGAAACTAACTCTATAAAGATGGAAACATTTGTTTCTCTCTTAATTACAAATAGGTGCATTTCAGGAACAAGAAAGGATTTTTTAATATAAAATTGACTAATGAAAAGTTTGGTATTGTAGCTTTTGTAATTGACTTGTTAAGTCGAGTTGTATTTACTTAACTAGAGTTACTATAATTTGATTTATAATTTTATCAAAACTAACTCATGTGGACACTTTTCACAGTAAAATTGAATATTTCTTAGCATTATGAGAAAAGCAACAAATGACAGTTTTCTAAAGCCATTAAAAATACAAATTTATAACTACATGATCAACAGTTGTACATTAAACTTGATTGTTCAAGCATTAACATAAAGAAAAATGTCTATGAATATTATGCTTAGTAGAGATTCATAGGTAGATAGTATTATGTAGTCAGTGAAATAGAGAAAATGTAAGAAAAAGACACAGGCAGGGTAAGAAATTGGTTGTTGGCTGTAAGGTATCTGAGTATAAGAAAAGGGAATAAAAAAAAATTATAAAGAGAAGCATAGCTTTAATGGAAGCCATAGTGAAAGTTATATGTAATATACTTTTATTTAAATCTGAAATCCATAGGAAGCATTAGGAATCAATAGATGCTGATTTAACTAATAATCAATATTTTCCTATACCGGTATATTAAATATGTAACTTATAATGTTACTTTAAAACTATTATTATGGGAACTGCACAAATTTAATAAAAACCAAACAGTTAGATACTAGATTTTTTAATGTAGAAAGGCACAAATACATAAATAAAAAATATGATATCCTAACAACTGTTCTTATTAAAATATTGTATTCTTGTTTTTAACTATTAGTCTTCATTTCATGGAAATATTTTTGAGTAATAGTATATATATTTCCATCTGGGCATTTCATATGTACATATTTGATATTGCATGTTAACTATAGAAACGTATTTTTATATTTATATTTTTATGTACACAGACATAGAACACACACACTTGCATATTGGTTTGACCTTTAATTTCATATGGCCTCTTGATTTTCATGAGTAGTGCTGAACTGGTTTGTATATTATAGTGAAATGAATATTGATTTAATTTACAATAAAATATAATTAATTAATTGGATATTAATTATAATTCATACCAAATTATCATATATATATATATATATATATATATATATATATTCAATCACTTTCTGCTACAGTCCGTTTCTTGATGTATATAATACATTTAATATTTATACATAAATTTACCTCAAGATGTTATTTTTCTATTTGGAACATGTTTTGGGTACTATCTTGTACCCATCCTCAGCCTTCCGGTTTTTTTGTCTGGTGAAGTACATATGTGTTGTTGGTTGACTATTATTATTGTGGCTTCCTGTTGGATTCTGGTATTTCAAGTTGGTTTTATTGTGTGTGATTGTGGTGTATGTGTTAGTTTTTTGTGTATTTTCAATGTTGAGTGCTTTGAATATTGTGTCATGTTTTGTATTGATTTGTATTTGTTCAGGTATTAGTTTGTTTTCTGTTTTATATTTGTATATTTGTAAATTTTCCCATATGTTCATTATGGTGCCTTTGTGTGGTATATGTTTTATTAGTGTTACATTGGTTATGTCTGGAAATTCATGTCCTGTGTTTATTGCATGTGTGGCTAAATTGGATTTATATATTTCTGGTTTTTTGTATGCATTTAGGTGTTCAAAATAATGTTTTTTCAGCTGTTTTTTTGTTTGTCCTATATAACATTTATTGCAATCTTGGCATTCAATTTTGTATATACCGTTAGTTGTTGTATTATCTTTGTTGTGTGAGCTATTTAGATTTTGTAATTTATTTTTATTAGTTTTGTATGCTATTTTTATATCTGTGTTTTTAAATAGTTTTGTTAGTTTTGTCATTTTATTATTTATATATGTGAATGTGGCCCATTTTTTGTTGTTGGAATTAATCAAACTGAACAACACATAAATAATAACAACAACAAAAAATGGGCCACATTCACATATATAAATAATAAAATAACAAAACTATTTAAAAACACAGATATAAAAATAGCATACAAAACTAATAAAAATAAATTACAAAATCTAAATAGCTCACACAACAAAGATAATACAACAACTAACGGTATATACAAAATTGAATGCCAAGATTGCAATAAATGTTATATAGGACAAACAAAAAAACAGCTGAAAAAACGTTATTTTGAACACCTAAATGCATACAAAAAACCAGAAATATATAAATCCAATTTAGCCACACATGCAATAAACACAGGACATGAATTCCCAGACATAACCAATGTAACACTAATAAAACATATACCACACAAAGGCACCATAATGAACATATGGGAAAATTTACAAATATACAAACATAAAACAGAAAACAAACTAATACCTGAACAAATACAAATCAATACAAAACATGACACAATATTCAAAGCACTCAACATTGAAAATACACAAAAAACTAACACATACACCACAATCACACACAATAAACCCAACTTGAAATACCAGAATCCAACAGGAAGCCACAATAATAATAGTCAACCAACAACACATATGTACTTCACCAGACAAAAAAACCGGAAGGCTGAGGATGGGTACAAGATAGTACCCGAAACATGTTCCAAATAGAAAAATAACATCTTGAGGTAAATTTATGTATAAATATTAAATGTAATATATATATATTGCAACAATACATATATTTGCATATTTACCCAGGGCAGTGTTTTGTAAATAATTAGTGTAAAGGGAGTAGGTTAAATAAATACATGTATTAACATATGTAAGACGTTTTAAAAAATGATAAATGAACATTATTGTTAAATACAATGTTTGAATTAAAATTATTCATTTAACTACAAATGCTGGTTATTATTTATTTTCCTAATATTTAAGACAATAATCTTCCATTATGGTGTCCGCTTCTTAGCAAATAGACTAAGAGTTGTGCAATAACCGCGTATCTTCACTGGCGGACATATACTGAATATTTTTACTGGCAAACTAATAAGTCGGAATCGCGATCGTTGAAAAAACGCACAGCACTCAAGCCACTTTCGATCGAGATTTTCATAGGAAAAACTACCGAATTTTTTTCCGCCCTTTTGCACACAAACTTACACATTCATAAACATTGCATACACAAATTACATCTTCCGAAACGCTTTCCGCCGTCAGTTATTTACAATCGATATAGGTCATAGAACATTTTGGGACAAAATCATCCCATCAACCTAGTAAAAAAAAAGGCCTCTATCTCTTAGACCATAGGATAAATAGTTTAAAAAATTTTTTAAATTTAGTGTGTGCAAGTACAGGCAATATATGTGTGGGAACCTGTCGAAAGTGTACACCTCACCCGACTGTGTTTACAGTGTAAGTTACTGTGTGTGTGTGTGTGTGTGTGTGTGTGTGTGTGTGTGTGTGTGTGTGTGTGTGTGTGTGTGTGTGTGTGTGTGTGTGTGTGTGTGTGTGTGTGTGTGTGTGTGTGTGTGTGTGTGTGTGTGTGTGTGTGTGTGTGTGTGTGTGTGTGTGTGTGTCAGCACCAACCTGCATTGTATTACAATGGGGTAGATGTCTTTGTGTGTGTAATTGTTGGTTTGTTTTATTAAATCAGGTATTTACATGTTTAAAATAAATAAATAAATATGTTTTTTACCTGTTACAAAAGACATATCACAATTCTAAAAACACCATTAGAATAATGACACTTAAACGCATATGGTGATGCAAAATTATTGCAGAAAAGAGCAATAATAAAGACATCATACAAATTAAAGTTAATTACTACCACAACTAGCTAGTAATTAAAGAGTGTGTTATATATAAATGACGAGTGAAAAATTATGAAGACAATGCAACTAGTCGCCTAAAGATCAAGTTTATGGTTATTGTGAAAACATACTAAAAGTGATCAGTTAAAAAGGGACACTACACACGAATTAACAAACTTGTACACATCAGAAATGATATCTGACATGTCAGATTGGTATCTATTATAAATACCTCCAGCAATTTTGGACAAGAAATACAAGAAATAGATGCCAAGAAATTCCACACAAGGACACTATGTCCGATTGCTAACCGACAGTGAACAGATGCCACTGTCGATACCATGGACACAGATGCCAGAAGTTTCACATGAGTACACTGAGTCCATTTGCTAATCGACTTGAACTCCTCATGATCACCATCACCTGCAACACATCACGATTGATGGAGAAGTGCAGGACCACCATCAACATCAGCACATGCAATGGTAACTTCAGCATACACAGGTGACAAATGAACAAATATATTTTTGTGTTAAACAAAGAACTCATAAAGAACAGAAATGAGATAAAATAATACAAAGACTTAGATGTAATTAGTGTAAATATTTAGAGTAAAAGATGTATTTGTAAGTTAGGTGTAAAATATATATAAATAATTTTATTCTGTTTAATTTAAAAATTGTGTGTGTCATTCATTATGAATCATAATTAAAGTAAATATTATTTTTATTAAAATATTAATAGCAAACATTCAATTTTTGTTTGATAAAGTTAATATTATTTTTGTAGATGATTTGCTATGATTTCAAATTTTATTAATGATTCAAAGTCAGACATCCAAACAATATAAAAGAATTTTATAATTTGTTCATCATATATGTTTAGATATCTATGACTATATGTTATTAATATGTGCTGAATAGCAAAGATATGTTATGTTTTCAGAGTGTAACCTTATAAAAGAGAATATTTTGAATTTTATAGTTTCAAAAATTAATAATCAATTAATTTTGTTTGCAAGACTTAATAAACCGTTGATTGATTCGTTTACAATCTTTTAATTAATTATTTTATGTCTTTAACGTCTCACTCCTCTATTTAAAAATAAGTTTATTGTGCAACCACATATACTTAATACAACGAACACTAAAAAATTCTATGACCTAGCCAGTGTTTAACACTATAAAGTTGCGTTGGGTAAATGGACAGAAGTGTACTCATTTTATAATATTTGTAATGTTGCAATATATACGGTATATAATTAACATCATTATTAATTATTATAATCATTATAATTAATTATTTATAAATTATTGTTAGTATTTAGTAGTTTTATCTATATATAAAAATATTGGCATATTTAGAAATGAAATATTGGAATAAAGATAGTTATGTGACTTTCAAAAGTACATTTTGATTTATATATAGTGATACAATAACAGATTTATACTTCTAATAAGGAGAAATAATTATTTTAAATAACTATGTAAGACACACATTTACATGATTTTACAGTAAGTTATAATATTTTTTGAAGATGAAAAGATTTTTGTATATATTTGATTCTTTTGTTAAATTAATATCTGTAATCTTGTTTCAGTAGTATTATAGGATTTTTATTTTAATAGGTCGCTAATGGTATGTTGCTTGTGGTAAAAGATGACAGTAAACAATGATACTTGATTTCAATACTGTCAGTGTTTATGAATATATTTTGTATCAATTTTTGAATTCTGTAAATAAATATTTTTAAAACTTAGCACTGACAATGAGTGGTGGTGCAATTTAGAAAGATGTCTATGCTATGTAGTATGCTTTAGTCTATTTGGTATTTGCTATGTAGGGAGGTCAATGCATAATTAATTACAAGTGGTCAACTTGAACAAAAGATTAAAAGATTATAAATAACAGAGGGAAGAACACTTAAAAGAATGTCAGATTCAAGACTGGCCAACAAGAACACTATATTTGTATTCATATAGGTCACAGTTATGTGGGTAAACCCAGGAAGAGATGCCTGGAGGATCTTTGAAGGCATTTTCCATCTGTCATCTATTCTAAGTCATTGGAGATGGGGCTAAGAGGAGACAGATGGACATTTGAAGAAATTGTGCCTGTCAAGAGACGAATATGGTAACAACACTCATCCAATGAAGTCATTGAGGATGTTTGAGGAAGACTAGAAGGAAGAGGTTTTGAGACAGGAAATCTTTCAGCTGAATAAATGTATATGTACACAAGGATGACTCATATAAAGAGCAAGTACATGGAAAGTTTAGTATGCATAAACATAGTGCCTAGATGAGAGAGAAAGTGGAAAAGTTTGGTTTTACTGTTGCAGAAATTCTGGAGGTAGTTAGAGACCTGTACTGCAAACTTTAACCTCAGGAGTGGCATCCAAGTACTTCATAGACCATTTCCACTTGATTTAGTTCCTATTAAGGAATAAGGGCTGTCTGGTAACTCAAAGTTAACTGGTAAGAGGTAGCAATCACCTTGGATGCTATTTCTCAAGCCAGTCTGGGGAAACAGTAAACTGATTCTTTAGAAGTGTAACTAAGTCAACAGAACTGAAGTGACACATATCATCATCTGATAGAGTGAGTGACTCCATGCTTGCTAAACAGGCAGATGTTTATGTATACCAGGTACAAAATAGGATAGGTACAGTACAGATTAATGTTGAATGGTAGTGCTAAATCTCTTTGCCACATGAAATATTAAGACATGAGATGTCACTGAAAATAATCTACCCTTTCAAAGATTGTGTAATCAAATACATTCTCAACAACAGTAATAAAACATTTGGTAACAAAAAATGTGACATCATCATATATTTGAAAACTACACAATATGTATTTGAAAATGTTACTATTTTGTATATGAACACTGTAATTTTAATTTTCCAATTGATTTTCGGATCATGCTCTGGTATTCTGATTGTTAAAACCTGAGAATTTCAATTTTGAAATTGGGTTACATTAGTTCTCAGGTCAAACCAGCATGATTTACCTCACTAAAGCTACAACAGAATGAAACAAAGTAAGATTCGTACCTCCAAAACATGAGTGATAATTATTTATTTCATTACTCATATTTATATGAATAATACAACAATCTTAATAATATGTGCATGTTTTATACATGAAAAGTGTCCAAACAAAATTATCTAATAAACGGTATATAAAATTTCTACAACCAGTAACATATTTACATTATCACAACCAACAATATGTTTTATAACTAGCAATAACTTCTGTGACAAAGAACTTATGATACAAATGACTGAGATAAAATGCTCTAACATTATTTTAAACTGAGGTAAACTTACATACTACCTCTAATTTTTTAGATTGCTTTTAATTATACCAAGCTGTACAAGTTTAAAATGAATGAATTAGATAAAACTATTTATAACAAAATCAGAGTCTATTTGGTTATAAAACTTAAGTGTGTGGTGTATAAATATTTACAAATTATCACAACACACACACACACACTTACTATTTTATATATATAAAAGTGTGTAATTATATAATTATAGTTACATACTAGACCAAAATACAATAAGATTTTTATAATTAGGCCTGGGTACTATATTATACCATACACATAAATTATTGCACAAATCACCTGATATTTAACATATTACATGTAATTTTAATGCATTAATTTTAATTATAATTGATTTTATGTATCGGTTAAATCTTTTATAAAGGTCTGAGGAATATTCACAATTATTTTACTATATAGGAAGAGATCAACTGTGATATGAATAACAGTTAGTTTTGTTGTCAGCGTATTATTTAGAATTGCTAGATGTTAAGTATGTTTTGGTGAGTTTAAGTTATTTTTTATTCATTTTTTTTGTAAATCTGGACACTTTTTCTTGTTGATTTCAAAAAGATATTTCCCATACAGAAATAATGAAAATTAAGTTTTCCTTTGTACTGTGTTATCAAGCAAGCTTATGTATTCCACGCATTGTATGTTCATACAATTGTTATTTTTATTTTAGTTTCACATTTTTCTTTAAGACAGAGACTATGTATATTCAGACAGAGAGTTTTTTTCTAATCAGGATACTCAATAAATTGAGCTGATTAATTATTCATTTATTAGCTGAAGACAAACTGAAGAGCAAATAGTGTCTTTTCCATATGCCCTATTGCATTCTACCACAACTGCCTCTGTAACTAAAAAGTGTTAGTCAGTAGGGAAATTAAATATCTCAGTTATCTTTAAAGGAAAGGGTTTTAAAGATCTGTATATAATAAATAGCAAATTAAAAAACAATACCATATCAAAGTATTAAATATTGAATTGTTTTAAAGTTTCAGTAACTAAAGTGTGGGACAAACCATTATATAACTGACAAATTATTATTCAGATAAACAAAAATTGAAGCTGAGTACTTTCTTTCTTACTTTGTAAAGAATTCAGCTTATTTAATAATATTAATTTGCAAAGCTAAACCTCAGATAAATTAAAAATAATATATGAAAAAAGGGGTAATTCTGGAAATAAAAATTTTGTGATGGACTACTTTAATTAAAAATAATTTATTTTACAGTTTACTTAAAGAGTGATAATGTATGATAATGATAATATAACCTCAGTACCACAATAATAATGCCTACATAATTCTTACTGTAAGTATATTCAGCATCATCTGCAATTCTGTCTGAGAATGACTGGCATACTATTAGAGCATAGGAACTTTCACATAAGCAGAGTCTGTGAGCCAAATGTTATTTCACTTCACTGGTATATCGTAATATAAATTGCAGTACCCACAAGTTTTAGTAAACTCTTATGCAAACATATTGCACATTCACTTCAGACTCTAAGAAATATATGTTAAAATACACCAAACTTAATACCAATACTCCATTAATCCAAATTTTGGATTGCGACTTTACATATTTCAATCCGCGGATTGGTCAACTGGTCAACAAAAAATAAATTTTGTCTCTTTCCTTTACCACAACAGTAATGTCCAATCAAAAATATGGTAGTAAACTAGAATATGGTATTATAACACTTTTATTAGCTCTCAATATCAAAATATGAAAAGTTATTGTATAAGTTTACTCGTACTGTTAGATTCCACTTACATATGTAGAACTCTTACCATTTTGAGCATTTCTGTGTTCCTTTTATTTGTAATCTACTTCTGGGGAATCTCTTGTCATATTCCAACAACAGTCAGCAAGCACAGATGTGTGACACCTGCCCCAGTATCTTCTGTCCATTGCTGAAATATCTTGGTGTAAGCAATCTCCATTTTTCACTGACTGTACCACACTTGCTTGGGAAAACGTCAAGATTTGCATAAAGAAAGAGTATTTTAAACAAGAAATTACAGCCTAATAGTCGGTATGTTGTCAGAAGTTCTTTAGAAGGTACGTTATAGTTTTCAGCTCTTCAGTTATCCAAGAAGTTATCAGCAGCAGTTATGAATACTTTCCAAGCTGCTTTCTTATTCCCTCCAATTAAAGGATTCATCCTTAAACAGTTTTCAAATATACTGGCCAACAAAGATCCCTCCTTGATCTTAGCATCACTCATATGTTGGAATTTTCTCTTTAAATACCTGAAAGCTTCACCTTCCTGATTCATGGACTTAAAAATTTTTCATCAGCCAGAGAGTTTAATGTGTAACAGTATGATTTTATCAGGAGCAACTAAGGGAGTGTACTATAATTCTTATTTCCAGGCCCCACCATTTAGGCTAGTTTTTTTTTTGTTATCTAGTGTGAATTCCTGTTATCAGGACTATACCATATGCAGAGAAAGCAGTGATATTGGTATACTCTAACTGCATTTCAAATAAAATGACAATAACCTTCATATCTCCATACATCTACCATTGAAGATCTTCATATTATATTTTTATAGAAGCAGTCTCTCAGTGTTGCCAACCCAATTTTATTTATTCAACATTCCTTAGCAAAATTGGAGTATTTCCTCACTAATTCATAAAGTTTTTTCTTGAAACTGCTGTTTTCCGCGAAAATGAGAGCTAAGTAAGAGATTTACATGTCAGAATTATTTGTCTTACAACAAAGTTAATAAGAATTGACTATTCTATAGTTGGAAAGATTTTTCATGTTGACCAGTACAATTATTTTAATATAACATTCACAATACAAAAATTGCATGTTGTAATAAGAATTGTGAATCTGATTCAACTGTATTGTTGTAAATATTTTTGGCCTATTAAATAAGTATATAGTTGCTCGTGCACACACACACACACACACACACACACACACACGCAATCACACGCACACACACACACACACACACACACACATTTAACGAACATAAAGTACACTTAATGTAAATAGCAATAAACAGAACAATTTCTTACTCATTTAACACATTTTGTTAACTTATCAAGTTGGGCTGGTCATGTGCAGAGAATGGCGGAGGATAGAATCCCAAAAAGAGTTATGAATTATTTGCCGATGGGAAGGAGAAGGAAAGGAAGTACAAGTACAAGATGGCTGGACCACGTTGGTAAGGAGGCAGTGAGGCTGGGTGCAGCAAACTTGTGGACATTGGCCGGGAGTAGAGACCAGTGGGGAAGATTTCTTTTGGAGGCCAGGGCCCGGACTGGGTTGTAGCGCCGAGGATGTATGTATGATGTATCAAGTTTGTATTTTTGTTAAAATGCACTATTTAACCCCAGTTACCTGTAATTGCTAGAATTAAAGTGTAAGTTAATTTAATATAGTTATGTTAATAAGAGATTTTTATAACTTCTACAGTGGTTGTTATAGTAGGTATAGCGCGCGTGTGTGTGTGTGTGTGTGGAAGACATTTTGATTGTCAAGAATAGTAATGAGTACATACCTGACAAATGCATATTTTTAGTATTTCTGTTTTAAAAACAGCATTGCTCTTTTCATTGCTTTGTAGCATGAAAAAAGTATAGTAGAGTTCATTTATCCAAACATCAGATATCCAAACTGTTAAATATCTGAACTTGATGGAAAACTTCACAAATATTTAATTACAGTATCACAAATATTTTTCAGTAAGATGAAACATATTGGTAGTACAGGTTTATATAATGAAACACTGCCAGAATATAGACTCCCTGTTTTTTCAGTGAATTTAAAACAGTGAAATTATAGTCAAATCCACAGTGAAAGATGTTTGAAAATTATCTATCAAATATAAACAATTTTTTCAACATATTAATTGCAGGTCTATAATGTCAAACTTTGAAGTAGGCCTACATAAAAAATTCTAAAACGTTTTGTTACTGCACTGAAGATTTTATTATTATTTTATTTTTTGCATTCAGAGTGACATGTGATTTTAATAGTGTGATGCAGTATGCAGTGATAAAAAGACAAACTTGATATACAAGTACAGTATTAAAGAAACTGTAAGTGCAATATTTTCACCATTCTAATATGCTGTAAATGCAAACTGCCTTACATTATAACATAGGCCTACATTTTTGTGTGTGTTCAGATATCAAAATTTTCATATATCCTACCTTGGTCCTAATTAGTCTGTATATGATGATGTACTGTATATTAAGTATGTACAGAAATTAGTTTACACTTTACAGGTTTTGTTTTACATTTTACATTTAAGTTTAGTTTGAGAGCTGAATATTACTAATTGTCTTATGTCAACAATAACTAAAGTTATACATTCATTGATGGAGTCTACAATTTTATATGTGCTGACTTTTCTTTAATAGTAGTACTGACTTAGTGTACTTACTTTTGAAAATTGTAATTTTTGTGTTACAGTTTATTTATTTAGATATTTAAAAAAGAACCATGCAACTATTAGATTTTATTGTATTTGTTTCTGTATATTGTATTCCTTTTCCTCTGATAATTTATGAAGATAGTTCCATGAACTAACTTATTGTATTTCAATATCATTAACTGAAAGTTTTACTACATATGTGATTATCTTGACATAAATTTCTATAATTCTGGCATTACTGAGGTTTACAACCAACCTTATTTTCCTTTTTCAGTTAATGTGCTTAACTTATTGCATCTTTTCTCTTTTGTTTACTAATAGCAGATATCATATGCAAAAAACCAGATCACTAAAATGTTCAAAAACTTTCCAACCACTTAATCTACTAATTAGATGATAGATTGAAATCATGAAGAGTGTTGAGATAAGACTGCGATTTTGTCTCATCACTGTCTCAGTTTTCAAGAATTCCCTCCTATAGTTAGTTCTTGTATAATTGTCATAGGATTGTTTGGTTATGTTGATGATTTTATTTTAAAAAATCTATACTTCGTTTGTACAAATTAAAAATACATTTGTTCATATTATGAAAGTCTTCCCAGCTCTATGGAGCCAACTAGGGGAAAAGAATTACAATCTTTAGATGACACAATGATAAAACTAAATTTCACTCAAACTCGTCTTTGGTTTATTTCTTAAATTTCCTAAAACTCCTGTCTTGTTTTCTCATCAAGTATTGCCGTTTTTCCACTACTCTTACATGAGTTTGTTAATATTTTACTACTAACACTGAGAAACCTCTTCAAATTTAAAAGAAATTTGTACCATAATCTTTCAGAACATTATTGTCTAGGTTATAGCCATACCTCAATTTTTAGACTACATTCAAAAGGTATACGTAAGACTGAGGAAAAGTTTTAACTTAAATTTAAGATTCCTTGGTATGCCATATTCCAAATTATTCCATTATTCAAATTTTAATTGCTTCCATACTTTTTTGTTTTCAAATACTAAGTTATAGGTACTCAACAATATTGTTAAAATTATGAAACATATCATAGTATTTATAGAATTCTACTATGTGTTCTTCATAGCTTTCCACCTTGTCTGTTAGCATTGATATCCATTATATCTGACAAGGCTTTCTTATCACACAGGTTTCATTACCATATACTTTTATTATGTAATGTCACAGTACTGGTAATTCTTTAATTTTAAGTTTTTCTTTGATGCCACTTAATTGACGTTTCTCTTGCCAACTCTCACAGTCGTCTTTGACGTTTTTATTTTTTTTCAAGTAATTTTTTGTTCACATTTTTTCTTTTCTATTACTCAATTGTTAACTTTTTTCTCTTATTTCATAACATTTCTGGTTTAGCTATAGCATTATGCTGTGTTAATTTTTTTTATTATATAAAACCGGCATACATATTTTTCTTAACTTTTATTCTATAGTTTGCCCCAAATATTTTAAATTATTTTATGATTTACATGATGTACTTCTTATTCTAAACTACAGTTATTGTTGCCTTATGCATCATGGTATGGGGATAATAGATTAAATAAAATTGTTGTTTGCAGTAAAGTGTTTCTTGTTTGTTAACTATAAATGTTTCCTGTATTTCCTTTTAATAATGGTTATGTCTATCTAAAATTTTGTGTCAAACTCCTGTACAGTTAATTTGATTCTGGTAACTAAGACATGGTTAGAGTTTACATGTGCTGTCAGTAAATGTCCAATTGGGAAAACTTAACCACTCAACTAAATCATAAAAGAAGCAATAAAGATGTACAGACGATTTCATTACTTTGTGTGTTTTAAGTGAAAATATTTTAGTCTTGTCATGGTATCCTATTTATTTGCCCAAGACTCTTTCTTTCTTTTTTTTATATTTTCTTGTTGAAGTTGCCAAAACAATTAAGATGTCTTTTTCAGAATACTCTTAACTACTACACAACACTGGTAATACAAATTTTTGTTTCTTTTCTATCTACATCATTCTGGTTCGCTGGTGGTGTGTAATCACTGTGGTTTGATAATTTCTGAAGTACGATGTTGAGTCTAAAGACAATGATTATTCAGAGGCTGGCTTATACATTCCTTTCACATGAGGTATTACGGTTCCTCTTACATTTAAATTAATTCTTGCCTTATAATTTGGATTCAGACACTTTGTCTGTGTATACTGTAATATTAAAACTAAGAAATCATAACACTTGTGATTTTAAGAGTACAGTATATGTTTATTTTAAAATTCATCTGATCTATAGTAAGTAAACTTATCAAGGATTTACAAAGTGAAAATTGTATAATTGTTAAATATATGAAGCTTTGAGTTAGATAAAGCTGTAGAATATAGGTATATTAACCCACATTCATTTTTCATTTTTATTAAGACAGTTATGTATTCTGTAAACTGAGTGACCGTTTTCATAGTTCAATTATCAGCAGCAGCTTGTAACTTACAAAAACTGTGTGCTACAAGGCTGCACCTTAGTGACCCCCCATCCTCCTAATAGAACAGTAAATTAGTATAATTAAATTTATTGTATACGAGGGAACCCCCAACCCACATTCTAGGTGATATTATGAATATTGATTGATATTATTAAAACTATTGTCATTAGAATATTACATAGGTTAAAATTCTTAAGTTAGGATAAAATGTAGGTTATGTTACTCACATATATTTACATTATACATCACGTGTGTTGTAAAACTTAAGTATATTGAATACACTAGAATATTATGTAACAATAGTACTATACATTTATAAATAAACATAGTTTATTCTACCAGATTCTCGAATTTATGTCTGGAATTTACTAGATGTTGATGTATGTAAGTGACACATGTTTGTGTATGTTGTTACCAACTGTATATATAAGCAGGAGTAGATGGAACCAAAGTCAGTCAGTCAGTAATTATTGTTAGTTTGGTTAAGTTAGTTTTTAGTCAGCATTTATTGAGATTTCGGTTAAGAGTGTTACAGAACTAGTGTAATTATTTGATACCACATTTGTGGATCAATATTATATTTGTGTTGTTGATTGTGTAAATTATAATTGTGTCAATAATCAATTTCACAGTTGTGAATCAAAATATGTATTTTTAATTGTAAAAATTATCGTGGTAATGATGAATAAACAGGCCGTCAACAGTGATACGAATATTTTTATTTCGATTGCTGCCTAGAAGACAACAAATTGTGTGCTTTGTTGTTAAATTATCACCAGAAAATTTGTATAAGGAAAGAAACCAATTTTGATTTACAGATCAATTACATAAAAACCAATACATACCAGATATAATATGTGACGAGACTGTAGTAGTCAGTGTAGCTATACATGCATGAGAAATGTGAAGGATTAATAAAATATGACAAAGTTCAATTTTTTCAATGTTCTTAAAGCTTAGATGTGAAAAGTAAATCTGTTAATGTTGAGTGCTGATCTGTGAATTTTAAATCAAGTTTCCTTCACAAAAACTAATGATTTTAGGTACTTTGTAGCTTCAGTAAAATATTGGGTTTTACATTAAGTCTAATTTTTTGTGTTAGAAAGAACAGTAACATTGTGAAGTACATTTATTTTAAAAGTACACTAAACACTGTGATGTCAAGTGAATGAATTTTGAAGACAATTTTAAAGAAATTTTAATTTTAGTATTTCACATTTTAATTGTATTTTTTAAGATTAATAAGTATATTTTAAAAGTTATAAGTTGCTTTTATTGACATCTCTTATTTTTAGTCTCATGAGTAATAAATCAAATGCATTTTCAATTTATCCCTTTGGTATCTTCAGTGAGCCACTTTTGGGATACCCTGTTCCTAAGGTAGCTCATGGATAAGATAATTTTCTAAAAATCAAATAAAAAGGAAAATAAAACTTTTACTGAACATGAGTAGGAAAAATTACAGATCTCCAAAGCAAGTATTTGTTGCATCAGTTCGAAAACATTCAATTCAGTAAAAGTACTTTAAGATGGCAGCCCCTCACTCAACTTGCCTTGCAAAACATTGGTTAGCGTATCCAAGGAAGATTTATATTACTCGCAAGCTCCAAAGGGAAATTAATAGCTGGATGGATATTAAGGATGATGACCGGGGAAAGAAAAGGACAAAAAGAAGGCATTCGGAACATCTAGGAAAATAAATATTGCTACCTGGAACGTAAGAGGTACCGTATACAACATAAAACAGACAAATTGGAAGAAGAACTAAAGAAAAGAAAAATGGATATAGCAGTATTAACAGAAACCAAAAAAAAAAAAAAAAAAAAAAAAAAAAACAGGAAGGAAGTACAAACTTAAAATACTATACAATGTTATACAGTGGTGTCCGCATGAATACACGAGCTCAAGCAGGAGTGACTATTTTAATAAATAAAGAATTTAAAGGGGCTATAAGATCCTATGAATGAATAAGCAAAAGAATAATTTTAGTAAAATTAAGAGTGCAAAGAGGGAATCTAACAGTGGTGGGAGTTTATGCACCGGAGGAAGGAAGGAAAAAAGAATCTGACAAATTCTACCAACAACTGCAAGAAGTAAATAAACAACAACAAGATAAGGAAAATAAAAATGACTTCCTCATTGTTGCAGGTGACTTAAGCGCTTGTATTGGAAATGTACCAATTCCCAGCATCTCTGGTAATAATGGAGAATAAGTATTGAATTACAATAGAAATAGCTTAATTAATTTTGCATGCTTTAATAACCTCAGGACCACCAACACATTATTTAGACACAAGGAGATACACAAATACACCTGGACTGAAGCAGGTGCTTGTTCCGTAATAGATTATATTATTGTTAATCAAAAAATGATAAACCTAGTTCTGGACACAAGAGTCTTTAGAGGAAGTGACATCCATACTGACCACCATCTTCTGATTAGTAAGATTAGTTTGTTAAGAAAATGGTATGGGCACTAGAATAAGAAAATGAAAACACAGAGCAAGGAAGATCAATTCAGAGTACGGCTTTTGAAAAAGGACTCCACAAAAGATTTGTATCAAAGAAGAATAAATGTCTGCTTACAGCAAGCAGACCACAATCCTGAGACTGAGACAGAATGGGAATGTATAAAAGGTGTACTATGAAAAGCCGCAAGAGAAGTGTTGGGAGCAAAGAAAATATCAAAACGAAAGCTTGGTCCAAGGGTATGGAATCCTGAATTAGAAACATTAGTCAAAGAAAAGAAGGAAGGCTACTTTAAATTCATTAACAATAGAATGGATCAGAACAGAATTGATTACAAAAAAAGAGTGCCAAGTTCAGAAAACATGTAAGAACATTAAACAGAACTCACTGGGATAACACATAGCTGAAATGGAGCATAACCTATATGGACGGCAAGATAGAGTGTTTATATTTATTCTGAACTAAACTACTAAGAGGAGGGCATAGCTAGGATTGAAATACGAGGGGTATTCAGAAAGTAAGGCCCGAATCGCCGTAGCTAATCGAATGACGCGCGAACATTGAAACGCGAATGCGCACCGACTCCCGGCATGCCTTGCGCGTCAAATGACGCCATTTGCATTGGTATTGTTGCAGTGTGCTGTTTACAGTGTCAGTTCAAAATGTTTAAAACAATTGATCAGCCCGCTGACTGTGAAATACGTTCAGTGATTCGGTTTCTGACAGCAAGGAACGTTTCACCAGCGGAAATTCATCGACAGATAAGTGAAGTGTACGGCCCCAATGCGATGAGTGACAGCAAAGTGCGTAAGTGGGTGAGAGCTTTCAAGGACGGACGGGAAAATGTCCATGATGAACCGCGATCAGGCCGACCATCAGTGATCACAGAAGATTTGGTCAATGCCGTGGACGAAAAAATTCGTGAAGACCGGCGATTCACAATTTCAACTTTAGCATTGGAATTTCCGAATGTGGGTAGAACAACTTTGCACAAAATTGTCTCTGAAAATTTGCAATTTCGCAAATTGTGCTCACGTTGGGTTTCCAGGCTGCTTACTGAGGAACACCAAATGAAAAGAATGGCTTGTGCTCTTGATTTTTTGGACCGATATCATAAGGAAGGTGATCAACTTTTAGAGAACATTGTCACAGGGGACGGCACATTGTCAATGGAATGGCGTCACACGACATCACCAGTCAAAGTCAAGGCCAAGCAGCCAATCTCAACACGCAAGGTTATGGCAACCGTGTTTTGGGATAGACATGGAGTCTTGTTAGTCGAGTTTATGCAGCAAGGGACAACAATAAATGCAGCCGCTTACTGCGCTACCCTGACTAAACTTCGACGTGCAATACAGAATAAGCGACATGGCCTTCTGACATCTGGAGTTTTGTTGCTGCATGACAATGCCAGACCCCATTCTGCCATTCAAACCCAAAATCTGATCAGATCTTTTGGATGGGAACAGATTGACCACCCACCGTGCAGTCCACACTTGGCGCTGAGCGATTTTCACTTGTTCCGCTACCTAAAGGAGTTTCTCGGCGGCAAGCGCTTCGCCACAGACGACGAGGTGAAAGAAGCAGTTAAAGACTGGTTATCCTCACAGGCGGCAGACTTCTATGACTTCGGCATACAAAAGCTTGTAGAACGTTATGACAAATGTTTAAACAAAAATGGAAACTATGTAGAAAAATAGAGAAAGATGTAAGGAATTAAATAAAAAAAGTTTTTTGAAAAAATCTGTGATGGTTTATTTTTTATAAGAAATCGGACCTTACTTTCCGAATAACCCTCGTAATTGAGGACAAGGTTTTGGAAAATGATTACAAAGTTTTATGGCATGATGATGAAAATAAAGGGGAACAAACATTGAATGAACTAAATACGACTATAACAGATAAATTATAAATGGAAGTGTTAATATTAACCTTCAAGGGAAATAGAAACCACAAAGCTTGTGGGATAGACAACATAAATACTGAACTCTTAAAATATTCTCCGAGGGAGCTCCATGAACAATTGCTACGATTATATAATGTGTTGGGAACAAAGAAAAATTCCAACAGAATGGAAAATAGCAAAGGTGATATCCATTTTTAAGAAAGGGGACAGAATCAATCCTGGAAATTATAGAAGGATCAGCTTGCTTTGTTCAGCATATAAGATCTATACAAAAATAATAAGCAGGAGACTGAGTAACATAACAGAAGCAATAATGTTTGAAGAACAATCAAATTTCAGAAAGGGACGAAGCTGCATTGATAATATTTTCACTGTTAAGCAGATTATAGGGAAAAGGAGAGAAAAAAATTAGAGATGCATCTACTATGCATAGATTATTGCAAAGCTTTTGACAAAGTACCAAGGTCGATACTATGGAGAGTTTTAGAAAATAGAGGCATTCTATTACACTTATTACAAGTGATTAAGAGCATGTATCTAGGGACCAGGATACAAATAATGCAACGGAACTCCATCAAAATAAATGCAGGCGGTAAACAAGGTTGCTCTTTATCAATCACTCTTTTTAACCTGTTTTTGGATGAAACTGTTAGGATTTGGCTTAACAGTGTAAATGGAGGAACCCGATTGCGGGCAAAATGCTTAAGACTCTGATGTTTGCAGATGATGACCTTTTATTGGCCACAAATGAAGATGACTTGCAAAGGATGCTCCACTCCTTAAATAACATTGCGAAAGAATTTAATATGAAAATATCTGACAAAAAGTAAAATGTATGGCTTTTAAAGGAACATGGTCAGTTAGATCTAAAATTGTTTTGGATGGTAAAATTATAAAGCAAGTCTCAGAATGTAATGATTTAGGCTGTAAGATCTCATGTACAAACAAAGAAGATATTAATGGTAAAATTAATAAATTTAACCAGATAACAGCAACTCTCCAACGTGCTCTAAAACACAAGGCAAGGAAAGAGTCCATAATAAAATTATACGAATCCATGGCAATTCTTACCCTTACTTATGGCTCAGAAACATGGTCAATATCATGGGATGATACCTGCTAGACAAATATCAAGAATTTGGGCTACAGAAATAAAATTTTTGCATTCCATAGCTGGGTACACAAAATTAGATATGAAAAGAAATAGTCAGATAAGAGAGAACTGAAAGTTGTAACTTTTATAACTCAGTAAGTTATAAAAGAGAGACCTTTTATAACTCAGTAAAATGTTTCTATTCTTCCTTCCCTGTTGTGTATAATGCTTACTTTGTCTTATAAAACATGCACACTATATTTGGTCTTGTATGTACTACAGGTAGGCCTCCTGTATGTAATTTACATTGTGTAGAGGTAGGTAAAACATTTTTAGTCTTATATATATTTTATCAAAGATCACTCACACTACTTGTTTTTATGTTACGCTCATTATTCTGAGTTTCCTGGTTTTCTTAACAACTATGGTGTAAAGTTAAAGTCTCTTTTATCAGACAATTTGGTACGTGAGCCAATTACACACCTAATTACACTCCTCCTAAATTGACTTCCACACTATAGTTTCGAACAAATATTAAATATATAGCTGTATGATTCATTTTAAATTATTTGAAATGGATTCTGAAGATGGTTTGAATACTCTGCACCAGTTTATTAGACCCCTCTGAAAATGCACATTTTTAAGCCACTTTAAAGGTAGTAATATTGATTAGTCTTAACTTGTCTTTTCTTTTGTATGAAGCTAACTCGACCAGACCCCCCCCCCCCCAAGACATATTCTAGACACACCACTGATCATACTCAATACACCTACTCATTACAAAAGTCTAATGTCTGCCTTCTAACAATCTAAATAAATATCCTAATGTAGGTCCCTTAATGCAATCATAAATGTTCGGTCAGTTTTTCATCATAATTTGAAATATGTTTAAAATCATGATGGATTTTTATGCGATCATTTTGAACTTGCCTTTGTGTGTCGTATTTTACTTGTTTATGTTAAGACTTGGTTAGCCATGTTTTCTTAGACAAATAATGACGAAATCTCAAAGAAAACAGTGTGATTTAAACATGAAAAGAAAACAGTACATTTTAGAATAAATTGAAACTTGCCAAAAATAAACCAAAGTATGTACTCAGTTAAAAATATCACAATCTTTATTGTGTAAAATTTTTAAAGTACAGATGTTATTTTGACAGTTTCAAAACAATACGATGACTTGCAAAGCAAAAGAAATGAGGCAGAAAAATGAACAAGTTGGAATAGTGATTAAAATTGTGGTTAAACAGTGTTCGTGAACAAGATATGTTAACCATTAATCTGCCAAAAAGCCAAGGGACTTGTTACAAAAATTGAAACAGACGATTTCATTGCCATTGGTGCTTGATTTCATTGTCGGAAGAACACTATCTTCAAACTAACGCATGTTAAGCAGAAAGACCCCAACTTTATGGGAGCTGAGGGCCAGATAATAAAGAATGGGTTAAGATTTTGTCTGAGTAACCTCCTTGCAATGTATACAATATGGATGAAACTGGAATTTATTATTGTGCCGTTCCTCAGCCCACTGATTTATTTTAGAACAAAGATGCCAAAGGTTGTAAAACTTCTACAAAAGGCATTACTGCTTTATTCTGCTTAATATGTCCAATAACAAAACCCAACTTTTTGTTACTGGAAAAAGCCTTTGATCTTTGTGTAGTAAATAACTTACCAGTAGAGCAGAATGCACACTCTAACACTTGGATGATGGCACTCATTTTTAATGAGTGGTTAATTAAACAGGATAACATTCTTGATCATAAGATTGTTTTACTTGTAGATATCTGTACAGCACGAAGTGTTAGCGTGTTGTTGAAAAACATTAAAATGTACCTTCCTGCTGATACAGAAATGCTTATTCAACCTTGTGACCAAGAAATAATTAGAACTCAAAAAGCATGCTACTGTCGAGAAACACATTCAAGAAATGTGTCGGATAATGAAGAAAATGAAGCTGTAACTGCAAATGCTCTTACAGACTCTTTGCATCTTTTAGTGATGTCATGAATACCATTTAGCAGTGTTCCAAAATCCCACTAAAAATTGTTTTAGGCAAGGTAGGTTTATAGGTTTATTAAAGAAGGCATAAGTTCAGAAGAAGGCTAATAAAAAACTATCTAGCCTCTGAACATAACAAAGAGGAGTATGATGATTGTATGGCAATAAATGAACATGTTGCTGTAGCAGCCAAATTCACTGAGGAAGACATCTGTGAAGCAATCACTTCTACATCTAAAGCAACACAAGCAAAACATGTGAAGTTGATGATCTTTATTGACACTAATTTAATCTTATTTTATTATATAGGTGTTATTGTACTTAATTTTTCCAAAATTTAACTTAATTTTTTTTTATTTGTGTTTAATAATGTCTATAAAAATACTGTAGTTAAGAGTATTCTTGTATAATAAAAGAAACTATAAAAATAATATTCTATGTCTGTGTTAAATTTAAACAAAACACATTCCTTAAAATATATCCACTGTGTTTTTAATTTGTGTTGAGTTTTAATGTTGATGAATTGCTTTCACTTTGAAGAGCTAAAATAATCATGGCAACCAGGTCTGCACAAAAATTTGGTAAGTATTGTACGTAAATATATTTTTGGCTACATAATTTATTTTTATTTATGATACATGTTTTGGATTCAGTAATATCTTACAATACTGCTACAGTATAATGTACTATACTGGTGGAAGTACTATATACTACATATAGTATATGGTATACTATATGTATATTTTATTTTTTTATATTTATATATGTATATACTATACTAGATTTTTATTTTGTAGTCCTCAAATGGAAAAAAGTAATTATTTGAAAATCAAAGAAATAGCTGAAAGCTTATATAATTCATGTTATTCACTGCGTCAGAGAAAGCACAGTTCTCTAAAATAGAACAGCCTTCAGTACTACACTATTAGCCTAAATTACACTGTAAGACTGTAATAAAAATCTATGTGCCTGTAAGAATGTCACTGCCTTTGGTTACTGTTATCATTTGGTTTTGTTATCGCAAAGGTAGTGAAAAGTTCTTTACCTAACACAGAAAGTGCCAGGAGTATCAATTGTCTATGATTGTTTGCAAGT
Source organism: Magicicada septendecula (assembly GCA_034769895.1). Lineage (NCBI taxonomy): Eukaryota > Metazoa > Arthropoda > Insecta > Hemiptera > Cicadidae > Magicicada > Magicicada septendecula. The sequence continues at coordinate 976,083,167 of CM068367.1, read as the reverse complement.
ATAATCTGTCAGATGGCATACCATAACATTTAAAACAACTGTATTTACTAGTTATATTGTTGTGATTAAATTAAATAAATGAGTTTGGTATTTTTCAAAAATTTAGTAAAATTGAACATCATGCAGTGATAAAATATTTGATTATAAAAGGCTTAATGCCAATAGAAATAAAATAGAAATGAGTTGGATTCTATTTTGGGAGACATTTTTCCATTCTTTTCAATAGTGAAGAAGTAGGCTGCTGAATTCAAATACGATTGTGTGTCCACTTGTGGTAAACATTCAGCTCTCCCAAAAACCATTACAAATGAAGTAAATGTTGAAAACATCCACATTGGTGTATTAAAGGTTGGCGTCTGAAAATGTGTGAGCTTGCTAACATTGCAAACATCTCAAGTCCACAATATATTACATTAAAATTGCACATGAAAAAGCTTTCAGCATAATGGGTGCTCTGTTTCATAATGATTGATCACAAAAGCATTTGAATGAACATTTTTTTAAGAATACTGAGATATGTATAAATGTAAAATGCAGCCAACCAAGTTTCTGCAATGATTTATCACTGTTGACAAAATATGGACTCACTACCACATGCCAGAGCAAACAGTCTACACAATGGGTATAAGTGCTCCAAATAAGGCAAAACTGAAAAAAATAAAGGTGTTTGTTTTTTTTTTGGGGTGGGGAGGGTCACAGGGTAATATTTAGAAAATGGTAAAACCATCAGGACAGCATACTATCCAGCTTTGGTGAAACACTAGAATTAGTCTATTAATGCAAAACAATCACACTTAGCAAAGAAAAAAGTTCTTTTCTGTTACAGTAAAGACTTGCTCACACTTGATTAGTTGCAGTCATGAAATTACAAATTATAAAATTATGTACCATACTTACCAGATTTACCCTCTAGTGACTTTTCCTGTTCCTAAATCTGAGGAAATGGCTCACTGAAAAAAGATTGACTTCAAATATGAAGATCACCATTGACACTAATGCATACATATTTTATTTGATCACAACAATCAAACTAATAAATACAGCTATGTAAAATTACACTACACCATCTGGCAAATCAAATTTGTGAACTATCACACCCATTTGATACTACTGGTATTATCTTTGCTGTTACTCTTTTGAGGGGTTTTTGAACTACCCTTAAGTATATAAAGCACACCCTACACTCTGTGGTAGGAAGATAACAGGTTAAATGAAATAAATAACTGTATGACACTCCCTCACCCACTAGAAGCTCAATTAAAAGATAACATCTTTGTCATGCTAGTTATATGAGAGGGACAATATTGTTCTCTACATGAATACTGATCATTGAGGAATCTGTACCACAGTACTGTGGGAATTGACGTACATCTTGCCTGTTACTGAATCGTTTGAGACGCTGAAGATGGCATCCAATGGTGGGGCTGAATCATCTGTTGTAAGCTGCATAAATGGTAATAGACCATGGCCTAACAACCTGGCAGGGAAAAATATCAACAAGGGAAAAGAAGACATTATAGACAATGTTGAGAGAGAGAGAGAGAGAGAGAGAGAGAGAGAGAGAGAGAGAGAGAGAGAGAGAGAGAGAGAGAGAGAGAGAGAGAGAGAGAGAGAGAGAGAGAGAGAAAGGGGGAGAACTAAAGAATGCCCTGGGGGACAGGAGCAGAGACAACATTCATGTATGCGACTTACCAGTTGGCACCATACAATGCAAAAAAAGATTAGTGCTTTGTCATATTTCGTTGACAGAAAGAATTTCGACGAAACTGAAACATCGAAGCATGATAATGTTTTTAGACTTTAAAAATATGATTTTTAGACTGTGGGGAATCGAAAGGGTGGAAAAAAAATAGTGTTAACATCACCTGGAGGATTACATTTTTCGATGACGTTACACATTTTGCATCACGCATTTTGTGGAATGACCCCCAGCCTAAAAACATTATCATGTTAAAAGTCACTTATTAATTTGTCTACTTTTCTTTCAAAATGTCATGTTGTCTACAGTTCTATAATTAATTTGAACATTCTCAAAAACTTATGAGTACTGGAATTTTTTTATGGTATGAAATTTTTATGAAAGCACATTAGTTACAGAAAGAAAGGAGCATCATAGACACTAGACGATGTCAAAGGGATCTCTTTAAGTTTGTGTCCACCAGCATCGCAAACAATGTTGGTCCATGAATTTTAAGAATGACAGTGCATAATCCTTGTATAAAAGCATTCATTTTATTATATGCACGTTTTATGCACAAGGTTATTTTGGTTAATGTAAATTTTGTATAAAAAAGAATGTGTTATTCATGAGTAACTGTAATTTGTGTACATGACAACATTGTACCAAATTTAGGATTATGCACTTCAAGAAGAAACAATAACAAGAAGATTGTAAGCATTTAGATACCTTTAAATCATGGTTAAATTAAACTTTTGTTAGACTTAAAAATATGGACTAAACTCCTTAGAATTATTGATAAGGATAATGTCCCTTATTATTATAAATAAGTTATAAAATTATAAAAGTCTTGATTGTCCCCCAAACACTATTATCTATTTTAATTGTTGTGAATAAGACAAAAGTTTAGTTAGTTCATTATTTATTTATTACTTATCAGGTTTCACTTATCTCTCCAAATGATGGCATAATTAAATTTTTAGTAACAATTTTAATTTTGTGTATTTTAAATATTGTAATGTACATATACTGTAGTATATTATATAGATTTTGTTTTCAACAAAACATCATACTCTCACAGTTCTCAAAAATTCTCATCCAAGGCTGCTAATGGAAATAATGGAAGGATCTACATGTAAACATTGTCATAAAAACCGTAAATAGTATAAGGATGCAGGTTACATACACTTACACACACTGTTCCATTATTACCCACCTTAGTAATATGTAAACATACAATTCAATATGATTCATAATGTCTGTTGTTCTTCTGTTCAGTTTTGTGTTTTCTTAGAAGCTTTAACATAATTTTCTTTCTCCTTCTCTTTCTCATTCAGACATACTTTTTCATATTTCATTAAATGTATTAAGTTTAATTTACACAATTACCACATACCACAATGTTGAGAAGGTTGTAGGCTATTATGAATTCAATAGCTCAATTGTATAAAGGCTTTTAATATTGTGCAAAATATTTTTCAGAAAAGTATAGTTGAAAGCTAATTGTTTTTAAACTGTCTTGAAACAATCTATTACAGGCATGTTAATTTAAACATTATATACATTGACTTTTTGTGTTACAATGTGATAAACCGTATATAATAGTGGTTACATTAAACATAAAAAATAGTTCTTAAATATAATCATGGATGAATAAATTATACATCACACTAGATTATAAACTATAATAACTATAAATTTAACATTCTCTCTGGTTGTACAACTGTGTTTGTCTCTGTGCTTGTGTGTGTTTTCAACAAAAATGTGCCTCTGAAATTTGATATCTGAAGTGTGTACTTTAAAGGTTAATGATAAAATGATGTAATAATTTATTGTCAAAATATTATATTCAGTTCTCCAACTATGCAGTTTGACCCATCAAGAGAATAAAATGATGTAAGGAGAAAGCAAACATGTGAACTATTATGGCTATAATTTGATGTACAGCTTAAGTTAATTACCTAGTTTTATAAGTCATTTTATTTTTTTACAAAATATAAGCCTATTCATGAAAAATTTTAAGCAGATTCTATAAATATTTAAAATTTGATTAATTGTGGTCACCCACATTTCCAGTAATCAATGAGGCAGTGATGTGGTAAGAGTCTAGGGCACTTATTTCCTTTTTTGACATTTTTTCAGCTAAATTTTACAAGTTAGTTTGGCAGTTGATTTCATAAATTAAGATAAACTGGGTGATATCTAGAGCTTTTACATTGTTCAAATTAATAACAAAATTAATTTAGAATATGTTGAATTTGTTGGTTTATATTAGTTTGTAACGAAGGTTTATGACTATCAAAAAGGAAAGTACCTGTACTGAAACATATTGAGGAACATTTTGAATGGTATCATGAAGTTTATATATCATTTTGTATTTTATTATCAAATTTTTGGGTGCACTGGCAGAATTGTGTAGTAGAAATTAGATTTAAAAAATAATAGTTTTAAAGTCATATAAAAATGTAAACAATTAATATCACTAAAAATAAATAAATAATTTATGACTACTATTTTTCTAGTATTGTAGCACATAAATAAACAAAATATGAGAATATTGAATGGACCTTTACAGATAAGTGGACAAGAACACCTTATTTACATAACAAATGATAGTTATTAAAAAATAAAATTGAATTGAGACTACACTGCCTATCTGCTCTAATAAGTATAGAGATCCCCTGCCATTGAGTAGCTAGGCATTTAACAGGTTTTGCATTGAGTCATGTGACGACTGACTTTTACAAGTATGATATGGCACTTTAACCACACGACTGTACTGTTGGATAAAACAAATTTGAACGAATTTATTTTTATGTATGTTTGTAATTCCACAATATTAATATTCATCTTTACTTCTGAAAACTCTGAAGGTGCTTGTGCCCTTCACAGTTTTATAAGTGCGCACTGAATTTTCAGTTAAGCAGTAAACAGAAGTACATAGTACAAACAAGCAAATTTGATACATTTTAATGAAATATGAAACTATTTGTGTTACTGCTGTTTGTACAAAAAAATACTTCTTACCAAACTAGAGATATAGAATAATATTATGTATTTACAATCTTAAACTCACTGCTCACTGTATTCAGTATGCTTTATGTATTTCATTGTTTTATGAAAGCAAGATATTAAACATTGTTATATTAAAACTGCTTAACAAACTTTTCCTTCATTAAATTGTTAATTTAGACCTTTGAAATCTACAAGTTACTTCAATAATTATTAACACTTATATAGAAAATTTGCACATACACACATTTCCCATTTCTTTTCTTTACAGTTTATTGAAATAATAATCAGGTTGTCTTTAGAAGAAAAAAAAGAACACTACGGTTTTTATTGGTAAAAATGTAAAATTTTTACCAATAGCCTGAACCAGTTTTCGCTTATTATATTAAACACCTCTGACAAAGCTTATAATAAACAAAAACTGGTTCAGGCTGTAAGATAAAATTTTACATTTTTACAAATAAAAAGTGTAGTGTTCTGAGTCTGTAGTTTTACACTTAGAATCAGTTAATTAATGGATACATCGTGGACAACAAAATCCAAGAAAAAAAAAGAAGTTGCTGCATAGCTAGAATTGTTTCAGTCACCCAGTAGACCATAAGTATTATGTAGAAGAATTCAACTGTGGCTTGTACTTAAGATCATACATTTAATATATATACAACATATTTAACTAAATCTGGTTTGTTGCTGATGATAAATTGGTTATCATACATTTGGTTCCCTCATTATTTTATGTGTGCAGCTACAATTGTTGCATGGGATTAACCTATTCATGGATAATTAATTATTTTTTCCTGTGTTATGTGTCATCACCTATCAGTTTTGATGAATTTATTGTAAACACAATAAATGGGCAATCCCAAATGTGGATCATCTTCTAAGTACTCTGTATATAATTCTTGCAAATTACCATGAGAACTGGAAGTTCTCTAGCTATGCTGGTCTTTTCTCCTACATTCTAAAGACAGTCTAATTATCACTTGAATCAACTGTAAAGAAAATAAATAAAATAATACATACAAACATTTTTCATAAGTGTCAACATTTTTTTATACTTTGTATATGAACATCTTACTTCAGTTTAGAATTGTTATACATTAAACATGCAAAAATTATTAGGGATATGAAATTCCCAGAGTTGTCAGATGGGTGTGAACTATTGAGTTTGGGATCCACTGAGTTAGAAGAATGCAAATTATGACAAATTATTGCCACTAAATTGTTAAATTGTAAATAATTTAACTTGTAATGTTATTAGAAAAGTCTACAAATTATGTAAATAGTAAGTGTAAGGTAAACAAAATATTAAATATGAAATTATTACATTCTTGCTTTAAGTAAACAACAAATTATTAAAAATGTTATTTTTTAATAACACCCCTTTATTTAATGTATTTGATTTTTAATTATACTTTAAACCAAAATGTTATGTTAGTGTCCAGTAAATACTATTGTTTTTTAAAGTCATCGACAAATACTAATTTTTATAAAATATTTTTATTTGTAAATTGTTATATGCTAACAATTTTTATCCTTTAATAAATTTACAATTGTCTCATTTTCTCTTAATAAAAAATCACTTTGGCTAAGTTCTTGACTAGTAATTCATCTAATGTTATAAAAATTATAAGTTATAAAATATAATAATTGTATCTACACTATTATGAAGACATCACAGACTTTGTCAGTAAAACAGGTTTCAAAATGTTTAATTGTTCTGTTTTCATCTATAATTTGTCTGTAGATCAGCTATCAGTAATATTATACTCTTCAGATTCTCTATGCACGAGTGCTGCATGAACTATAGTTGCTTCACTTGATCGTCTGAAAGCAGCTCTTCGTACATGGGCTGGTTGTGCTGCTGGTGGAGCAGTGCTTTCCGGTGATGGTTCTGTTACTGTAATGTGTACACCAAGATCTGGCAGATCCAGTGAACACTGTTTTGGTAGTTGAGGTGCATCTGGTGATGGCTCACTTACAGTAATACAAACATCATTCCTGTACAGAGAATACGTTTTATTAAATGTTGGTATACCTACATTGTATTAAGACTTAGATATAACTTGAAGGCAGGTGATACCTATATCAACATTTAAAATTATTGCTCATTTATGTAAGGAGAATTAAAATGTATATTAAAGAACTATATTTGGTAAAATGTGCAGTAGTATCCACATTTTATAGTAAAACAATATGCCAGTCAGGTTCTCATTAGTGTAGTATATACATTATTATAAAAAATTAGATGCCTTTTTTAATGTTCAGTGTTTAAAGCAATTATAATGTAACTGCACATTGTTTACTATGACATGGTAATTGCTACCATCATAATACATGTTATTGTAACTATTTAAAATGAACTGAATCAAATAATGTAGATGTTGGAAATGTTTGTGTAGATGTTGTGTTTGAATTATAATTCAAAGTTACTAAGAATTTACTAAAAGTAAAAAAGTTATTAATTTGAGCCCATAGGTAGAATGTTTGGTTAATTTTAGTTCAGTATTTAAAGTTTACTTTTTAAGTGCAAGTAATATTTTTATAGTGATTTAACATTTTTAAATTGAAGTATTAATTTAAAGAACTTTAGCAATTACATTTTAAATACCTGTAGTAGACAAAAATAAATGCTATTAACATATTAGTCAAATCATGTACATTTGTGTGTATGTGTGTATGTTTTACAGATCAATTCTAACAACTACTATGTTAATGTACAAAGGTCAAATATCAAAAATTAATAAAAATTTGCATTCAAAGGAGTACAAAGACAAAAGCAATAAAAAACATTATTTTAAAGAGTTAGATATGACATTTTAATTTTAATACAACCATATAAACACACACACACACACACACACACACACACATCACATCACATGCACAGAGAACTTTACACATACTGAGGAAAAATTAACTATACTTCAAAAAATTATAATACTGTTATAATAAACATATGTCATATATACCGATACCAAAATGTTGTATTTAATGCATATTTTATGTTGTAAGTAACTCTTAAGTATTTCTTGCAGGTTTTATATTATGAACAGTTCTTCAAATATTAACTAGTGCTGCAAGTAGTTAGGTGATAATACAATATAATTTATATATAATAATGGCTCCCATGTGTACCACCGAAGTAGCTTAGGAGAAAGCAGGGTAGGCTGCCTTATATGAGCCGTACGGCATACAAGAAAGGCAGTGTGGCCAGCACTACACTTCAACAATATAATTTTACTTGCAGAAATAGTTAATATTTGAAGAACTGTTCTTTATGAATTTTAAATTTAAACAATGATGGGTTATCATTATTAGCAGAAGAAGGTCAATACATCTTTACATTAATGGGGTACCTTTAAGGGATGAAATTTACATCAAACAATACATTATACAGGGTGTCCCGGGAGGAGAGGGAAATAATTTGAGAAATGGTTCTATAGTGTAAAAGAAGAAAAAAAGTTCATATAAACATATGTCCGGAAACGCTTTGTAAGCGAGTTACGGCTAGCGAAAGATTTCGCCCGGGTTTCGGTTCCCCCGGGTAAATGAAGACTTTCTGAAATTCTGGGAAGGTAAATTAAGGGGTGAATTCTGTTTTTTCTTATGTTTTTTGACCTAAAAAATCGAATAAAACAGGTCGCAGAACTGTATCTTCCATAACGTTCATGATATCTGACGTAAAACAGAAAAATCTTTGGCTAAAAACACGTTTTTTTAGGTTAGAAGTACAATAACTTTGTTAAATGACTAATAAATGCATAAAAGTTAAAAACAAAACTTGTAAAGAACTTAATTCTGAGAAAAATGGTGTAAATAAAGTCAATAAAAATGAACAAAAATTCCAATTGTTTCCAATTTTCCAAAATTTAAAAACATCTGTTTTAAGTACAATAATTTTATACCTTTAAAAAATTAGGTTGGCAACACTAATTCTATGCCGTGAAATTAATTTGAATACTATTCATTGGTGTCATAAAATTGTGGTTACTTATTGAAATTATTCGTTCAATGGTTAAATAGTTTCTAATAGAATTTTGATTGTGTTCAAATGTTTTGATTATGTTCAAATGTTTTTAAGAATTATTTAGTGTTTATTTGATTGTTGTACACTGAACTGTACCTACATTTTTACAATTGAATCTTAATTTTATAAAAGTCAAATTACATGTTGAATTCTTTGTTTTCAAAAATGCCGCGACTCTTCAGTCACGCTGAATATGCTGATATGATTTTTGTGTATGGTTTTTGCAATGAAAGTGCTCCAGCTGCGGTGGAAGAATACCGACGTAGGTATCCTGGACGGGTAGTTCCAAACCGTAAAGTGTTTTGTAGAATTTTTAATAATCTTCGTGTGAAAGGCACACTTCCCAGCGCACAAGTTTCATCTGAATGTCAACCGGTACATGTTGCTGAAACGGAAAACATTCTTCAGGCGGTACAGCGTAGTCCTACAACGAGCACACGAAGAATTTCTGCACAGCTCAATATTCCAAAAAGTACAGTATGGAGGACAATAAATGCTCACGGACTACATCCTTTTCATCAGCAAAAAGTTCAACACCTCCGCCCTGGTGACCACCCCAGACGACTTCAGTTTTGCCAATGGGTTAATTTAAATCATCAATCAATTCCGTTTATACTATTTTCAGACGAAGCCAACTTCACCCGTAATGGCATAAACAATACACGGAATTCGCATGTATGGTCCGAAGAAAACCCACACGCTATAGTGGAATCAAATTTCCAGCAACGGTTTTCGGTGAACGTATGGTGTGGCATGATCGATAACCAATTAATAGGCCCTTACATACTAGAACATCGTGTTATGGGGGGAAATTACCTGAAGTTTTTAAATAACGAATTTATTGCAGTGCTTGAAAATTTCCCACTGGCAAAACGAACGGAGATGTATTTTCAACATGATGGAGCCCCAATACATTCACAAATGAAGTAAAACAATTCTTAGATGAAAAATTTCCTGATAAATGGATTGGACGTGGAGGGCCGGTAGAATGGCCACCTAGATCCCCGGAGCTTACTCCATTGGATTACTGTTTATGTAGATGGATGAAAAGCGAGGTATACAAGCAAAAGGTAGAGACACATGATGAACTGATCGTTCGCATTCTCAATACTGCTACCATCATCAAGGAACGCCAAGATATCATTATGGCGGCTACAGAAAATTTAAGAACACGAGTGGAGAAGTGCATCGATTAGAGGTGGGCTAAACTGTTATTTTAAAATACTAGGTATGAAAATACCGTTCCAAAAAAATAACAGGTACAAATACCTGTTATTATATACTATATATATATTATCCTTTGTAAGTAACTCGTTTTGAGTTTCCTGCAGGTCTCCTATGTAATATCTTCAAATAAATACACTGCAAGTAGGTTTCTTTTCGGTAAATTTTCACCTAGATAAACCTATTAATATATTAATAAACCTACTTGCTGTGTATTTATTTGAAGATATTATATAACCTATACTATATAATTTGTTATAAGAAATAAATTGAAACTAAAAGTATTAACAGTGTTACTTTACACTGTGACTTTATTAAACTATTACTGTTTAAATGGAAATAAGAAACAAGAGAATTTATAGGCCTATCTCCCTTTGGGAATACCAATTTAAGTTTTCACTAGTTGTAAACAAACTAACATTGGTTAGACAAATCAGTTGCGAAACTCGGGGCAATTAAATAATTTAGAGTAGGCCTACACGTAATACCACAAAAAATAATGTGAAAAAACATCAGAAACGTATAATAAAAACATAACAGTAAGCCACAAGAGTGAATGAGAATAAACAAAATTTTACAAATAAAAATAAAAAACAAATTGTAATAAATTAAATATAAATACATAAATAAAAACTTATAAATAAGCAACAACAAAAGTAAATTAAATGCATTACAGTTATTTAAGGAACAGGACTAGATAAAGTGCATAAATGTCCATTACAACAATCTCATCATTTACGTGAGATGTGTAGTGAAGTTAAAATCACATTAATAAAAAGTATAATATAGCTTATCAACATCAACCACTCTATACGTTATAACTCAATATAATTAAATACGATTTCACTAACTACTCGGAACAAAGTTTTTTTGAGTAAAAACAAAGTTTTACCAACCGATTTTAGTTACAAGTTGGTGACTAGTATAATATATAATTTATTAGCATATAATCTGTATTCTATATCTGCATATCACACGACAACAAATGTAACAGCAGGATGAATTATTTCCTTTATTAAAAACAGCTTCGTCTCTTTGAGCAGAATGAAGTATACAGGACGAAAAAGTGGCTCGTACTATATACTTATATTTCCTACTCGAAATATGCTTGATGCTACCTGTTCCTAAAATACTAGGTGTTCCTAAAATATTAGGTGTTACTAAAATATTACTGTTACTCTGGAACGCGTTGTTCCTTGTGTATCGGTGATACCACTAGTATTTGAAATACCTAGTATTTTAAATAACGCGTTACTGGCTGTTCCTTGCGTTCCTGCGATATTTTTGTACGCCTAGTATTTGGCCTTGGTTACGTGATCTTGCGTACTTTTTGTGTGTGTGTGTCTGTGTAGGTGCGTAGGGGGTGTGTCTCGACTCGGAACAGCGAGGGCGGCGTGTCTCGACTCGGAACAGCGTCGCCGCGAATAACAGGTATTTCAACTTTTCAGTCACTGTTACATCCGTTCCACAAGAATATCGTTCCAAAATACCTATTACAGGTATATCGGCCCACCTCTAGCATCGATGTCAATGGTGGAATTTTCGAAACTTTATTGTAAATAAGTACAGTATTTCAGTGGCTGGAAGACAATTATTCTACTGTATTTTCTCATGAATAGCACTCCATAAACCACAGAGAGTTTTCTTGCTCAGACAGTTGTTTCTTTCATTACCAAAAATATTTATTGTGTTGTTTAAATAAAAAATGTTGTTCTGTACTGTTTTTAACCAAAATTGGAATTTTTTGTTGATTTTTATTGACTTTATTTACACCATTTTCTCAGAATTAAATTCTTTACAAGTTTTGTTTTTAACTTTTATGCATTTATTAATCATTTAACAAAGTTATTGTACTTCTAACCTAAAAAAACGTGTTTTTAGCCAAAGATTTTTCTGTTTTACGTCAGATATCATGAACGTTATGGAAGATACAGTTCTGCGACCTGTTTTATTCGATTTTTTAGGTCAAAAAACATAAGAAAAAACAGAATTCACCCCTTAATTTACCTTCCCAGAATTTCAGAAAGTCTTCATTTACCCGGGGGAACTGAAACCCGGGCGAAATCTTTTGCTAGCCGTAACTCGCTTACAAAGCGTTTCCTGACATATGTTTATATGAACTTTTTTTCTTTTTTTACACTATAGAATCATTTCTCAAATTATTTCCCTCTCCTCCCGGGACACCCTGTATATTTCAATTTGTGTAAATATGTTAATTTTTCAGGCACTTAATATTTTATATCTTGATTTAAAACAATACAAAATGACAACAAGAATATACTATAAGTAACTTTCATAATTCTCTACTGTTTGAATGTGTAAGTTATTTACTGTTTTCTGTAAACACATTGTACTGCATGTGCCATTAACTCTGTTGATGGCTGCTGATTTTAGCAATGAAAGTATTAGTTAGATGTTAAGTGTGAAAAGGATGTAGAGTCCAATCTTCTTGTACTATTTAATTTCTAACATCTAGTGAAACACCTAGTTAAGGATAAAATAGAATTAATTTGAGCTGAATTACATCAGTTACAACAAACACTAAGTCGTATTACAAACAAACTACCTATGATGTTACAGAAAAATAACAATGAAATTACAATTCATTCTGGCAAACACTTTGTTAAGCAGTCCAGTCTTAGATTAAATATAACACATGATAAGAAATTTATCATGTGTGTGTGTGTGTGTGTGTGTGTGTGTGTGTGTGTGTGTGTGTGTGTGTGTGTGTGTGTGTGTGTGTGTGTGCGCGCGCGTGTGTACATAAAAGCAGCTGTAGACTTCTGTGGATTACTAACTAAATAATATGTCAGAATAAGACGTAGAAAATAAGCAGTAAAATTTTCTGTAAGTGTAACCAACAGACAAAATAAATATTCGAAGTTTGTGCATACTGTAACTGTATATATCAAATACATGAATATAATGTATACAGTATAATTTTCATAATATTTACAAACGCAGACACACACACTCACACACACACACACACAGGAACTTCTGACTGGCTCACATATAGTGATTTATGTATTATTAATTACATCATGTACAAAAAAGACAACACGTTAAAAAAAAATCTAACAACACGTTAGATTACTTATGAGAAGAAAATTTTATGGAGTTCTAACAAGTGAGTTAAATGTCCTAGAAAATAATGTAAGTATGCAGGAGATAATGTGGTTAATAATTTCTCGCTGTATTAAGCATGGAACAGTAATAAAACAAGGTAGAATTAGGTGGGCAGGTCATGTACAAAGAATGACAAAGGATAGGGCAGTGAAAATAGTATTCATTGGAGGACCAGGAGGAAGAAGAGCAAGAGGGAGGCTAAGAAGAAGATGGGTGAAGACTTGAGAAGCCTGGGGGTCAGAAGGTGGCGAAGAGTCACAGAGGATAGAGAGGAATGGAGGCATGTCGTTCTGCAGGCCACGGTTCTTTATGAGCTGTAGCACCGTGGAGTAGTAGTATTAATCATGGAAATGGAAATGTTTTATGTTAGACTTTAGGTATTCCTTATTTTAATAAATTTATATTTTTAAAGCAAAATCTGTTTAACTTATTGGATTTTGAGATTTATAGGAAACCTATAAAATCAAAATTTGTTCAAAGAATACGAGAAGCAAAATTTCTATACATTAGAAAGACTAATTAAAATTCATCACATAAAATAAATAATGTTTTATTTTCATTAAGTTCACAAAAAGTTAAAGAAGTAACATTGTAAACTTCTAACATTAGCATATATATGGTAATGTTGGAATAAATACTAGGCTTTGATACAATGGTACTATCTGCACAGTAACAAGTAGACCTACTCTGAAAGTTGAAATTCATACACATCATATTATTTAGAACCAAACTAATCAGCAAACAACCAATACTTTAAGGTATGACTAATTATTAGCAAGGTTAAAAGAATATACACATAAGAGATAGGCCTATTTGATTGTTATTTCACTGTTCATGAAAATATTCAATTAAACAAATTGTTTATACTTAGCAAAAATAGAACTTCATTTATTAAGCTATGATAAATTTACTGCTGTTGTAAACACTCAGTTAACACTATCTAGGGCTGTTTTGAGAACTCAACTATGCAGACTTTAGGGTGGTATTATTGCTTTTTTAAAGCAATGTTGATCACTTTTCATACACAACATAAAATTTTAGCACAAACAACAAAATATTTAAAATAATTTATATCATTAATATCAATGCATTCAATTCAAGTAATAATTATTACAACTGTTTTTAAATACATATAATTTTACACTTTCTGTTATAGTTTTCCTTGATGTGTAAATAATTTAATACTATATTAATGTACTTTCAAAAAATTTTTTTCTTGATAATATGAACATACTGTTTAATATTCGATACATGTCTCATGTAAGAAAAAACATCATGAAAGTACATGAATATAATAATGTATATATAAAAGTTTCTTCCATTGAAGTTGATTTCATCCATTGCACTGTTTTTGTGCATAAATTGATGTTTCAACAATTTTAGTATGGCAGCACTTCCACATTATTGACCCTCTTTAGACCAGTGTATAAGATCAGTAATCAATGTTTTCTAATCAGTAATTTATGGGTTCAGGAAATGAACTACTGTTATCTCTGTTATCTACATCTGACCCAGGTTTCCTGACCTAAAAATGACAGTGATATTTGTTAACATGAATCATCAATTTAACCACAAATCCAGTGGAGTAAGTCCAACTTGAGAAGAAGTTGCTACACTATTGTTTATTAAGCAATTAAGAAAGTAATTCTTTTGTTCTGTTATAAGTAGTTTTTATAAACAAATGCACATAGCTGTAAAGCCAAACATGTACATGCACACTCATATACAACACAAGTAATGTGTGAATGTGAATGTGTGTGTGTACAACTGTGTATCTTATTTGTGGGTGCATTTGTACATGTTGAAAACAGTAATCTTGAAATAAACAGACAAAAATTATTGTGTCAAGTCATATACTACCAAAAATGAAATGTTCATTCTTAAGAGATTTGCTGCCATGCTGGCCATAAATGGCAAACAGGTAAGTTACTGGAACAGGCCACAGGTCATCCTGAACTGTTTCACAATATGGGTGACACAGCCTAATCTGTAAAAGCCATAGGCATTTTGTTATTTTCTTTTCATTGATCTCTTTTTACTTGGTAAGGAAATGGGGACTGGAATAGCAATTCATTTCATAAAGAAAGTTTTTAGATGAATTCTGTGCTAGTTAACATAAGAAAAACAAATTCTATATAAAAAATTCAATATAGTATTAGAAATATATTTTTAAAAGTATATGAAATTTTCAATCTCCAGAAATATAGCAGTTTGCAGTTAAAGGTTCAAATCTGTAGCTTTATGCAAACAGCAGTACAAGCAGAGTACTATAACTAGTGAATGAATGCCATAGGGAAGTAGGAAGAAGTTTATGTTTGTGTGGCATGATTTTATGCAGATGAATGCATGTTGTGTAAATATAGTCATCATAGGAATATATAAATATGTGACAGAGAAAGGAGGCAGAGAGAGAGGGGAAAAAGAGTAAAAGGAAACAGGCAATGGAGATAATTGTTTACATTCAAGTAAAATTTTAGGAATTAATTTAACAAGATAATTTTTATGATGCATTACAAACTATAGAAGTGTTGTCTCATGCAATGGCTGATGATGAGATAGTCACCATGCAGTGCCACACATAAAAATAAAAATATCAGGCCATGTCATCCGCAGGTGGTCATTGTGAAAAAATTCATTCATATGAAAGAAATAGAATTTTAGCAACTTTTAATTACATACTTATAGAAAATTTTAGAAAGAATTAAGTGTATCAAAGTGGCCTGTTAGAAAATACAAATTTTTCTGGCAGTCAATGTGTTGATTGTGTAAAATTACTACTGTCATGGCGCATTACTCAGATTGAATACATTGATATCTAAGGTAGCCAGTATGCATCTACAGTAATACACTGTTATATATAAGCAGTCTGTCAGGAGTAGTGTTGAATACACCATGCGCATCTATCTGCTGGTCAGTAGTATTTAATAAATACTGAAGAATTCATACAACTGAAAGCTAAATATAAGCCTAAATATTACAAAATCAGTAATACAGTAGCTACTTTTTACTTTACAATAAAGTAAGTTTTACTTTACTTTTATGCTTATGTTTCTATTTTTATAGAAGCTAATAACATTATGATCTATTTTTGTACTAATAGTGACAGAATAAATATATTTCTTGTACTAGAACAAAGCTATTATACACACTACTTGAGTACAGTCATGCCACTACATTGAATACAGGTCAATAATAATAATAACAATAATAATAGTAGTAGTAATTTAACTGCATTTAGTTGTATTTTACTGCCAACTTCTTACCTTCAAGCCGATGTTTCTGATAGGCTGCACGAACAATAAGACATGTGTCTTGGGGAAAAGTTTTTGAAAAAAAAATGTTAATGTCTAAGTAAATTTTACAACTCACAAAAAATTTTAATGTTTTTTAAACCTTTTAATTACTTATTACTGTCTTTTAAAACTGTGTTAATTTTCATACTTGTTGCTAAACATGAATACAATTGATTTTTTATTTGATAAATAATATGAAATTTTATTTTGCAGTGCTTATATTATGAAAGCATAAATATGAAAGTCAGATTAATGACGTCTATATTGGTTCATATTAAATAAAATTTCATTATATACAAATTTTTTTTCTGAACACATAGGAGCAGATGAGTAGTGACATTTGTCAGGGTACAAGAGAAATAAACTATTTCTATACTTTCAAAGCATATTTTCTTTAATACATTTATGGAGATCAGTGACTGCAGGTGTTGTGTTTGTCAGAAGTGTTTCCATGCGAATTTTATTTATTAGTGAAAGTGAATCCGCAGAAAGATGTAATGTTTAATTTGTTATCAACAAGAATTGTCATATTCCAGAGAATATCTTAAATATACTTTACATGTTTACTTACTGTAATAGAAAGTCTGTATATTATACATTAATGAACAGCGTGCATAGAACTGTACTTCTTGTGATATATATATATAAGAAATAAGAGAGTGTTGCACTGTTGAATTATTATATAATACTGTATTATTATTATTAAATATGATAATATGATTATAATAAAATTACTTAACATTAAAAGAATAGTATATGTTATGTATTTTTTGCCAGTCATATTAAATCCTTTGGTATTAGGCATTTTATATAATTTGTGGTTAGTTGTTTGTGAAATGCAAACAAACCACATTTTAAAGTATAATATTAATTCTGTGATCAACTCTTAATATTTGACAGAATGTTTGTGCAATGAAAGTTGATTATATATTATATATTGATAATACATCAATATGTATTTATTGATTTTGTTCTGTTGATAATGTGTTTATTGTAGCTTACTTAAATAATAACTTAACTGAACAAAATCTGAAATCTCAGATAATTATGTAAAATTCCTAATGTTATGAAAAGATATCTAACCTTGCAGGAATATCATCTGGCTCATCTTCATTCGCTTGAGTACCACTGAGAAGAAGCAATGGAAGATTGAGCCACATTGTACCAAGCTCTGAAATGTCACTTGCATCTGAAGCTCTTGATGACTTACGGGAAGATCCTCTTGAGCCACGATGAACATGAAGGAAAGCGGAAAGTCGCCCCTGCCAACCTCCAGGACTGGATGTTTGAGTAGTTTCATCTTCTGCGTCTTGAGGCTCTGCCTCTTTCTTAGCACTGACCATTTACAAATTCTGATTACTTAACATGGGTTAGAAAATGTATTTTCTTTAATCAAAGCCTTACACACATAATACTTTAATTTAGGCACAGAGGTACACACATACGTACACTGTGTGTGTGTGTGTGTGTGTGTGTGTGTGTGTGTGTGTGTGTGTGTGTGTGTGTGTGTGTGTGTGTGTGTGTGTGTGTGTGTGTGTGTGTGTGTGTGTGTGTGTGTGTGTGTGTGTGTGTGTGTGTGTGTGTGTGTGTGTGTGTGTGTGTGTGTGTGTGTGTGTGTGTGTGTGTGTGTGTGTGTGTAAATGAAATATTAGCTGTTCATACAGATATATATGGAATAGCAAAAACTCAAATTTTCTAGAAGATTTAGAAGCATTCATATGAAATACAATTATGAACCTATTGTACTTTAATTATGACTAAAATACTAAGAAATTATCTATAGGAATTTTCTGTCTAAAGTTTATTCTAAAATTATCAAAATGTTGTAAGTTTAAAATATTGTTGTCTACTTTAATTTTATTCACTTCGACATCTTTCTAAGCACAACAGAGATTATGGCCTGTAAGTAACTTTTTTTAGATTTAGTTACAGAATTACTGATATTTTAAATTTGATTCTCTCGTTTATTGAAAACGGGAATGTTGATGCGTAGAATACCACATTAAAAAAATGTAGAAGTATATAAGACATATATTACATTTCTAAAATGTAGAAAGTATGCTAAAAACGTTTTAAAGCAACGCACTTTTGTTTACATGTAATATGAAAGTTGAGTTTACTTACTTTTGAGTCATGCTGATTGTATGCATAATAGAATATTCTACTGAGTTATGAACAGTACAACTCTGTATAACTATCACATTAATTTTATGAATTTAATCAATTGTTACTGACACTACAAACTACATACACTGCAAGGCTCTTTTATTTAAAAACTTCAAACAAAATTCTATGTATTACCAAGTTTCTATTCAGTTAAGAGTTTAGTGTTGTGTGTGTGTGTGTGTGTGTGTGTGTGTGTGTGTGTGTGTGTGTGTGTGTGTGTGTGTGTGTGTGTGTGTGTGTGTGTGTGTGTGTGTGTGTGTGCAGTTTAAAGAATCTGATTTGAGAATTGTAAATCTATTAAATCAAGCATAAATATTAGAAAAAATAGTAACAACACATACAGTACATTTAATTGAAAAAGAATGTTGATAGCTACCGTTTGTATTCTCTGTATGCTCTTTGTATTGTTCTAGCAGCTTTGTCTTGTCTTTTCCATAAACGCGTTGATGAAACAATCTCTAGTTCTTTTCTTGTTGGAAATTGTTTCTTGAACTTAATGTCCATTTGATCTTGTAGCTGTAACAATTATATTTGGCACAGATTAATAGAAATCTTTATCAAAGGAATACTAATGTTATCATTAAGCAGACAATTAAACTGAGTTAAAGCATTTGCAATAAATTGAATGGATCTGAAGTAAAACAGAAAAAGTAAATTGTCTGCAGTTAATATCTTTATGCTTCTTACTGGCTGTTAACGTATTCATTTAAAAATAATTCATTTATATTAACTTACAGATAAAAACAAGAATAAGATGATATAAAATATGTAATAAAAATACTTTTTAGTCAGACTATTTTTAATTCAGTTTAATTGTTCGAAATTTATGTAATACATTTCTTTTATTAAAAAGAAATTTTTTATGTGAGTATTAGCCAATTGATTAATATTCATCCTAATGAGCGTTATATTTTAATTGATTAATACAGCCTAATTTAAACACTCTTATTTTAAAAAACAAGAAATTTTATTAAAAAAGGGAAGAGTTCAAAGATTAAAAAGTACTTTTCATCTCTCCAAATAAAGTTTATGTTAATAACTGACTGCCAAGAAAACAGTTCATTCATTTAAATGCTCATCTTTGCAGTAAAAATATATAATTTTATCATTTCAGTTTATGTTGAATATAAACATTTAAAAAGTGTTTTTACTTAACATAACTTGCAAACAAATGTACTAAAAGCAATGTGCTAAAATTTATCCAAATTAAAGATAATATTACCTTTCTAAATTCTTCAGTATCTTCAACGTGTCCAAGAACATGTTTTACTAAAGCATGTAGGATGTCCAAACAATGAATTTTATTTCCACGAGCAATAGGTAAATTGAAACTAACTAAGGCAACAATATTTGGCTTAGGAATCCCAAGTGGAGGATCAAGACTTGCAATAAAGTCAGAAAGTTGACCAAACCTTATAAACTGAGTGGCATGAGGGTCAAATCTGTTAAAAATAAAATTGTCAATTACTTAACAGAAATATACTGGTTAATTTTAAAGATTTATTTATAAGAGAGAGGCAGTTAAAAAGTACGTTTGATACTTTCTGATAACAAACAATTGAAATTGAAATGTTACCGGTGTAATTAATATTCTGTTGTAGAAATGATTTAATTCCTTTAGTACTATACTCGTGACTCATAATACAATTATGAATATCAATAAATATCAATTTATCCACACTTATTTAATTTACATTACATCACGATATTTCAATACTTGAATAAGTCAAGAAAACAAACAGTACAAAATAAAAATTGTATAATAGTTATTTTTAAAAACAATTATAATGTTATTAATATAAAATTATGTCAAAACAGTAACAGATGTATGTGACACTTGTAAAATTGTAATTTCATTTATATGAGTATATGTGAAGGGGATATAATGTGTGGGGTAAAAAGAAATAGTAAGGTGATGAAGAAAAAGAAAAGAAAGGCAAGAAAGAATATAGAATTCAATATGGAATATGAAATAATCTTAAAGGAGGGAGATGGAGGAAGAAGGAAGAGAAATGGAAGATATGATTGAAGAGCTAGCATCACAGGAAGTGAAATGGATGGGTGTGGTTAGAACAGAGAAAGAGAAGAACACAACATGGTACACAGGATAAGATAAGCAGGGACAAAATGGAATGAAATTCATGTTGAACAAGAGAGAAGAAGAGTGATGAATTTAAGATAGTATGAGAGAGAATTCCATGCATAAAAATAAAGAATGAGGTTGTGAATACTGTGATAATGATTGTGTGTGCACTTACAGATGAAGAGAATGGAAAAGGAAAGGAAGTGATTGGCAGAAAATTGTGATAAGTTATCAAAACATGATATTTTGTTGGAACTGGAGATTTTAATGCAACAATAGGAAAGTAGGAATCACTTATGAAAATAGCTGGGAGACAGACAATACATGAAGTGACAAATGTCAATAAAATGAGAATGCATTTTGTTATGTATGTTAATACAAATAAAATGAGACTTTGAATGTTATACTCGCAAGCATAAAATATGAGCACAAAAAAGAATACAAAAAGCTGGATATCACCAGGAAAAGTAGAAGTAATCAAATTAATTGTGTGCTAATTATGAAAAGGAGAGAGAAGGTAATACAATTTGTAAGATTTTGCAGGGAAACAGGTGTAAAACAGATAGTTAGGATTGAAAAAAGGATGGTGAGAAAGTATTAAAGAAGGAAGGAAATTAACAGATAAAACATAATGGAATTGAAGAATACCAACATGAGAGAGAAATATAAGGAAGAAGTGATAAGACAGTTGGTGAAAGAAGAAAGAGAGAGATATAGCCAAAAAGAGGTGGGTATGGTAAAGAATGTAGTAAATGTCTGGTAGAGTATGTTTTTATATTTTTAACAAGCAGAATTTTATTACATAAAGTTTACTGTTGATGCAAATAAAACATCTTACTTTGACCACCGGATGTAAAACATTTCTAAGTCATCTTCCACGATACCAATTTCTTCCTCTTGATGTGCTTGATTGAAATTTTCAAGAATAATGGCTATGTACATGTTTATGACTATCATGTAACTAATGATTATAAAACTAGTAAAGTATGTTATTGCAAGTAATGGGTAACCACAGTTTCCATTAGGCTGCTCATTATAGGTTGGATCACAATCTGGTGGCTGAATCATTAGTGATTCTAACACATCATTCCATCCAGCTGATGTCATAAGCCTATAACAAAAACTACACTGTTATCAGTATTATTTACAAGTCATACACAAAATTAAATAACCTTGATGTTTACTATGGAATAACTAAATAAATGGGGGCACCATTTTGTGATGAATCACTGAAGTTACAACACAAAATATTGAAAGCAAGTCAATTCTTTGATCAATCATGTTTAGAACAGTTGAATTGTTTACAACAGTATTGTTACTTAGAAGTAACACTGGTCATTAGGGTGGAACGAAAAAATCAAGTTTGGATTTTTAATTTGTAATAGCGCGGAAAAGTTGCCTTTTGGTGTAGATAAGATAAAAAAAAGATATGAAAAATATTTGAGCACGTCTTGAGGTGCCACAAGGACGATAAATTTTCATAAAATTGCAATTTTCGCTACATTTTAAAGTTTTTTTAAGAAGTTGTCAAAATTTTTTTTTTTATTTGAAATACTGTCAAAAAAGCAGTTTTTATATCAAAAAAGACATACAATTTTTTTTAACTTTTTGGATTATGTCTTGAGGTGCCGCGAGAGCGGTAAAGTTTTATAAAAACACACTTTTTGTAACTTTTTCAAAGAATTTTACGTGTCTCGATTATGCAATAAAAAGTTTCAAATAGGCATTTTAATATGAATAGAAAGATAAAAACGTTATCCCAGCGGATGTTGGGAGGGGGAAGGGGGCGGAAGGCAGAGATTTGTTTGCGTGTGGTGACAAGCTCAGATCTGGTGTCAGTCGCTTTGCCGAGTTCAGTTGAGTTGGCGTCTATTGTGTAACAGATTAACGTAATATTTTGTTAGTTTGTGTGCTACTTTATTGTTGTGAGTTAAAATGGCTCAGTCTAAACAAGTGAAGACAAGACAAATTTTGGAATGTCCTATTTTTGGAAGATTTAGTGATTTGTGTGAAATTGTACTGCCTACTTACGAAGATGTAATGAAGTGCTACTGTTTTATTAGACATAACCTCAAAGTTGCGTCAGGGAAAGATCCTACTGTAAGTGAAATATCTGAGACTTTAGTTCCAAAAATAGAACAAATATGGTCAATAGCTTCTATTTCCGTTGTTTCTAACCTTAGAATTTCACAAATGATAAAAGTTTATCATGCTAAATATAGGAATTTATTAAGGTCTAAAAGTAGAAAAGGGTCAGATAAGTTTGACTCGAACCTCGCAAAATTTAGAGAAGAAGCTGAACGTTTATTTGATATTGCTGCCTGCAGTGTCAAAACTTTGATACTTATAGTTGTATAAAAGAAAAAAAGTACCAGTTTTAGAACAAGAGTTTCTAAAAGATCAACACTCTACCAGGAAAATGGTTATAGGTAATGTTGATATAGCTACCACAAGCGCTTTGAAGAAGAAAGAAGCAAGAAAAAGTAAAGAACTACAGAGACCAGTTAAGTTTAATCAAGAACGGACAAAAAATACTAGTGTATCAGAAACGGTTACTGACAACAATGACAGCACTGAAGAGGCAAACCAACCAGGTCCTTCAAATATACAAGAAGAGATAAATCTACCAGGCCCTTCAAAACTAAAAAAAGAGAAAAAGATAAGCACTCAAATGCGTATTAAATTGCCATCTGTAGCTTCCACTTGTGACAATACCGGAATATCAGATAGAGCTGCTGCAGCTATAGCTAGTGCTGCTTTATAGGACTTGGGTTTAATCACAGGGGAAGACAAAACGAAAGTAATAGACAGGATGAAAATTAGACGAGCAAGATCAAAAAATCGAAGAGATCTCATTAATGACAGTCTTTATGATCAGATAACCGAAAATAGAGGATTGTTTTTTGATGGAAGAAGAGACAAAACAATTGTTCAAGAAAAGAAAGGAATTAAGTTGTACAAAAAAGTTATTTCAGAAGAGCACGTTTCACTAATAGAGGAACCAAACTCAAAGTTTTTAGGCCACGTAACACCTAAATCTGGCACTGGAAAAGACATAGCAGACAGTATACTGGAGTTTCTTGAAGATAGAGAATACAACGAACAACTTTTGAACTTTACTGCTATTGGGTGTGATGGAACCGTTGTAAACACTGGACATAATAATGGTGTGATTTCTTTGATGGAAAATGAAATAGGAAGACCTTTACAATGGTTAGTTTGTTTGTTCCATGGAAATGAGCTACCTTTGTGACATCTTTTTTATCATTTAGATGGTAAAACGAAGGGACCCAATGAGTTTAAAGGCGAAATAGGTCAGCAGCTGGAAAACTGTGCTAATCTTCCTGTGGTTACTTTCTTGCCAATTGAAAATAACCTTCCTCTTTTGGAGAACATAAATGATTTAAGTACAGATCAGAAGTATTTATTGGATATGTGTATCGCTGTATCAAGTGGAAATTGCTCACTAGATTTATCTTTAAGAAACCCTGGAAAACTTGCTCACTCCAGGTGGCTTACATTAGCAAACCATATACTAAGATTGTATGTGGCAACTGAAAATCCAACTGAAAACCTTAAGACTCTGGCTGAGTACATTGTGAAAGTGTATGCACCTGTGTGGTTTAACATTAAGTTAAAACCTTCATGTACTTATGGTTCCAAACATCTGTTTAAGCTTATCTCATATTCATGCTATCTCTCTGATGATTTCAAGAACGTTCTAGACCTGGTTATTCAAAGAAATGGGTACTTTGCTGCTGCAGAAAATCTCCTTTTGTCCATGCTATGTGATGAGCGCAAAAATGTAAGAGAACTTGGTTTATGACATGTTTTAAAAGCAAGAACAGAAAGTAGAGGTGGAGTCAGGAAGTTTAAAGTTCCAAAGATAAACTTTGACACAAAGTATTACATCGACATGATCTCATGGGCTGAAAATGACGTAACTGAACCCCCCTTGGTAAAACATGTTTCCATTGACTCTCTCAAAGACTTTATATGGAAGACATCTGAAGCTCAACCAAATAGTAAAGTGGACCCGCTTATCGACTTTCCCCGGCTTTCTTGTCACACGCAAGCAGTGGAAAGAGCTGTGAAACTGATGACCGAATCGGCTCAAAATGTCTGTGGTTCAATCGCAAGAGAAGGATATATAAGGGAAAAAATTGACTCATGTGAGAACATGCCAAAATTTGATACAAAAAAACAGTTTAATGTGTCAACGAAGTAGAAACAAACATTTTGCAGCTGTAACATTTGTAATTATTAAGGGTTTTTTAAATCATAAAAAATGAACTTTCAATGTCTTTAAAAGTGTATTATGATATTTTTTTACATGTGCTCTAATAAAAAAAATATATAATTGATTTGATGAGCTTTTATTTCAACCTTATTTACTACTATTTGTAACAACAAAAATGTTCGCAAAAGTTTCAAAATTAGCAAAAATACAAACTTTTTGACATTAAAAAATATTTTTTTATTATTATTATATTTTGTAATTAATAAATTTTTCCAATTCTAATGCTTATATATGTATTTAAAACTATCTTTTGTAACATTATATGTACGAGAAAACCATAAAAAATAATTTATCAAAGTTTATAATTTTTCAATTTTTTAAATTTTTTTACAAACTTTAAGCTCTTTGCGGCACCTCAAGATGTTGTAGTATAGCAACCAAATTTTTTTTTCTTCTTTTTGAACCTAAAAGGCAACTTTTCCCCACTATTACAAAACTAAAAAAAAAAAAATTAAAAAAGGCCATTTTCGTTCCACGCTACTGGTCATACTAGAACCAGTATCTCATATCAAGATTTTCTCTTAGTGTGTTTATTTTATAAATATAACATTGTGCATTGTTAGCAAGTTGGCACTATCATAGAACATCCTTTTGTTAAATTCTTAACAATTTATCAGTGAAGAATATTTTCTTGAAAGGCTTATAAAATATTGGTACTTGGTATATATATATGCCATTTCAAGTAAATTTCAAGTGTATACTGTATGTCATATGTGGTTATATTTGAATGGTATGTCATACATGCATTGTGTGATTTGCACAGATGTACATGAAGTGGTGTATTCTACTATGTACACATTTGTGTGTTTTTTAGTAGAAATAAACCTATTCCAGGATAAATGAGTGATTTAATCACTTTGAACATGATTATCTTTAACTACCAGCTGATTTATGAAGCAGCAATTGACACTGTATTTTTGAAATGTAAATCCTAAGTCCGATCCATTATTTCTAATTCAGTTAATTTCTTACGTTATACACAATTCCTCATGATTAACATGTGTGAATTGTATGTATGGACTCTATGATTATATTATCTATTTTATATCCATAAAGAAAGACAGATTATCATTATTACAGCTCCCCATATCAATTTAATTTATTTATAATTTACAAATGAAACACATTATTTGATCTAGATTTTCTGTTAATGTGTTTATTTTATAAATACAACACTGTGCAGTGTTAGCAAGTTGACACTGTCACTGTCTAATATATTATAGAACTTTCTCTTATTAAATTCTTAACAATTTATCAGTGAAGAATAATTTTACTTCCATGTTCTGTAAGGAAATGGAAGTATGGTGATCGCAAAAAAAATCATGTTCAAGATATGGGCTGATTCTGATGGTACTACCAGTACCCTCAAAACATGAAGAAAAGTCATTTTCCAAAGTGTTTGTGTGTCTGTCTTTCCTATGACAAATAAATATGGCATAGAATTTTTCTATGGCAAACAATAACTGCCGCAAATTCAAACTGAATCAAATAAATTTTTGTATATGTGCCTAAGTTATAGAGGACTCAAGGCCTATTAATTTTTGTGAAGATTGGTTAAGTGGGAGGGGTTGTTTGCCTGTAATGTTTTGTGTTTTAATAAGAGTAAACTATTTAATTTTTATAAATAAGTGCCGCAAAAATAAAGTCATATTAATCCACTGTAAAATGGTAAATGAAATATCTACAAATGGAGAGGGTAGTCAAAGGGGGAGGGGGTGATTTTTTAAAAAATTACTTTGCAGTTACTTATGCAATTACATATGATAAAACTATTACTCTATAAAAGTGTAAATATCATTAATGGTGGGGATCGGCTGAGAAGGAGGGATGATTATCTGCATAGTTCAGTTTCCTCATAGAATAAAGTACCCATTCTTACTGATAAAGTGACTCAAAAATAACATTATATTAAATGACTACCCCATAATAACAAAAATATCAATAAATAGTGAAAATAGTTTGAGGGTGGGGGATATTTTTTTTAGAAATTATCAAACCGAATTTAAGTAAATAATTTTTAGTATAAATCTTGGAACATGGAACTCATGTATAGTTCTCCGTACCGATATATTTAAAAGGCTTGTAAAATACTTGCTATATATATATATATATTTCAACGTTACAAGTATTTCAAAAATTCACACAAATACATTACCATGTACTCAACGCAACTATGAAGTGTATTACACCGGCCAGGTCGCAGGATTTTTTTTCTTGTTGCATCAAGTATATGTACTTGCACAATAATTAAATAATTTTCAAAGAGGAGTGAGATGTTGTTGACATGAAATAATTAATTAAAACCGTTTCAAAATAATCATTCTAAGCTTTATTAATATTAATAGAAAATATGCAAATATTAAAAAATTTACAGGCATTGCACAAATGCAATGCACAGAGAAGGGCATTGAAAATGCTTCAATAAATCTAAAATATATATATATATATTTATGTTCATTCACCAATCAATGAATTCATTCTTCATTTACCAATGTATAGATTATAAGTTAAATGTAGTCGCATTCATAAGCGAAGTTTTATATGTGTACTACGTTATTGACAACAAAGAAGTAGCTTCTATGGAAACTCGCCGGTTCCCATTTTCGATAATGCACCAGTGATCGGCCGCAAATGTGCGACACGTCCTTATAAACATTTTCAATGTTAAAATTCGAATCTTAGATAAATAAAAATATTTTCTTTTATACGTTTACACAAATACAATGTAACCTTCTATGCTGTTCATGACATATAAAATAAACAACCATATAATCTTACTAGCTAATCAGACATGTTAAAGAAATTATGTAAACCTTTTTATTTCAGTGTGTCTGACTTTGACTCAAATTTTAAATAATAGCAACTCATTTACACACAAAAATAATATTCAATCTCAAGAATAAAATTAATTGTTGCTCTAAACAAAATAAAAAATATAACATTTACTTTCAACCTATTATTTATTACTACTGACACAACCAAATTTTAATATATAATAGAAGATTAGTATTTTAAAATTTTCTTGTTAAATTAAATTATTTTCTTTAACTACCATTTAAATTTATGTACAGTGATTATATTTAACACTTTAAGTCTTTACTGTTCATATATAATTTCTGTTACTATTACTGTTTCTTTTTTTGAGAGTTATTTTCACAAACAAAAATATAATTGTTTATTCATCACCTGCGTATTGCCGATGTTACCGTTGCATGTGTGTGTGTCCTGAATCCTGAGAATTTGATGATGATGATGATTATGGTGATACTATGTTCTCTGTCTCTACTGGTTGTTGTTTGTGATGGTCCAGAGTTCCTCCATAAGTCTTGGTGTGTGTGGTAAAGATGTTCGATCGGCAGACCAGCAGCGTGACGTTGTGTGAAGATATCTTGAGTCTCTGAGACCGCCCCAAA
The DNA here is from genome assembly GCA_034769895.1 of Magicicada septendecula. Lineage (NCBI taxonomy): Eukaryota > Metazoa > Arthropoda > Insecta > Hemiptera > Cicadidae > Magicicada > Magicicada septendecula. The sequence goes on along the minus strand of CM068367.1, from coordinate 976,054,839 downwards.
ATTGCAGGTGGTATTTATACTGGACGGCAATCTGACAAGTCCAGGACTGTTTTCGACCTGTTAGATATTGTCACTTCATGCAAAGCGTCCTTTTAATTACAAATCACTTTTTGGTTCATTTTCACGATTTCGAGAAAACATCCTTGTAGCACGAGTGATATCATCGTTTGCATAATATTTTTCTAGTCACTCACATATAACACACTTATTAATTACTATTTAATTACACTTGTAATTAACATTAAATTACCTGGCGTCTTTATTATTGCAAATTTCTGCAATACTTTTACATCACTATATTCGTTAAAAATTCCTTAAAGTAATGGTGTTTTTATAATTGGGGTAAGTCTTTGTTCACAGGTTTAAAACGTATTAATTAGTTTTTTTTTATCGGGTTAAAACCTGATTACAGAGAATTCGTACGCATCACCCCACTGTAGATTCTTGCCTGTTGTAGCTTGCGTTCACACACTCAAACACACAAGCGCTGTATTCACTCGCGGGGGCAGGTGTACGCTTTCTGACAATTCTTATTCTGCATAATATTGTTAAAAACTGTTCATCATATATTTTTCTATGCTAAATATTTACAAACATACCGCCCTGGGCAAATATGCAAATATATGTATTGTTGCAATATATATGTAAATTTGTGATGTTATTCAATTTGTTTCTTCTGCAAGTAGTATAATTTCGTATATTCTTTTTAACACCTGATGCACATTTCACTGAAAAATATCAGTATCATCACAGGTTTCTAAGTAATTCTAAGTATATATATATTATAACGTTGCAGAAACCAGACCCTATAGGGGATCCACAAATATTAGATAAATGATAAAAGGTAAAATAATTTAATGAATTATAATGAGAATGAAAAAAATATAAAATGGAATTAAAAAAGAAAAAAGGAGACTTGTAAACAAGAATAATAAATAAGTGAATAGACTAGACTACAAACAAACGACTATGACCCAACCCCAGAGATTGGCCAGATAAAGACAATAAAATGAGAAAAGACAAATTAATGATAAAAAAGGCACAAACAAATAATAAATGTCTAGTAACAAGTACTAAAATTAAGTAAAATAATATCAGTTAAAGTACACTAACCAGAGTAATAGATATTATATGTTATTAATAAATTTATGATGATAAGTAAATCAAAATATAAAATTGTTAAAAGACTAACTATCAATTGTGTATAAAACAATGAAAAACCCAAAAGTGAGAGATAGGTAGGAAGTGAAAGTGATTAACAGTGTAAGTATTAAAGGTGAGTAAAAGAAATAAATATTAGGGAATAAACACTATTAACACTAAAGTGCAGTAAAACAGTGCAAAGTGCAAGTGTAACCCAAAATAGAGGTAAACAACCAGAATATTGTTATTATAGTTAGAATTAATAGTAGATTAATAGTACAGTTATATTCAGGATAAAGATCCCATAATGATATTAAGGATGTTATTGTTAGAATGTTTAAATAGTAAAAATATCTAGTAAATGTTAAAAGATGGATAGACAACCAATCATCTGATAGTGTTAAATAAGAATAAACTAAATAATATGAGAGCAAAATAAATAAATCATCCTATATTAATAATAAAATTCAAGGGATGATTAGCAAGATAGAATAAATGGTGTGATAATGTTATTCACCCAAAATTGTTATTTGTTCAATTAAAAGAATTGAGTTTGTAAGAAGGAATATGGCTGAAAAGTAAAACAGACCATAAACCTAATTTTTGTGTTATGTTTTATAGTAATATTAAATGATAAACAAGTTATAAGAAATGGCAATAGACATGAGTAAGGAGATAAGCTTTGACAAACATAATAATAATCTTGGATTTCGTTGTCCATGACGTGTCCATTACTTAACTAAATATCACTATTACATTAACAACTCGGAACACTAGGTTTTTTATAAGTAAAAGCATAAAGTTTTACCTTATAGCCTGAATTCTTGGATTTCGTTGTCCATGACGTGTCCGTTACTTAACTAAATATCACTATTGTATTGACGACTCGGAACACTAAGTTTTTTATAAGTAAAATCGTAAAGATTTACCTTACAGCCTAAACCGGCTTTCACCTTTTAAAGGCTTCTTCAGAGGCTGCCGTAGGTAGCGCTGTCCGTCTTGTTGTTGGCAACAGGATAGATTTTCGAAAGATCGATGCTGTGTGTGTGTGGTGAGATGTGTTCAAATAATGCGTGCGATTTGAATTGTGTCTGTTCGTTTAGGATGTCGTTTTTATTTGTTTTTGTGTGTTTGTATATTTCTAATTGTTCTAGAGTGTCTAGTTTTCGGCCTTTTGTGTGTACGTGTAGAATGTTCATGTTATTGTCGATGTTTTTATATGTGTGGTTTGCTTCAATGAGGTGGTTTGCAAAGGTGGATTCTGTAGTGGTGTGGAGTGCCTTTGTGTGTTCAATGTATCTCTGTTTGAAGCTGCGTCCTGTCTGGCCTATGTAGAATTTATTGCAATTTGAGCAATTTAGCTTATATACACCGGGTAGATCGAATTTGTTTTGTGCTTTGTGCATGCGTTTTGATAGTGTGTGTTCTGTTTTGTTAGTAGTTTTGTAAGTGATTCTGTATCCTGCTTTTTTGAATTTGTGGGCAATTTTTTCAGTTTGTTTGTTGATGTATTATAGTGTTATGAATTTGTTGTTTTCTGTCTTTGTCTGTTGTTTGTTTTGTGCAGGAGTTTACTGACTGTCTTATCCGTTAGATTCTGCTAGATATTTTATCGTGTTTAGTTTGTCTTTGTAGTCTTTTTCATCTAAGGGGATGTTGTTAAGTCTATGTATCATGGTTCTAAAAGCAGCTAGTTTGTGTTGTATTGGGTGATTGGAGGTGTTGTGTATTACTGTGTCAGTTGTAGTTGGTTTTCTGTATATACTGAATTTGTGCCTGTGTTCTAGTTTTCTGATGGAGAGGTCTAAGAAGTTTATGGTATTGTTGTGTTCGTATTCGGCAGTGAAGGTTATGTTTTTATGTATTTTTTTATGTGCGTTAGTAACTGTTCACATTGTCTTTTGTTTCCCCTGTATAGTATTAGAATGTCATCAACGTATCTGTGCCAATATAGTATTTTATGTGAGTGTCTGTCATTGTTTGTGAGTATTTTTGTTTTTTCCAAGTGTTGGAGGAAGATTTCTGACAGAATGCTGGATATGGGGGAGCCCATGGGTAAGCCATCGTTCTGTGTGTAGTATTTATTGTTATAAGTAAAGTAGTTTTGTTTTGTGATAATGTTCAGAGTTTCTGTTATTTCATTGATAAGTTCGTCTGGTGTGTTGTTCTGTTTGAGTTTGTTTTGTAGGATGGTGATTGTTTCAGAGATGGGGATGTTTGTGTACAGGTTTTTAATGTCAAAGTTTAAAGGTGAAAGCTGGTTTAGGCTGTAAGGTAAATCTTTACGATTTTACTTATAAAAAACTTAGTGTTCCGAGTCGTCAATACAATAGTGATATTATAGCCTGAACCGGTTTTCTCCTTTAAAAGGCTTCTTCAGAGGCTGCCGCTGGTAGCGCTGTACGTCTTGTTGTTGGCGACAGGATAGATTTTCGAAAGATCGATGCTGTGTGTGTGTGGTGAGATGTGTTCGAATAATGCGTGCGATTTGAATTGTGTCTGTTCGTTTAGGATGTCATTTTTATTTGTGTTTGTGTGTTTGTATATTTCTAATTGTTCTAGAGTGTCTAGTTTTCGGCCTTTTGTGTGTACGTGTAGAATGTTCATGTTATTGCCGATGTTTTTATATGTGTGGTATGCTTTATCCTGCCAAACCATATTCGACTCAATTTTCAATTAAAATAATAGTAAATAATTCAAAATTTAAAGAGAGGAGGATCCAAGAAGTATAATGAAGAATTAGTTAACCCAACAGAGATAATAGACCAGATTTTAATCTTTAAAATTAATTATTTTATCCAAATTATTTGAAAAGAAGCCAGATGCAATCCAAAATATAAATGATGGAAGATTGATGATCGTATAGACCCAACCTAACTAAGAACAAAGTAACTCTTCACCAGAATTCAACAAGATTTGTTAAGTATATCTGAACTACCCGAATTTATGAACTAAATTCTAATTAACTTTTCTCACAACACAAATAACTCTCACTCCGAACTTGGTAACTAAATTTCTTTCAAGGATTGATTGATAATAAAAACTAAACTTGTATGTACACATAAAATAACCTATGTACAAATTACGAATTATTAACACACACTTTTTAACACTTAAAGAACAAATTGTATTTAACTCTAATAGTATATAAGTACCATTGATGTAAGGTAGTGTACTTTATTATCATTTTATTAATCTTTTTTCGTAATCAAAAGAACTCAATGATTAAATGAACAGTAGAAAATAAACATTGACGACAGCCATGTCGATTAAGAAGCGTTTCAATCATCTTAGCCAACCTGAGAATAGTGTCTATTTATTGCCGGAGCAACATTATTTAATAACAGTATAATTTTGTATTTAATTGAATAAATATTAACTATTTCTTGTTAATAAACTAGTACTGAGTTTCATAACCGTCCTTTATTTCATTATAAATTGTATAATAAAGTTTGTGTACTTTAGCGATGAGCAAAATTATCTGTCAGTGTTAGACGTCGGCAGCACGACGAACTACAAGTGAGATTCAAATGCCCGCCAGTTGCGAGGGTAATTTGAATTAGTCATCACCGCGTAGAACGACCGCTCAGTTTAACTTGTTTTAATTGTTTTCATAAACAATTTGGCGCCGCCCGGGAAATAAATTCAAATACATCAAATAAGGACAGGTAAGGATATCGGTACTGGTTATTCATGCGTTTGCGACGGACCTCGTCAGTGTGAGATACAATATAAATTGACAACTACTTGGTAAGACGTTGAGAGTACCCAGGAGGGTAGTACGACCGAGTTTAGTTACAATATATATTCAAACACTTTTTGTTTCAATACAATCCAGTCCATTTCCATGTATATATTATATTTAATTTTTATAATGAATTTACCTCAAGATATTTCTTTCCTTATTAGGAACATGTTTCGAGAACCCCTGTGTTCTCATCCTCAGCCTTCATGATCTTGCGTCTGGTGAAGTATTTGTGTGTTGGCTGGATGCTATTTTGGTTTCTTGTTGGCCTCTGGTATTTTAAAGTGGTATTATTGTGTGTGATTGTGGTGTATGTCTTAGTATTTTGTGTATTTTCGATGTTGAGTGTGTAACAGTAAAATTCTGGTCCTACTGTATTTTGGGGAATAATCGATATAAATTGTATTTTTATTTCAAAGTCACATATAAGAAATTAGTAAGGTTTGCAACTGCGCAATATCGAGTGGACAGGATTGGCGTCAAGGTCGAGCGTATACGTCCAGAAACAACAACAACATTTTATTAGACGAATGTGTCAACAGGCTGCACCCATGTATACGTCATACAAAAGTATGCAAGAAACGTAATATGCGCTTGTAACCAACCAAGGAGTGGTTCTCTACACAAAGGAATGGATGACGTAGTTACTCCCCACCTCGGTATTGAAGCGTTGCAAATCGTTTCCCAGTCCCGAATCATCACCTACGCCGGCCGGTCGTATATCAAAATTCTATAAAAACTAAGTCTCGGACGTTCGCTTATATAATGTAAAAGTGCAGTATTTATATAAAATGAAGTAACAGTGCAACGTAAAATATAAACACAAAGTTTAGAAGAGTTTTAACATCTATTAGTGCGATTTCAGCGATGGGACGTCTGCAGGACTAATTTCAGCTAAGTAACAATGTGGGGTACCCAAAAGTTTAGATAAGGGTCAATACAAAATTTCAGTTATTCAATAATAAAAATGAGCTCAATTTGGGGAAAGTCAAAATAAAATTGTACCATAAGAATGTGAGCGTGAGTGAATGCGAGAATATCTAACTATATAACAAGTGCTGGGTTGTAAAGTAATTTCTAATTATGATATCATAAAATATAATTGAATATGTTATTTTGGAGGGCTATTGAAATGTTTAAGGGGATTTTTTGATTTGAATAATGTAACTGCGTCTCATGGCGCAATCTATCATGGCATATAGTAGCGTGCTTGTTTTCGCACGGTAGAGTCACATGTTTTGTACGTAATAATGACAATAAAAGGTAATGTCATTGGTAATAATTTCAAGCAAGCGTAAATTATTTCAGATAACACATTCCGCTATCTTCTGGTTCGCTTAACCGAATTCTACCCTTAAAGGTAAGTAAATATCATATTGCTTGTATTATCACAAGATGGCGCCTGAACAAAATGTTGAATAAAATTATTGATATTACATATTAAATTATGGCAGTAAATAATTAATATAACAAGTGCTTTGAAAATTGTGTCATGTTTTGTATTGATTTGTATTTATTCAGGTATTAGTTCATTTTGTGTTTTATGTTTGTATATTTGTAAATTTTCCCAAATGTTCATTATGGTGCCTTTATGTGGTATGTGATTTATTAGTGTCATGTTGGTTATGTCTGGGAATTCATGTCCAGTGTTTATTGCATGTGTGGCCAAATTAGATTTGTATATTTCTGGTTTTTTGTATGTGTTTAGGTGTTCAAAATAACGTTTTTCAGTTGTTTTTTTGTTTGTCCTATGTAACATTTATTGCAATCTTGGCATTCAATTTTGTATATACCATTGGTTGTTGTATTATCTTTGTTGTGTGGGTTATTTAGTTTTTGTAGATAATTTTTATTAGTTTTGTATGCTATTTTAATGTCTGTGTTTTTAAACAGTTTTGTTAGCTTTGTCATTTTATTATTTATGTATGTGAATGTGGCCCATTTTTTGTTGTTGTTATTATTTTTGTTTTGTTCATTTTGATTAACTCTTAATTGTTCAGTTTTTATTTTATATTTGATTTTATTTTCTATTTTGTTTACAGTATTTTTATTATGTCCATTTTCATAACCAATTTGGTATATTATATTTCTTTCTTTGTCTGTTTCTTGTTTGTTTAGGGGTATTTTGTACATTCTGTTAAACAGTGAATAGAATGCTGGCATTTTATGTTGTGGTGGGTGGTCAGAATGGTTAGGTATAATGATGTTAGTGGAAGTTGGTTTTCTGTATATTGCATATTGTAGGTGGTTATTGTATCTTGTGATGGTTATGTCTAAATAGTTGATTTTATTGTGATTTTCTTTTTCTTCTGTGAATTGTATTTTTGGATGTATGTTACTGAGTTGTTTTAATACGTTATCTGCATTTGTATTTTTGTTACTTGATATATATAGCCCATCATCTACATATCTTATCCAAATGCCATTTGGATCAAAGGATTTTATAATCTTTTGTGTTTTGGTGTCTATATGTTGTAAGAATATTTCTGCTATAATGCTAGATAATGGAGATCCCATTGCCAATCCTTCTTGTTGTTGATAAATTTTGCTATTGAATTCAAAGTAATTTAGTTTTATTATTAATTGGAGGCTATTTTTTATTTCAGTTATATATTGTGTGTCTTAATTTTGTTCTTTAAATTTGTTTATTATTATGTCTATTGTTTCATCAATTGGAATGTTGGTGTACGTATTTGTGATGTCATATGATGTGAAATATGTGTTTTTCATCTATATTTATACTTTTAGTTTGTCTATTAATTCGTACGTATTTTTTATGTTGTGATAATTATTTGTTAGATGGTTATTTTTTAGTTTTTGTGCTATTATTTTTGCTATTTTGTATGTAGGTGCTTTTTTGAAGTTGATTAATGGTCATAATGTGTTGTTTAATTTGTGTATTTTTGTTAGGCTATTCATTTTAGGTGGTTCTGGATTATTATTTATATATATATATATATCTGTATTTTTATCATTGAAGATGTTTTGAGCTGTTTTTATTATTCATCTTGTTTTAATTGTCTCCAAGTCACGTTACTAATATTTAGAATTAATATTAGGCAATTACCTGTATTAACTTCCGTCTTGTGACTTCTTTAGTTTTTTCCTTAAAACAACGCGTTTCGAGAATAAATTCTCATCATCAGGTTTTTTAAAATTATAAAAACATCAAATTCACCCAAAAGGGGTCGTCAACTATTTAAAATACACAAACACAATGTCAAAGACAGTTGGTCGTTGGCGGCGAGACGATGCGCATCGGACTGTGCCGTGACTGTGTCGGTGTTTAATTATGTGTGGTGTTTTTGTGTTTGTGTATTTTAAATAGTTGACGACCCCTTTTGGGTGAATTTGATGTTTTTATAATTTTAAAAAACCTGATGATGAGAATTTATTCTCGAAACGCGTTGTTTTAAGGAAAAAACTAAAGAAGTCACAAGACGGAAGTTAATACAGGTAATTGCCTAATATTAATTCTAAATGTTTTTATTAGTTTTATTGTTATATATATGTCTGTATTTTTATTATTGAAGATGTTTTTAGTTGTTTTTATTAGTTTTATTGACAAAACAGACTACATCAGAAAAACTGAAGACTTCATCAACAATAATGATTGCATACAATTAAATATAGACCCAACAGAAAAATATCTTAAACAAACAATAAAACTAATATAAACAGCTAAAACATCTTCAATAATAAAAATACAGACTTATTAGAACAATACAAATACGTCGATTCAAGTTAATTTAACTTGTGTAGCCTCATGCTGTTGGGAGACAATTATTTATACAACGCTAGTTAATCAATTTAAATGCATTTACATATTGTGTATTGAATTCATGGGTGTAATCGTAATAAGAAGATGATACATTATTTACGTTTAAAATCGTTCCATTATTTATTTATTTAAACAACATCTCTCATATCGGATATTAAACAATAACTCATTATTAAAACGTTTGTACGAAGTTTTCGTACATAACTTATTGCTAACAAATTACATACCTTATATACAACTCTTATTATCTAATTGTACTTACTTACTTTACTTTATCCAATGGCAGCTCTTGGCATCTCTGCCATTCGCCTACGAACCTCCCAGTATAGACATGTATTGCGTCTGTCTTGTACGTCTGTCAGTCCTGTGCACTGCTGTAGGCGCAGAGTGGGCAGATGTCGGAGTCGGCTAGCCCGATCCTATGCAGATGCGCTTGTAGATAATCGTGGCCAGTTAGGAGTCTGAATTTGGCGACTGCTTCTGCTCTTGGGAGATTCCGAGGGATTTGTTTGTCGTGAGCTAAGCTTTCCCATTGCTTTCCCGTGCAGGCTTCGCGTAAGAAGTTTTTGGTCCACTTAGAGACCACTCTCTCAACTAGATTTTTTGCGGTCATTAACGATGTTGTATTGCTAGGCTGCGGGAGTCTGGCCCCCTGTTTAGCGAGTTGGTCGGCGAGTTCGTTGCCCTCGATTCCTATGTGGCTTGGTATCCATTGCAAAGTAATATGCCACCCGCTCTCTATCATTCCGGACATTAGTCTTCGACCGGCCATAGTTGCAGCACAGTCAGTGGGCGTGTTGTTGGTGAGGGCTACGATTGCAGCTTGGGAGTCTACAAAGAATACAACTCTTGTTGGATTACTGCTAACTGCAAGAAGCCTTTCCGCTGCGTGGTGAATTGCTAGTATTTCTCCGTCAAAGTTGCTGGCGTTGGATCCTACCGGGCTAAATCCCTCAAACAGGTGGCTATAGTAGCCAGCCCCCATGGCTTGTGTCATCGCTGATCCGTCGGTGTATACGTGCACCCACGTGTCTCTTTTGTACAGCTCGTGGATCGTTTGTAAGGCTGCTGACTTCAAATCGTGTGTATTGCTGAGTGCTTTTGGAGTAGTGTGATTTATAAGGGTGAGTTTCCCCGCTGGCAGGAAGCTAAAAATTTCGTGGAATGTTGAGAGTTTTGCAGCTTGCCCATGTTGGATGTGATATTTTTCTCTTATTTTCTCAGCATGGGTGAGTGGGGTGGTTTGGGTCTTCAGGCGTGATGATGCGGGCCTGTAGTTCTCCCAGTGTCGGTGGTCGATTCTTTTTGCCCTTTCCCAGAATTTCAAAGTTAGTTTCTCTCTGCGTTCTCATAGTGGGTCAATTCCACTTTGTAGCTGCATTTCGGTTATTGGTGCGGATATTGTTGCACCAGTTATTATGCGTAGTGCATTATTCTGGACTACCTCTAATTTTCTTAAATTTGTTTCGGAGGAGAGGGCGGTTACTTCTGAGGCGTATTCCATTACTGGGCGCACATATGTTTTGTAAGCTGTGGCGAGTACTTCTTGCGTTGTGCCCCACTTCATCGCAGTTAGTCGCTTCAGTAGATTGTTTCGCTTTTGGGCTTTATCCGCTGCTGTTTGGATTTGTTGGGCCCAGCTTAGTTTGTAATCGAAGTACACACCTAGGTATTTTGCGTCATATGTCCTCGCTAGCTCCGTTCTATCATAAGTAAGTTGTATGGGATGTGGCTTGGTGGATAGGGTAAACAGTTCAAATACTGTTTTTTCGGCGTTTAGCATCATTTTGTTGTTTCTACACCACGTGGCTATGTTCGTTAGGACGTTGTTCATTGTCTCGTCCAGGCTATCAATCCTGCTACTTGTTATTATCTAATTTTAATTACTTTAAAATGTTTATTTTGCTCTCGGCTTACTCATGGTGTGTTCATATTTTTGCAATAAAAAAAATGAATTTACTTCTATTCAAACTTTTTTTATATTACTTTGTTTTACTTTCTACTGTATATGCATTTTTTTCTCTTTATCATCAAAGACTTTACTAATTACGTAAATTCAAAAATTACTTATTTCTCTTATCATTTATGTTACTAATTACTAAATTTGATACAAGAAATATTATTCTAATTTTTACTGCTTTTACATTTATTTATTTTAATATTGGTTGAATGTTTTCCATTCAAGCTTTAATTAGTGTCTTTCAACTGTCTGTAATTAAATGTTTTTTTATCACCTCGTTTGACGTGGTTATTCATCTGTACATCCTCCATGTCCTTCTGGTCGTGTCCTCTGGTCGTGTCCTCTGGTCGTGTCCTCTGGTCGTGTTCTCTGCATGTGTTTGTGGTCCTCAGGTCGTGTCCTCTGCATGTGTTTCTGGTCCTCTGGTCGTGTCCTCCGTGTGTGCTGATTAATAGTCGTCTCGTCTCATGTCATATACTGCCGGTGTGTCCATAGACCTCATCGTATGTATTTTGCAGCTCTGGCTGTATAGCTAGTTGATCCGGTGACTCTTACGATAACTGTGAATTTGTGTCGTCGACTGACATAGCCTCCTGCGGCAATGGTTGAATCGAGAAGAAGAAACTTTATTAGCACGACCTGATATTTATAGTCAGGTCGTGCAAAAATTCCTGTCTGAACACTTTTCAACTTGTCAGATTCTGTCGAGGCATTACTACCCCCACTCTGGCTCAATTCACTATTTTCGCCTATTTTCACGAATTACGAAGTTTGTTTCACCTCACTTGATGGTCAATCGATCACTAATTTTTATGTGATTACTATACGTAAATTGCACTTCTTTATGGTATTCACAAAAAGAGTTATTCATTTTTTGTGTATAGTAATTGCACTTTTCGTCACCTCTGTATGGTTTTTTAACATTTTATTTATCTATAATTTCTACACACTTTGGTGTCTTTTGTTTTATCCTATCGTACAGAGTTTTCTTATAATTAACAATAAACATATAACTATTCTACTTGAAAAAGGGTTGGTTACATTTCAGGAATGGACAGGTTTCACACACACTAACAAAATACGCGCATACACAACGCTAGCGACAGGTGTGTCGAAACTGCATGTCCATGCATGAATTCTGTACTCCCTATTTTTACTACAATTCAGCTTATGCAATCTGAATCATGTTTATTAATTCATATTTATTCATTTTTATTATTTATTTATTATTTATTTGGGCAATGCACAGTATCATTACTGTTTGTACTGTTTCTATATAAATAATAATCCAGAACCACCTAAAATGAATAGCCTAATAAAAATGCACAAATTAAACAACCCAATACAACCATTAATGAACTTCAAAAAAGCACCTACATACAAAGTAGCAAAAATAATAGCACAAAACTAAAAAATAACCATCTAACAAATAATTCTAGGATTTCGTTGTCCATGACGTGTCCGTTACTTAAGTAAATATCACTATTACTTTAACGACTCGGAACACTAGGTTTTTTTTAGTAAAAGCAAAAAGTTTTACTTTACAGCTAAACCGGTTAAGGCTGTAAGGTAAAACTTTTTGCTTTTACTAATAAAAAACCTAGTGTTCCAAGTCGTTAAAGTAATAGTGGTATTTAACAAATACTTATCACAACATCAACATACGTACAAATTAATAGACAAACTGAAAGTAATAAATATAGATGAAAACACATATTTCACATCATATGACATCACAAATATGTACACCAACATTCCAATTGATGAAACAATAGACATAATAATAAACAAACTTAAAGAACAAAATGAAGACACACAATATATAACTGAAATAAAAAATAGCCTCCAACTAATAGTAAAACAAAATTACTTTGAATTCAATAGCAAAATTTATCAACAAGAAGGATTGGCAATGGGATCTTGTGTAGGCAACAAAATTTAGTACCTATGTTAATTTTATATTTAATAAAATAATTGTGTTATTATATAAGATAACCCAAGGTTTAAAAAATAATTGAGTTAAATATAAGATAATAATAAAAAATAAAATAATATTGTATGAGGAAAATGGCAGAAGAAAATAGTGCAGTGTAAGAATACTATAAGAGATTAATAAATAATATATAAATTCATTTAAAGTTAATAATAATATTAAAGACTTATATCTAAAGTTATAAGAAAATAAACGAAAAACTATTATATAAATCAAATTGGGAAAGAAACCAAAATTAAAAAGAATTATTTTTCTGTAAATCAAAAAATAAATTTATAATAATTAAAAACAGCCTATATACTCAAAAGTAAATAGCAGCACCAATAAAAAATGATATAAAAATTATGTGTTACTAACAGTAACAGAATAACAAGTATTGTTTACTCTAATTTGAGATTGAAAACTGTTCGGTTGGAAAACGTAATGAGACCAAAATTGTATTAAGAAAATCATTGGAAACATTTGGAACAGTACAAAATTATCACAAAATTTAACTAACAGTATAAACATTATGTACCACTACTTTAAATATCAAATGTAACTTGCTTTACCCCATAACAAAAGTGAAAAACCATTTTCAAGATTAAGCCTAGCCAAGCCTCGCTTCGAGTTTTTAACGAGATGATATCTGATAGACGTTCATGAAATTACAAAACAACTCGGAACACCACACGAGAAACCGCTTCACGCAAGTAAGAACTTCGAGGAAAGAGGTAATATAAACATTTCTTTTAACATTTAACCAAGAAAACCTCAAATCAAATCATCGTTCAGTACAGAAATTTCTAAAGTGATATCATATGTTTAATAAAAACATAATCTGCTCTCTCGCGGACAAATCCGGAACTATGTACTAAAAGAATAAACAAATTTTTGAAATTGATTATTTTTATCTTGTAAAGCGTAGTATAAAATTATCCATTTCTGACCATCTCATAACACAAAGAACTTACCCTTAACCCTGGGGAAATAAATAAAACGAATTATATGTTGATTGATGTTTAATAAAAGATAAAATTGTAAAATCAGTAAAAACCAGATTTTATGATAATTCCATGTTTACCCAATGAAGTCGATATCATGAATTATTTATTGAAAGGATCGATTGTAATATTTGTATGTTGGCGGAAGAGAAAATCAATATTATACAAATAAATACTATTAAGAATTTATATTGAATAATAAAATGTGTCTTCTTTATTGTAGAGGGTAGTTGTGGTAGATTTCAGTAAAATAAGAAGAGGACTATCCATCAGGTAGTATTAAGGAACAGTGTCGTTTGGTTAACCTATATTTGGAGACTAATGTCAAAATCAGCTGATCCCATTCACGGCGAATATTTGAAAAATTAAGAAATCGTCTACTCCGAGGGTAAACAAACGGTACTCGCTCTCTCTTCCAAATAAGGCTAAACAACTTCCTTAATCTTGACCCAAATCGCACACACTCGATTTCTGCTAAATTTGGGTAATATTACCATCAAATTTATTTAAACCTTAGTACTTATAATTCATAAGTGGCGATTGCTAAGAGGTGTTCTGACCGATCCAAGACTGTAAAAAGACGGACGTTACGCACACATTATAAGCGACACGTTACAGAATGACGTACTAACGTGGGTCTTGAATAAGACGGAGGTCACACCATTCAAAGGCGTTACGTTACAAAGATTGGCGAACCCAACATTGGGGCTGAATTAACTATATACCTGTAACTGTAGTACACTAGTACCTCTAAGCGAGACGTTACAAAATGGCGCCCAACGTGGGGCTTAATTAACTATAAACCCGTAATTGTAATACAGTAATAGAGAGGTTGAAACATTTGATATAAGCGAGACGTTACAAAAATGGCGCTCAACGTAAAAGGGCTGTAATTAGAGAAGAATTTTGAGATATTCAATAAATTAATATACCAAAAAACCTAATTATCATCAGCAGTTATGAGAAAACAAGAAATGCATAATACCAGAGGCAAATCGAAGAAGAGGGCAGAAGAAAAGGAGAAGGAAGAAGGTGGACAGGAATGAGAGATAGAAATAGTTAAGGATGATGAAATGGAACAACCAATGAGTGATAAAGAAGAAACTGAAGCAATTATGAACATGGAATAGGAAATAGTTGAAGAGGATGCCCAAGGGGACCAACCAGACAAAGCGGTAGCCAGAGAAGAACCTAATTGGCAAGACATGATGAAATTTATGGCTGAACAATTTAGAAAACAGGAGGAAACTTTAAAACAAACCAATGAGGAAAACTCAAGGAAACAAAATGAAACCTTGAGCGAGAAATTTGACAAAATAGATGAAAATTTTAGGAGACAGGAGGAAAACTCAAAGCAACCAAGGAGGAAAATAAGGAGAATTTTAAGAAACAGGAGGAACAAAATAGACAGACCAATGAGAAAATAGGTAGCATTCAGGAAAGTTTAGTCAAACAACTAAATGAAAAAATAGAGACCATTCATGGAAATATCAAACAAACCATGAATGAACAATACCATGAATTGAAAGAAACTGTTGAAGGACAAAGAGAAGAGATGAATGCAAAATTTGAAGAGAATAAAGAAAATTTAAAACAATTTGAGGGTAAAATGGAGAATTTCAATAAGGAGATATGGGAAACTTTCGGGGAGAAGTTTGAAAATGTTAATACACTTAGCCAAAAAGCAGATACATACAAGGGGGAGACAAATAAGCAAATGGATGAAGGTTTCAAGAGTTTGGATGAAACGTTAGACAGCACTTCCGAAGGTTTTAAAGTAAGTCCAAACACAGAAGAGAGTAGCAAGGAAACAGAAATTAGAGAAGACCAGAATGCATTGCTATCTGAAAATAAGAATAGAAAGGACAAGGAGAAGATCCAAACCATGGAAGAGAATATCAAGAAAATAAGGAAAATATGGAGAAAGAAAATATTCAATACAAAAGAAGAAATGGAGATGAGGAAGGGCGGATTAATTAATATATTTAACCCTCCCATTAATAAACAAAGGGAGTTAAATAAAGTTAGAAATTGTAGACAAAACTCAATAAAAATATCAAAGGTAAACCACCATAGAATAATAACAAAAAACTTAAATAAATTTAAATATCATTTAAATATATCAACGATCAAAGAATATCTAACCACATCAATTATATCTTCAATACGGAGTATACCAGCAGAACATTGTATAAATAATACAGAGGTTAAGGAGAACGGAATAGTAACATATATGAGTAATTACGTTAGAATAGAGGAGGTACAATACTTGTCAATTAAAAAGGATCTAATTATCACCGAAAACCGTGACTTAAATGAAGACTTTGTATCAGCCGAGTTACAATATCAAATGATAGAGAGCTATTTAAGAAGGACAAAAATCATTATGGACACCACAGTAATCCGAGAACATAGAGTACCTGAGTTAATGGACCATGGTTAACCTAAATAATAACAAACCAGGAAAAAGGGGACTGAATTTTTGAAAACCGACCAAGCAACCCATTGAATAGCGGAAGAGACTAAAACCCCAAGATTCCAAAAAACTGTAAGAACAACTTACTAACAATTTATTCAGGAACAAGATGATTTAATAAAAAGTATGTAAGTACAACTTACTTAAGATATTTTGAAACCATTTAATTAAAAAAAAAATAAGAACAGATTATTAAATAATATCTATAAAGAATTGATTTAAAATGAAACGATAGAAAAAATAATATTTTTATGGTAACAGACAGAAGAATAAATAAATAAATAAAAACAATTGATGGTAATGTGCTCAGATAAGAAGAATAAAGAATAATTTAATGACTCCAATGAAACTGAAGGAGGATGATAATTAATACAACAATAATTTAGAATCTCTCGTAATTGAAAATGATATAAGAAGAAATGATACGGAGAAAATATGTCACAAGAAGGAAAGTCAAAAGGATTTTAAAATAATGCCTATCAATAATGTTATATGCTATTAGTTAATGGAAAAGAAGAAGGAATCAAGAAGAAGAAGAAATATATAAATAAATGTAAACAGCTACAGTATGAAGAATCCCAAAGGTGTTTAGTATTAGTCGCTGATTGACTACTTATAATATTTTTATTTTTATGTATTGACCGTAGAAATGTTCCGGCAATAATTTTCCTGAGCAGGGATGATGTTCCCCTGGTCTCAGAAGGTGTAAGAATGGACAGCGGAGTTATGGACCCAAAAGTGGCCACCCGACTGGTACCACCGCACAGGATAGGGAAAAATGTTAGGGAAATTGAATATTTAAGGGATAATAATTATAAAATAGCTGAAAAGAGTGATATTAGATTCCAGAAGTATAGATGAAGAAAATAGAAGGAAGATAGCAGACCGAAGCTTAATTGATAAAGCGAATTTATAGAAGTAAATAGAAATGAGTGTTAAAACAAGTTTAATATGATTAGTGTGACCAGTCCTTATCAAGTAAAATGTGGAAGAACCACTACCCAGAGAAATAAATAATTAATGAATTTGCCTCCAAGAGAGAGAGAGTTGAGTAAGAAAACAGCAATTACCACCAGTCTGAAATACCAGTCAGTATATAACCAGTTTGAAATGAAGTAAGATATTATGAAGATATAAAACCAGGAATATTATGAAAATTGGAGAGATCAACAATTTATTTTAGTAAACAAGTAAAACAAAAATAAATTTGTTCTAGTGGGGGGGGGGCTTTATGTAACGTTACATAACCCAGTCCCAATAAATGATAACTCTTATACTACCATAAAGGTCAGAAATGGGTAAACTATAACTAGCTATAAATTAAGTTATATCACTAAACATTATAAACGATATTGAAGTGATATACAGTGACAAGTGAGTTATAGTGTACCCAGTGCGGAAATAAGTGAATGTGAAGGGAACTTCTTACAGACTTGTGCTGTAGATGTGGGAATTATGGATTATAATAGTAGACTGTGATGCTACTAACTAATTATGTATTTTGTTTAGTTATTGTAGGATTTATATTGTGTAGGCAACAAAATTTAGTACCTATGTTAATTTTATATTTAATAAAATAATTGTGTTTATATAAGACAACCCAGGGTTTAAAAAATAAATGAGTTAAATATAAGATAATAATAAAAAATAAAATAATATTGTATGAGGAAAATGGCAGAAGAAAATAGTGCAGTGTAAGAATACTATAAGAGATTAATAAATAATATATAAATTCATTTAAAGTTAATAATAATATTAAAGACTTATATCTAAAGTTATAAGAAAATAAACGAAAAACTATTATATAAATCAAATGGGAAAGAAACCAAAATTAAAAAGAATTATTTTTCTGTAAATCAAAAAATAAATTTATAATAATTAAAAACAGCCTATATACTCAAAAGTAAATAGCAGCACCAATAAAAAATGATATAAAAATTATGTGTTGCTAACAGTAACAGAATAACAAGTATTGTTTAATCTAATTTGAGATTGAAAACTGTTCGGTTGGAAAACGTAATGAGACCAAAATTGTATTAAGAAAATCATTGGAAACATTTGGAACAGTACAAAATTATCACAAAATTTAACTAACAGTATAAACATTATGTACCACTACTTTAAATATCAAATGTAACTTGCTTTACCCCATAACAAAAGTGAAAAACCATTTTCAAGATTAGGCCTAGCCAAGCCTCGCTTCGAGTTTTTAACGAGATGATATCTGATAGACGTTCATGAAATTACAAAACAACTCAGAACACCACACGAGAAACCGCTTCACGCAAGTAAGAACTTCGAGGAAAGAGGTAATATAAACATTTCTTTTAACATTTAACCAAGAAAACCTCAAATCAAATCATCGTTCAGTGCAGAAATTTCTAAAGTGATATCATATGTTTAATAAAAACATAATCTGCCCTCTCGCGGACAAATCCGGAACTACGTACTAAAAGAATAAACAAATTTTTGAAATTGATTATTTTTATCTTGTAAAGCGTAGTATAAAATTATCCATTTCTGACCATCTCATAACACAAAGAACTTACCCTTAACCCTGGGGAAATAAATAAAACGAATTATATGTTGATTGATGTTTAAATAAAAGATAAAATTGTAAAATCAGTAAAAACCAGATTTTATGATAATTCCATGTTTACCCAATGAAGTCGATATCATGAATTATTTATTGAAAGGATCGATTGTAATATTTGTATGTTGGCGGAAGAGAAAATCAATATTATACAAATAAATACTATTAAGAATTTATATTGAATAATAAAATGTGTCTTCTTTATTGTAGAGGGTAGTTGTGGTAGATTTCAGTAAAATAAGAAGAGGACTATCCATCAGGTAGTATTAAGGAACAGTGTCGTTTGGTTAACCTATATTTGGAGACTAATGTCAAAATCAGCTGATCCCATTCACGGCGAATATTTGAAAAATTAAGAAATCGTCTACTCCGAGGGTAAACAAATGGTACTCGCTCTCTCTTCCAAATAAGGCTAAACAACTTCCTTAATCTTGACCCAAATCACACACACTCGATTTCTGCTAAATTTGGGTAACATTACCATCAAATTTATTTAAACCTTAGTACTTATAATTCTTAAGTGGCGATTGCTAAGAGGTGTTCTGACCGATCCGAGACTGTAAAAAGACGGACGTTACGCACACATTATAAGCGACACATTACAGAATGACGTTCTAACGTGGGTCTTGAATAAGACGGAGGTCACACCATTCAAAGGTCTTACGTTACAAAGATTGGCGAACCCAACATTGGGGCTGAATTAACTATATACCTGTAACTGTAGTAAACTAGTACCTCTAAGCGAGACGTTACAATATATATATATATATATATATCCCATTTCAAGTATATTTCAAGACTTGTACATTGTTCCCAATGATAAGCTTAGAAAGATTACATGGAAGAGGTGTTCTCTCTCTCTCTCTCTCTCTCTCAAAAGTATGTAGGCCTACTAATCATTGGTTGATTCTAATTTTCTGTTGAATTAGTGAATTTGTATTATTATTTGTATTATTATTTATATTTGTATTATTTAACAACTTTATTATATTCTGTATTTCAGTGTTTATTTATCAACTCTTTATAAAAATTAATATCAATTGGTTAGATTAGATATCTTTACATTCATTCCCAGTTAATGAAGAATAGAGTAACATAAACAAAACTTTAAAGAGCAACTTCAATCAATGGATATTAGAAACTAGAATCCCATAAATATATCCTTCAGTTATAAACCTAAAGGGAAGATAGACTTGGGCTGATCATTGGAAAGATGGAGTAAGGTATGAACATCAATAACTGATGGTTGAAAAACATTACAATAAACATTCTCTGTGAAAATTTTTTTTTTTTTTGCTGTTGATAGTTCAATAAATATCCATGGTTACCAGTAGCTTTGGTATAAGTGTTACACAGTGACATATGTTTTGAAATAAGAGTTACATTTTTTATAAGATTTTTCATTTGTGAAAAAATTGAAATGTTGCTGGCCTATCAAGGGTCCAGGTTAGGAAAAAAAAGTTGGCAATGGAGCTACTGCACAGATTTGTGAAAATGGGATAAAGTGGTGGAGAAAAAATAGAAAGTTGTCTACAGCATGTGGTGATCTCAACAATACCTCTGCCATTAAAATACAAAGACTGAAGAGGTAGGACCTGAGAATGGAAGACCTGGTCGAAAACCTGTACAAGAGTTCTCCTGATAGAAGCGACCTATAGATGGACTAGGAGTGAGTGGAGAGACAATTCCATGAGTGATCTCAAGCAGCTAGGGATAAACATTTTCCTTCTTCAGGTCCAATGTGGATGGATGACTGTGGTTGAGCAGGATGCCAAGGGCAGCTACATGCATCTGTTGTACCAGTGGAGAAGAAGAAGAAGAAGAAGAAGAAGAAGAAGAAGAAGAAGAAGAAGAAGAAGAAGAAGAACTTATAATGAGAGGTAGTAGTATAAAAATAGATATTAAAACCATGGTAAACTCTGTTTTACGTATGCAACCACGGGCATCATGGCCAGGGGACAGGGGGGACTTTTATATTTAAAAAATCCCCCAATTTTTTTCCAAAAGCTAAGGTACTGAATAATTTTGTATTCAAATTATTTTTCAATTTTTTTAACTTAAGTTCACTGCCATTGATGAAGCCAATTTGAGACCCAATGATTTATTTTCTTTATATTATTGTGTAGAGATGGTAGGTTCTGGAAGTTACAATGACAGCTGGAGTGTAGGTAATGTCAGTTTGTTGATACGTTGATACAAGCAAATGTAAACACGGCAAAAGATTAACTTTGAAAAGTCAATGGTCTTCATAAGATCGTCGACCCCCCTTTGCAGATAACCCTCTGCCATGGGCCTTTTGGTTACAGAGGGCAGGCTCCATGTAATCAAAAGGCTCCCTCCCTCCAAGAAAGTTTACACTTAAAGATTTACGGGGAACCTTTTGCATGCATTGTTGGTGACCAAAGCAAGGCTGTGGTTGATCTGGGCAGGGATGCTGTCTTGTCATCTGGATGAGAGTATGGCTTAAACCCCAGGGCTTTGAAACCTCATTAATGGCATCCTCACTGGCTGGGTCCTTGGCGGCAGATTTTTTGACGAGGCAAATTGCATGTCCATGGCTGCATGTATGGTTGATGGGATAAGCTGTTTTTTTTTTTTAACAATATATATTTAGATATGTCCAGATAAAACACTTGCAAATGAAAGCATAAATGGCTTTTAGTGGGAAAGGACTCAACAAGTTTAAAACCCACAAAAAAGTGTTCCAAGTCCAATGAATAACAACCAAGCCCAAGCTGTATTTAGCCATGCTCAACAAAAAGCTCCTATTGAAAGGCAGTTACAATAATTAAAGCTGAGGGACAAAAGGTAACTTTAAGAATCATTAATATTTATTATTAGTACTCTTTAATATCTCACTAGACAGAGACAGGCTATTAGAGATTAAATTTTGGAGGAAACTTCATAGAATTCCTGAAAATTCACAGTGAGGACACACCATCTCCTAGGCAGTGGCTCCAAAGTGAACAAAATTATACACACCCCTGCCCTACAGAATTAAATAATTCAAATCATAGGAAATTAAATAGCTGCTAATTTCACTAAAAATATTAAGCTAATAAATACTTAATTTATTCAGTGATTTGTGATGATGTACAAAATATTTCAGGAGATGAACAAGTGAGTATCTGTGTTTGCTGGTGTTATAATAAAATGGAACCTCAAGAAAGTTTTATGGGTTTCTGTAAAACTGGCATAACTCTTGGCTCAGATATAGGCTTACAAATTGAATTCTGGTGTGAAGAAACAGGTTTTGCTAGAAAACATTCTTTTGCAAAATTTGCTAAATTTTGTTAGACCCTTATCCAGAAATTGACACATCATCATTTAAGTAGAAATAGAAATTTAACTGTTTCTATGATGCAGCCAAGGTTCAACCATGTAGCCCTATGCTTTGTCCATAAAAAAGTATTGGATGACAATAAGAAGGTAGCCAAAGTTTCTAATGTTGGTGCCAGGAGAAATGTGATTGAAACTTTTTGATGCTAAGAATGATCTAATAAGTTTAATTGATGCTAAGAATATTTTGAATTAGCTAACTCTTTAATGGTTTTTATTTTAGTTAACAGAACAGTTACTAATGTAACGTTTAATACTTACTGTAAATAAACGCTGGATTTTTCTATTTGAATTATCTGAATTTCTGCACTTAACCTTAATCTAGTTAATTATCACAGTCTTTAAATTACCTGACAATGTAAAAATAAATTATATATGTCTACAACATTATGTCAATTATATAAAAATTATTTCTAGTCATATTAAAAGATTAAAATTTGTAAACATAAAAAAGAATAACCCTAGCCTTTCAAGCATTTGGTCATACACCAAATACTCAATACTACCATAACATACTGTCCCCCCCCCACCCAATAGTTGGGCACTGGTGATGCCCATGTTTACAACTATACAACTTGAATGTACAGTTGATCAGTTTCTGTAGATAATAATTAAACAGTAATTTTAATAATCATTTTAATAATCTGCTTGTATACAATATATTTATTGCAAACATTTGTCACAAACAGGACAAAAATATGAAGGTTATATGCTGTTTAAGTTAAATCTGACTAATAATCATTTATCAGTTTTAGGCACTGTTAGCCTTCTTTAGCAACTCACTTCTTTAGTTTCTTTAATTAGCTAACTATAGTTATTTCACTACCGACTCGGAACACAAATTTTTATGTTCCTGAACCTCTGAAGAAGCTTTTTGAAAAGTGAAAACCAGTTCAGATTATAAGGTAAAACATTTACGTTTTTACCCATAAAAATTTGTGTTCCAAGTCGGTAGTGAAATAATTACATTTAGTTAAGTAATGGACACGTCATGGACAACGAAATCCAAGACTTTAATTAGCCTTCTTCAGTTTCACTTCTTTAGCAAATCAATAAAGAACAGAATTCTTCTCCACAACAGATTTGTGATGTAATGTCAGATAACAATGTTTTGACAAATTAATGATGTAGTTGATATTTATTTGATGGCAACCATTGATGATTTTGTTTCAGTGTTCATCCTTGATGGAAATTAGGCCAGAACAGGTTAACAGGCATAAACTTTGAAAGGAGGAAAATAAAAGGTATGATAAGAAGAAGAAGAAGAAGAAGAAGAAGAAGAAGAAGAAGAAGAAGAAGAAGAAGAAGAAGAAGAAGAAGAAGAAGAAAGACTGAGTTAACTTAAAAATTGTTACAAGTAAAGCCAACAAACTTAACTAAATTCACTATTTCCCAACACATTATACAAGAAAAAAGGTAGTTTGAAATATTTCACTGACACACTGACTGGTACAATTTACATTCACTTACATTCCTTGAAGTCAAAGAACATTATCCATCAAGTCATTAATATATGACATGTGTAAGTATGCATCAAGATAGTTAAATAAAGAAATAATAAATAAATGAATAAATTAGAATTGCCAATCTTAAACAGAAGTGCTCAGTTTTCAGTAAAGGATAAAGAATCCTATTATTTCAAATGTAGAGGATTATTTTTTGTTTGGCGATCAGTTTTGGAGTTTGTATCTAATCACTAGGAATTTTTTTTCTGTAATGAGCATCTGACTATTTTGATAACTGCCCAAACATGTCTTAAATAAAAAGCATATGTTGTGTGTGTGTGTGTGTGTGTGTGTGTGTGTGTGTGTGTGTGTGTGTGTGTGTGTGTGTGTGTGTGTGTGTGTGTGTGTGTGTGTGTGTGTGTGTGTGTGTGTGTGTGTGTGAAACAAATCTTAAATGTCAGGATATTGCCTAAATAATTTACTTACCTAAAAAGGAGCTGCATGCTGCGGCCAAATGTTTCAAAGTTGACCATATCATCTAGAGCTCTTTGTTGTTTGACATGACCAAAAACAGACATGCCAATAATAGCATAGATAAAGGTAATTAGAGCTAATAATGCACCAATATTAAACAATGCTGGTAGAGACACAACAAGAGCAAATAGTAGTTTACGTATTCCTTTTGCTGCCTAAAACAAGTACAATAAAATCAATTACGTCAGCAATTTTTGATGTGGTCACTTTTTAAGATTATTTAAGCAGTTTCCAATATTTAAGTTTCGGAAATACTGAAGTATGTATCAATGTATGTAGGTCAAATAACATCAATTATTCAGTTATAAATCTTTCAAGTTATTGGTTAGTTTTTGCGACATGTTTATCCTCTTAGAATATTCTATAACATCCTGGTTTAGTTCGTAAGACAACTATAAACATCTTTGTCTTTGAAATAAATTTTAACTTGAGTTTAATAAGTTTTACATATGATTTTAATAGTAAGCAAAGTTTATACATAAGTTATATTAAAAGTCATAAGCTGTTATAATGTTTGAAAAATCGTTTACCAGTAATAAGGAATGTAGAATGTACTTGTGGAATATACAAGTAAAAATATGTAAGATTTCCAGTGCATAAGCTCTATTGCCCAACCTTGTTTTCTATTTCCTTTGTGATACCACTATATTACCATTAATGAGTGTCGAATAGGCTACAGCAGACAAGCATTGGTCTTACCTACTAAGTGGCTAAACACTGGATTCCTGTAAAAAGAACTGTGCCCAAAACGTTGAGGGGAATTTATGGTCCAAACCTGCCAATTTCTGGAAATATGTTAATAGCTACTCAAAAGACCCAAAGCTTAAACTAGCTGTTGTTGCTGATGGTGTCTGATCCATCAGACCTATGTAACAGTCGATTTATCAGTAGTTTGATCAGGATGATAACAATTCAGGCCTTTTCTCTGTTGATTACAGAGAGTTTTAAGTGTTATAAGTAAACCTGCCATGTCAGTTGCTGATGTTATTTCAGCAATAAAAGATCTGTAGGTAAGGACACCAGTTGGCATTGATGGGATTCCATGAGTGTGGCAAAAATTGTGACCCCATACTAACATTGTTGTTCATTTGGAGCATAATATTTTCAAAATTTTCCACAATTATAGAAAATAGCTGCTGTGACTCCTACTTTCTATAAGGGCCCTAATATAATATCAAATATTAGGCCAATTTCTGTTTTTGGTGTTATTTCAAAACTCTTTGAAAAGCTTATGTATTAACATATTTACAGAGTAATTATATAATTACCTTTATATCCACTTGAGTGACACTAAGTTTCATCTAGTTATGACGCGTTTCGGGCACAAGGTCCCATCTTCAGATAACACTGACATTAATTTAAAACTAATTACTATAAAAAATTGTAACCATGATTGTGGTTATGTCATTATAAATAAAAACTTTAAATCGCATGTCAAATTTTAAACGAAGAACGGCCGGACCTCCCGCATGCGTGCACACACTACCGCGATCGTCACACGACTGGTCAAAGATTAAAATCTAATCTAATGGCAGTGTCAAACAAGTTGTTCGATGCAAAATTTACCTGATCATTCAATATATTAATTTTGGTGGTGGTATTTTTTATAGCTTTATAAATTTCAAGTTCCTCCAGAACCTTCATCAGTTTCATCAAGTTCATCAGTTTGCCTTTTTTGCATATATGTAATGCTGTTAAATTGTTTTCAAAGCTAGTGTAATTGTGTCCGCTTGATATTAAGTGTTGCGCACAATTAGATTTATTATTATTCGGTTTGGGAATATGTTCCAAAAATCTCGTGTAAAAACATCTGCCTGATTGACCGATGTAAAAAGCCTCACAATCGTCACATTTTATTTTGTAAACACCGGATTTCTTTTTTAAAGGTAATTCATTCTTGTTTTTGAAGTAATTTTCCAATTTATTAGTTGTTTTAAATGATATGATATAATTTTTATCTTTGAGAACGGATCTTAAAATATTCGGCATAATACCTGTAAAATTGGCAGAAAGATATTTACGATTTTTATTGTTTAATTTTATAATGTTTGAATTTTTATTTTTTAAACATTTTCTATGTTTATTTATTATTTTATCTACTATTGTAGGTTTATATCCGTTGTTTATGGCTATTTGTTTAATAGTGCTTACCTCATTTAAGTAGTCTTCTCTTTCAAGGGGAACATTTAGAAGTCTGTTTACAAGACTGTTAAATACAGCCATTTTTTGTGTAACAGGATGATGTGATTCGTAATGTATTACTGTGTCGGTATAAGTGTGTTTTCTGAACATTTTGTATTTTAAATTATTTCCGTTATGTGATACTGTTAAGTCTAGAAAATTAATATTTCTGTTGTTTTCAATCTCCATAGTAAATTTTAATTTACTATGAATTTTGTTTAAGTAATTCTTAAACAATTCTATTTGTCTGGTATTCCCATTGAATATAATAAAGGTGTCATCTACATATCTGGAATAATGGATGATTTTATTGGCGAAATAATTATCTTTTAAAATTTTTGTGTTTTCTAAATGATTTAAATATAGGTCTGCCAGGATGCCAGAAAGTGGAGATCCCATAGCAAGGCCTTCATTCTGTTTATAATATGAATCTTCAAATGAAAAATAGTTTTGATTAAGAATGATTTTTAATATCATCATCAACTGGTCAACTTTCTGTATTTCCAATGAATCATTATTTATTAAATTACGTCTGAGTAATTTTAATGTTTCTTCGATAGGCACATTAGTATATAAATCTACTATGTCGAAGGATACTAGTTTGTAGTTTGGTTGAATTGTAATATGGTTTACTTTTTTGATAAAATCTTTATAGCTTTTAACACTCCGGTTATTTTCTAGGTTGGTATGCTCTTTGATGATTTTTACTAAAGTTTTTGCTATTTTATAACCGGGGGCAGTTGTAAAATTAAAAAAAGGTCTAATAGGAGTATTCTGTTTATGTACTTTCGGGAGACCTCTTAAACAAGGCGCACTAGCATTTATTGGTTTTAGTGAATATTGTGTGCGTTTATCAAATATATGCGTGCATTTATTTATTGTTTTGTTCAATTCTAAAGTGTATTTTTTAGTAGGGTCGGACGTCAATTTTGTAATATTGTTGTTATTTATAAAGTTGTATACTTTTTGTGTGTATTCTTCAAGCTTTAGCATGGCTATAGAATTTCCCTTATCTACCTTAGTTAAGTAAATATTATTATTAGAAAGTTTTTTGTTTAGTTGTATGGCTATACGTTGTTCATGTTGTGCTTTAGTGTAATTAAATTTATTTTGTATATGATTATTGGTAATAAAGGTATTATATGTGGATATAAAGGTAATTATATAATTATTTAATAAGTGACACGGTACGCTAAAAAAGTATAATATTTACAGAGTAGTTTTATCTTGCCACCAACATGGCTTTAGGAGTGGGCTGTCTGTAATTACCAACCTGGTGTCTTTTTTGTCTGTTGTCAATTAAGCAGTTGAGAGTTGTGGCCAGGCAGTTGTCATATACATGATATTATATTGGTTCTAAATTGTGATGTACAAATGTTTTTGGACGACATAAAGATCACCCTTCCCGTTAATGGCAGGTAGGATCATCTTGCTCTTTAGTGGTGTATAGATGATGCTGCAAAGTGGGCACAGAGGAATTATATGCCTCTTAACCATAAGAATACAACAACTGTCACGTACACTTGGAAGGATAATCCAGCAAATTCTGCTTATACGATTGATAACATGACAAAACAGAGGAAGGACTTTGTGTCAAAACGGGGGGTTCTCATAGACTCAAAGCTGCACTTCCCTCAGCACATTAGCAGCACTGTCTCCAAGGCTGGAAGTAATCTGGGCCTTATTAAATGGATTAGAAGGCATTTCAAGAGCCACTTCTGTGTCACTTTTTCAAATCACTAGTAAGGAGTCACCTAGAATATGGTTCAGTGATTACCATAGTAGATCAATTGAGAGATTTCAAAGGAGTTTCTTGTTATGTATGGTCTACAATTTTTTATTAGTGGCTTGGGAGGTGGAGATTATGAAAGCTTTTGGTCTTACTACACTTTCAACCAGAAGAACCCACACTGACTTACTCTTTTCCTACAGTATCCTTCATGGACTTAGCGGATTACCCTGAGTATTGGTTTAAAAGTGTCCAACTACACAACATACGCAAAGCTTAGATTTATAGGTGGGCACACAGATTCATGTTGTATGATTGATAGATATTGATGTTGCCAATTTGTATGTTGTTAGCCTCAATTGCATTGTTGACAAAGAGCAATTTTACTCTATAGTTAAAACTGAAATTCTCTGACTCATCTTTTTGACTTGCTATAACCATCACATGGAGAAGATTAATTTTACTTCCATCTTTAATAAGGTAATGGAAGTATGGTGATTGTAAAATCGTGTTCGAGATAAGGACTGATTCTGATTGTACTACCCTCAAAACATGAAGAAAAGTCATTTTCCAAAAAATGTCTGTGTGAGTAGAATTTTTTCTATGGCGAATGATAACTGCCATAATTAAAAGAGAATACAATAATTTTTTGCATATATGCCCGAGTTGTAGAGGATTCCCTATTGATTTTGGTGAAGATTGGGGAAGGAATAGTTTACAAGCAACATTTTACATTTTAAAAAGAGTAAAGTACTTAATTTTTATAAATAAAGTATCCTGAAAAGAAGGTCATAGTAATCCACTGTAGAAAGTTGGATGAAATATCTATAAATGAAAAGGGTAGTTGAGGGGGGGAGGTGGTTTAATTTTTCATGTTTGGTGCTGATTTAATGAGTTTGACAAAATTTAATAAAGATAAAATTTCATTTAAACTTTTTCAAACAGTGGTAATTGTTAAAAATAAAATAATTTTGTTTACAGAAATGCCCTAAATCCCCTAAGTGCTCATCACTTAATCGAATGAAAAAAATTTTAGCTTAAATTTTTAATATTTACAAAGCACTGAGTTAAATTTAGGAAGTAAAACATAAAATTTCATCTCCCTGACTGTATCTAATAGCTCTGCATTACCAGTAAAAAAATAAAATATTGACAGGATGTCGTCCTAAGTTTACTTTTTATTTCATAAATTTTCCCAAGAATTTTGCTATAAAAATTAAGGAAACATTTGCCTTGTATACATGAGTGAAATGAATAGTGTGGAGACTTAGGTTATCAATATTGTTATTTATGGAGTAAAATAAATTAAAATTTAACGAAATGAAATATATTTAAGTACTTACCATTATTTACCAATATCTTTCCTGATATGCTTTTCACAACATCATATAAGTCAGTTTTAAAACAAAAATATTCACTAATAGAAAGAATTTAACCAGTTTCGCAGTAGTAGACGATCACTTTTTCTGATGACTTAACCAATAATACCAAAGTGACAAACTTACTTTCTAATCACAGTACCATGTGGGGAATCCCATTTTTTAAGAAACTTAGCATTGGGTACTAACACTTAGTGGTGATTATAGGTTTATTTTTCAAAAATGTATGAATAACATACATATCAGTCTTAAGTCTGATAAATCTGATGATAAATCTGAAATTATTTACCTTCTTCACTCTTAAACAGATTCATCTTCTTTCAGAATACTAAATCGTTCAAGAAGAAAAGCAAAAATATAGGTTTCCTACTTTTATAAAACTGCTTATTAAGAAGAAAAGAAGTACTAAAACAAATAATTAAAATGTGTGCAAATCAATGAATATTTATTATTTTAACATAATTTGGACTTGGAATCCATTAAAAAGAAAAATCTGTACATTTTAATTTTAGTCACACAGTGTGCATTGTCAGACAATGGCATTGTAAGGGGATTTTAGGGGTATTTTATCATTGACACAGTTCACATTCACAAGAATTGAGATGTGCAAGTTATAAGACATTTAACTTAATAATAATAAAGGGTCGATGTTGATATGCTTTGACACCCCACTGACTGACTGTGCTATCCACATGCTGTGCATGCCCACTTCAGGAGGCTCTGTACATGTATTCTAAATACCGGTATATGGATCACTACTGAAGTCATATAGTCCAGATATTCACAAACCATTTGTATCCATGATTACATTGGTACCACAAAATTGTCTATAGGTTTGAGTTTACTGTTAAAAATGTAGAACTTTTGTTACCTTTTGTGTGCATTTCAAACAATATGGTGAGGTTATTATCACCAATACTTTGGTCTATATCTTTATTGTCATATACATAAGTTTTCTTGCTAATTTTATTAAAATATTAATAGTACATTAAAATTACAGCTTCCATATGCCTTGGACAAATTAAATTTACTTATAAATTAACTGAAATTAACAGAAAGTTTCTGTAGCAGTAAGTTACATATGTTTAATTTCTATGTACATAATACATAAACATAGATATAGCAAAATAATGTTTGCAGATAATGTAGATGTTGATGTAGAACAAAGAATTGGCAAAGTCATGTGAGTAAAAAAAGGAATATATGATTTTAATACATCAGAGTAACAAAGGTAGTTTTCTAATTAATATTTTTTTTTAGTATAATATATACTAAACAAAACTAAGTAAATGTTATGAAATGTATAATGTGAAGTCCAATTACTGTCTGATGAATACAGTAGACTGACTGAGATTTCTAGTAACTATTCTGTAATATTTGGTGATGGTTACTTTTCGTTTCTTCAAACTCAGATTACAGTGGTGTACAAAACAACTGAACTTCTCAGAATCCGTATACAAACCTTAATTAATCTAAGTATTCGACCAATTCGGAAGACCCTTACAACTCTCAGCAGTGTTGGTGAAACAGGAAAGTCTATCATTATATCTTCCATTAGAATTCCTAATATTGATGCTAAAACTAGTACAAAATCAAACAGATTCCATGGAACAGCAAAATAGTGGAATCTTAGGCCAATCATTTTCACCATTGCTTCTGTAAGAACAAAAATGTTATATTATAAAATTTCAAATATAAAATTACAAAATATTTTACAGTATAGTTAAATTGTGTGGGTGTTGAGAACGTTTCCCAATAAGTTACTTTCAGAAATTAATAAATATTACATAATAATGTGTTTTAGTTACAACACCCTCCTTTAACAAAATCTGAGAAATGTTATTATAATATATATCGCACTTTTATAACACTGTATATACTGCGGATTCACTGTTAATGTATTCACAGTAGATAATAAAAAACTGTATTTCCTCAATAAAAAACAAATAAAAAATTAAGCACAATAAAAATATCAAAATAAATAACAAATAACACACACACTTGTGTGTGTGTGCGTGCATGCGTGCATGTGTTTTATGTAGATGGGAGCTTCCATGTAGATATATATTAAAAGTAAAACATGCATGTGTATATATACTGTTCTTGTGTACATGTATAGTGTAGACCAACAGAACAATATCTGTAATCATTTACTTTGTTTACTATTTTGTTAGGTTGTGTGTGTGTGTGTGTGTGTGTGTGTGTTGACCGATTCTCACAAACCCTTCACTGAAAAACTTAATGTAAATGTTATCATGGTTAGATGACATGTTGAAATATTGTAATGTAAAATTCGTTTATATTAAAAAGGAGATTGTATTATGTCTTTTGTAATATTGTGTGTGTGTGTGTGTGTGTGTGAACTACATGCCTGCATACTGAATATGAATTGTAAACCATTAATTTGTTACAGCTCAATACTAGAACTGAGTGATGACTGTGGAACAGATATGTCATGTATAGAGGAAGTTGGGTTTTACTTTTGTTACACACTAATTGCTCACTTCAGAAATTCTTTCTGCCCTCCGCACATTTCATTTTGTTACCTCATTATCATTTGGAACACACAGATTTTAGGCTTTTATAACTATCAATCATACAGCTCAGCTAATGTTCCTTTCTTTGCAAAACATCACAAGCTATAAGCCAGGTTATAAAACTTAATGTAAATCCTTAAATTCGTAGTGACCGTCAATCAATGAATTTTTCAGTGAAGGGTTTGTGAGGATCGGTAAAAAATAACAGAAATTTTGACATTTATAATATATTTTATAATAACTAACTAATACAAATATAGCATATTTTACTATGCTATATGTTGACTGCTATATGTATAAACGTTTTCTGTACCAACCTAATATCTAATTGTTGATTATTGCTTTTATAATTAATTAAAAATATCATTACATATAGCAATTTAAATTGTAATACGTAGTGTATAAATTAAGTTCTGTGATATTATAATTTTCTCGTTTTCTTAAAGAAAACATTTGAAGATGTAAACAAATTATCTCATCTCCTTCATATATAGAATGATACATACATATGCACGCATATGCATGTGCACTCACACACACACACACTCACATACATGAACACGTTCACCCAAATAATTGTTCTGTTGTGTTTGACATTTCTTTTGTATTCATACACAGGTCCTGATGATGACAATAAACACTGTCGAAATGTCGACACAAGTTAAAATTTGTGTTATTTTTGACTGATTCTCACAAACCCTTCACTGAAAAACTTAATGTAAATGTTATCATGGTTAGATGACATGTTGAAATATTGTAATGTAAAATTCGTTTATATTAAAAAGGAGATTGTATTATGTCTTTTGTAATATTGTTTGTTTACTACTAAAAAAATGCTTATTAAATAGAAATTTCAGGTTGGGTTTAAACAAAAGAAAAAAGTTCTCACATTGACATGGTATAACATGATTACACAACTACAACAAAATGTTATGCTTAATATAATACCACTCTTTGACTACTATAATAATAAAAATTACTAGTACTAAATGTTTTATAATGTCTAGTATCATCTTTTGATTCCCAACATTCATACTTTTTTATTATCGGTACACTAAATTCTTTTGTTGACATTTTTACTTCAGCATAGCTTTAATGTATAAGCTATCCATATTGTTACTGTATTATCTCTATTTGGGTATGCACTGTGTATCTGGTCTTTCTCAAAACTAATATCCATTTTAATATTTTCTTTTTGTTAACCAATGAAAAGGTTATATTCAGTATCTGTCACCTCATCTCAGTCATCTCCTTTTATTGATGTTATTACATTCTCATGGAAATTATTTTAATCATTTCATTTAAAGTGCCATTCTTATTTGAGCAAACTATGATATTCACATATCCAGTGCATAGAATATACTTCGGTACTTACAAGATTACATTGACTTTTTTAGTTGGCTTCTTTAGTTCACATCCATATGTTATGGTCAAAGTATGGAGCATCAGAAGTGCTAAGATTGCTTAGACAAACCCATGAGTGCTCACTGTAACTCAAGGAAACCTGTAATTTGAGCTTTGCCCAGTTGATAAGACTAGCAGTTGGCAGCAAATGAAAACAGTTCAAATTGTTAAGCTGAACTGTAAAAAATATAATGGCTTGTGCTTAGCTTTCATATTTGTGTCCATTCTGTCACATTTGCTGTTCAGTTTGCACTTTAATAATAAATGAGTCATCTGGTACATAGTTATTCTAACAAAGAATAAATAACTTTTGTAAAAGTGGAAATATCTTTTTAATCATCACAGTTGGCAAGAATGAACAGTCAGTTTGTGAAGTTGAAGAAGCTTTGTTAAAAAGTAAAAAGATATTAATGGACTTTCAACAATTGAAAAACTATTAAGTGTTAACATTATGAGAGGGCGTGAAAACTTATAGCTCTATTAAAAGCAAATAATAGTGATATAAATGTTAACAGTGAACATGTTAGTATAAAATGCTAACAGTGAAATATTTGATGTGTTCCATTCCCTCCACACAACAAGTGTGTACATGACTAACAAAACAGACTTGAAAAATTTCTATCCACTAAATATGCAAACATACTAATAGTTGCTGTTTGTGTATATCTAGAACTTTACATTTCATGTAAAAATTTAATGACAAAGAAAAGCTCTGTAGTAAAACTACTCCCTACTGCTTGGGAAGTGTATAAAAGAGGAGGTGCTTGTCCTAGAGGAGGTGAAATCCCCCCCTCTACCTGAGGACGGCCTTCTTGGTAAGTAATTTTTTTGTTTCTGTGACTTAACAACCTTTTCGTTATACTGTGACAATATATATTTAGTAGTGTCAGATATGATGTTCTAAAAATTTATTTACTTACCTGAAGACAACCTCAGATTTTTAGGGGTAAAAAACGTTGTGTTTAGAATTGTTCCTGAAATGATGGTTAATGTCTGCAATATTATAGTATGTATAATATACACTACATGTTTACAAAAAGACGATTAAATATGGAATTTGTCATTGTTCATAGTATTAATTTTAATGATTAATTTTATCATAACATATGAAATGTACTTACCTAAACCAAATACAGTAGTGAAAAAAGCATTACTAACTTCTAGGACAAAGAAAATTGCGTGGTGTTGATTATAATGTTCAATGCCCATTGTCAACATATTAAGAAATATTAACACAAATATAGCTATCTCAAACCTGAAAATCAAAGTAGATGTTAGATCAAAAAAATCTTTTTCATTTTTCATAATTTATGTGTTATTATATATAATAGGCACATACCTTCGTGAGTTGGAGAGATCATAAAACATAGCTAGGAACTGATTTCTGGGTCTTTTGATTACTTTTTGTGGTTTCTTTCTTCCTAGTTTCTTCATAGCTGTATAGTAATGCTTCTGACTTTCAGTCAGAAACATTTCTAGTACACCACCTTCATACTGAAATTTTAAATTCAAATTACTGGCTTTTATGAAACAATACTTTTTAAAATAATTAATAGAGAGTAGATTCTGAATAAGGGTTTCTTTTTGGGGGAGTTATTTGTAGGTAAAGCATTATACTGTACCTTCTTTTTGAGCATATTGAAATTGTCTATAATAACACCAATGAAAAGGTTGAGTGTGAAGAATGCACCACATACAATAAATATGACAAAGTACATATACGCATAGAGATTAGCTTCATATTGAGGTTGCTCATTTACCCCTCTTGCATCCACTGCATCAGCCATAACTTCCATCCATCCCTCAAATGTAGCCTGATAAAAAAAAAAAAAATAAGACAATCTATATAGTGAAACTTAAGGAAAATATTTTGACATTAGTTCAAGCAAAATATATTTTGTAAAAAAACTTAAAATTTAGAATATCACACACAGTACTGATTTGTATTATTATGTGTGTTCTTAGCACAATAGCTCCAAGTGTTGATGAGCATTTTCAATAGAGAATTAGGTAATGAAGAAATTGTCAGTGAGTTGTACTGCGAAGCAAGAAGGTGAATGTAAGTTTACCAATTGCCAGTGTATTAGACTGCTAAACTAACATTTTTCTACTTATCTTAAGCAGTTACAAGAAGAGTTCGATTTGTCTAGGGGAAAGCTAAAGAATCTGCATTTGTTTTTGAAGATGAGTTTGTAGTTTCCAGAAAAAAGTCAGGAATAAGCAGTTTCCAACAAAGATAGGAAATCTCTATACTAACTTTTGTTTTAAAATAACACTGGTCAACAATGATTTTGTTAAATGCTCAATTTTTACTAATTCTTATGTATTGTTGGATGCTGATTCTGAATACATAGTCAGAATTTCTATATCAGTCTCAGTTTTTTGCAAAATGCTTTACAATTGTATCAGCCATCCAATCAATTTCTGCTACGTAAGATAATGTAACACATACCATCATGATTTGAAGTCTCAGAGAAGAAATATAACTGCATTGATAAAAAAGTCATATGAACTCTATTTTGGATGTAAATTAGGTGATCAGGACATTTGTCAGGGCATATTGAGCTCCTGTTATTTGCTGTGCTTCATGTGTAATGCTCTTGGCAGGTTGGCTAAATGGATCTTATCACATGCTATTTGCTTCTCGTGTGAATGGGACAGCAGGGATAGAAGGAATCATTACATAAAAAAGCAGTGGCCAAAGGGAGAAGCACTAACTGTAGGGGATAAGAATGTTGTAAGTCAAGCATTAATGAAATTTAAAAAAGTTTGATTTCCACCACTACACATTAAGCTCGGCTTAATCAAAAATTTTGTTAAAGCAATAGATCGTAATTGTGCAGGATTTCAGTTTTTAAAAACACGTTCCCTAGTGTAAGTGATGCTAAGAGTACTAAGAAGATATATTTGTTGGACCACAAATAAAAAAACTAATGAATGATCCTACATTTGAAGAAAATTTGAATGTATCCTACATTCACAGACATAAAAGATATTATTCAACTTTTAGTTGGATGTTATTTTACTATTACTATATATTACTATTATTATTACTTTAAGCATCTCTTTAAAAACTATATAAACAAGATTAAAATTACTTCAGACATTAGAATTGCGGTATAAGTGGAAATCAGAATCAGAATTGCCTTTGACACCATGGATACTTTATCCTAATCCAAGGTAGTATGTTAATACTGCTTTGTTTTGTTATTTTCAATATTACATTACTGTTGAAGCATGTAAGTAAGAGAACTATGACCTTCCCAAGGTCACATGAGTGCTTTACATAATTACAGATCTGCTTTGCTACTGTTATTTTATTATGGTAACATGACTGAAGGAGCCAGGAAGGAACTAATAACTGTAACCACTATTTATGTTGTGACCAGTATATTCCATTATTTTAGTTTACAATATAAACTTTTTTTTATGATGTTTTCAATTTGTTTCTTCTGCAAGTAGATAATATTGTATATTCTTTTTATGAATATACAATATTATCTACTTGCAGAAGAAACAAATTGAAAACATCACAAATTATGTAATTACTGCAAGAAACATCGAGTTACTTATATAGAAAATGATGAATATAAAATTTTGTATTTTTATCAAAGCATATTAAGCTAAAACTGCGTTGACAGTTTCGGTACTGACAAGTACTGACAGTTTAAATTTTGCCAAAATTTAAAATATGATCAACAAAACAACAAACACTATTTATTAATCAATTTTAGAACATAGATATAATGATTGACACTGTTGACACTGTGTCAACTTCACTACAATACTACTATTAGTTCAACAGCAACATGCAATTTGAAACAGTGTAATAAAGCATTTAATGGCCGTTATTTCTAAGTGCTTTCCGCTTTTACCTTATCTTCTGGTCTTATAAATCTATTTCTTATCTGATGTTTGCTGACTATTACTCAAGCTAAAAGCTACTGGATATTAATTCTGATTCAAACTAGTAGATAGTGCGATGGATTTAATCAGTAGAGAATTTACAATTTAAAATACAGTAGAACCTCATTAATCCGTCACCTGTGGGACTGGGGGTATGGTCGGAATGCAAAAAAGGTTGGATTATCAGAAGAATACAAAATGTTTATTATTTCATTAAATGAGACAGTCTAAAATAAAATAAAACTTATACAGTAGGCTACCAGGCTATATGATTGGTTATGTACAATAAATGATAATATGTACAGTCCAGCAATAGTGTAATAAAAAACAAGAAACACATTTTATTGGTGAAAAAAATGGGTAATGTTCTTTTGTTTGGCAGACGACTGTCTAGACTTAGCTGCAATGTTCCTCCATTTCTTGATCCACAAGATATCCATAGGTGTAGAGGACGAGTTCTGTTCGATGTACTGAAGAGCAACGTCAAAAGCTTTCTTGGCTTCCGTATGCGATACACGGGCAGGCGGTTCGCCATCATCATCAGGGTCTTCATTTACGGTTTCTTCATCAACTTGCAAAACAGCGGCAACGATCTGATCATTATTTAGTTCTTCATTTGTTTCACAATCGTCATCACATTTAGCAATCCACTCATCAACGTCATTTGCTTGGATATCATGTTGCAAAGTTTGTAAGTCGTTGACAATTTCCGGCGTGTCTGTGTCTTGCTCATTCCCAGTTTGTTCACTCTCGATCATCACTTCCGGCCAAAGTTTACGCCAAGATTTTTGCAGTGTGTCGGGTTTCATTTCATCCCATGACTCGGCTATTGTGTAAATTGCATCTTTGATACTAAGGGATTTCATAGCTTCAAAAAGGTTACAGCCTTCTCCTATCTTTTCCAAAATCGAGCTGATGTACTTTCGGCGATAACGCTTTTTCAGCCACTCGATCACTCTTTGATCCATTGGTTGGATAAGGAAAGTTACATTGAGTGGAAGGAATGCAGCTTTTATTTCTCCTTTTATCAATTCTTCTTCAGAAGGGTGTGATGGTGTGTTATCTAACAACAACAGAGCATGAACAGGAAGTTTTTGGGCTTTTAAGTTTTTTTCAACAGCAGGCACAAATTTTTCAAAAAACCATGACTTAAAAAGTGTACAGTCCATCCAAGCTGATTTTTGGTTGTAGTAATAAACTGGTAGCGATGATAAATTAATGTTCTTGAATGCCCTTGGCATTTTGGACTTGCCAATGACAAAAAGTGGAAGCTTGTGTGTACCGTTAGCACTGCTGTAAGCAGCAACGGTTAGCCTGTCTTTGGCAAGTTTTGATCCTAGTATTATGGTCTCATTTGATCCAGCAAGTGTTTTTGTCAGTAACATTCTATAGTTTAGGCCAGTTTCATCTATATTATAGACTTGGTCAGGTGCTAATTCATTTCCTTCAACAATTTTTTTAAATTTCAAAGAAAACTCTTTTGCTGCCTCGTCATCAGCTGATAGTTTTTCACCTGATATTGCGACATATCTAACGCCATGACGGGTTTTCCACCAATATAACCAACCTTCACTAGCTGTGAACTCACCTTCAACTTCCAATTTTTTGTGCAGAATTAGTGCCTTTTCTTTGACAATAGGCCCAGATAGTGGGGTTCCTTTCCTCCTTTCTTGGCAAAACCATATCCATGACGCGTTGTCTAGCAGTTCCAATTTTGGTTTTTTTAGTGTTTTGTGACTTTTAAGTGCTTTCTCGCCCTCTACCGTCACCGTATAAGACTCAATATCCTTTCTATTTTTCCTCCAGTCCTTTATTGTAGTAACTCCCACATTGAGTTCCTTAGCAATTTTTTTGGAGTGATTCCCCCTTGTCCAGTCTCTGTAGCACTTTTAATTTTTTACTTAAAGGAAGAGTAACATGTTTACGTTTTGCTCCTGACAATGCAAAAACTACAACAGTATGTACACACAGTATTAAAAGTGTAAAAAAAATTTGTAAACACTAAAACTGTCACCAATTACTACGTACACCAATTCACACAGGACGAGTAATTAGCACACACTAGATACTAGATGCCGGCTCACTGAGGCAGCAAAACAACTGACAAGTATGTAAACAAGCTGGTGAGTCATCAACAAGTTGGTGCCTGAGCCGCGGTCGGACCAACCGGAGTGTCGGACCAGCCGAGGGTCGGACTAGAGAGGTTGTACTGTACGTCAAATAAAATTGTTCTAGGCACACATATATCATGCCTAAAATCCTTCTCCACACATATATGCCAATTCATAGTAATAATTTGGTCCCTTCTCTACAGACAAACCAGGGAAAGAGAGAGGGAGAGAGAGAGAGAGAGAGAGAGGCAGACAGACATACAGACAGACAGAGACAGATAGACAGAGAAAATAAAATGACTGAGTGAGACATGGAAATCTAGCAATTATGGTCCAATGTCTCCTGTTATTTCATAACTTGTAAATTTTTCTATTATCTGCCATAAAGAAATATTGGTATGGAGAACCATACATGACTTCCATATTCTAAGATTTATATTTAAAATCATTTTCGAACTG
This sequence comes from Magicicada septendecula, assembly GCA_034769895.1. Taxonomy (NCBI): domain Eukaryota; kingdom Metazoa; phylum Arthropoda; class Insecta; order Hemiptera; family Cicadidae; genus Magicicada; species Magicicada septendecula. The sequence goes on along the minus strand of CM068367.1, from coordinate 976,015,141 downwards.
AAATATTACCTAAATATTCCCTAAAGACGAAAAGTCTGTCTATGAATCGTTCCTCTGTAAACACGTGCAGTTACACTGCCCAGCGATCCACAGGAAGGAAATCGCTATCCACGCTGGACACTTTTTCGGCTTGCATGCGTTATGTTGGTATGGGTTCGGCACTTTCCATTTAAAAACCGTGCGAATGTAAGAAAATAAACATGAATGAGGCCAAAAATAACGTGAACTGTGTGTGTGTGTGTGTGTGTGTGTGTGTGTGTGTGTGTGTGTGTGTGTGTGTGTCTTCCCTGCCTTTTCATTGCGGTAGTCATAATAATAAAATGGAAACGTAAACAGTACATAACTGAGAAAAAAATACATAAATGAAAAAACTATAATTTTATTGCCTGGCAACAAAATTATTTTATTTTTAACAATTACCATTGTTTGAAAAAGTTTAAATGAATTTTCAAGTACTTTACTCTTGTTAAAACGTAAAAGGTTGCAGGTAAACTACCCCTTTCCCTTAACCGATCTTCACCAAAAACAATAGGTCTTGAGTACTCTACAAATCAGGGCTGTATGCAGAAAATTATTTGATTCTGTTTGAATTTGCGGCTGTTATCGTTTGCCATAGAAAATACCCTTGTTAAAAAAACGTTGTAGGTAAACTACCCCTTTCCCTTAACCGATCTTCACCAAAAACAATAGGTCTTGAGAACTCTACAATTTAGGGCTGTATGCAAATAATCTTTTGATTCTGTTTGAATTTGCGGCTGTTATCGTTTGCCATAGGAAATACCCTTGTTAAAACATAAAATGTTACAGGTAAACTACCCCTTTCCCTTAACCGATCTTCACCAAAAACAATAGGTCTTGAGAACTCTACAATTCAGGGCTGTATGCGAAACATTATTTGATTCTGTTTGAATTTGCGGCTGTTATCGTTTGCCAAAAAAAAAAAATTTCCCTTGATAAAAAAAACCGTTGCAGGTAAACTACCCCTTTCCCTCAACCGATCTTCACCAAAAACAATAGGTCGTGAGTACTCTACAAATCAGGGCTGTATGCAAAAAATTATTTGATTCTGTTTGAATTTGCGGCAGTTATCGTTTGCCATAGAAAAAAAATCTACACACACACACACACACACACACACACACACACACACACACACACACACACACACACACACACACACACACACACACACACACACACACACACACACACACACACACACACAGACACACATACAGACACTTTTCGGAAAACGACTTTTTTTCATGTTTTGAGTGTAGTAGAATCAGAATCTGCAATAATCTCGAACACGATTTTTTTTGCCATCACCATACTTCCTTTTCTTAAGGAATATGGAAGTAAAATATCGGTATGGAGAACCATACATGACTTCCATATTCTAAGATTTATATTTAAAATCATTTTCAGCCAAACAGCCAGGCTGTGTCTTACCTGCCTTTTTATTGCTGTATTAAATGAAAAATATTATATTACATTAAAATGAAAAAATTATAATTGTATTGCCTGGCAACAAAATTATTTTATTTTTAATAATTACCATTGTTTCAAAAAGTTTAAATAAATTTTCAAGTACTTTACTCTTGTTAAAACGTAAAAGGTTGCAGGTAAACTACCCCTTCCCCTTAACCGATCTTCACCAAAATCGAAAGTCATTGAGACCTCTACAATTCAGGGACGTATGCAAAAAATCTTTTGATTCTGTTTGAATTTGCGGCTGTTATCGTTTGCCATAGAAAATACGCTTGTTAAAAAAACGTTGCAGGTAAACTACCCCTTCCCCTTAACCGATCTTCACCAAAAACAACAGGTCTTGAGTACTCTACAAATTAGGGCTGTATGCAAAACATTATTTGATTCTGTTTGAATTTGCGGCTGTTATCGTTTGCCATAGAAAATACCCTTGTTAAAAAAACGTTGCAGGTAAACTACCCCTTTCCCTCAACCGAACTTCACCAAAAGCAATAGGTCTTGAGAACTCTACAATTTAGGGCTGTATGCAAATAATCTTTTGATTCTGTTTGAATTTGCGGCTGTTATCGTTTGCCATAGGAAATACCCTTGTTAAAACATAAAACGTTACAGGTAAACTACCCCTTTCCCTTAACCGATCTTCACCAAAATCAACAGATCATGAGAACTCTACAATTCAGGGCTGTATGCGAAACATTATTTGATTCTGTTTGAATTTGCGGCTGTTATCGTTTGCCAAACAAACAAAATTACCCTTGCTAAAAAAAAACCGTTGCAGGTAAACTACCCCTTTCCCTCAACCGATCTTCACCAAAAACAAAAGGTCGCGAGTACTCTGCAAATCAGGGCTGCATGCAAAACATTATTTGATTCTGTTTGAATTTGCGGCTGTTATCGTTTGCCATAGAAAATACCCTTGTTAAAAAAACGTTGCTGGTAAACTACCCCTTTCCCTCAACCGATCTTCACCAAAAACAATAGGTCTTGAGAACTCTACATTTTAGGGCTGTATGCAAATAATCTTTTGATTCTGTTTGAATTTGCGGCTGTTATCGTTTGCCATAGGAAATACCCTTGTTAAAACATAAAACGTTACAGGTAAACTACCCCTTTCCCTTAACCGATCTTCACCAAAATCAACAGATCATGAGAACTCTACAATTCAGGGCTGTATGCGAAACATTATTTGATTCTGTTTGAATTTGCGGCTGTTATCGTTTGCCAAACAAAGAAAATTACCCTTGCTAAAAAAAAACCGTTGCAGGTAAACTACCCCTTTCCCTCAACCGATCTTCACCAAAAACAAAAGGTCGCGAGTACTCTGCAAATCAGGGCTGCATGCAAAACATTATTTGATTCTGTTTGAATTTGCGGCTGTTATCGTTTGCCATAGAAAATACCCTTGTTAAAAAAACGTTGCTGGTAAACTACCCCTTTCCCTCAACCGATCTTCACCAAAAACAATAGGTCTTGAGAACTCTACATTTTAGGGCTGTATGCAAATAATCTTTTGATTCTGTTTGAATTTGCGGCTGTTATCGTTTGCCATAGGAAATACCCTTGTTAAAACATAAAACGTTACTGGTAAACTACCCCTTTCCCTTAACCGATCTTCACCAAAATCAACAGATCTTGAGAACTCTACAATTTAGGGCTGTATGCGAAACATTATTTGATTCTGTTTGAATTTGCGGCTGTTATCGTTTGCCAAACAAACAAAATTACCCTTGCTAAAAAAAAACCGTTGCAGGTAAACTACCCCTTTCCCTCAACCGATCTTCACCAAAAACAATAGGTCGCGAGTACTCTGCAAATCAGGGCTGCATGCAAAAAATTATTTGATTCTGTTTGAATTTGCGGCAGTTATCGTTTGCCATAGAAAAAAAATCTACAGATAGACAGACAGACAGACACACAGACAGACAGACATACAGACAGACAGACAGACAGACAGACACACACACAGACACTTTTCGGAAAACGACTTTTTTTCATGTTTTGAGTGTAGTAGAATCAGAATCTGCAATAATCTCGAACATGATTTTTTTTGCCATCACCATACTTCCATTCCTTAAGGAATATGGAAGTAAAATCAGTATGGAGAACCATACATGACTTCCATGTTCTAAGACTTATATTTAAAATCATTTACTTGAATTCAGTTCAATAATTTCTAAAAAAATATCCCTCACGCTCAAACTATTTTCATTATACAGTATATAGATTTTTTTGTTATTACGGGGTAGTCGTTTAATATGATCTTATTTTCGAGTCACTTTATCTATAAAAATTAGGTACTTTATTCTTATAAAGAAACTGAAGTGCGCAGATAACCATTCCACCCCCTCAAACATCCCCACCATTAATGATATTTACACTTTCATAGAGTAATAATTTTACCTTATTTTAATTGCTATGGTATGTTATCCTTCAAAATTAAAGACTCGTACTTTACTTGATATCAGCAAAATAATTTTCAAAAAATCACCCCCACCCCCTTCAACTACCATCTCTATTTATAGATATCTCATTTACCATTTTACAGTGGATTAATATGACTTTATTTTAGAGGCACTTAATTATCTTTACTCTTGTTATTTTAGAGGCACTTATTTAAGTACTTTACCCTTGTTAAAACACAAAACAATGCAGGTAAACTACCCCTCCCCATTAACCAAACAACCCCATTGATATTTACACTTTCATTGAGTAATAGTTTCATTATATGTAATTACTAAGTTATCTTATCCTTCAAAATGCAGTAGTTTATTCGTCATCAGAAAGGTAATTTTCAATAAATTACCCCCTTCCCTTTTAACTACACTTTTCACTTATAGACATTTCATATACCTTTCTACGGTGGATTATTATGACTACTTTTTAGGATACTTTATTTATCAAGACTAAGTATTTTACTCTTGTTAAAACATAAAATGTTGCAGGTAAACTACCCCTCTTCCTTAACCAATCTTCACCAAAATCAACAGGCCTTAAGTCCTCTGGAACTTGGGCACATACACAAAAAAATATTTGATTCTGTTTGAATTTGTGGCAGTTATTGTTTGCCACAGAAAAAATTCTACCCCCTCCCCCCCACACACACACTTTTCAGAAAATGACTTTTCTTCATGTTTTGAGGGTAGTATAATCAGAATCAGCCCGTATCCTGAACACATTTTTTTTAACAATCACCATACTTCCATTTCCTTACAGAACATGGAAGTAATAACTACAGAAAAACATTAACATGTTTTAATTACGTCATAAAGTGTAGAAATTATTTATTGTTCTGTTCATTCAGATTATCAGTTACACCTATGATATTTTTAATTTTTGGATGCCAAAATATTATGTTCTTCTTCCATCCTACATTGTTTTTAATTGAAGATCATCTTTTTGCTTAAACATTTTTAGCCATCCACTTGGAGCATGGCAGTACAACATAGGTGTCTCCACTTGCAGATATCTATATGCCTATTCTTTTATTACGTCACATCTCATATTTTTCCTGTGACTCTACGCTTGTGGAGTTGAATTCAATGCACACAGTAGTTTCTTAAGATCTGTCTGTTTCCTTATACCAAAAATAATTAAACATCTATATTTTTAAACATGTTTGGAAAAGTGGTAGAATGTTTGAAAAACTCTAATAAAAACATAAAAATAAAATTAGTACATTTTATTTTAATAGAGTGTCTATACTATCCACTTTTGTCACATCATTTTTGTTTGAAATAAGGAGGGTAATTTTCTTTAACTTTTAATGGTACTTTCAAAATTAAGTTTGACAAAATATAATAACTTGTAACTGCCCATTGTATGGGATTTAGATCCTACATAGAAACTTGAGCAAAAACATAATGAGTAATTGAGTGCATGCATGCAGGTGCACTGTAAGTGAAAAACTGAAGTATTTACTCACAACTTGGAACAAGGCCAAATATGCATTTCCAACATTATCAAATGTTATCTTAGAGTTGATCCAAGTAAAGTTGTTGGATATGCAGTCATGTATATCATTTACTATCTACAACAGAAATAAATACAACAGTCCTTTCCACATAAATTACAAAAGCATGATTCATGTTTTTTGTTTTGTTTTGTAAAATATTAGTTCACTTACTGAAACTGGTAAAATTTCACCATCTTCATCAACACACTTGAAGAATTTGCCTCCAAAAAACTGTACACCCATTATGGAAAAGATGAGCCAGAAAACAAGGCACACTAACAGCACATTGAAGATAGAGGGGATCGCATACATTAAAGCATTCACCACTATCTGTAAACATTAAAAAAAATAAATGTTCTATTTAACAACACTGGTTACAGCTCCAGGGCATGCTACAACATTAGAACTATTTTAACATTCTCATTCATTAAATGTTATATGATTCCTCATCTCTTTTGTGAGTGTTAACTACTATTTGTTCTATATGCACCTGTAGAAATAGTGCCCCCAGTGGAATGTTGTACCTTATTAAAAGGAGTTGAAAAAGTTATTAACAAATTTATAATAATTTTTTTAACAAAATAAAATGTAATTAATGTATATAAATATAAATTTTAATAGATTTGTTTTGTTTTGAAGAAAGTAATATTTTCTTTAAGAAAATATTTAAAAGAGTTCAGTTCCAGTTGTGAACGTATTGAGACTATATAGACTATCACTCCACAATTATTTTGTAATATATTTTGAGCTACATTATAACCTGATATGAAAGAAAATTTTTAAATATCAGACAGACATGTTTACTCTTACAGTATACAAAACCATGCGTGCGCATCTGCGTGCACGCACACACACACACACACACACACACACACACACACAATTATTGCTGCACTTCAAACCAAACGAAAAGTAGAACAAATACACCTAAATAACATAATCAATTATTTATACCATAAAAAAGACACACTTAACAGACAGGCATACAACTTACACATAAAACTTACACAAATATTACACCACACAGAACTTTAAAATGTAATACAACACACACAAGACAACATAGAAAAACTCAAATCGATAATACAAGATCGACACAAAAAAAAAATAACAAACCTCACAACACGCACAATAGAAACAATTCCCGAACCGACACACAAATTCCACACACGCACAGTAAACACAACTGACGTTAATTTCACAACTGATGAAATGGATTTATTAAACAAAGGACTAAAACATAATTTGAAAAACAATACAACAACAACAAAAACCACAATAGACATATACGTGACATAATCATAGACACAGAAACAGCTGTACAAAACACGCACATTAACGATCAAGACCCAATACGACACGACATAAAACAAAAACTCCAATCCATACATATACAACCAAAAAGACACAACAACGAAATAAAAACGCTTAATAATGTAAAACAAAAGTTACTTGAACACAACATAACAATATTAAAAGCTGATAAAGGGAACATAAACGTCATAATGGACATACATGAACTAAACACTAAAATTGAGAATTTCTTCAACGAAAATAATGTAACGAAAATATATAAAGACCCCACACTAAAATTTCAAAAACAGATCAACAAATTTATAAATAACACAAAACACATAATCAAACCAGAAAGCATCAAATACCTTAAACAAATCAAACCTAACCCCCCAAAACTAAATGCTTTACCGAAAATACACAAACCTAACATTCCCATCAGACCATTAATAAACAACACACAAGCTCCCTCCCACAAAATCACAAAACACCTAGACAAAATAATCAGAACAAACATTAATCTCAGTAACAATACTTCTGTCAAAAATAACATTGAACTAGTCAAGAAAACCGAACACATCCACATCCCACACAATTCAACATTAGCATCTTTTGATATAACCAATTTATACACCAATGTACCCATTCAAGAAACCATACAAACACTAGAACATTTACTCAGACATAACAACACGCCCGAAACACACATACATGTGATCATCACATTCACCAAAATAATAACTGAGCAAAATTACTTTACATACAATAACAAGATATACACACAAACAGACGGTCTCCCGATGGGATCCCCCATATCAGGAATACTGGCTGAAATATATATACACAACATAGAACAGAACCACATAATAAACAACAACAAATACACCAACAAAATCATTTTTTTATTGGCACAGGTATGTAGATGATATATTACTTTTATTCAATGGCAACACAAGACAGGTTGAAAACTTGCACAAATACATAAACACAATACACCACAAACTAAAATTTATACTGGAAATTAAACAAGACAATAGTATAAATTTTCTGGACCTAACAATTAACAAAACTAACAATACACACACGTATAAAATATACAGAAAACCAACCACAACCGACATGGTTATACACAACACATCAAACCACCCAACACAACATAAACATGCAGCTTTCAACTATATGCTCCATAGACTAACTAAAATACCATTAAGTAAACAGTACTATAATGATGAACTCAACACAATCAAATACATAGCAATAAAAACGGATACAACCGTAATTTAATAAACAAACTACACTAACACATCATAAACAAAAACAACAAAACACAAAATACCAACAACACACAACAAACTAAATACATCACACTCACATACCATAACTCCAACACACACAAACTCGCCAACACATTCAGAAAACACAAGTACAAAATAGCATACAGAACAAACAATACCATCAAAAAACACATCAATGATACAAACACGGACATAGACAAATACAACAAAACAGGTGTTTACAAATTAAATTGTAATGATTGCAATAGTTTCTACATAGGCCAGACGAGAAGAACTTTTTCATCTCGTTACTCTGAACACCTAAAAGCTTTATCCAACAACAATATACTTTCCGCGTTTGCCACACACATACACACAAAACACCAAAGCTACACCAACATAGATACTAATCTGGAGATATTACACTACTTACCCAAAGGTCGAAAACTTAACACAGCAGAACAATATGAAATATACAAACACCACACAACACTACCAAACAACATACTTAACGACCAATTACAATATAAATCATAAAAAAAAACTTAGTGTTCCGAGTCGTCAATACTATAGTGATATTTAGTTAAGTAACGGACACGTCATGGACAACGAAATCCAAGAATATAAATCACACACACTTTTTGACACAATTATACATAAAACCCCACATAAATTATAATAATTTGGATCCCCCCGCCCATCCCCTTACCCACACACCACCCCCACTATACCTTCCTAAATAAAAACCGGTTACAAGTTAATGGCAGTCTGTCTCAAAGCTGACGAAGGCGAACACCATGCCGAAACGCGTATGAGAAGAAAAGACAAGTAAGTTTCACAAGTTGAAAGTTTCAGTATTCTATATAGTTTAGTGCTGTGAAAAAAGATGATGAACAATCAAAAGAAACTGCAAAGTATCATCTAATTATCTAAAGGCCATTTCTTGTTTAGACGGTGTACTGTATACTTTGTGACGGCAGCGGTATGCGAACATCTGCTCTCCGGTACCAGCGGTGGACACAGCGAGCCAATCCGGCATCAGCGTTCGGAGCTAGCCAATCAGCGATCCCGGTTAGTGCATAAAACCCGGGCCGGCAGAAAATTTTGCGCAGTCTACCTAGAGCTGTTGCCAGGGTAGGCTGCGTCACTTTTTATGGCAATTTTGCTTGTGAATTTCACCGTTATTTATACATCTATCAAAGTGATTTCTTCACCATATCATCATCTGTGTTCATCATCATCATTGTGCTATAAATTACCAGTGTATTGTGTCGTGCGCGTGTGTTTTTGTGACTCGTGTGCAGTGCGCGTCTGGTGTTCGTGTTCTTTGTCTGTCAGTGTAGTGATTCAGTGCTGGTGAAAGTCACTCTTTCCTAGCCCTTTTTGCGTCCTCGATGTTCATTTCGGTTCATCCCGAGATGGCGTCGAACGCAACGCCCATTCCTTTGCCGGCACCGCTGGTAACCTTAATGGAAACCTGCGGTACTGGTCCTCATTCTACCCCGCTACCTTCCCATACAATTAGTGAAAGTGAATGTGAAAGTGATGATTGTTCGTCGATGTGTAGTGTGGGGACGGGGGACGGTGAATTTTCGCTTGTGGAAGGCAAGTCTGCCAAACGCAAGCGAAAATTAGTCGCCAGCCCGCCACCGGCCGCTCCTACGCATCGGGTATCTAGTCCCGGTAACAGCGCCAGCCAACCTACTCAGCAACACTCCAAATCTGTCCCCAAACCTAAAATTCCGCCGATTGTTATTCCAGACAATCGTAACTACAGGAAAATTCTCCGTTCCCTGCAGAATCTGCTTCCTTCGGCCAAACTCGAGGCCAGGTGCCAAGGCTCCTCGCTTCGAATTGCGGCCACAACAGTCCCGGACTTCCGATCGGTCCAACAGTTTCTTACCGATCGGAAGATCTCCTTTCATACTTTCGCGCTTCCTTCAGAGCGCGAAATTAAAGTTGTTCTTTCTGGACTTCCTTCCTGGACCGCCCCCGATACCATCAGGCAGGAGCTTGTCGCTTTAGGCTATTCGCCGACGGCGGTAAGTGTACTGCATGCTGGCAAGGGGGAAGATCGCCGTCCTGTGAATAGTTTTCTAGTGAAACTACTCAAAGTAGGCCAGTTCGAGGAGGTCTATGGCCTCAAAAACTTCCTGCACCTTCGGGTGCAAGTTCGTACTTTTGACCCGCGGCCAGGCCCCTCGCAGTGTTTTAACTGTCAGAGGTTTGGCCACTCCAGCTTATTCTGTAATCACCCTCCGCGTTGCGTGCGATGTACTGAGCCTCATCGTGGGTGTGATAAGCCCAAGACGGGGTTCACGGCCATTTGCTGCAACTGCGGCGGGGACCATCCGGCTAGCTATAGAGGATGTAGGGACTTTATATCTGCCATGAAGCTGCAGCGGACTCCTGCTCGCCCTGGCGCGCAGGCAGGCCGTGTTGCAGGTCCCCTCCCTAACCGCAGAGAGGCCTTCCCACCTCTCTCCGGAGCATCATCTCAGGCCCCGGCAGCAGTTCCGGCTGCTCCCAGGGCCCCAGTTCCGCCTGCAGTCGACGTTTCGGCGCCGCCTGCAGTCCCCTCTGTCCCGGCGCCTGCCGGAGCGCCCGGCCCTTCATACGCGGCTGTGGCCGCTACATCAGTCCCGCCTTCCGCTCCTCGGAGCTCCAAACCGAAGCGCACTCGTCGCCGTCAGCGACAAGTTCCACAGGCCTTGCCTGTAAAACCTCAGCGGGCCCCGCCCGCCACCAGCCATCAACCTAAGCTCCCAACTGAGCAGACCTCACGTCCGTCCCCGAGCCCTGCGCCATCTGCAACACCGGCCGAGGCCAGCCAGGTCTGTCTTCCGGAATCTCGGGAATCTTCCCGGGCCCCGGTGGACCCCCTGACTGCCTGGGCTGAAACTTTGGTAAACAACATCAGGTCTGCTCCAGATACAACCACGGTTCTCGCCCTGGTGTTTCAATCACTGTCCACCCTCTTTCCTCTTCTTCCTTTGAATGGCTAGGAGTCTTAGGATCGTTGCGTGGAATGCCCATGGGGTAGTCTCCCGACGATCTGAACTGATAACTTTCGTAACGGAGTACGACGCTGATGTCGTCCTCCTTTGCGAGACTCATCTGGCTCGCTACCATAACTTCAACCTGCCATCTTACATCTGTTTTCGTCAGGATCGTCCCCAGCGGCCTGGCTGTCGCCCCTCGGGGAGGACAGCCGTCTTAGTCCACAGGCGGATATCCCACAGGCCACTACCCCCTTTAGATACATCTCTTGTTGAAGGTTGTGCGGTGGCGATAGACGCTGGCGGATCGGAGTTGCGCGTTGTTGCGGCGTATCTCCGGCCCGGCCTGCGGCTACCTCCACCGCCCGAGGAGTGGGACGCTCTCCTCGATCATCCCCTACCAACCATTGTAGCCGGCGACTTAAATGCCAAGCATCCCTCCTGGAACAGCAGAGTAGCCAACGCCTACGGAAAATCTCTGTATCGGTTCGTCTCTGACGACCCGGTACTTCAAGTCATCGGCCCAGAAGACCCTACTCACTTCCCCTTTTCCGGTCATCGACCGGACGTCCTTGACATTGTTATAGCCAAGGACGTGACCCATCACATCCAGGTCTCGTCAGTGTCGGATCTCTCATCCGATCACAATCCCCTTTTTATAACTGCCCGTGAGCTGTCGGCCTCACCCCGACCTCCCGCTCAGATTGTTAGGAGAGTCAACTGGCGCTCCTACCATGATGAGCTCTCACGGAGCTCTCACTCCCCGCGGACCCGATCGTCACTTGTGACGATTTGGATCTCCGAGCCACTCATCTTCAGGAGTTGGTCCAAGGTGTCATGGATCGACACACATATGCTCTCGAGGTGAATCATCGTAAATCGGCCTTACCTGCGGAAGTACTCCACGCCATCTGGCTACGGCGCAATCTCCGCCGCAGATGGCAAAGAACCCGTGATCCCGGCGTCAAAAGGCGCTTTCAGGCCCAGTCTCTTTACGTCCAGCAGCTACTGCGGGACGTAAACTCTGATCGATGGGACTCATACCTTGAGTCTCTTGAAGTCGACCACGCCTCCGTCTGGAGAGCGGCGAGTAGACTGACCCGCGAGAAGAGAACTCGCAACCCACTTGAAACTCCGAACGGGGTTGTATCTTCATCGGAAGGCAAGGCTGAGGTCTTCGCCGACTGCATGGAGGTGCAATTTACTGTTCACCAAGGCGTCTCGGACCCTGCCCACTCGGCAGAAGTCCGTGACTTCCTATCTGGACATTTTTCACGCCCTCCCGAAGTCCCAGCCCTCCCGTTCGACAGGGATGAACTAGTTTCATCTATCTGCCGACTAAATCGCCGTCGCGCCCCCGGTCCTGACCGGATCGGAGCCGCTGCTCTACAAAATCTCCCGGCCTCAGGCGTTGACCTCGTTCTTGAGCTGTTTAACTCCTGTCTCCGGCTACAGTACTTTCCCCGCCTGTGGAAATCAGCCAACATCATAATGATTCCGAAGCCGCGCATGCTTCCTGAAAGCTATCGACCAATCTCTCTCTTGCCAGTCATCTCGAAGGTGTTCGAGCGTCTCCTGCTGGCTCGCATCTCGCCGCTGCTAGATGGTTTCATCCGCAGCGAACAGTTCGGGTTTCGCAGAGAGCACTCGACCAAGCTTCAATTGGTCCGCGTTGTTACGCACTTGTCAGACGCCACCAACAGGCGAGCGGCTACGGCCGCCGTACTGTTGGACGTGAGCAAGGCCTTCGATAAAGTCTGGCACGAAGGTCTTCTCTTCAAACTTGCCAATTCCCCTCTACCATCGACCATAGTGTTTTTCCTCCGGTCGTATCTCAGCGACCGAACCTTCAGGGTGAGCGTCGACGGGTCCTGTTCTACAGTTCGACCCGTCGCCGCCGGCGTACCTCAGGGATCTGTCCTCGGCCCCGTTCTGTATCTTGTGTACACGAACGACCTGCCTGTCTTGCCCGGAGTCACGTTGTCTTTGTTCGCTGACGATGCTATCAATCACTGCAGCTCCCTGTCCCCGCGATTTGCGAGTACAAAGCTGCAGCGTCAGTTGAACCAGCTTCCGGACTGGCTACGGAAATGGCGGGTGACGATCAACACGGAGAAATCCGAGGCGATCTGCTTCACCCGTAAGTCCATCTCCCGATGCCAGCCCCTCTCCCTAGCAGGGAGGCCCATCACCTACAAAGAATCGGTGAAGTATTTAGGCGTTCGGCTAGATCGTCGCCTTTGCTTCAACGCCCACGTGACGGAAACCCTTGCCAAGGCTCGCGGCGTCCGAGCCAAATTATCTCCTTTCCTCTCGTGTCGCAGCCGCCTGGCCATGCGCACGAAACTTACACTCTATCTACTATTTCTCAGGTCTGTATTGACCTATGCGGCACCCGCCTGGTGGTCTCTTTTATCCACCACCAACAGATGTAGGCTGGAAGCTTTCCAGTCCCGTACACTCCGATCCTTGACGGGGTCCCCTTGGTTTGTAAGGAACGACGTGATTTGAAGGGGTCTCCGTGTTCCTACCTTGACTTCCTTTGTCCGGTCGCTGGCTCTAACTCTCTTTGCTAAAGCCTCGACCTCCACCTTCCCGTACCTACGAACCATCAGTGCATCAGAACCACCACCGCCCATTCGGGTCAAGCGCCCACGGGCGCTTCTTGACGACCCGCCATAACGCCATCCTCTTTAAATTAAATAAAAACAAATTGTAATCATCAGCCCTAGACCAGAGTATTTCACCAAACTGTCCTTCTTTCCTTCCTGCCTACCTCCTAGCACGCTGAGCCGGCTGCTTGTCGCTGTCATCAATCACTGGCACGGTGGCTCTCCGCCTCGCGGGGAGCGACCGACGCCCTTAGGGCGTCTGCTGACTGGACTTGAAACGGGCAACATCTGTTGCTCGAATCGGTACCAGCGGCAGTGCACCAAACAATAAAGTTATACTCCCCCGCCTTCACAGTTAACTGGTTGGCGGTTTCCTTTTCCAGTCTTAGGTAACCAGTCGACATTGTACCAGCACTACGTTCACTTCTGGCAGCCATTGGACATGTTCCAGATGCTGCAATCAAGCCACGGGTGCAAAGACACCCCGCATCCATAATGCAATGCAATGTAAATTTTGCGCAGACGAGAGACGAGACAGAGACGGAGACAGAGACGAGACACTTCTGCTCCAGCTTCGAACTGAACAGGACTGATCTTTGGACCGCTCTCTTCAGCTCTCCGCTGGACGTGCTACAGCTTGCTGTTTCGGCCACCTCGTCGCTGGACGAGGCATACTATCGCCTTTTTCTTCGTGGGAAAAAAAAGGACCAGGAGCCAGCTGCTGCCGGTGAATTAAGTAGCTGGTACAAGTGGCAGCTGGCAGAAGACCTTTTTAGGGCCACCTGCGCCGGATTCTATCGGCTGGCGAGGAATAGAAGAGGACTGCTCTGGGCTCACCTGGTGAGTGCCGTATCAGTGCTTAAACCCTAACCTGCTCGCGACTGTTAGGTAGCGCTGCCCCGGACGATCCTTGCTAGCCCCCACCAGTGGTAAGCGAGCTAGGATATCGCCGGGGTAAAGGGGCCAGTGGACAACAGTCTTGGTAAGGACTGGTATTCAACGAAGCTGGTCGTTAGCCCAGCTCCTCCCGCATCGTCGTGAGCAGGGAAGACGCGCGGGTAACCCGGCTTCGGCCGGACCCGAGATCCCTGGCGTCTGGCAGTGACTCCCTAGCAGTCTCTGCCCGGCAGCCGCACCTGGCCAGCATGCCTTCTACAGGCAACGGCTCAAGTGCCGAGTCGCTCGGTTCTGCCTTGCCCCATCTTGGGCGACTCGCCTGAATCGCCTCGGGCGATGGAGACGGATGATCCTCTCCCTAACCCGCTTCCCCCTCTCCCGGCGGACGAGTCGGGCGAATTCGCGACCGTTGGTCGGCGTAATCGTCCGGCTAAGAAGCCGAAGAGGACCCACACAACCGGATCCGCTTCCTCTAGCACCTCGGCCATGGACATCGGACCTTCTCAGGGCCAACAGGCTGCGGTTCCAACTGCTTCGGTACCAGCTCCGGCTGCTACCGCTGTTGGTCACGCGCCGCCCCTGTATGTCCACGGGGTGTCCAATGTCGCCGCCTTATACAGACGGCTGATCGCGGCCCACGGCCTGTCGGCCGACAAGCTTGACCTGAAGCTGCTTGGCGGTGATACGGTCAAGATTGTCGTCCGCCAGCTCGAGGACCATCGCTTGGTCGAGGCCTCCCTGCAGGCGCACAGCCTTCAGTATCATACCTTCTCTCCTAAGCGTGTCAAGCCCTTGTCAGTAATCCTGCGTGGACTTGATGCGCATACAGATCCTCAGGACATCCTCATGGAACTCCGAGACCTCGGGTACCCGGTGCAGGCAATTTTCCGCCTGTTCACACACTCAGAAACCCGAGTACCTCTCCCGCTCGTCCGTCTCCAGCTCGAGAAGGGCGAGGCAGCTGACAAGATATTCCAACTAACGCGGCTGTTTGGCTTCCGCGTCAGGGTGGAATCCAGTCGTCCCCAGGGCAAGCTCGCGCAGTGCCACCGGTGCCAGAGGTTCGGCACCGACCTCTGTCGCAATGCCCCGGCCTGTCTACGTTGTTCTCTGAGACATTCAACTCAGGCCTGCACTGTGGCAGACAAGACCAAGTTCCGCTGCATTAATTGTGGCCAAGGCCATGCAGCAAGTAACGTTAACTGCCCAGTCTACAAGGCGGAGCTCCTGCGGAAGCAAAAGCCGCAGGGGCCCCTCCCGAAGCTAAGGCAGCCAGCTATGCAGCCCCAATCTCAGAGGCAGCCTAAAACACAGGCTAGGCCGCAACCGAAGGCACAACCGGCACGGCGCGCGCCCTCTCTGGCTCCACCTCCAGCCCCTGCAAAGGCACCTAAACGAACCGCGTCTCCTTCTGAAGCAGAGACAAGCCCTGTAGCCGTCATCTCGGTTATGGAGCCGGAGAATCTACCCTCCACCTCCGCGGAACCTCCAACTCCCGCCTCTGAATCATAGGTAGCCTCGCCACCACTGCCACCTCCGCGATTTCCGCGAACAGGCATCACAAAACCCAAAAACAAAGGGATAACCACACCGGATGCTCGGCCCCGAGCTCCTGCCTGCCCACAGCCCAAGAAAAGTCCTGCTTCCCGGTATAAGTCCGACGAAGCGCAACAGCGTACTTTTCCTGCCGCTAATTCAAAACCGTCTGCCCCTGGTCCTGTGGCTTCCACCACGACCCGATCTGCCGTTAATTCTGGTCGCTCTTACGCGGCCTCAGTTTCCAGGCAAACCGCCCAGTCCGTCATATCCGATGACGCACAGTTCGTCCGCGACTTTCTGTCTGGCTACGACCTCAGGAAAGTCGCATCCACCTTCAGGTCCATCCGAGACCGCCTGGAAACTGCTGACCAAACTGAGAGATTTATGCTCTTGGTGGAAGCCTGAAGTAATAGGTCTTCTATGAACCGAGCCCTTAGACGAGATCTATCGCTCGTAGCCTGGAATGCTAACAACATCGGTTCCAAGCATTCCGACCTTCTTGAATTCCTAACTCGGTTCAAACCCGACGTACTTCTCCTCACGGAAACTCGCCTGACCCCGGCGAACCGGTTTCGATTATCAAATTACGTGGTCTATCGGGATGACCGAGTTGGCCGACGAGGAGGCGGCACGGCGATGGCGGTGATGATCTCCATAGGTCATCATCGTGTCGTTTTGCCGCAGCTAACCAACCTAGAGGCCACCGCCATTGAGGTCCACGGAGCTCTTGGCGGCGTCCTCGTGGTTTCAGCATACAAGCCCCCACAAGCTGAACTCCTTGTCGGCGACCTGGACGTCATCTTCGATTCCCATCGAAGGGTAATTTTGGCCGGCGATCTGAATTGCAAGTATCGCGTTTGGAATAGTCGCCTGACTACTCCGAACGGGAGGCGCTTGCTCAGTTTTGTTGAATCGCGCCGGGCGATGGTGTTTGGTCCAGCGCAACCCACGTTCTTTCCGTCAAGGCCTAACGCGGCTCCCGATGTTCTGGATATCGCGGTGACCCAAGGAGTTGTCTGTCCGGTCGAGGTATTCTCACTTACGGAGCTGACATCCGACCACAATCCTATCTTGGTCCACGTCGCTACCCAGCACGCCTATGCACGTTCTGACAAGAAGAAGGTCATCGATTGGGATCGCTACGGCCCGGCCTTGTGCCATAGATTGCCGCCAGCGGCCCCACTCAATTCCGTTCGCCTCCTAGACGAAGCAGTTGCGGGAATCGAAGAGGCAATCATCTCGGTTATAGGCGTGCCTTCACGTACGCGAGCTGGTTTCACGCCTGACTACCAACGCATCCCTGAGGAAGTCTCTCTTCTCGCTCGCGAGAGGAATTACTTCCGGAAACGTTGGCAGAGGACCCGTGATCCGGCCGATAAGGCAGCATACAATCGGCTCACCGGACGACTGCGTGGCAGTCTGAAGGCGTTCCGACGTAGCTGTTGGGAACTCGATGTGGCCCGAACGGGGGATGCGGACCCGCAAAGTCACCCGTACAGAATACCTACCGCATTGACGGGACGGAGGCGCCGACCTCCACTCTCCGCCATTGTTGGACCGTTCGGTCGACTCCTGGGTCGCTCGGAGGAGAAGGCCGAGTACTTGGGCTTGTGTTTCGAGCGACAGTTCGCTCCCAACCCGCCCATGGACTGGGACTTCGACGAACAAGTCGAGATGGCTGTGGAAGACTTTCTGTCTCTTCCGATCACGGCGGAGCCCGAACCCATCTCTTTGGAAGAGGTCTCAGATCGGCTCGCTGAACTTCAGCCAAGAAAAGCTCCAGGCCCGGACGGTGTTACCAACACCGCTCTACGACTTCTTCCCGAGCCTGGAGTTCAATTCTTGACTGATTTGTTCAACGCGTGTCTTAGACTGGCCTACTTTCCCAAGAAATGGCGAAAGGCGACGGTTATCGTGATCCCGAAGCAGGGAAAGGATACCACCCGCTCGGAAAACCTCCGGCCTATCAGCCTACTCTCCGCTACGTCCAAGGTTTTTGAGCGCCTCGTACAGCGTCGTGTACGAGAACATCTAACCAACTTTGACGTGCTGGTCCCCGAACAGTTCGGCTTTCGTGTGGGGCATTCGACCATTCATCAACTGATGAGACTGGTGGAAAGCATCACGGAAGCCGGGTGTCGGAGAGAACGGACCGTTGGCTGTTTCTTAGATGTTGAGAAAGCCTTCGACAGCGTATGGCATGATGGCCTGCTATTCAAGCTTAGGGAAGTCCAGCTCCCGGACTGCTACCTCCATCTGGTTGCTAGCTTTCTGACGGAGAGGACCTTCTGCGTGAGAGTTGGCGATTCCGTCTCTTCCGAGAGACGAATCACAGCCGGCGTCCCTCAAGGTAGTGTTCTAGGCCCCCTTCTGTTCTCGATCTACGTCAACGACGTGCCGAGACAGCCTGGAGTCCAGATGGCCCTCTTCGCTGACGACACGGCCGTATTTACGGCCGGTCGTCATGAGGAAAGGGCCGTCCTACGACTGCAGCGCCAGCTCGACACGCTCGTGGACTGGACTGAGAATTGGAGAGTGCAACTCAACGCCACCAAGAGTGTAGCCGTCAAATTCTCTAAGCGACGGAAGAACCCCGCTAGGCAGCTACGTATCGGCAGAACGTACTTGCGCGCTGGTCCAACGAGGTTGCACTTGACCGTCGGCTCACCTGGCGTACCCACGCACAGACAGTTCTTAAGCGAGCATCCACTCGCCTGTGCGCACTGTTTCCACTCCTGATCAGCTCAGCCATGACCAGGAAATTGGGTAGGATGATCGTTGGCGCGTATCTGCTGCCGGTCATTACCTACGCCTGCCCGGTCTGGGGTTACCTCCCGCAATGCATAAAAAGAAGTTGCAGAGCGTCCTCGACAGGGGTCTTCGGCTAGCGGCCATGTAGCATGTAGCATCATAGTAGCGGGGCGTCTTTGCACCCGGTGCATGACTGCAGCATCTGGGTCGAGCCCAATGGCTGCCTGTGGATAAACTTAGTCCTGGTTCATTCGACTGGTGCCTAAAAACAGGAATGGACAACCGCCAACCAGTTAACTGAGAAGGCGGGGGAGAAAGGTTTTCAATTTTTATTTATTTTAAAAATTTCTGCAATCAGTGGGCACTGCCGCAAGGACGGGTTCAGGTGACAGACGTCGCCCGTTCCCAGTCCCGCGTGCAGACGCCGTGAGGCGTCGGTCGCTCCCCGCGAGGCAGAGAGCCTCCGTGCCAGTGATAGCGCGTAGCAGCGGCATTCAGCGCGGTCGGCATACTAGGAAGGGAGGAAGGAAACAGCTTAGCAGGTAAATTCTGGGGCATGGGCAGATAGTGAGTATGCAAAGTAGTTGAGGTTTAAGTTTACTTAAACTTATGGCGGGTCATCGAGAATCGCCCGAGGGCGTTTGACCCGGACAGGGGGAGGTGGTTGCGTGGTACTGATGGTTCTGAGGTAAGGGAAGGAAGAGGTCTCAGCTGCGGCAAAGAGAGTCGCAGCTAATGACCAGACAAAGGCTGAGAGAGCAGGAGCTCGTAGACCTCCTCGAATTACACTGTTTCTAACAAACCAAGGAGATCCCGACAAGGAACGGAGGGTTCTGGATTGGAAACTTTCCAGCCTACGCCTGTTGGTGGCGGAGGCAAGTGACCACCATACAGGTGCCGCATAGGTCAATACAGACCGGAGAAACAACAGATAGAGGGTAACTTTCGAGCGCAGCGCCAGGGGGCTGCGGCACGCGAGGTATGGGTAAAGTTTGGCTCGGACGCCGCGAGCCTTGGCAAGGGTGTCCGTCACGTGGGCGTTGAAGCAAAGGCGACGATCTAGCCGAACGCCTAGATACTTCACCGACTCTTTGTAGGCGATAGGCCTCCCTTCCAGGGAGAGGGGCTGGCATCGGGAGATGGACTTACGAGTGAAACAGATCGCCTCGGATTTCTCCGTGTTGATCGTCACCCGCCATTTCCGTAGCCAGTCCGGAAGCTGGTCCAACTGACGCTGCAACTGTGTACTCGCAAAACGCGGGGACACAGAGCTGTAATGATACATTGCATCGTCAGCGAACAAAGACAACGTGACTCCGGGCAAAACAGGCAGGTCGTTCGTGTACACGAGGTACAGAACGGGGCCGAGGACAGATCCCTGAGGTACGCCGGCGGCGACAGGACGAACTGCAGAGCAGGTTCCGTCGACGCTCACCCTGAAGGTTCGGTCGCTGAGATACGACCGGAGGAAAAACACTATGGACGATGGTAAGGGGGAGTTAGCTAGTTTGAAGAGAAGACCTTCGTGCCAGACTTTATCGAAGGCCTTGCTCACGTCCAGCAGTGCGGCGGCCGTAGCCGCTCGCCTGTTGGTGGCGTCAGAGAGTTGCGTTACCACGCGGACTAGTTGAAGCGTGGTCGAGTGCTCTCTGCGAAACCCGAACTGTTCGTTGCGGATAAAATTATCCAACAACGGCGAGATGCGGGCCAGCAGGAGCCGCTCGAACACCTTCGAGATAACTGGCAAGAGAGATATTGGCCGATAGCTTTCAGGAAGCATGCGCGGCTTGCGGGGTTCAGGAACCATAACGATGTTGGCATTTTTCCACAGGCGGGGAAAGTACTGTAGCCGGAGACAAGAGTTGAACAGCTCGAGAACGAGGTCAACGCCTGAGGCCGGGAGATATTGTAATGCAGCGGCCCCGATCCGGTCAGGACCGGGGGCGCGACGGCGGTTTAGTCGACAGACAGACGAAACGAGTTCGTCTTTGTCGAACGGGAGGTCTGGGCCAGCGGGAGGGCGAGAAAAATAACCAGATAGGAAGTCCCGGACTTCTGCCGAGTGGGCAGGGTCCGAAACGCCTCGATGAACGGTAAATTGCGACTCCATGCAGTCGGCGAAGACCTCAGCCTTGCTTTCCGATGAAGACACAACCCCGTTCGGGGTTTCCAGCGGGTTGCGAGTTCTCTTCTCGCGGGTCAGTCTACTCACCGCTCTCCAGACGGAGGCGTGGTCGACTTCAAGAGACTCAAGGTATGAGTCCCATCGATCAGAGTTTACGTCCCGCTGTAGCTGCTGGACGTAAAGGGACTGTTGTTGAAATCGTCGCTTAACGACTGGGTCACGGGTTCTTTGCCATCTGCGGCGGAGCTGGCGCCGTAGCCAGATGGCGTGGAGTACTTCCGCAGGTAAGGCCGATTTACGATGATTCACCTCGAGTGCGTAGGTGTGTCGATCCATGACACCTTGGACCAATTCCTGAAGATTTGTGGCGCGGAGATCCAGATCGTCACGAGTGACGATTGGGTCCGCCGGGAGAGATGGTAACCTTCGAGAGAGCTCATCATGATAGGATCGCCAGTTGACTCTCCTAACAATCTGAGCGGGAAGTCGGGGTGACGCCGACAGCTCTCGAACAGTTATAACAAGGGGATTGTGATCGGACGTAAGGTCCGACACAGACGAGACCTCGATGTTGCGGGCAACGTTCTTGACAACTACTATGTCAAGAACGTCCGGCCGATGGCCGTGAAAGGGGAAGTAGGTAGGGTCTTCAGGGCCGATGACATTAAGTGCCGGATCGCCAGAGACGAACCGGAACAGAGAATTTCCATAGGCGTTGACAACGCGGCTGTTCCATGAAGGGTGTTTGGCGTTTAAGTCGCCGGCTACAATGGTTGAGAGGGGGTGGTCGAGGAGAGCGTCCCACTCCTCGGGCGGTGGCGGAGTTCGCCGGCCAGGCCGGAGGTACGCAGAAACAACGCGCAGCTCCGATCCGCCGGCGTCCACCGCCACCGCGCAGACTTCAATAATAGATGTATCTAGAGGAGGCAAAAGCCTGTGGGATATCCGCCTGTGGACTAAGACAGCTGTGCCCCCCGAGGGGGGACAGCGAGGCCGTAGGGGACGATCCTGACGATAACAGGCGTAGGCAGGAAGGGAAAACGAGTGGTAATGAGCCAGATGAGTCTCGGAAAGAAGTATGATATCAACATCATACTCCGTCACGAAAGTCATCAGTTCAGATCGCCTGGGGAGTAGCCCGAAGGCGTTCCACGCAACGATCCTCAGGCTATTAGCCATTTAAGGGAAGTAGAGGAAAGAGGGCAGCTAATGATTGGAAAACCAGGGCAAGCACGGTGGTGGTGTCGCGAGCAGTCCTGATAGACGCAACAAGATTGTCTGCCCAGGCAGTCAGGGGATCCGCCGAAGCCCGAGAAGATTCCCGGGATTCAGGAGGACAAGCCTGACCGGCCTCGACAGAGGTAGCAGATGGCGCTGGGCTGGTGGACTGAGTAGTAGACTGCTCACTGGAAGGTTGAGGACGATGACTGGGGGCGGGTCGAGCCCGCGGAGAGGGTACAGGTGGAACCTGTGACGATGTAGATCGGCCGGCGGAGTTCCGGCGACGACGAGAGCGCTTGAATTTGTCTGATCGGGCTGGAGGCGGGGCTGATTTAGCGGCCATGGCCGCGTAGGAAGGTGCGGGCGCTCCGGTAGGCGCCGGGGTTGAGGCCGCTGCAGGCGGCGCCGAAGCGACGACTGCAGGCGAGACAGCGGCACCGGAAGCAACCGGAGTTGCTGCCGGGACCTTGGCAGATGAACCAGTGAGAGGCGGGAAAGCCGCTCGCCGGTTAGGGCCAGGACCAGCTACACGGCCTGCCTGCGCGCCAGGGCTCACAGGAGGTCGCTGCGGTTTCATGGCGGCGATAAAGTTAGGGCAGCCTCGGTAATTAGCCGGATGGGCTCCTTTGCAGTTGCAGCATTTAGCTGTGTACCCCGTCGTAGGCTTATCACAGCCACGATGAGGCTCAGCACAACGCACGCAACGCGGGGGCTGATGACAGAAAAGACTGCTGTGGCCGAACCTCTGGCAGTTGAAACACTGCGAGGGGCCGGGCCGCGGGTCAATTGTTCGGACTTGCACCCGTAGGTGCAGAAGATTCTGGAGAGTGTAAATCTCCTCGAAAGGGCCTACATTCAGTAATTTTACAAGAAAGCTGTTAACAGGTCGGCGGTCATCACCTTTGCCAACATGCAGGACGCTTACCGCGGTCGGCGCATCGGCTAGCGGCCAAAGTCCCCCGTCGCTTTTCATCTCGCCTTCTAAGGAGAGGACTTGGCGTCCGCTCCTTAGACGACACATTCAGGCAGCTTTGCACGCAAATTTTATGCACGTGCGGCGAGGTTCCCAGGCAATCCTCCAGTGACTGGGCTGGGAAGGTACCGTATACGTCCAGGTGATTCGTGGAAACGCCCTCGGTGTATACTGCGCTAGTGTAGGCTAGCACAACAGCCGAGAATCGGCCTGCTATAGAGCACACGCCCTACTTAGGCAGGGCCACGAGGCAGGAGCTCCAGACGGCAGCTCGGAACTCAGATACCGAGCGGTTCGTCTCTGCGACGCACAACCGCAAAGCCCAGAGCGAAAAAAAAAATTTTTGCACTCTTCATCGCCACGCCATCGGACGCACTTCATCTCCTCTCCTCTCTCGGACGGAATCGGCGCGGAGTCAGCCAGAAGGAACGGCCGAAGAATAGAACCGGCGTTCTTGCGTCTTCGCCCTCCAGTTCCGCGCCAGCGATGGATTTTGCTGGGCCGGCAGCCGACTCTACAACCGGTACCGATAGAAGAGGAGGACTGCAGTACGCCACAAACAGCGGGCGCAGCCGCCGAACATCTCAGCGCGGCACGACCAACTTCAGCTTTCTCGCCACCAGGTCCTTTTTAGGGCCACCAAAAACACTAGAGTGTACGATTGGCGCCATTTGTCATGCGGCAAGCCTTTTGTCCGGTGACAAATGGCACCCAACGTGGGGCGACGATCATCTTGCGGATGCAAGATCCAGCCACGCCAGCGAGCTACCAGCCGGCACACCAATCAACATGGCGCCCAACAGACACCTCCACAACATCTGGAGAAGAGCAGTAGGCTGGCTACCGGAGAGCATTCAAGACGGCAGCGGTATGCGAACATCTGCTCTCCGGTACCAGCGGTGGACACAGCGAGCCAATCCGGCATCAGCGTTCGGAGCTAGCCAATCAGCGATCCCGGTTAGTGCATAAAACCCGGCCGGCAGAAAATTTTGCGCTCTTTTTTTTTGGCGGCTTCTGCTCCAGCTTCTGATCTGAACAGGACGCTCTCCTTGGACTGCTCTTCTTCAGCTCTCTTCGCTGGACCTTCTACGGCTTTGCTGCCTTCGGCCACCTCGCCTTCCGACGAGGAATAACTCTTCTCTTCGTGGGAACCAAGGGAACCAAGCCAGCTGCTGCCGGTGAACTTAGTAGCTGGTAGAAGAAGCAGCTGGCCGAAGTTTGCCCTTGTAAGGACCACCTGCGCCGGAACAACATCTTGCCGGACAGGAAAGAAGAGGATTGCTCTGGGCTCACCTGGTGAGTGCCGCATTTCCAGTGTGTAATTCCTAACTTGTTCACGACTGTTAGGTAGCGCTGCCCCGGACGATCCTTGCAAGCCCCCACCAGTGGTAAGCGAGCTAGGATATCGCCGGGGTAAAGGGGCCAGTGGACACCAGTCTTGGTAAGGACTGGTATTCAACGAAGCTGGTCGTTAGCCCAGCTCCTCCCGCATCGTCGTGAGCAAGGAAGACGCGCGGGTAATCCGGCTTCGGCCGGACCCGAGATCCCTGGCGTCTGGCAGTGACTGCCTAGCAGTCTCTGCCCGGCAGCCGCCGCACCTGGCCAGCATGCCTTCTACAGGCAACGGCCCAAGTGCCGAGTCGCTCGGCCCCGCCTTGCTGCCCCATCTGGGCGACTCGCCTGAATCGCCTAGGGCGATGGAGACGGACGATCCTCTCCCCAACCCGATTCCTCCTCTTCCGGCTGACGAGTCGGGCGAGTTCGCGACCGTTTTTCGGCGTAATCGCCCGGCTAAGAAGCCCAAGAGAACCCACCCAACCGCTTCCTCTAACACCTCGGCCATGGACATTGGACCTTCTCAGGGCCCACAGGCCGCGGTTCCGACTGCTTCGACAGCAGCTCCGGCTGCTGCCGCTGTTGGTCGTGCGCCGCCCCTGTACGTCCATAGCGTATCCAATGTCGCCGCCTTATACAGACGGCTGATCGCGGCCCACGGCCTGTCGGCCGACAAGCTTGACCTGAAGCTGCTTGGCGGTGATACGGTCAGGATTGTCGTCCGCCAGCTCGAGGACCATCGCTTGGTCGAGGCCTTCCTCCAAGCGCATAACCTTCAGTATCACACCTTTACTCCTAAGCGAGTCAAGCCCTTGTCGGTAATTTTGCGAGGGCTTGACGCGCACACCGATCCACAGGAGATCCTCATGGAACTCCGCGACCTCGGGTACCCGGTGCAGGCAATTTTCCGCCTGTTCACTCACTCGGAAACCCGAGTCCCTCTCCCGCTCGTCCGTCTCCAGCTCGAGAAGGGCGAGGCTGCAGACAAAATTTTCCACCTGACGCGGCTGTTTGGCTTCCGCGTCCGGGTGGAAACCAGTCGACCCCAGGGCAAGCTCGCGCAGTGCCACCGGTGCCAGAGGTTCGGCCATCACACCGACGTCTGCCGCAATGCCCCGGCCTGTCTACGATGTTCTCTGGGACATTCCACACAGGCCTGCACTGTGGCAGACAAAACCAAATTTCGCTGCATCAATTGTGGTCAAGGCCACGCAGCGAGTAACGTAAACTGCCCGGTCTATAAGGCGGAGCTCCTGCGGAAGCAAAAGCCGCAGGGGCCCCTCCCGAAGCCACGGCAGCCAGCTATGCAGCCCCAACCTAGACAGCCTAAAATGCAGGCTAGGCCTAAACCTCAGGCACAACCGGCACGGCGCGCGCCCTCTCCGGCTCCACCTCCAGCCCCTACAAAGGCAACTAAACGTACCGCGTCTCCTTCCACAGCAGAGACACGCCCAGTAGCTGTCATCTCGGTTTTGGAGCCGGAGAATGAACCCTCCACCTCCGCGGAACCTCCTACTCCCGCCTCTGAACCAAAGGTAGCCTCGCCGCCCCTGCCACCTCCGCGATTTCCGCGAGCAGGCATCAAACCCAGGAACAAAGGGATACCCACACCGGATCCTCGGCCCCGAGCTCCTGCCGGCCCACAGCCCAAGAAAAGTCCTGCTTCCCGGTATAAGTCCGACAAAGCGCAACAGCGTACTTTTCCTGCCGCTGATCCAAAACCGTCTGGCCCTGGTCCTATGGCTTCCACCATGACCCGATCTGCCGTAACACCTGGTCGCTCTTATGCGGCCTCAGTTTCCAGGCAAACCGCCCAGTCCGTCAGTTCCAATGACGCACAGTTCGTCCGCGGCTTTCTGTCTAGCTACGACCTCCCGAAAGTCGCATCTACCTTCAGGTCCATCCGAGACCGCCTGGAAACTGCTGACCCAACTGAGAGATTCATGCTCTTGGTGGAAGCCTGCGAAGTCATAGGTCTTCTATGAACCGAGCCCTTAGACGAGATCTCTCGCTCGTAGCCTGGAATGCTAACAACATCGGTTCCAAGCATTCCGACCTTCTTGAATTCCTGGCTCGGTTCAAACCCGACGTACTTCTCCTTACTGAAACCCACCTGACCCCGGCGAACCGGTTTCGATTACCAAATTACGTGGTTTATCGGGATGACCGAGTTGGCCAACGAGGAGGCGGCACGGCGATCGCGGTGATGACCTCCATAGGTCATCATCGTGTCGCTTTGCCGCAGCTTACCAACCTAGAGGCCACCGCCATTGAGGTCCACGGAGCTCTTGGCGGCGTCCTCGTGGTTTCAGCATACAAGCCCCCACGAGCTGAACTTCTTGTTGGCGACCTGGAAGTCATCTTCGATTCCCATCGAAGGGTAATTTTGGCCGGCGATCTGAATTGCAAGCATCGCGTTTGGAATAGTCGCCTGACTACTCCGAACGGGAGGCGCTTGCTCAGTTTTGTTGAATCGCGCCGGGCGATGGTGTTTGGTCCAGCGCAACCCACGTTCTTTCCGTCACAGCCTAACGCGGCTCCCGATGTTCTGGATATCGCGGTGACCCCGACAACTTAGTTGTCTGTCCGGTCGAGGTATTCTCACTTACGGAGCTGACATCCGACCACAACCCTATCTTGGTCCACGTCGCTACCCAGCACGCCTATGCACGTTCTGACCAGAAGAAGGTTATCGATTGGGATCGCTACGGCCCGGCCTTGTGCCGTCGATTGCCGCCAGCGGCCCCACTCGATTCCGTTCGCCTCCTAGACGAAGCAGTTGCGGGAATCGAAGAGGCAATCATCTCGGCTATAGGCGTGTCTTCACGTACGCGAGCTGGTTTCACGCCTGACTACCAACGCATCCCTGAGGAAGTCTCTCTTCTCGCTCGCGAGAGGAATTACTTCCGGAAACGTTGGCAGAGGACCCGTGATCCGGCCGATAAGGCAGCATACAATCGGCTCACCGGACGACTGCGCGGCAGTCTGAAGGCGTTCCGACGTAGCTGTTGGGAACTCGACGTGGCCCGAACGGGGGATGCGGACCCGCAATCTCACCCGTACAGAATACCTACCGCATTGACGGGACGGAGGCGCCGACCTCCACTTCCCGCCATTGTTGGACCGTTCGGTCGACCCCTGGGTCGCCCGGAGGAGAAGGCCGAGTACTTGGGCTTGTGTTTCGAGCGACAGTTCGCTCCCAACCCGCCCATGGACTGGGACTTCGACGAACAAGTCGAGATGGCTGTGGAAGACTTTCTGTCACTTCCGATCACGACGGAGCCCGAACCCATCTCTTTGGAAGAGGTCTCAGATCGGCTCGCTGAACTTCAGCCAAGAAAAGCACCAGGCCCGGATGGTGTTACCAACACCGCTCTACGACTTCTTCCCGAGCCTGGAGTTCAATTCTTGACTGATTTGTTCAACGCGTGTCTTAGACTGGCCTACTTTCCCAAGAAATGGAGAAAGGCGACGGTTATCGTGATCCCGAAGCCGGGAAAGGATACCACCTGCTCGGAAAACCTCCGGCCTATCAGCCTACTCTCCGCTACGTCCAAGGTTTTTGAGCGCCTCGTACAGCGTCGTGTACGAGAACATCTAACCAACTTTGACGTGCTGGTCCCCGAACAGTTCGGCTTTCGTGTGGGGCATTCGACCACTCATCAACTGATGAGACTGGTAGAAAGCATCACGGAAGCCGGGTGTCGGAGAGAACGGACCGTTGGCTGTTTCTTAGATGTTGAGAAAGCCTTCGACAGCGTATGGCATGATGGCCTGTTATTCAAACTTAGGGAAGTCCAGCTCCCGGACTGCTACCTCCATCTGGTTGCTAGCTTTCTGACGGAGAGGACCTTCTGCGTGAGAGTTGGCGATTCAGTCTCTTCCGAGAGGCGAATCACAGCCGGCGTCCCTCAAGGTAGTGTTCTAGGCCCCCTTCTGTTCTCGATCTACGTCAACGACGTGCCGAGACAGCCTGGAGTCCAGATGGCCCTCTTCGCTGACGACACGGCCGTATTTACGGCCGATCGTCATGAGGAAAGAGCCGTCCTACGACTGCAGCGCCAGCTCGACACGCTCGTGGACTGGACTGATAACTGGAGAGTGCTCCTCAACCCTACCAAGAGCGTAGCCGTCGAATTCTCTAAGCGACGGAAGAACCCCGTTAGGCAACTACGTATCGGCAGAACGTACTTGCGCTGGTCCAACGAGGTCAAGTACCTCGGCTTACACCTCGACCGTCGGCTCACCTGGCGTACCCACGCACAGACAGTTCTTAAGCGAGCATCCACTCGCCTGTGCGCACTGTTTCCACTCCTGATCAGCCCAGCCATGACCAGGAAATTGGGTAGGATGATCGTCGGCGCGTATCTGCTGCCGGTCATTACCTACGCCTGCCCGGTCTGGGGTTACCTCGCCGCAATGCATAAAAAGAAGTTGCAGAGCGTCCTCGACAGGGGGCTTCGGCTAGCGGCCAAAGTCCCCCGTCGCTTCTCATCTCGCCTTCTAAGGAGAGGACTTGGCGTCCGCTCCTTAGACGACACTTTCAGGCGGCTTGCACGCAAATTTTATGCACGTGCGGCGAGGTTCCCAGACAATCCTCTAGTGACTGGGCTGGGAAGGTACCGTATACGCCCAGGTGATTCGTGGAAACGCCCTCGGTGCATACTGCGCTAGTGTAGGCTAGCACAACAGCCGAGAAAGGCCTGCTATAGAGCACACGCCCTACTTGGGCAGGGCCACGAGGCAGGAGCTCCAGATGGTAGCTCGGAACTCAGTTCCCGTGCGGTTCGTCTCTGCGACGCACAACCGCAAAGCCCAGAGCAAAAAAAAAAAAAAAAAAAAAATTTTGCGCACTCTTTATCGCCACGCCATTGGACGCACATCATCTCCTCTCCTCTCTCGGACGGAATCGGTGCGGAGTCAGCCAGAAGGAACGGCCGAAGAATAGAACCGGCGTTCTTGCGTCTTCGCCCTCCAGTTCCGCGCCAGCGATGGATATCGCTGGGCCGGCAGCCGACTCTACAACCGGTGCCGAAAGAAGAGGAGGACTGCAGTACGCCACGAACAGCGGGCGCAGCCGCCGAACATCTCAGCGCGGCACGACCAACTTCAGCTTTCTCGCCACCAGGTCCTTTTTAGGGCCACCAAAAACACTAGAGTGTACGATTGGCGCCATTTGTCCGGTGACAACTTGTATACTTGGAACTACTTCTTTTATCTACTCTTTTCTATTATAAGAGAGACTGATTTGTTGCAACCTGCAGCAAGAAAATAAATAAACAAGTTTCTTTCTTTATGGCCCTTGAAATTATTTAAAATCATAAAGAAAATTGTAGAACTATGTGAAAGTATGGTTGGAAAATCAAAGTACAATCACAGATGAATAATAAAAATTTGTTGAGCAGTAGTGGTATCAACAGGTGATATAAAACACATTCTAAAATTACCAACAAATGGAATTCACAAACATTAATACAAATGTAAGTGTCAATCAGAAAGTATTATGACTACCACTTCTGATTTGTGGAGGGATTATCTTTATATCTCTTGGACAAAACAGGTTCACACATAAAACTGTAAGCCATTCCCTTAAATCCATGTAATGAAGCAACCATAATAGACACGCTCACTATTGAAAATCATTGGGAAAAAATTAAATGTGGAGCAATAAAACACAAATCAGCTGTACACAATGTTAAGAAATTGTATTCTTGTTATATACTGTAAATAACATATTCTACAAATATAAATATTTTATTAGTAATTTTTTTTTCAATTAGCATATAGTTTATTTAATAAGGAAGAAAACTAGATGTTTTCAGGTTGCTATTAGTAAAGAAGTTAGCTGATGAGAAATTAATGAATAATTCTCATATTATCTTAAGTGGTTTGAGGAGGCTCTACAGAGAAGGTTTGTTGTGTTGATTGTTTTGGAAAAATATAAAATAAATGCAAGAGCAGACAATCACTCCAGTCCAACTCAGAATTCAACAAAACACACACACACACACATCATAAATACAGCAATGTATTATGTATTTATCAATAATAAGTAACACTCTGCTAGCTGTTCTTAAAAGTCCCTTCAACAATTAGATAGTGCCATCACCATGTCAGAACAAGAGTCCCTTGAGACAGGAACTTTTTGTACCAAAGCATGTAGTCTAACAATGTGGTAATTAGTTATATTGTTAGTGTAATACTTACACAGTAAAGAAAAGAGAAATCCATATGAAATATGTATGAAATATAATAGAATTTAGGCTAACATTATTAAAAAAATAGTTAAATCTTTAGGATTATATAAATAACAACAAAATTTAAATAAAAAATTATAGGTATTAAATACAAAATACATCAATTACATCAAATATTATTTATAAATTTTTCATTGAAGCACTGCTGTAACATTACAAGTAAACTTTTTAAAAGTATATTTTTTAAATAAACTGAAAAGAAACTTATAAGTCTTACCCTCATGCCTTGCCACTTTGATATAGCTCTCAGTGGTCTTAATGCTCGTAATGTTCTAAGTGACCGAAGAACTTTAAGGTTTTCATTCTCTTCTATTAATAAGCTAAAAACAGATACCTAAACAAAAAATTATATAAATAAATACTGTGTAAAATTAATAAGTAATTTTTGTTTATATTTCAAGTGCTTTCATAATAACATGTACTATAAAGGAAAATGTATTCTATAAGATTAGTTTAAAAAAT
The DNA here is from genome assembly GCA_034769895.1 of Magicicada septendecula. NCBI lineage: Eukaryota > Metazoa > Arthropoda > Insecta > Hemiptera > Cicadidae > Magicicada > Magicicada septendecula. The sequence continues at coordinate 975,983,960 of CM068367.1, read as the reverse complement.
GTTACTTACAAAAACTATAATAAAATCTAAAACAGTCCAGAAACTAGTGAAGTATTTATAGAAGCCCAATGCTAACCACTTTAGCATCATTTCTATAGTAAACACAACACAGAATCCAAAATTCGTCCAATACAAGATATTCTTGAGGAAGACATTTTTTTCTAAGTAAATATCCTCAAAGCAAAGGGTTATGCTGGATGCAAATATAAGAACTAATATAAACCATTCAAATGCGGGTGTTTCAACAACAGAAACAACTGACTGACGCAACCTTGTCCACATTTGTCCACAGTAACTCTGCATGCAGTCATCACAGCATGGTGATCTATAAGAAAACAAAATTAGAAAGTATTGTTTTCAAAAAGTAAACATTAAAAAGTTTATAATAAAGTCTAAATAAATTAATACACATGTTTAACAATACCTTTGATAACAGTGTTTAGGGAAACAGTCTTCTGCAACTTTAACAGTCTTATTGCGGCCAAAGCCTGGAAAACTTCCAATATTATCAATATAATGCCCTTGTGAATCTCGTCTGCCACCAACAGTCAACTCATCTACGTATGACACTAATGTTAACCATGGCTTGCTTTTATTTGGTGATTTACTTGCACCTTCTTGTACATTTGATGTCTCTTGCTGTGCCTGTGTGCCATCATCATCTACAGCAAAATATATTTGGATTATTGTAATACATTTTACCTTGAAATAAAACAGTAAGTTATAAGAATTTTGCAGTCTTGTCAATAATCAAAATTTTCCACTGAGTCAGAACTTGCTTCTGAAGGTGTATGTCCCTTTTCATCACTGACTGTAAAAATTAAAATTCACAAATTAAGTAATATAGCTATTTGATTAAATGTCTGTTAACACTATGTTTAACATTTTAACAAAATAACATTTATTCACGCCATTTTGTTTTTTCTTCAGACATAATTGTCCTGAAAAAGGAAATCTGGCCCTGTTCATTGCACTACTGTATAGTTTAAGAAAAAGTATAACATTATCCTAAAAACCCAATATAAAAAATAGTATTATTACTTGCCGTCAAAACTATCACGTCTTGTAGCTAGTGTATATGAACGTCTATGGAGGGGATGTGGAGGGGAAGACAGTGATCTTCTTCTTTCTACTGATAACTTAGGTGACTCATCAACAGATGGAAATTCTATGTCAGGTTTACTTAAAGTTGGTGCAAAACTCATAGCTTCTTGCATTATCCTTGTATAGAGTTCATCCTCTGTTATGTCTATTTCTTTCTTATCTGTAGCTGTTTCATCCTGCACAGTGATATGTAATTCATCTGGCCCACCTTTCAGTGGAATGTACTCACATTCACATGTTTCATTCAATGGTGATGGTGTCTTGCATTCATCTACGTTTACTTGTGGTGCTGTTGATGAAATGACATCATAATATCTGCAAAAGCACATTAAGGGGAAATCTATGTACATACTTTTATTCACATTATTTTACAGAACACTGTAATAATCCTGTCTTAAGGTTCAATATGAGAACAACTCTACATTCTCCTATGTTATTCCAATACTACAATTTAGATATAAACATATTTAGTTCTTAACTATAAAAATATTTATATATATGATTCTACAATAAGGTAATGCTAATTTTATTCTATACCAGATATAGATAAACAATAATTCAGATATTTAATATTAATTTTGTTAAAATGAACACTTTTATCTCAGTTCATGTTTGACAGGAAACATATTCATTTTAAACACTGGTATATGGAAAAAGACATTAAAATGTTCATAAGCTCTTTATAGAAAATAACATATTTATCATACATAACAATATAAACATGTTATGACTGAAAAGCATGCAGACGATAAAAGAAGAAAATTCTTGTTTACCATTGTCTATCAATTGACATTAAAATCTATAAGTTAAATTATATAAGTGTAAGTGATTAATTAGTAGAATTTATTAAAAAAATGTTAGCTAATAAGGGACTCTGAGTAACCATTTAAATAATACTAGTGAGAAATAAATAATAATTCTCTACAATTTCAATCACTGGTGCATACAGAGTCAAAACAATAAATTTAGGTAAAATGATATTCATATTCTTAATCTACTTACCCTGAATTTTCATGTTTCTCTTGCTGTTCACAATCACTATTCAATTTCTGTTGGTAACACTGTGGATCAGGGCTTATATTACCTTCCATTGCCTTCTGGATGCAATGTGTATATGATGTATCTTCAGTATACCTTAAAATTATAAGTTTTTATAGTACAGACTAATATTTGTGGCATTAAAATGTTCTGTTAATTATATGAATTTTGATATACATTATTCACTTTGATGATTATGCACTGCAGCTGAGTAACTTTTACAACATAATTGTAATGTTGTTGCATAAATTGTATTTTATTTCTGAGCAGAGGTTAGCTGTCACAGCACCAAACACCAAGCTTAAGCAAAGATCAAATGTTAAGCAATGCCTGGTACTAAATACTATCTGGTTGCTGGACAAAGCTAGTAATTGTGTCACTGCTGTTGAAGATGACATCTTTGTACAGTGACCCCTCTGCTTCCTGGAGTGCCTCCATTATAATTTTTTCATGACTGAAACTTTGACACCCCAGAATCTGGGGTCATCTTCAGAAGCTGTGAGAGGGAGTCAAAAGACCCTGTTGTAAGACCTAACAGTGTAGATCATTACGCATGGAAATTTTATAATGGAAGCAAAGGGATCAGCAGATATATGCCACCCATTGTTTAGGAATTTAAAGAACATCTTGTAACCTTTTATCTCTTAGTTTTATTTCTATTAAATTATAGTCATTTTTCTCTATAATAAATTCTTTTCCCTTTCTATTATAAAGTAAAAAAATAGTCTAAGACTAATTGAAATGTAGTCTAAGACTACAAGTCATTGAAAGTTCATAACATAATTTGCGGAGATCATAAAATAAATATTACTCATACATACAAATCCACATCTTAATAAATACATTTGCATATACTAACACTTTTTAAGATGCAGTTACTGTGAAGGCAGAGGAATGCAGCTCTTAATACTGCCCAAATGTAAAACGTTGAAACTTGATTCTAAAAAAATTATATTCATTTTAACAAGGATGAAATACTGTTTGAAATGATGTTTTTACTGTTTGCTGTGATGTTTTTTTAATCAAACTATAATGAACTAAACCCAGGAGTTCTTAATAGCAATGGTTACAGGTAATTACCATTTGTAAGGCAGTAAGGAACCTCAGGGCAGTTTTAAACATTTAAGTAGTAGAAATTTTACTTAATTGTAAAATCAGAATTTGTTTTCTTACAATATAATAGTGAATAATTCCCTCATTTCTAACAAGAAGTTATACCAATATGTAATGAGATGTACTCCTGCACATCTCATAAGTCCAGTCACTATCATGTCTTAAAAGACCATGATAGGAAAAACTACGTAAAAAGTGACATCTATTAATGATCTGTATGACATTCTATTTGTTAAACTTCATTGTAAACTAAGGCCCTCCACACACGGGGCAATTACCTTACGATGAGACCGCGATGCGATTTCCTCTCCTCCCCACTTCGTACGTTAGGTAGTGGGGACCCGCCAACAGCGCGATACCATCGCGATCAGTATGCAACGAGGTTCAGACACGAGCGATTGGGGAACCTTACGACCTGCTTGGAAGTGCAATTTCAATTGCGTCGGACAAAACTTTAAAATATTTTGACTTTTGATTGTAATATGGAGGCGTTTAACATAAATTTCATGGGGGAAGTTGAAAAGTACCCTGAATTATATGATTATACCCTTGCTGATTACTCCAGAAAAGATGGCACTGACAGAACATGGCAGGAAATAGCAAAGGAAGTCAAATTGTCAGGTATGTTAACCTATCATTTTATTTATTTTGAAAACAGTATGGTTTATTTATGTCAATACAATCATATATGTTTTGCAATCATTATAATAATGATAATAATACATAATACATTGTAATGGGTATAATATTGTAATTATATACTACAATTTGTTATCATAATAATGTCCTTTTTCATTTTTTGTCGTGTGCTACAAAAAATAGGGGTAAAAATAAGTAATGCTAGAAGTAGGTAAGTAACTAAAATAATAAATAATTTATACAAAAAAGTTATGTGCAGTAATTCCATTGCCAAGGAAGTGATGCCCATGGATTGACGAAATAATTGGCTAAATATTCTCTTATGGCATTAGCTGTTGAAAGAACTTTTATGCTCTCATGTGATGATGGAGAACCAATAAGACAAGACGGTTGACGTTGAAATTACTTAGGCCTATATTTTCTTGGAATTGTCCCGACCTATATTCATGTCCTTCTCTTTTTCGTACGTAATTGTGCAATACACACAGCTTTCACAATGTCATTAACCGTACTTAAGTTACGGCAGCAAATGGGAACACTAAGCACTTGGAATTTTTCTGTCATCATTCCAAATGTACATTTAATTGTTTTCCTCCCTCTGCTTAATCTGTAATTGAATATCCTCTTGATATTATCAAGGATACGTTTTGAGTATGGTCTCATTAAATTCTGGAGCAATGGAAATGCCTCGTCTGCTATAAAATAGTGAGGGTAATAACAGTCATTGTTATCATAGGGTAGCTTTGAAGGTGGCGGAATATCAAGTTGTCACCGATGTTAACCAATACCTCATTGCTGAAGCTCGAAATATGCATCCGTCACTATTTCTACCTGCATATCCAGTTTCTATAATGGTGAAAAGACCGTCTGCATCGCAGCATCCAAGTAATATTATAGAATGATAGGATTTGTAGTTGAAATTAGTCGAACCTGTATTTGGCAGCTTCTCAATACGAATGTGCTTTCTATCCACAGCACCTATACAGTTTGGTAAGTTCCATAATAAATCAAAAAACTCTGCAATTCTCTTCCATTGGTCCTCATTCGGTTTTGGCATATAAAGTGCATTCAACTCATTCCATATAATCTGTGTTGTCTCCACAACAATTCGGCCGACAGTAGTCTCTCCTCGAGCAAAGTACAGCCCAAGTGAGACAAATGTGCATCCTGAAGCCAAATACCTGAAATCAAATAAATTCCTTAATTATTTAATTTTATTTTATTAATTATGTAGTATTGTACATTTCATATCAATAATATTAACTATTGAATTTAATAAGATAACTTTATATTTCTTTATTTATTTTTTGTTGCAGTGAACGAGTGCAAGGATAAGTGGTGGAATTTGAGAACCACTTTCGTTAGGAAACTGAAACTTGTCCCAAGTGGTTCCGGATTAAAAGGGAAGAAGCCCTACTACCTATATGATGCTATGCAGTTTGCCCTTCCTTTTGTTAAGGCAGTTGGCATGCCAAGCAGAAATTTAGCAGTTATTCCCCACGAAGATTCTGAGGTCATTGACCAAAATGAAAGCTCTGCATTCGTCAACCCTGCATTGGAGACATCCAATACACCAGAGTGCCCCCTCCACCACCGATTTCTTCATCCTTTATGCCGCCAACGACCACCAACATGCCCTCTTCTTCATCACGCTCTGAACTTTCTCCCAACATGGCTGCACAGGCATCACCACTTTCACGGTCTGAACCCTCTTTCACCAAGCTAAAAACCCCAAAAGAAAGAAAATTGGTAATGTCAGTGATGTTGACAACGCTATTGCTGAATATTTTTCAGCCAAGAAGACTAAACTTAACGCTGTGACTTTGGATGAATGAAAAGTATCAGTTCAACAATTCATGAACAGCCTTTTACCTGACCTTCTGTCAATGAATGATGTACAACTGAGAGCTTATAAGAGGAGATCTCTGCAACTAATTGATGAAATTCTTGGTACCAATAACGCTTTTGAGGTCGGAACCGAAGCTGGTTCTCACCCTGCATCGTCGGTGGTTCAGGCGGCATCTCCAGTAGGTACCTATTTCTCATCATTTTCAGATTCATCGCCCTCGCCTTTTACGATTGATTTTATGCCGGAAGTTTCCAGAGGAAGCCAACGTATGCAAGACAACCTATCATCTTCTTGTTCAGCCCAGAATAAACCCAACAAAGCACATTTCACTGAATTGTAAATTGACTTGTAGACTGTGAATTGTTATTTGATTAAATTGTGAAATAAATAGGTATACAATAAAAAAATGCTGCACATTCTTAAGGAGGTTCATTATTTTCTAAATCCTATAAGGTTAAATTATTAATCTATTGAAATTTATTTATTTATTCACTACATTACGGGACTGATTCCCAATTTCATAGTGAGTGATTTTAACAAAATTATGAAGTTAAAAAAAAAGAAACATATACAAAAAATTAAAGAATAATAATCCAAAACTTACCTTAATGTGATTAATAGTCGTTCTTCTGCACCCACACATTCTCTCATGTTGGTGTTTTGGTTATGAATAGCTGGAGAAATTATTTCCAGTAGTGTTCTCTATGAATCTTTTGACATTGTGTAGAATGCTATGAATTTCGTATCTGTTTCTCGCAGTTCCCTGGCTGCTACAAAAAGCCTGCAGTGAGAATTCTTTCTATGTAGGGATGGACCCAGTGCTTCCTCTGCTTTCTCCGTTGTAATCTTCTGTACCAATAGTACATAGCAATGTCCTCCTCATCATTAGAACTCGACATATTCATCAGAATGTAGTAATTTTTGAAAAGGGAATAACGCACGACACAACACTCTTGAATTGATTGGTGGAAAACGAAATTTCTTCATATAACACTCGTAAGGTAATCGCCCCATGTGCGGATCCCAGTCGCGTACATCTTACTAATCGTATAATTGTGCAATTCGTATTCGATTCGCATCGCAGTCTCATCGTAAGGTAATCGCCCTGTGTGCGGACGCACTTAGTATTTTTTCTAATTACGTAATTTCATACACCAAGCATTTGTCTTCATTATATTACTGTTTGCAGTGAGTTATTATGTGGTATATACTCCATCATAAAAGTACATAAATAAGGAAGTACAAAATAAGGAATGTTGACATACTTGGATTGCTCCAGAGAAATATCAATGACAGTTTCCTTCACAGTTTCCTTTTTCTGTGATATTACTTCTTTAACTAATTCTTCTAATCTTAGATTTTGTTCATTTTCACATTTTTCTTTACCAGTTCTTCTTCGTTTATTTTTTCGTATAATAGATCGTATCCTCTCAAAACTTCGTGCAAGTTTGGACTCTTCACCCACTTCCTACCAGCACAAATTTTAAATTTATTTCCTTCATAATTTATATACATAATCATATTTAAAAAGTATAAGAATTTAAATTTCTTAAAGTCAGGCATATCTGTATACCAAATACCATTACAATTTAAATAGTTTATATTATAATTATAATAACATTTTTTACAAGAATATATTTTTATTATTTTGTGAATTATAATGTTTCAGTAGTATTCAACTACCATCATCAGATATAAAATTAATAAATATAAATTTTTTTTAAATTAATTGTTAATGTAAATATAACAATTTTGATCTAACATTTTTTGTATTTATTAATTTTGTATATATTATAATAAAATATAATCTTGTAAAAATTTTGTTATTATTAATAATAATAATATAAAATATATGTAGGAGAAAAATATGAGCATTTATGAATATAATTTAAATAGTATATTTTGGTCAACTATTCCTATTATCTTTAAAACAAGTTACCGGTACTGATTACAGAGTTAGTATTTTTATAATAATATTTTGTACTTTAAGGGTGTTATGAAGTTAAAAAAGTAGATTTTCAATAGAAATAATTATTGTTCATGTGTGTGTGTGTGTGTGTGTGTGTGTGTGTGTGTGTGTGTGTGTGTGTGTGTGTGTGTGTGTGTGTGTGTGTGTGTGTGTGTGTGTGTGTGTGTGTGTGTGTGTGTGTGTGTGTGTGTGTGTGTGTGTGTGTGTGTGTGTGTGTGTGTGTGTGTGTGTGTGTGTGTGTGTGTGTGTGTGTGTGTGTGTGTGTGATGAAAATGTATATTCACATCTGATCTAATTCATTTAAGAAAATGGAGTGTTAACAATTGTTGTAACAATTTATGTTTATAAGCTCTTTTTCTTTCAAATTTCTGATAATCTTATATTTTATTCTATTATTAAGAGCATTCTCTCAATTGCATTTATTTACATTTTGTCTACCTATACGTATGTATATTTTATTTTTAGCTTTAGTCATTAGATATCCTGTTGGTTCATGAAACTCAAAAAGCAGTTAGTTGGATAGAATTTTTATGGACAAATTTTGATCAAAAATTTATAAATATAAATATTATAAATTTTATAAATATAAAACTCTTGCCATATTTAATATATATATTAAATAATATATATAAATAAGTAACCTTTAATTAGATTTTGTCGAAAATATATGAAATTTAGCACAAACACTGTGCTAGTTTATAATGGTTTATTGTTGCTCACAGAGAGTATACAATAACAGATTGTTAATATGAATTAGACAAGGAATGATGCCAGTCTGCATTGGCTAGTGTTAAACAAAAAGAGTAATGGATACATATAGTGATATGAAATTAAATTATTTTCAATTAAGTTTTTCCATTTTAAAAAACAATGTAGTTTTCTGTGTAAAACTGGCTTAAAAACCTTTTGTTTTCTTTTACAATAATTTATATAATTCTCCTATAAGCCTGGTTCATTTAAAATTTAATGTTTATCTTGAAACTGATATTAATTTTTGTAATAAATCTTGTTCAGCAGGAAAGAAATGTTTTCCATCTTGCAAATTGTTACTCATTACTCAATTTGGAAGAGAAGTTTATTGGAGGAGGCCAAGGCCAGATTTGGACTGTAGACTGAAGGAATAGTAGATAGAGACTCCAAATATTACTGATAACTCTACATATGAGTTATAGGGAGAACTAAATATTTTCAGTAACTCTGAAGAAACAAGAAGGGTGAAGTCCCTTGGGTAATGAGTACTTCAACATAGTTTACAAATTAAAACATAGGGCATGTTAAGCACATTAAATTCTGACAATGCTTAAGATTTAATTCTATAAGATGATCTGAGATACTGACCATACTGACCGAAAGCAAATTCAAATACTGAAAGTGGTCTTTTATAATATACAGAGCCCAAAATAAGTTATTTTTACAATGCTTAACAAAGTTGTATATTAAAATGTTAAATTATCTATGTACTGTTGGGTTTGTGAAAACTGTATATTAAAAATGACATGTATGTGTTGGTATTTAGATTTATGATAATAAAATAAGTATTTAAAAATTGAAAGTGTGATAGTTATAATCAGAATACCCTATATTACAAGGTATTGTAACCTGAGTCTTGTTAATGACTTCTTGAAATATAGTTTCAGTAAAAGGTGTACTATAATTTTCCACTGTTGAAATAAAAGACAAGTTATCATACCATTAATTTCACTTGTAAAATGGTAGAATTTAGAAATGTATTGACAGCACTCACCACCATCTTCAGCCAGATTGTTATGTTGACATTCAGTCAGGCTGAGGAAAGTAATGAGTACCACAAAATAATTTTGTACCATTATACAAATAAAAACAGTGGTATGACAAAAACTTGTATTTTATTTCTGAACTATTTCCATGTTAACAGCTACTAGATTAGTGCAATGAAACTTGTCACTCACATGCATACGGTGTTTGCCAATTGGGATAACAACTACTGATATTATTAAGTTTAGATTAGTTACACCTATCATTGCTTTGTTAAGATTATACTATGTACAAATCGTAACGCAGACAAAATAATTTGATCTGTGATATGAAACTAAAATTAAAAATCATACAATACATGAAGTACCTACACCCAAAACACAATTTTAATACTAGAATATACAATTTAAAATTTTTTAATTATATATAATTTACTCACTTAGGATTTACTTACAAAACTATTTACATTAAATAAATGCATAATTTTATATTTTATTGAATTATTTGAATTTTGTTTACTTTTTGTGAGCCACAGACTTTGAAAAAATAAGATTATTAAAGCATTCTGCATAAAATGTATTGGCATTATTTTTATATTGGATTCACATTCTTTTTTTCTTATTGTAATTTCAAAATAAAATGATGACATAAATAGGAATTTATACAGAGTATATCATCCGTGAGGGTTGAAAAATAAAATTTAAAAAAATATTAACTGTAAAAAGCTGAACAGAAATTGCAGTGCAAATAAGTTTTCTGTTAGTAGTGAATCATTGTGTTGTAAACTATACTGTATACATTTTACTTGTGAATACTAAATCTTACATTATAAGGGTGTAGAAACTGTAAGTTGTATATTAGGTATATACAGATAGTTTGTTAGGACAGAATACTTACCAGTTATGCATCATCATTTAGGTTATAGGAAATACTGCACTAACACATCTAATTGAGTGCTAAGTAAGTGAATATTAATAATTGACGCTGTGCAATATTAGCCGTGATATTCACTGATACCAGCAAAATTTATTTTCTGTAAACAATTATTTAATCTTTGTTGTTACTTTGTAAATGTAACATGTGTTTGTAATGCTACAATCACATTATAAAAAATACATACAGTTTATTACATATTTATAAACTAGATGTAATTTTAAGTATACGAAAAACAGCAGAATTTTGATAATGTGCAGTTCATACATTTCTATATGTACATTTTAAGAGACACTCATGTACTAAATTCTCATATTTCATAGGCAAATTCTATACCTTTCAATTCCATAATTTACATGTATACCTTCATGGCTACAGGTACATACAAGTGTATGTGTGTGTGTGTGTGTGTGTGTACGCGTGCATTATTGTATTATTATTCTCAATGGCTTCATGTGTTAGTAACATATATTTGTAAGGAGGACAAAACAATGTTGAATTTTTGGTTAAGTCAATTCAATACAATTTTTTCCATCTAATAAAGTATAACTATTTGTACAAGTCTCGAGTTTAGTTTCTTTTTATATGCTCCTGTGTGACTGATAATTTATTACTCATTGTTTTATATTCAATGTGACTAGACTACTTTATATCCTACTGGATTATAAACAGAGTTGACTTTTCCAAAAATGGATGTTAGATATTGAACATCTGCATGTTTATATGTTTTATTGTTTATTTGTTAGTTGTTCTTTTATTAATGTCTATTAAGGGATATTTTAAACATTCAGTGAATTAGAAAATGAATTATTTCCTATCATCAGGATATGTCAGGGATAGGTGATTCCTAGATGCTTTTACTGGATATCTGTATAGGCATAGCTGTAGAGGGATTTTGGTCGTTGAAATCTCTTGAAGTTTCCACTCATCTAAAGTAATTGTAATACTGTGTCCATTGGCTTTTCTCAAAGGGGACTAGATTAGAAGACACCTTTCATTAGCAGGAACACTGTTATAAATGGAATAAACATATGCTTAATAACTTAATGAATTAAACATATAAGAAAACAAGTAAACATAGTTAAACAAAAATAAATAAATAAAAAACCTATCATAATTTTACCTTTGTTTGTATACTGGTGCAATCCTCCTAACACTTCAATGACAGTGTCATAGAAGGGTCTTTGATACTGCAGTTCATCTAGCAAGCTATTTTCAATCGATAACAGGGAAAGTGTGGAAAACCTATTCTCGCACTGGGCTATGTACTAATTCTTATATAAAAGTGTCACAGCACTCTCCCCAAAGGGACCAGTTTGCTTAACTGATGATCCATATTTTACACTATTTGCTGACCCTTTTTATATTTTACACTTAGAACTATCAAAGTACATTTAAAACTAAATGCTTCCACATTTCACTAGATCACTTTCATTAACTGGAACAACTGTGTAAGATAAATAAGCATACAACTATGGCTTGTACATATAACAGCACACAAGGACTTGCCAGTAGGCACCTAGTCTTTGAAACAAGAGAAGATGCACTCTACAATGGAATACATATGTACAGTGGTGTACCTAGGGGGTGGTGGGGCTGGCCCCCGCCAGGGGTGCCGTCACGGACGGGGCGCCGATACGTGGTGATTTTTTGCCCTCAAAGGTAGGATAATGTTAAAGTAAATAATCTCATCCGCATATCCAGTTAGAAAAAGGTGAGAATTTGAAGTACAAAAAAAGGGGCGTCATCACGGCCGGGGCGCCGATGCGTGGCGATTTTTTAAGGTAGGATTTTTAGTGCTGTTGGTAATGTAGATCGCATCCAACAAGTGCTGCTATCTCTGTTCTTCAGGGAGATACCAACTGAATTCTCGCCATCTTAACAGTCATTGTTTGGGTTTTGTGAGAGAAATACTGATTTTGCATTCTTCGTTATAAGAAAATAAGAAATAAGCTTTTTTTGTTCTACGGTAAAACGGTAAATACCATTCTTTTCTTTTTATGAAACAACAGATAACATATATAGAGCAGTGATTGATAGACTATTTAATAATATAGTTCTTTCATTAGTGAGCTGAGTAGTTTTTCTGTTTTTACTTCAAAAATAAAAATATGCTCTTGGGGCAATTTGCATGAAAATTTATAAGAAAAACAGAAAAAGGAAAATGGTCTGCAGAAGGTCTTGTAACTAGACTTCACAAACAATTAAATTTAGAATTGTTTGAAATAATCTAACCTCTGACAATGATCATTTGTATTTGTAATCACATCACAGTCTGTGAATTTGTTCTATTGTTTATTACTGAAAATGATACACTCTTGTCATCAGTATACTTTATCTTGTGCAATTGCAAGCGATTTATTTATATTCAATTATATAAATAATTTTTTCCAAATATATATTCACTCTATGTGTATTGAAAATTGTTATGCAAAAAATAGAATAGTTTAAGAAGGTTCACTCGAAATTTCATTTCGTACGGATTTTCATAAAATTTTAATATGTTATGCAAAGGACACTTTCTGCCACCCTTTTCTTATTTACGATTTCAGATTACAGAAGTGTAAAAAAGGGGTTTAAATGCATTTCTCTACTCTAAAAGTATATTTTTGGGATTCCTTATTCAATTTTACATGAATATCACTAACTTTTAAGTGTTCATTTTTTTTGGAGGGGCAAACAGAAAAGATCCTTTTTTTGGAATAAATTTTTATCTATTCAACATGTAAATGCATGATAAAAGATTAAAAATTTTTTTGATCTTTCTAGAATGACCTATGCTAAAATTTCAAAGTCGAACGTATTTCGTTGTAGGTTGACAATTTTGTTTTTTTAGCAGGTGTTAAATATTCTACCCTTGTTGCTTTTTATTTTAGGTAAAGAACATTTCCTACGATTACTGTAAAAATGGGACCAAAAAAAAATCTGGCAGTGTTTTCAGGAAAATCAGGAAACACAGGGAAAAACTGCTGTAGCTCTTTCAGGGCAGCTTAAAAATTGGTTGGCAAACAATGAAGGTGACATAAATGACGTTACACAGTTTAAGGACAAAAGTAACACAACTAAAGATATTGCAGATTTTGCGGAAAACGACAGTAGTAAGCCATCAACTTCTTTTTGCAGCACACATATGGGCAATGTCCCAACTTTTGAAGATGATGAGTTGAAAGAAGATAGGATATCTATGTCAAGTCCAGGCAAGAATGTTTCTGTGGATGAAACAATGCAATCATCGGGCGAAGATTGTTCTATAGAAATAAATCAAATTGTCTATGATGATCCAAAAAAGTGGCCTGGGGTTCCAGAAATTAGTGACAAAGTTAGACTCCTGCTAATTAAATGTGGACCTCAAAGAGTTGATGTATCAACTTTCAAGTTTCCAGATTCAGACGGCCACGGCAATAGACATCTTGATGCTAAATGGTTTTATAAAATACTTACGAATGGAGAACGAGTACTATGACAATGGTTATTATATAGCCAGTCGGAAGATGCTCTATTTTGTTTTCCCTGTCTCCTTTTTGGGAAAGATCAACATAGAAAGACCTCATTTTCTGATATAAATAAGGGTTTCAAAGATTGGAAACATTTGAACCCTCTCATTTATACTCATGAACACTCGTCCAGTCACAGGCTTTGTTGCATAGAATGGAAAGATTTGCAAAATCATCTAAGACTTGGAAAAACGGTGGACGCTGTATTCAAGAAAATCTTTAAAAAGAGATAGAGAAATGGCGGAGTATTGTTAAAGTGATGATGGATGTAATTCTCTTCTGTGCTAAAAATAATTTGGCAATTCGAGGAACAGCTAAGAAAGAAGTAATTGGAGAGCCTGGTAGTGGATTATTCTTAAGCACTTTAGAATTAATAAGTCATTATCATCCTCAACTAGCAGCACATATGTCATATGTTAAATCCAAAAAGCAAGCTCTAAGCTACTTTTCTCCAAGAATCCAGAATGAAGTAATCAGTTTAATTGGAGGCAAAGTAAAACAGGAAATTTTGAATAAAATAACAGCTGCCAAATATTTTTACATTATATTTGACTGCACTACAGACAGTGCTCATATTGAGCAAATAAGCCAAGTTATTAGATTTGTTGATTTGTCAGATGGAAGATGTCAAGAAAGTGAAAGTTTCATTGACTTCATTAGTACAAATGAGCATACAGGAAAAGGCCTTTCAAATGACATTCTTAAAAAATTAAATGAAGATGGTCTCAGTATTGGTAACTGTCGTGGCCAGGGCTATGATAATGGCAGTAACATGGCCGGAAAATATATTGGTGTTCAAGCACAAATTCTTACACTAAACAATCAAGCTCGGTATGTGCCATGTGCTGCCCACAGTTTAAATCTAATTGGCGTGCATGCTGCAGCTGCTTCACCTTTGGTGATAACTTTTTTTGGAATTATCCAAAAGTTATTCACTTTTTTTTAGTGGTTCAACTGGAAGGTGGAAAGCTTTATTAAGTAATCTTGACATTACTTTGAAGGGCTATTGCAACACAAGATGGTCAACTAAACGAAGAGCTGTCAGTGCTTTGAAAAGAACATTGACTGAAGTATTTTCATCCCTTAACGAAATGGCACGTCATGAGAAATGGAATCTAGAGACTAGAGTCGGGGCTCAAGCAATTATTAAACAAATAGATTATAAATTTCTCTGTCTTTTCCAGCTATGGGAAAGAATCCTTGTTTCAATAGACAAAATCAGCAAAGCTCTTCAAAAAAAGACTGTTTCCATCGACAAGGCATGCAACTTACTTCTTCCTACAGGCGTCCAGCTTCAACTGTAGCCGATAGCCCGATGTCCATGGTAGATCATAGAAGCGATAGCCCAGTACTTCTTATTGCTCATGATAACGACAAGGCATGCAAAATGATTAAAGGATTGACCAAGACAATTCAGGCGATCAGGGATGAGGGGTTAGAACCGGCTATCGAATATGCAACACAGAAAGCCAAAGAAATTGGCATTGATTCCAACTTTCCTCAAAAAAGGTGTAAGAAAGTGAGTACAAAAGAACTTGATCTGGAGTCTAGGCATGATAATACCAGTTTCCTCACTCCACATGATGAGTTTAGAAGAGAGGTTAATGTGGTTTTTGACAGGATTTTATCAGAGTTGAAGACAAGATATGAAGGAATGTCTTCAATATCTTCAGATTTTTACTTTTTAACCGGGCCAGCATTGAGAAATCAATCCTTGAATGATCTTACAAAATATGCTACTGACTTTGGGTTAAAATATTCAAATGATGTAGACGTGGTTGAACTCTGCAATGAACTAGAGACTTTCAAGATGCAAGCTGAAGAAATTTTAGGAGATCTTGAAAAAGCAACACCACCAGATCTGCTTCAAAAAATACAAGAATTCAATCTGAGTGATATTTACCCAAACATTCAAATCGCACTAAGGATCTATCTTACCCTACCAGTAACAGTAGCCTCTTGTGAACGTAGCTTCAGCAAGTTAAAACTGATAAAAAAAAACTATCTGTGGTCTAAAATGGGACAAGAACGTTTGACAAAACTTGCTATCATATCTATCGAACATGAAGAAGTTAAAAAATTGAATTTAGAAGATATGGTAAACGATTTTGCTTCTATGAAAGCAAGAAAAGTTGCCTTTAATAAGTGATTACACGTTTCATAGTTTTTGTAAAGAACTTAAGTAAGTCTTAAAAACAGTCTTTTTGCTTATTAAAATATAACTAGTGGTCGCCCAGTGGTCGAAATTCGACCATAATTCATTAAATTTTTAAGTTTGAACGTTATTGAGGTTCTTTTGTCAAAGAGTATACCTCTATAATCATTGCATATAATTTTTTTGAATTTTGTTCTATTACGTCAGCTGCAAGCGTGTACAAATACGTCATTAGCGTGTGTTGTTTGCCTTAATTCCCTGCAATACCTATGAAATTTAAAATTTAATGTTAGTAACAGTTGAAAAAAAAACACAATTACAGCTTGTATTCGTATTTATTTTTTGATATAATTCATTGTCAGTTTTAATTTTTTCATGTTATTATTGAATCAAATAAACGCTAATAAAAATGAGACTTGACATTCATAGAAGTACTTATACTTCTAAAAATGAAATGTACTCCATTGGAATTGAAAACAATGTATCTTAATACATTGTTTTCAATTCCAATGGAGTACATTTCATTTTTGGTAAGGTACAAAATTCGAAAACAGTTTGAAGATTATCTGCTACAAAGCTTATATAATTTTTTAATTTTTTTTTCTATGCATTAATTTTCGAGTTATTTGAAAAATATGAAAGATAGGAAAAATGAGGTTTAGCTTGGCTAAGCCATATTTAAAAATCAATAACGCGTTTTTTGACATTTCCTTGGGTTTTACTTCCATATTCCTTAAGGAATGGAAGTATGGTGATGGCAAAAAAAATCGTGTTCGAGATTATTGCAGATTCTGATTCTACTACACTCAAAACATGAAAAAAAGTCGTTTTCCGAAAAGTGTCTGTGTGTCTGTCTGTCTGTGTGTCTGTCTGTCTGTCTGTGTGTCTGTCTGTAGATTTTTTTCTATGGCAAACGATAACTGCCGCAAATTCAAACAGAATCAAATAATTTTTTGCATACAGCCCTGATTTGTAGAGTACTCGCGACCTATTGTTTTTGGTGAAGATCGGTTGAGGGAAAGGGGTAGTTTACCTGCAACGGTTTTTTTTTATCAAGGGAATTTTTTTTTTTTGGCAAACGATAACAGCCGCAAATTCAAACAGAATCAAATAATTTTTCGCATACAGCCCTGATTTGTAGAGTTCTCAAGACCTATTGTTTTTGGTGAAGATCGGTTAAGGGAAAGGGGTAGTTTACCAACAACGCTTTTTTAACAAGGGTATTTTCTATGGCAAACGATAACAGCCGCAAGTTCAAACAGAATCAAATAATTTTCTGCATACAGCCCTGATTTGTAGAGTACTCAAGACCTATTGTTTTTGGTGAAGATCGGTTGAGGGAAAGGGGTAGTTTACCTGCAACGTTTTTTTTTCTATGGCAAACGATAACTGCCGCAAATTCAAACAGAATCAAATAATTTTTTGCATACGTCCCTGAATTGTAGAGGTCTCAAGGACTTTCGATTTTGGTGAAGATCGGTTAAGGGGAAGGGGTAGTTTACCTGCAACCTTTTACGTTTTAACAAGAGTAAAGTACTTGAAAATTTATTTAAACTTTTTGAAACAATGGTAATTGTTGAAAATAAAATAATTTTGTTGCCAGGTAACAAAAATAAAGTCATTTTGATTATAAAATATAAATATTTACAAGAAAAGAATTTTCAGTTTTCAAAATTTAAATATATTTTTATAAAACAATGGGTTCTTCATTGAGGTGGGGACTTGACGACAGTGACAGGGCTTTCCACCAAATTCAGCAGAGTGACAGGTAGGCCCAACTCTGATTGGCTCCTCAGATTTCCCCAGCGTTAGTAGGTTCTATGAAATATATTTTATTTCAAAAATGATTTTAATTATAAATCTTAGATATGTTTTATAAATCTCATGTTTTATGTTTTAACATGGGTAATTTTTTATATGACGAACCATACCTGCCGTAAATTCAAACAGAATCAAATAACTTTTTACATATGTGCCTGAGCTATAGAGAACTCAATGTCTGTTGATTTTGGTGAAGATCGATTACGGGGAAAGGGCAGTTTACCAGAAACATTTTTTGTTGTAACATGAGTAAAGTACTTAATTTTGATAAAGTATCCTGATAAGATCTTAATAATCCACTGTAGAAACGTAGATGAAATATCTATAAATGAAGAGGCTAGTTGAACGGGCTGGGGGTAATTTTCTATAAATCAAAATTATAGTTGAAGGGGGAGGGGATAATTTTTTTTTATATGTGTACTACGTTATTGGCAACAAAGAAGTATTTTTTTGTTAAAATTCCTTCCCTGGCTGTTTGGCTGAAAATGATTTTAAATATAAATCTTAGAATATCGAAGTCATGTATGGTTCTCCATACCGATATTTTTTTATTACCATACTGACCAGGTTTCGCCAAGGCTACACAGTTATTTTGCCTATCTTTTTCGAATTATATAAAATTTAAATAAAAAATTAATACAAAATAAAAAATGAAATAAAATATACGTGCCTCGTTTTTTTTCATATATTTTTCATTAAATCAAAAAAACCGGGCGGTTAAAAAAATAAATGTTGTCTGTTGAACTTAAAATAGTTTGAAAGTGAATTTAATGATTCAGAACTTCTGTGTAAACGATGTTTTTTGTAAAAACTCTTTCATCATTTGCTAAATGCCCTTGGCTATTATATTCGGAAATATAAAATCTCAAACCATCGAATGATCGAACTCTACTTGCTGCGACGTACAATTGACCATGTGTAAAAACTGGCTGCCTCAATAAAATTCCAATTTTTTAGAATGTTTGTCCTTGAGACTTATTTATTGTCATCGCAAATGCAGGTATAATTGGAAATTGAGTTCTTTGTAAGTTAAATGGTAAAACAGTACCGGAATATGTTAAATTTATATGTGGAATCAAAATTCTCTTATTGTGTGCGGTTCCAGTTAAAACTTAGCAATCAATAGCATTACGATGCATACACTTGATGCGCATTCTTGTTCCATTGACTAATGCTTCCTTTGTATTTAAGTTTCTGATCAGTAAAACGATGCAATTAACTTTCAAAACTAACTTATGTGGTGGCAAACCACTAATAGTCAAAGAATTCAAAAACTCTACTGGATAGTTATTGATTTCATTGTCATCATCACAAATTATTTTATCGTAGCTATGATATGTTTTCTGTTCACCTGGTATTCGATTAAGTATATCAGTATTAATAAAAGTACACTCATCATTTTTAGGTGCTAAAATAACTGACTTCAATATGTTATCTGAGAGTACGTTTTCGGAAATATTTCCATACACCTCATTAATAATATTATTTTCATCTTGCTGAGGTATTTCAATAATATTTTCACCAAACTGAGGGAATTGTGGGGCTTCATCATTACCAATTTTTTTCAAGAATTCGACAAATTCTATTTCACTTGGTAAGGCTCTCATATTTTGAGTAAACGTTACTTTACGAAAATAAACAAATTTATACCAACTCGTGACACAATTTTCAATTAAAGCTGCACGTGATCCATATGGGACAACTGGTAAGATTTGCCGAAAATCACCGCACAGAAGTATCGTTTTCCCTCCAAATGGTTTATGTTTATCATTTTCATTGCATAGATCCTGCAATAATCTATCTATGATTTTCAACACTTGCAGTGGGCACATAGAAATTTCATCAATAATTATCAATGATGATGAATTTATGTAACGTTCATAGCTACTATTTGCGGTAATATTCGCTACAGAATTTTCCAAAATGGGTATAGGCAATTTAAACACATTGTGTAAAGTTCTACCTCCAAGTAATAGAGTTGAAGCTATGCCACTGAACGCTGTTGCAATGCAACTAAGATTAAGCGAATTTAATTTGTGAATGATTGCTGTTTGTGTGAATGTTTTTCCACAACTTGCATGAGCGGTTAAACAAAAAACATTAGATCCAGTATCATGATGCAAAACTTCACGAATCACACGATCAATTAGATTACGCTGTTCAATATTTGCAGTTTCATAATGCTCAGAAAACAGAAACTCTTGTTCTATTGGATCAATAGCATTTGCTTCGTCTGTTCTCTGCGAATACGTGGGAACTGGTAAACCAAGTTCTTGACATGACAAATTATGAACAGTCAAAATATCTTCAATTTCTAATAGAGCTGTATTAAAGGATACTTCTTCGTTGTAATCTCTCAAAAAATCTTCACTAAGATATACTTTAAATTCATTCCATAACGCCACAATGCATTGGCTGGCACATTTAATGCACAAATGTAACCAAATAAATTTCGCATTTGTTTTGGTGAATGTAATTCTTTTGCTTCATTTAAACATTCACGCCATTCATTATCATTTGAAGCAATGCCGCGAGCATGGCACGCTTCAACAAAAGAAGTGTTTATAATTTTATTGTATGTTCTAACATCCTCAAATGATTTTGGACCTCAGACATGTAATAAAAGCAATCGTAAATAGAAAAGTTCGATGTCTTTTGGTGATACTACATATATGCGTGTAATGATTTTATCACCTCCACGCCTTCTCTTCTTCCATTTTTTTCGGGAATCTTCCCACACATAATGCAAAGGAATTTCAATATACTTATATTCATGCACTGATGGATCTGATCGATTCAATTCAAAAAATGCTAATAATTTTGTTTGTCTTGCATTTTCAATTGCTTGACGTTCTTGCCCTTCTCGAAAGTAAACATTCTGTCTACGCAGTAAATGAATGTCAAGTCTAACGATGACATGTGATTGAAAATTCATTGGTAATTCATAGATGCGCCATACAGCTTCAGTTGATCCGACATAACAGCCATTTAAAAATTTTTAACTTCATCAATTTGTATTTCTTGACCTGGTTCATTTCTCTCTGAACTTAATTCAACAGATGCACTGTCATAGCCTTTATACACGTATTTATAAATGTATTTAACACTTTTAACTGTAGTGCATACTTCAACATTTATATGGCAATTAAATTTGGCAAGTAAATACGGATTGTATGGTACAACATAACGATTGTCGAGGCAACTACCGTGAACTTCAGCAGTAATACCATTATCACGCCTTCTGTATAATGGATATCCATTTAATGATTCACACGTAAATTCATTAAATCATTTTGGATAATCTTTTGTGCATTTTCCATCTCTCATACATACAGAATTTGGATTAAGTACACCGCATGGACCATGCATCATGTGTTTTACAACATATTCATGTAATGTAGGATGTGTTTGAATGTTAGGAATCTCTGCAGATACAACTTTATCAATATCGGTAGCATTAACAATTTTATCTTGCTCATTTAAAGAGAGTAAAATGTGAGCATGAGGCAATCCTCTCTTTTGAAACTCAATTGTATAAATGAGTGTTTCAACTTTACCGAAGATTTTTATTAGTGTAAGGCCCTCAATTAATGCTTTCAGTTTGGACTTGAATACACGCACAACAATATCAGGTCGAAAATTAGCTGACTCACCTACACCAATATTGCTAACTATTTGAGGCCAACTTGGATTGCAAGTCATTGTAATAAACAAAGAAGGCTTTCCGAAATGTTGTACAATTGATATTGCATCTAAATAATTCTGATACATATTTCTTGGAGATCCATTGAATGAAGATGGTAAAATTACTCCACGGCCAACATTATTGGCATTGGGGTTCAATTCTAAATAATCTGTTAAATTGTTGTAAACTTCAGACCTAAGACTTGTTTGATTTTGTCGAATGAAATGTAACCTTGTGCCCTCTATTCTCACATACATATCAACTATCCACTGCGGAAATAATTTTTGTGATTGGTGCAACATGCTAAAATCTTCTCTAATTGCAAGTCGATAGGCTGCATACTGAAGCATGGTTAATTTATTTCTGGGCGCTCTTGAATTAGATGTAGTTGGTACATTATGAGAAATATTGATATGCCACCCAGTATCACCATTTGGAAAAAGTAATGGATACACTAAAGGGTCCAATGATGAATCCAAAACAGAGATGTTTTTAATGGTACCATTAACTTTTGTAAACGAAACCATATTTCGTTCAAAGGGTGGCTCACCATCAACTGTACTAAATATTACTGCTACATCAGTTTGAACTGCATCATTATAACGGCGTAGATCTAAATCACGATTTACTTTAATGAGCATACAAATTTCTTTATTTTGATTTTCAGCTCTCTGACAATGATCTTTCATTGCAATGAATGACCGAACGAAAGGATTAATGCGTTCCAATTCAAGAGAGATTTCGTGCATTATATTGTTATTGCATGTTTGATTATAGTGTTCACGTAATCTATAATTGGCAGCAGTGTCAACATCATAAAAATATAATTGCGCATAACATGGTGAGCGACCATATCCAGCAGTCATTGGACCTGATCTGTGATAAAAAACATCATGTATTTTAAAATGATACACTCCACGCATAACTGTATTCGAAAATTTAGCTTCTGAGCTAACCATTGCAAATGATGAATTGTATTTACGAATATTTTCAAAATAATTTTTTGACTTTCTTTTTATTGAAGGTTCATTTGAAGTAAGTCCATCATACAATGATTTAAAGTATTCATTTTGACTTAAGGCCAGTAATATTGCTTTACCCTTATGACAACGTGAAGTGAATGCAGTCCTTTCACCTAAAGTGACCTCAGATTCGATATGTTTTGCATTGCAAAACCTGCATTGTAAATGCATTAATCCACAATCAAAAGTATTAAAATTTCTTGGAATGACATTCAGTGCGCATTTAAATGTATCCCTCAAAATAATTTCATCATTTTGTATACTATTTACACTATTTAAATTTGCATTTGGTCTATTATCATTTTGACTTTCACGCGAATATATATTCCTTCTTCTTTGTCTCTCACTCCGACCCGTCAATGTTATACTATTTACACTATTTAAATTTGCATTTGGTCTATTATCATTTTGACTTTCACGCGAATATATATTCCTTCTTCTTTGTCTCTCACTCCGACCCATCAATGTTCTATGTCGAGGCATAATGGAAGTAGGTGCGAATATCTGAATGTAAAAAAAAAACATGTAATGAAATTACTGAAACTAAGATTAGACAGGGTTTAATTTAAAAATAATAAAATGTACTCACTTTTTTGAAACCACCAATAATAATTAGGTGAGAGTAATTCAATTCAAATTGCTGCTACAAAATTTTCCTTTTGCAACAGGTGTATATTAAGCAAGCTGTATTTCACTTTCAACTGCACATTAATATATAAAACACAGATATCTAATATACAAAATATAAAATAAACGCTTTTTTGCCTTGACATACACTCCACAGACTATTGAAAAAGGAACATTTGAAATCACACAAAATTCACAGCTCATTCAGTCAATCTGTCAGTATTAAGCAAGCTGTATTTCACTTTAAACTGCACATTAATATATAAAACACAGATATCTAATATACAAAATATAAAATAAACGTTTTTTTGCCATGACATACACTCCACAGACTATTGTTGCCTGGCAACAAAATTATTTTATTTTTAACAATTACCATTGTTTGAAAAAGTTTAAATGAATTTTCAAGTGCAAATGAATGTTTTATTTTATTTTATTTAATGTATTTGTAACACATATTATATATAAATTTTAGCTTTCTGCACTCCTTCTCCTTATAAACTTTAACTATGCCAAATCTCACACTCCTCCATGCGCGCAATATGGTTAAAAAGGGGTTCAAAGTTTTCTCTTCACGTATTAATATATAGATTATAAATTAAATATAATTAAATGTTGAAATATTTTATATATGATCTTTATAATTGAATTTTTTAGGTTTATTTAGCATCTAAGACGTATACAAATTTATAAATTACATTTAAAAACTGCTGAAGAAACATTAAGTTCATATTATTTTTTTCTAATGTCTTTACTTGTATATTTACTTGTCACTTTTTAAGATACGTTTGTTATAAATATATAAAATTTTATATTATTTTTATATATTTTGTAAAATGGATATATTACTATATTTTATAAAATGTTATATATTTTGGGTCAAATTTTGTGAAGCCATTATTCTTTTAACAATGCATTGAAAATAATCTTTTTCAAACCTCTCTGTGGGAATAAAAATAGAATTTCTCATAAAATAAAGTTGCTTTTTTTAGGTACTTTTAAAGAAATTTGTTCGTTTATTACTAAATCCTTTTCTAAATAGTAATAAAAAACGTATGTTATCTTTGGCTCAAAAACAAGCATTAATATTTAATTGACAATGACAAGCAAGTGTTTTAAGGTTAATTACTTTTCTACCAAAAAGTGGGGGAGGCGCCACCCTTCTGTTTTGCCAGGGGCGCCAGAAAACCTAGGTACACCAGTGTATATGTACACATACATTTATGGGAATACATCTTCTCCTAAGCCTGATTCTTTCAAGAACTTCATCACTTTAGACAATCTCATTTGAGGAATCTGATGACTGTAAACCAACAATAATTGACTCTGCAACTTGCCAAAATTTAAAAAAATACTGTAATCTGATTCAAGTAACAAAAACAAATTATTAAGAAATCTGTTTTGAATCTAACAGTTCTTGCTCAATCGTGCTGTCAATAATTTCATTGTAGAGATGCATATATTTGTTATGGGGTTAATGAGTCATCTTGATGTCTCTATTAGGAGCTTCCACATTATCATATTATTCTTTCACTATGAACAACTTACTTTTTGGTTTTGTTACCCAGACGTTTTGACGTGGTATTCGTCTTTCTCAGTGGGTTTAAATACTGAATGTCTGTACAGTAACGGTTACGGGTTGTAGGTCCGTAACCGTAACAGGTCCGCGACCTACAACCCGTAACCGTTACTGTACAGACATTCAGTATTTAAACCCACTGAGAAAGACGAATACCACGTCAAAACGTCTGGGTAACAAAACCAAAAAGTAAATTCTTGGATTTCATTGTCCATGACGTGTCCGTTACTTAACTAAATATCACTATAATATTGACGACTCGGAACACTAAGTTTTTTATAAGTAAAAACGTAAAGTTTTACCTTACAGCCTAAACCGGCTTTCACCTATAGAAGGCTCATATAGGTGAAAGCCTATGAGCCTTCTATAGGTGAAAGCCGGTTTAGGCTGTAAGGTAAAACTTTACGTTTTTACTTATAAAAAACTTAGTGTTCCGAGTCGTCAAAAAGTAAGTTGTTCATAGTGAAAGTTTAATCTATATATAATATTAAAAAAGTGAACGAAGAGGATGTATCAACAAGATAATCATATTATTCTATTTTTTTATCTCTTAAAAATTGTTCTTAGCATCTCTGAATTGCCAGATCACTTCTTTTACTTTCTGATGCAGTATTTCACATCTACAGTTTTTATTTGAAGAATACTGAATATTGTGTCAGCGAGAGAAAAATGTGGCTGAAAATTTTCAGTAGAAATACAAATCAAAATTCTTTAATCATGACACATATCCTTTAGCAGTCATGAAAGCATTAGTGTCCAAACTGACTGTATCTTCAGCAATATTCTCAGAGAACTGTGTGAGCTTTGTTTTATTTTCATTCATTGTGTTCACTATTCTGGAACTGTAATTCCATCTTCTAGTGGCAGCAGTTAGAAACCATTTCTTTACCTCAGATTGATTATGAGAATTATTGCATTTTGATGAATGACAAACAAAAATTAGGAAGGCCACTCAATGCCTTAAAAAATATCTTATATTCTCATGTATGGTTAACAGCCTGTGAAAGAACAAGATTGAGTCTGTAAGTATAACAGTGGATGAAGAGTGCACTAGGGCACCTTTTATTCACAAGAGATTGTAAACTACTACTGAAGTATCCAGAAAACATAATGACTCCATCATACACTTGTGATGTCTATAGTTTTGTCCAATATTATTGCTTGAAAAAAATGCAAAATTTATTTTTGACTTAATCTTATTCAGAATTATGTCACCAACACACTACATAATACATAAAAAACATTATTTTCAATTCTGTTGTAGGTTTCTTTGAGTGTTCTGTACCATGAAGATGAAAATCCAATTAATTTCCTATTGTATTTATAAAGTAACTGAATTAGTTCAGAATAGTTTCCAATGGTTAAGAGAATCTTCCCACTTGTAATCCCTGAACGACAGCTCTCGTTTAGGTAAAAAAACTGCATACGTCAATCAATTATTTCATTAAGTCCTGGTTTGGATCAACCTCTGCCTTATGTTTTGAAGCATCTAATCTTCTAAACTGATGCTATTTGGTTTTCCCAAAAGTTTTTAATTTAATTACTATAGACAGCTGTGAATGGGTCTTTTTGTGGCACATCTTGGCCTTGATGATAAAATTATTGATATCATAAAATCTATTATTATTCCAAACTCCCTTATCTTTCTTTATCAGAACACAAGGCCAATGATGTATTCTGTTTTCATTATAATTTCAGGTTACATATATATTCTTTCCTTTTGTCTTAACAGTAATGTCTGGGGTTGGCCTACCTTTTGCTCTTATATGTTGCTTTTATTAAAAACTGAGACTTCCAAATGACACAGTGAATAACTGATTGAGCACACAGCACTGAGACAGATGATCAACACTGTACACCCCACTGACCTACTTAAATTAATCCCATTGCTTGTCTCAGCAGTCTCCCCAAACCCAAAGCTTTTCTGCAAGGGACCAGTTTGCTCAACTGATGGTCCATATTTTACACTATTTGCTGACCCTTTCCATACTTTACATCTAGAAGAACTATCAAAGTACATTTAAAATTAAATGCTTTTACATTTCACTAGATAACTTTCATTAACTAGAACAATTATGTAAGACAAATAAGCATACAACTACCACTCATAAGAATCAAACAAAAATTAAATTTACTTATGATAGAACATCTGAGCTTAGCACATGTATAACAGCACACAAGGACTAGCCAGTAGGCACCTAGTCCTCTCTCTAAGGAGACTGATCAGAACTTGAGCATTTCTGATCATCCCAGTGTGTGTGCTGTCAATGGGGATGCGAGTAGCACAACAGTGTTTATCATTATGGGGCTCATATTAAATTAAGCTAGTGAGTTATACTGTCGTTTTTATTTTATTTTTAATGTCCTGAAAAAATGTAATGGAAAATAATTTAAATAAAATGTCTGGGACTAACCACTGATGGTGTCCTTTTATTGTCATTTTTAAGGTAGGTTTAAATATTATTTGGAATAATAATTAATTCTGTGGATCTTCAGAGACATTGTTAGGAGACCATAATATTTATTCTTGCTCCTTCCCTCCCTCCAAAACGAAATTCTGAATTTCTCCACATGCTCATGATGTGTATCCACCCAAGGTTTTTTAATAAAAGTCGACAGTTATTATTGAAAAAAAAACACAAGATTTAGAATCTATTCACACACACACACACACACACACACACACACACACACACACACACACACACACACACACACACACACACACACACACACACACACACACACACACACACACACACACACACACACACACACACACACACACACACACACACACACACACACACACACACACACACACACACACACACACACACACACACACACACACACACACACACACACACACACACACACACACACACACACACACACACACACACACACACACACACACACACACACACACACACACACACTGTATGTGTGTATGTTTCTTATGTGTATGTTTTATCTCATGATGTATAATACATCCTATGTGTGATATATGTGCACCATAATATTTTCATGATGTATACACAATCTTAAATGAATGTAGCAAATTGTATTTGTTTCAACAGGTTTTTTGCAAACAAAATTTAACGTTTACACTCTACTTGTTAGAATGGTTATTATTAATTAGTAATTTGACACAATTAGTAACTTGTAAGTACTTAGAAGTTTAATATAAATAATAAGAAAGTCTATATCTATGCTTAATTATTATTTTTTTTGTAAATAAGACAGAAGAAAAAACAGAAACCCAAATTAAAAAGAAAGGAATTTAAAAAATTTACAATTAGAAATACATGTTTCATGATCTGTTTTTACAAAAGTAAAGCTCTTGGAGTCTGCTGACTAAACAAGTCTCTGTATGCACGTTTACCTTGCACACAATGAATAAATACTATAAACTTTATATACCAGAGATTTTAATCTTCTGCATGTTTCTCAAACAAAGGACATATTTTGTGACGATTTAATTGAATATAGAATCTTAAATAAATTAAAAATTAATTTACTAGCAATTAAGTATTTTTAAATCGCACTATTAAACCTAAAGCCCCTGTACTAAATCAGAGTGAGTATGAGATGTAAATGGAAAAGCTAACTAAAGCATTAATAAAATTCTAATTGTAAAAAACTATTAATGTCACAGTTAACCCTTTGCTAGTCATCATGCGGTGACCTGTTAATTCCGGACTCAACGTGTTTAGCGAGTCGTCTGTAACTTAGTAAAATATAAAAATCATAATATTTGTAATTAGTAATTTGAAGGCACGAGTAGTAGTTAAAATAATTCACTTAAATTATATATGTATAATTAATGTATTGTTTTTTGTAATAAGAATGTCAATTTAAATAAAAATAGGAACTATATTATCGCGGAGTACTTGCCCCTCTCCGTTGTAATGTGCCAGTCGAATCGAGTAGAGAGTCACAATGCTGCCGTCAGAGTGTATAGAACTACGAGCGAGAGCTCCACCAAAATGCACTGGTTAAATTTAATTTTAAATGTTAGCTACCACTGCTAAACGTGGCGAGCGAGTGCAATGTGTGAATTGTAGGAAGTTGTGTTAACAAGAAAAATGTAATAAGTTAAAACAAAAAAGAAATTAACAAGTAGTAAGCAAGATGACGTCTCCCCTCAAGAGGTAGATTCAAGTACAACTTTACATATTAAGATGTGACCTGCATAAACTTCACATGTGGACGTATACGATGCATAAGACGCTGACGAGGACCTACGTGGATCTACACCAACTTTAACAAGAGAAACTTCAATCTCCGCAGTGAACCTCCTATCTAGTATTTGCCGAAGACACGACTCAGATGACGACGCCGACTTCAAGAATTCCCAAGAGAGACACCCCAGGACGAGGTTACCATGACATATTGTAAAGGTGACTCGATAGCTTGCCTATCGAGAGTTAATTATATTTGAGACATAACTTTCAGAGAAAAGAGACTTTTCAAAGACTATAATTTTCTTTAAACTATAAATGAGACCAACTAAGAGTTTACTGTAATATTGAATATCATACGTTGTAACGCATTATATGTAAATGTAAATTATAATCACTTTAGTTAATAATACCATTCTTCAAATGGTAAAAGAAGTCTTGCAAGCATCTAGATGAACACAAAATACTCAGAAGTCTTTGCTATAGAGATATTTAAAGTAAATTCGGATCCGAGGTAACAAAGTACATAATCATTATGATCCCTAGTTTTTCTGAAAACCATTTAAATATTTTAATCTAATTAATTATGTCATGGGATCTTTTCGTATCAGTTGTTAATAAAGAGAAGTCATCTTATTACACATGAAAATGAGTGCATAAATCAGTGAAGTACCTTCCCTTGTTTCCTAATAATTAGCTTAAGTAATTTGTTCAATTATGTTGAGTTTAATAACAGTTCGTTACAACGTAGGCAGCCCATGTAATTGGCAGGTGTCAATTAAGATGGGTTCCCTGGATTTGTAACGTGGTAAAAAACGTTACAAAATTGCGCCACTCTGCTTAACTCTGCTTTACTCTGCTTTGCTTTGCTTTGATTAGCTGTAAATAATAATTAATTGTGTATTGTGTTGTTGCAGTCTTGTAAAAGTAATTGTGTACAGAGTGTCACAAAATTGCGCCACTCTGCTTTTGTATAAAAAAAAAAGGTTGTAAGCATCGTGACATTAACAAAGATATGTCACGATGCTAGTTAAAGTAATTGTTACGGAGTAAATTAGATAACTCTCTGCCCTCAGTTATTTGATATATGCACTCAGTTACTGTATTTGATGTAACATTAATTTTCATAAAATGAATTTATGTTAAGATACGTAAATGATAGTCAGTATAACTTGAAATATCATTGTATGAAGCCAAATGCAAGTATGTACATGAATTGTAGTGCTTGTTGATCTGCTCAGTCTTTAACAGGTTTATATTGTGACAATCCAAGACCTGTAGTTTCTTGAATATGCCTGCATAGTATGTCAGTGTATGTCTGTCGTCACAGCAAAAACAAAAACATATACTCCTGCATAAAGTCTGTTAGGTAGGGCTGTTGTTGAGAGTGAACAATAGAAATATTCACCCTCTAGTTTTCTCCCCCTTTGTACGCATAAACAATGCCATTGTTTGAAACTAGTCTGACCTACATTCCAGCAAACAGCTGATCGGCGATTTAACATTGAAATATGTGTGTGTGGAATTTCTGTCTCTCCCTTAGAAGAGAAATTATTCTCTTCTGAATTATGCAAATGATTTACCCAAGAATGCAGCTTGTCTATGTAGTTAGTGCATAGTATAGTAGAGCAAGTATTTTCACCGTGACGACAATTAAATAATATAGTGACTTAAATTTCAAGTAAATAAATGACCTAGTAAACCCCCATTGTTAGATAAAGTGTGCTAAATAAATATGGTAATTAAATGGGAAATAGTTCTAAGTAAGTTTCTTAAATCTCCCCTAAGTAAATAATAAATAAATTAAAAGAAAAGGTAAGCTTCTTCGAAAGAAAACCAAAAGAAAGTAATAATAAGTGAATAATAATTGCTTTAAATAATAAGGCTGAATAAATTTTAATTTAAACTAAATAGTGTGAAGTGTAGCAGTAAATATGGGAAAAGAAAATAATAATACAAGTATAGTTGCATATTGTAAACACCCGGTCGTGGCCTGTTCGAGGCAATAAAGCGTGTTAAGAATTGTAGTAAGCCACCCTCCCTCTATTGTGATAAACTGGTGCTTATGTAAACAATTGAAAACCTCCCTAGTGTGTATTACAATAAATTGTGTAAAGTGTTTCCCCTTCCGCATAGTTTGTTTAAGAATTGTTAAAGAGATAATAAGAATTATCTTCGTGAAGTTCCGCTTCTCTCGGTAGCATAAGATATTAGGATTAGCAATAATCTAAAGTGGAGTATGGGATACGCTTTAGATTATATTAGAGGTAATTTTATGATATATAATTAAGAATTATATACATGCAACGTAACAGGTCACAATGGCGCCGACTGAAAAGGGTAATGATGGGGGCAGAAAGGTGCCAAAAAATCATTAAAGAGTGCTGAAAGCTAACTTGTGTAGTTAGAGTAAGCCGATGTCAGTCGGGCCACGATATTGTGAGTTACGGATAATTAGGGAAATTAGTATTAAGAATTAAAGTATAAGTTAGCATTGTAAGTAACGAGAAAAAGGGAATTTCACGAATGAGAACAAGATCATTTAAAGAGAGATAGAGAAAACAAACCGTGTACTAAAACTAAACTTCACACATTGACACCAAGCATACTCCAAGTCCCCAATTTTGCGTTAGCATTGACACCAAGCATACTCCAAGTCCCCAATTTTGCGTTAGGCTCACAAAACATCCGTAATGTGGAATTTAAGCGGTGGAGTATGTGACGATTTAATTGAATATAGAATCTTAAATAAATTAAAAATTAATTTACTAGCAATTAAGTATTTTTAAATCGCACTATTAAACCTAAAGCCTCTGTACTAAATCAGAGTGAGTATGAGATGTAAATGGAAAATCTACCTAAAGCATTAATAAAAATTCGAATTGTAAAAAAGCTATTAATATCACAGTTAACCCTTTGCTAGTCATCATGCGGTGACCTGTTAATTCCGGACTCAACATGTTTAGTGAGTCGTCTGTAACTTAGGAAAATATAAAAATCATAATATTTGTAATTAGTAATTTGAAGGCACGAGTAGTAGTTAAAATAATTCACTTAAATTATATATGTATAATTAATGTATTGTTTTTTGTAATAAGAATGTCAATTTAAATAAAAATAGGAACTATATTATCGCGGAGTACTTGCCCCTCTCCGTTGTAATGTGCCAGTCGAATCGAGTAGAGAGTCACAATGCTGCCGTCAGAGTGTATAGAACTACGAGCGAGAGCTCCACCAAAATTCACTGGTTAAATTTAATTTTAAATGTTAGCTACCACTGCTAAACGTGGCGAGCGAGTGCAATGTGTGAATTGTAGGAAGTTGTGTTAAAAAGAAAAATGTAATAAGTTAAAACAAAAAAGAAATTAACAAGTAGTAAGCAAGATGACGTCTCCCCTCAAGAGGTAAATTCAAGTACAACTTTACATATTAAGATGTGACCTGCATAAACTTCACATGTGGACGTATACGATGCATAAGACGCTGACGAGGACCTACGTGGATCTACACCAACTTTAACAAGAGAAACTTCAATCTCCGCAGTGAACCACCTATCTAGTACTTGCCGAAGACACGACTCAGATGACGACGCCGACTTCAAGAATTCCCAAGTGAGACACCCCAGGACGAGGTTACCACGACATATTGTAAAGGTGACTCGATAGCTTGCCTATCGAGAGTTAATTATATTTGAGACATAATTTACAGAGAAAAGAGACTTTTCAAAGACTATAATTTTCTTTAAACTATAAATGAGACCAACTAAGAGTTTACTGTAATATTGAATATCATACGTTGTAACGCATTATATGTAAATGTAAATTATAATCACTTTAGTTAATAATACCATTCTTCAAATGGTAAAAGAAGTCTTGCAAGCATCTAGATGAACACAAAATACTCAGAAGTCTTTGCTATAGAGATATTTAAAGTAAACTCGGATCTGAGGTAACAAAGTACATAATCATTATGATCCCTAGTTTTTCTGAAAACCATTTAAATATTTTAATCTAATTAATTATGTCATGGGATCTTTCCGTATCAGTTGTTAATAAAGAGAAGTCATCTTATTACACATGAAAATGAGTGCATAAATCAGTGAAGTACCTTCCCTTGTTTCCTAATAATTAGCTTAAGTAATTTGTTCAATTATGTTGAGTTTAATAACAGTTCGTTACAATGTAGGCAGCCCATGTAATTGGCAGGTGTCAATTAAGATGGGTTCCCTGGATTTGTAACGTGGTAAAAAACGTTACAATTTATAATCTGTATTATTTTTTTTTTATGCACTGTAATGTCACTAGCATCTACTGTATAACTTGTTTAAATTAATGCTGTTATTAGAATAGAGTAACATAGTTTTCACTAAATCTCAGTTTATCAGGGCTGTTTTTAAAATGATATGTGAAGAAAAAGAATCATGTGAATGTTTAGTATTTTATGTGTTTTTGACAAATATTATATTGGTGATGATGATGAGAATAGTTATGATGACATATAATTTAAACCGTATTATTTTAATTTAGTTGAAAAATTTATTTTATAATTTTATATATTTTAAAAACATTTTTTGTTATTTTACCTCTTCATTTAAGTGAATTCTGCAAAATGATAAAATTGTTTACAGTTATTTAATATTAAGTAAATTTTGCTGCATCAGTTAAGTTCTTACTTTTCATTTTATGACCACAATTTACACATTTATTTGATAATGTTTTAAACAACACTGCAAAAGCTGTTTGATTCGAAGATACCTGATGGTGTTGTATGGAGACAATAACAGGGCATGGGGTTGAAGTTGACTGAGAAACAGCTGGAGGGGTTTTAGGAGGGGTGGGAGAAGGGATAGGTACACCACATCTTCTGCAAACTCGAGAAGCAAACTCCATATGATGAGACCACAAGGCTTTCAGTTCTGCAACCTCTGCATCTTCTTCAGTAATGCCCTCTGGCTAAGTAATATACACATATCTGTACTTAGTGTTTACGTTTGTTTTCAGATATAAATTTTATAATAGTGATATAGTTTATGTAAACAGATATTTGTATAATAAGGACTATTTTTAAGATAATATGTATTATGTATCAAAAATAATATATATGTGTATGCATTATGATAATATACTTACGGATAAATGTTAGCAACTTGCAAATGAAACTTTCAAAAACTGGCTTTAAGTGAGGAATATAAAGCACATTACCTGGCTTATATTCAATAGAAAAACAATATTTACAACAAAAAGGGGAAAGGAATTTTGTTACTTAAGAGTCATGCATGAAAATTTCAATATGTCAATGATGCAGTAAAGTCTACTGAGATTCTTTCAATCAAATTCATATTTTGTGGGATTTTTACAGCTACAAAAATTATACTTTTTAAATTACATTCAATTTTTTTAATTTTAAAATGGTAAGCTTATAATTTAAAACATGCTAAACTGAACAAAAAACAATCAAAATGAAGTTCATAGGCAGCAAAAACAATTCAGAAAAATCATTACCATTTACGAACAAATCCTTCTCAATACCACAATTTTGCAATATATAAAAAATTATTAAGTGTTATATAAAATTTTTTATCATAACTTCTGTTTTTAAATAATACTGTATTTGTTTAAATGTCGATTACCTATTAAAATTTAGTAAACACCATTTTTAAGCTATACAAAGGAAAAAGTTTGTATCTGGTTAACAAAATAATTTGAAATTAATTTAGTTTAAACTAATACTTGACCTGAAGCATGTTTGTATATCTACTATTGGGTTTTGCTATAAGTTAGAGCTGGTAGCCTTTATTTTCTCAGCTTTTTACTATACTTGTTAAAGATAGATAAATTGTGTTTATTTACTAGAGAATATAACTTATCATTAATGAATATATATGATGATGAAGTGTGTGTGTGTGTGTGTGTGTGTGTAATTTAAAATCATCACAATTATTTTCAGGTTTTGTTCCTGGTCCTACCTCTTTCTTCGATTTCAATTCTTCAGAATTAAAGCTGTTGAGCAACAAAGCCAAGAAAAGATTGAGCACCATAAAGTTCCCCATAACAAGAGCAGGTAGAAATATTGCAAAACATGTTCCAGCACCCTGGACAGATAAAATACAAAGATAAGTAAACAGTTTTCCTATATTGGATAATTCTGATGTAAAAATAAAATAAAATATAGCATGGATAAAAATAGTAAACACACACACACACACACACACACACATTTTAATGTGTTTGTAGTTACATAGTTTCCACTGAAATGATGCTTGCCTTATACTTCTGTAGAGACTCAGATATGAAAATGTTTCTAATTATTATTCATTGGTGTAATTAGGTTGAAAATACATAACTGATATTACTTAAAATGATGTAAAGTTGAAACTGATGATTGGTAAAGTTAAAATGATGTTACCAAGGTATATTAGGCATTTTTTAATAGATCATTAGGATTTATCTTACTTAGAGCCTGGAGCATGGTAAGCAAACTGGTTTAGGTTTATCCATTTAATGTAAACTGTATCTAATTTACTGACATTAATTTAATAAATGCATTAGAACACACACACACACACACACACACACACACACACACACACACACACACACACACACACACACACACACACACACACACACACACACACACAAATCTACTGTGATTGTATGTGTATCCTTATGAACAACACAATTTTATGAAGGTGGAAACTACAATAAAAATGCTTACATCTTTCTGTTCTGCTCTCATACAGTCCCATAAAGGTTCAATCCATTCTCCACAAAGAATTCGAAAAATCATCATAAATGAATGAAAAAAATCTGAGAAGTTCCATCTGTAGTGAAAACAAATTATCATTTTACCAAACACCAAAAATATTGTAATGCAATTACAAAAATTAAAGTAATCTATTCAGCAGATAATGTTCACAAACTTCATTATAAGTGTGAAGCAATTTTTTCTTAGCTTGAGTACAGATTAATGTTACCTTTTTGTAATTATTATTATGAATAGTTTTAAGCATTATGCAAACAAAGAAAATACATTTATAGGTTGGTTTATAGGGTTGGTTCTTTCTTTTTAACCACTGCTCAAAAATTCCCCTAACATGTGTTCATATTTAGAGATCTTACATGACCTACTGAGAATGAACAATCTGAATGACTGTTTTTTTAAGCCATACCAAGCAGACGTGATATGATAATAGTGTTTGTTAAAATTTAACTGTAAAAGTCATTGCATATAAATACAAAATATTTCATATGTTTTTTCTCATCTCAATAAAATTATACTTTTGTGTTTATAGCTGCACCATACAGAAGATTGTATGAACTACATTAAGCAGCATTTTATATATTCCTTAGCTACAACATTTTATTTAGTAAACATTTTTTCAGAGCTGAAATTATAAATTCAAACTTAAAAATTCTACTTTTGTCTGATGTAAAATAATGTTGTCTGAATTTGGACATTAACATCTAGTCCAGGCTACTAAAAAATGTCTGCCATGGGAGCTGCCAAAACATACAGTAAAAATTCATTCAACAACCGACCACAACCAAAGCTTTTACCCTGTAGTTTCAATACATTATAATGTAATACAAATTTCTTCAATGTAACTAATGAAGTACTAAGGGTACATATTTTTATAACATGTACAACATACATTCAAACAATCTTTGTCAAATATTTAGGAATGTTCTTCATATTTATAAGAACTATGAAAATATTTATATAGGTTCTAACACACACACACACACACACACACACACACACACACACACACACACACACACACACACACACACACACACACACACACACACACACACACACACACACACACACACACACACACACACACACACACACACTGCAGATGTTTTACAATAAAACAATTTTGTCTTGCAGAAAGTTGTATTTTTTTCTGACACACTGTCTGCACTATTTCATCATTTCTTGTACCATGTATAAGTACATACTAGTTAACTCCCTGCACTGCAGAACTACCTCCCTATTTTGAACAAAGTACATGTACTGTCAAATAAAACCGAATTCATAAATTTTAATTTTTTAAAGTTGCAAGTAAAGTTCTTTGTATATATAGAAACACTATGAGGAGATGACATTTATTTTTTATACTTTGCTTTATATACTTTTTTTTATGTATTTGTATATGCATATACAAAAAAAAGGTTACAAATAATATGCTAAGTATTATTAATTAATTAATCAAATTAATTATTTTATTATACATACATTATATTTAATTTTTATAATGAATTTACCTCAAGATGTTACTTTCCTTATTAGGAACATGTTTTGGGTACTATTTTGTACCCATCCTCAGCCTTCCGGATTTTGTTTCTGGTGAAGTACATGTGTGTTGGTTGGTTGTTATCGTGGCTTCCTGTTGGCTTCTGGTACTTTAAATTGGTTTTATTGTGTGTGATTGTGGTGTATGTATTAGTATTTTGTGTATTTTCGATGTTGAGTGCTTTGAAAATTGTGTCACGTTTTGTATTGATTTGTATTTGTTCAGGCATTAGTTTATTTTGTGTTTTATGTGTGTATATTTGTAAATTTTCCCAAATGTTCATTATGGTGCCTTTGTGTGGTATGTGTTTTATTAGTGTCATGTTGGTTATGTTTGGGAATTCATGTCCAGTGTTTATTGCATGTGTGGCCAAATTAGATTTGTAATTTCTGGTGTTTTGTATGGTGTTTTAGGTGTTCAAAATAAAGTTTTTCAGTTGTTTTTTTGTTTGTCCTATGTAACATTTATTGCAATCTTGGCATTCAATTTTGTATAACTTATACCATTGGTTGTTGTATTATCTTTGTTGTGTGGGTTATTTAGTTTTTGTAGATTATTTTTGTTAGTTTTGTATGCTATTTTAATGTCTGTGTTCTTAAACAGTTTTGTTAGCTTTGTCATTTTATTATTTATGTATGTGAATGTGGCCCATTTTTTATTGTTGTTATTATTTTTGTTTTGTTCATTTTGATTAATTCTTAATTGTTCAGTATTTAATTTATATTTGATTTTATTTTCTATTTTGTTTACAGTGTTTTTATTATATCCATTTTCACAAGAAATTTGGTATATTATATTTCTTTCTTTGTCTGTTTCTTGTTTGTTTAGGAGTATTTTGTACATTCTGTTAAATAGTGAATAGAATGCTGCCATTTTATGTTGTGGTGGGTGGTCAGAATGGTTAGGTATAACGATGTTAGTGGAAGTTGGTTTTCTGTATATTGCATATTGTAGGTGGTTATTGTATCTTGTGATGGTTATGTCTAAATACAGTAAACTCCCAATTATCTGCGGAATTGGGTGGCGCTTCAACCGCGGATAAGCTAATTCCCCGGATAATCCGCAAAATGGCCGAAAAAGGACACAAATCAACACGAAAATGCTTTTGAACAATTTATATTTACAGTAGGAGGTCTACAAATACAATTATAACTTAATTAACAGTAGATTTATGTACTTAAAAGTTTGTTGGTTTACTTTTTCACAAAAAAATCGGTCAACTGTTTTTGTTTTTTCGTGATAAAACACCTCTTCTTTATTTGTGATTGAAGTTTTTTTAACAACATTTTGTCACAAAATGATGCATTGTCTTGTTCTTCCAGATATTGAATGAGCCCGTCAAGGTGTGCTAAAGCTGCGTCATGGCTCACTTGTTGCTGCGTCTTATCCTCTTCTTCTTCCTCACTCTCCTCCAAAACCATACCTAATGCTCCACCTACGATTTGTTCATCAGTAAGATGTTCAAAGCCTGGATCATTGGTGTCACAATTAATCCACTCAACGATGTTATCTTCATCGACGTTACCTCCTCCAGTAACAGATTTCGCTAAATTAGCCAAATCACAAGCAGAAACTTCTTCTTCTTCCTCTGCAGACTCTACCAAAGTATTTTCCACATTTGGTAAAATCTTCCTCCAGGATACTACATACAGGATACTAGGATACTTCCTCCAGAATCTACTAACGTAAATTGCTTAACTGACTCCCAAGCAGTGTTTATGTCATAAATGCTGTCAAGAATCGTGTAATCTTTCCAGAAGCCCTGAAGATCATTCCCCTCTTCAATCTTTTTTTCAGTAAGTTTGTTCTGTATTTTTTTTTTCATTGAAGCAATTACGCCCTGGTCCATGGGCTGGATAAGAGTTGTGACATTGGGAAGCAAAAACTTGATGAAAAAATTTCCATTTTCCGATTTAAAAACACTTTCCCCTGATTGTTGTCAATCAGCAATACAGCTTTCTGGGGTATGTTTTGAGACTTGAGATGCTCTCTAACTTGAGGAATGAAGTTTTTTCCAAACCACTCTTTAAATATTTGTTGGTCCATCCAGCCTTTTTTTTGGTTGAAGTAGTGTACTGGGAGGTTTTCAGCCCTTGTCCCTTTAAAAGACCTAGGTTTTTTTGATTTTCCAATCACTACTAGTTTTAGTTTTTGAGATCCCGTTGCATTGCTGCACGTCATTATTGTTATGCGTTCTTTACTGGATTAATGTCCTGGAGCTTGCCACTCGCTTTCAAATGCCAATGTTCGTGTAGGCAAACATTTCCACAACAGCCCCGACTCATCAGCGTTGTACACTTGTTCGTAAGAAATTCCTTCTGACTGAAGAAGCTGTTCAAAATCAGTTTTGAAATTTTCTGCTGCCTGTTTGTCACCACTTAATTTCTCGCCATGAAGCCCAATTTCCCTTATCCTGTGGCGTTGTTTAAACCTTGTCAACCACCCTGATGATGCGTCAAATGTTCCCTCTAAACCTAGCATTTCAAAAAACTGTTTTGCTTTTGCAGCAACATTAGGCACTGAAATAGGAGTTCCCTCACTTCTCACTTGACTCACCCACTCTAAAAGTACCGCATCTAGTTCTTCATAAGTGCTAGTTTTCATGATTTTTCTTTTTTCATTGATGAGGAGTTGTCTGATGTGAATGCAAATTGCATTAATTTATCCTTTTGTTTAAAAATGTCCCTAAAAGTGCTTTCGCCTATTCCATACTGCAAGCTCATTTGCTTTTTCGACGCACCATTTTAAATTTTGTTTAATCAATTCTAGTTTCTCTTGAATTGATAAGACCACTTTTTTCCTTTTTTCAATACTAGTGTAAACTAAAATCACGTACAACAATTTAAACACACACACGAACTGCTAGTCAATAAGTGCACACAGGTTGACAGAAACACAAACTGATGCGTGAGTTATGAGAACTGGAAGTGGCGAGTGAAGGGGTAGGAGGGGAGGCAATAAGGTGCCCATGACGAGCAGTGCCAATGACCTTGGCTGATTGACTTCCACTCACCCCAACTGATGGTTGTCGGTCTAAAAATAGCTTCTGCACCTGCCGATCGTGACTCATGCATTCTCTCTCAACACGCGTGGTTCCATTTCCCTACATTCTTTGTTTTCATTTACGGTATTCTATGTTTCGCTGTAACGTTTAATTGTAGGCCTAATTTTATAACTTATTCTACTGTTGTAGGTTTTCTTTTAATACCGTAATTTATCGTCGCAAAAAAAAGAAAAAAAAAGGAAAGGACGACCGCAGATAATACGCCTGCGGATAATCGAGAGTTTACTGTAGTTGATTTTGTTGTGATTTTCTTTTTCTTCTGTGAATTGTACTTTTGGATGTATGGTATTGATTTGTTTTAATATGTTATCTGCATTTGTATTTTTGTTACTTGATATATATAGCCCATCATCTACATATCTTATCCAAATGCCATTTGGATCAAAGGATTTTATAATATTTTGTATTTTGGTGTCTATATGTTGTAAGAATATTTCTGCTATAATGCTAGATAATGGAGATCCCATTGCCAATCCTTCTTGTTGTTGATAAATTTTGTATTGAATTAAAAGTAATTTTGTTTTAGTATTAGTTGGAGGCTATTTTTTATTTCAGTTATATATTGTGTGCCTTCATTTTGCTCTTTAAGTTTGTTTATTATTATGTCTATTGTTTCATCAATTGGAATGTTGATGTACATATTTGTTATGTCATATGATGTGAAATAAGTGTTTTCAACTATATTTATTACTTTTAGTTTGTCTAGTAATTCGTACGTATTTTTTGTGATAATTATTTGTTAGATGGTTATTTTTTAGTTTTTGTGCTATTATTTTTGCTATTTTGTATGTAAGTGCTTTTTTGAAGTTGATTAATGGTCGTATTGGGTTGTTTAATTTGTGTATTTTACTTCCATATTCCTTAAGGAATGGAAGTATGGTGATGGCAAAAAAAATCGTGTTCGAGATTATTGCAGATTCTGATTCTACTACACTCAAAACATGAAAAAAAGTCGTTTTCCGAAAAGTGTCTGTGTGTCTGTCTGTCTGTCTGTCTGTCTGTCTGTCTGTCTGTCTGTCTGTAGATTTTTTTTCTATGGCAAACGATAACTGCCGCAAATTCAAACAGAATCAAATAATTTTTTGCATACAGCCCGGTTTTGCAGAGTTCTCGCGACCTATTGTTTTTGGTGAAGATCGGTTGAGGGAAAGGGGTAGTTTACCTGCAACGGTTTTTTTTTAGCAAGGGAAATTTTGTTTGTTTGGCAAACGATAACAGCCGCAAATTCAAACAGAATCAAATAATGTTTCGCATACAGCCCTGAATTGTAGAGTTCTCAAGACCTATTGTTTTTGGTGAAGATCGGTTAAGGGAAAGGGGTAGTTTACCTGTAACGTTTTATGTTTTAACAAGGGTATTTCCTATGGCAAACGATAACAGCCGCAAATTCAAACAGAATGAAAAGATTATTTGCATACAGCCCTAAATTGTAGAGTTCTCAATACCTTTTGTTTTTGGTGAAGATCGGTTAAGGGAAAGGGGTAGTTTACCTACAACGTTTTTTTAACAAGGGTATTTTCTATGGCAAACGATAACAGCCGCAAATTCAAACAGAATCAAATAATTTTCTGCATACAGCCCTGATTTGTAGAGTACTCAAGACCTATTGTTTTTGGTGAAGATCGGTTGAGGGGAAGGGGTAGTTTACCAGCAACGTTTTTTATCATGCGTATTTTCTATGGCAAACGACAACTGCCGCAAATTCAAACAGAATCAAATAATTTTTTGCATACAGCCCTGATTTGTAGAGTACTCGCGACCTATTGTTTTTGGTGAAGATCGGTTGAGGGGAAGGGGTAGTTTACCTGCAACGGTTTTTTTTATCAAGGGAAATTTTTTTTTTTTTGGCAAACGATAACAGCCGCAAATTCAAACGGAATCAAATAATGTTTCGCATACAGCCCTGAATTGTAGATTTCTCAAGACCTATTGTTTTTGGTGAAGATCGGTTGAGGGAAAGGGGTAGTTTACCTGCAACGTTTTTTTAACAAGGGTATTTTATATGGCAAACGATAACAGCCGCAAATTCAAACAGAATCAAATAATGTTTTGCATACAGTCCTGATTTGTAGAGTACTCAAGACCTATTGTTTTTGGTGAAGATCGGTTAAGGGGAAGGGGTAGTTTACCTGCAACCTTTTACGTTTTATTTTCTATGGCAAACGATAACAGCCGCAAATTCAAACAGAATCAAATAATGTTTTGCATACAGCCCTGATTTGTAGAGTACTCAAGACCTATTGTTTTTGGTGAAGATCGGTTAAGGGGAAGGGGTAGTTTACCTGCAACGTTTTTTTATCAAGCGTATTTTCTATGGCAAACGATAACAGCCGCAAATTCAAACAGAACCAAATAATTTTTTGCATACGTCCCTGAATTGTAGAGGTCTCAATGACTTTCGATTTTGGTGAAGATCGGTTAAGGGGAAGGGGTAGTTTACCTGCAACCTTTTACGTTTTAACAAGAGTAAAGTACTTGAAAATTTATTTAAACTTTTTGAAACAATGGTAATTGTTAAAAATAAAATAATTTTGTTGCCAGGTAATAAAATTATAATTTTTGCATTTTAATGTAATATAATATTTTTCATTTAATACAGCAATAAAAAGGCAGGTAAGACACAGCCTGGCTGTTTGGCTGAAAATGATTTTAAATATAAATCTTAGAATATGGAAGTCATGTATGGTTCTCCATACCGATATTTTATTAGGCTATTCATTTTAGGTGGTTCTGGATTATTATTTATATAAATATCTGTATTTTTATTATTGAAAATGTTTTTAGCTGTTTTTATTAGTTTTATTGCTTGTTTAAGATATTTTTCTGTTGGATTTGGATGTTTATTTAATTGTATGCAATCATTATTGTTGATGAAGTCTTCAGTTTTTCTGATGTAGTCTGTTTTGTCAATAATTCGGCCTACTGTTGCCTGGCTTTTTTCTGCTTTTGTTATGATTAAATTGTTGGTATTTACTTAATTTTTAATTTCTTTTATTGTCTTATTATCCTGCTTTTGTTTAGATTTGTTTTTTATTTCACTTGTGACTATCTTTTTAATTATATGTGTCGCTTCTGTTTGTTTTTCTTCTTGTGTATTGTCTTGTATTAGGTTAATGGCAAATTCTGTTTCTACTATTAAATTTTCTAGGTTCTTGTTTATGTTTTTGAGTTAGGTTAGTTTTTGACATATTGTTTAAATATTCTATTTCTTTTTTGTTAAATTCTGTGTTACTTAGGTTAATGGTTCGAGAATAAATGCTGACATTTTATGTTGTGGTGGGTGGTCAGAATGGTTAGGTATAATGATGTTAGTGGAAGTTGGTTTTCTATATATTGCATATTGTATGTGTTTGTTGTATCTTGTGATGGTTATGTCTAAATAGTTGATTTTGTTATTTTTTTCTTTTTCTTCTGTGAATTGTATTTTGGGATGTATGTTATTGATTTGTTTCAATATGTTCTCTGCATTTGTGTTTTTGTTATTTGATATATATAGTCCATCATCTACATATCTTATCCATATGCCATTTGGGTCATGTGTTTTTATGATATTTTGTATTTTGGTGTCTATGTGTTGTAGGAATATTTCTGCTATTATGCTTGATAATGGTGATCCCATTGCTAAACCTTCTTTCTGTTGATAAATTTTGCTATTAAATTCAAAGTAATTTTGTACTAAATTCAAAGATAATACAACAACTAATGGTATATACAAAATTGAATGCCAAGATTGCAATAAATGTTACATAGGACAAACAAAAAAACAGCTGAA
This sequence comes from Magicicada septendecula, assembly GCA_034769895.1. NCBI lineage: Eukaryota > Metazoa > Arthropoda > Insecta > Hemiptera > Cicadidae > Magicicada > Magicicada septendecula. Next base: position 975,939,870 of record CM068367.1, on the reverse strand, counting down.
AAAACGTTATTTTGAACACCTAAACGCATACAAAAAACCAGAAATATATAAATCCAAAATAGCCACACATGCAATAAACACAGGACACGAATTCCCAAACATAACCAATGTATCACTAATAAAACATATACCACACAAAGGCACCATAATGAACATTTGGGAAAATTTACAAATATACAAACATAAAACACAAAACAAACTAATACCAGAACAAATACAAATCAATACAAAACATGACACAATATTCAAAGCACTCAACATCGAAAATACACAAAATACAAAAACATATACCACAACCACACACAATAATACAACTTTAAAAGACCAAAGACTAACAAACAACCTTAATAACATCCAGCAGCCAACACACAAATACTTCACCAGAAACAAGATGGCGAAGGCTGAAGATGAGAGAACAGGAACTCTCGAAACATGTTCCAAATAGAAAAAACATCTTGAGGTAAATTTAGTATAAATATTAAATGTATTATATACATCAAGAAACGGACTGTAGCAGAAAGTGATTGAAATATATATATATATATATATATATATATATATATAAACAGTATAAACAAAACACGAACCTCCTTATATTGTTGCAATGGACTACAGTTGCCTTATAAATGCCTTACTTATTCAAAATTTTGATTTACATTTTGGCCTGTGTTGCCTTTAAAGTTAAACAAATTCAAAGTAAACACTCCATTCTGTTTTTAAAAAAATTCTTTTAATTTGATACCCTACACGAATTTTTACAGTTTTCCCAATATTTTGACCCATTTTTGGGTCCTGGTATCCAAAAATGTTAAAATTTCCAGAACTGAACACCATTTTCTGATTTTGGTTAACATCAGAAAGTAAAGTAAAGTAAAGTAACTCTCTTTACTTTGGAATGCTACATATATTTCAATGATTTTTTCTGTTTTTTTTTTAGTAGTTTGAGGCTTATTCCAAGGGACAAGTCTCGGGCTGATCTTGCGCAAAGCCCCTTCAGCCGAATGGAAAAGTTGAGAGGAGATATACGTCAGAGCGGGATGGAGGCGGAGAAAGTGGAGGCACTCAGGAGAGAGAGTTGTGTGTGTGTGTGTGTAGTGTGAACAGCCATTTGGATTTCAGAAGATGCTGATGGGAGTGCTAAAATAAAAGCTATAATGAACAGCCAAGACAGAGTCATGTAGCGCAGGATGCTAAAAATGGAGAGGAGGATCAATGCGGTGTCAAGGTATAGGTGGGGGGACACAAAGAAGAGGGCAAAAGATAGGGTGTAATGGTAGACAAAGTTAAGGAGTTAAGAGATCAAGAATGATGCAAGGTGGAGTATGTGTGATGTGTGGATTTAGGTGTTTCTGTGTCGGCGAGGATTCCTAGGAGGAGGCTCATCAGCAATAGTTAGAAGACGGTTTATGAGCAAGGAAGGTCTGTGGGAGTTCCAGGTAGCTCTGTTGATCGAGGCTGCGATGGATTGGATGAATGTGCAGTTTTGGGAATTGGCAATTTGGATTGCTTAGCAGTTTTGGGAATATTTCCAGTTTAATTTATAAAGGAAAGTCTAAGTTGGGAAAGAGTTTTTTGAGAGCATACAGAGCATTGTTACTGCTTTTGGTTTTGGGAGGTCTGCGGTAAATCAGTCAAAGAGCTCGCCGTTCAGTGATTCTGCAGGGTTTAAGGTGGGCAGGATCAGCAATTAACAGGATGGGATGAGTATAGGTCATGATGGGACAAAGACAGGTGGTGTAGATTCAGCTGAGTATCACACTGGAGCAACGGTCATTGTTGCTGGGAACTCGGAGTGTTCGGATTCATTGACGGGCTAGGTCTGTGGTTCATTTGATATGTGGTCACCAGGTTAGCTTGGAGTCAAGTGTGATGCCTAGATATAGACATGCTTTGGGGTTATTTTAGAATGGCCTACATGGGACTGGAGGTTGACAGAAGTAATTCATGTTACGTTCTGCAGAGTTAAAAGTAATAATAATGGCTCCCATGTGTACCACCAAAGTAGCTTAGGTAGACACAAATTATGTAAATTTGCTGTAGAGTTGAAGACACAAATTTTGTGTTTTGTTTGTGTTTATGGAGATCTTCAAAGTATTTCAGTATCCAATGAAGGGTTTTAAAATCAATTGCAGTCTTGAGGGCCTGCCAATGAACTCCAGCAGAGACTGCCAATGAACTGGGCAAGACCCGCTGAAGGGTAGGACAAAGTTGGTGATGGGAGGGGTGCCTTTGGTGAAGAGAATGGGTTAGTTAAGGCTTCCAATGGAGTGTCTGGAAGGGCCTTTAAAATTATGTTGGTTATTTCATCAGGACCTGGAGTGGTGTTGCAGCATTTGGAGAGTTTTTATTTTGATGTCACCGACAGTGATGGGTTGCTCCCAGTGGGTTGTCATAGTCGCCAGTTAGTTTGTCATAAGGGGTGAAGAGGTCAGCATGTGTGGTAAGAAAGGTGTCAATGGTTGTTCAGCGGTGGCATCAAAGTCAAGGCTGTCTGGATGGCTGGGGACCAATTGGAGTGTATCTTGAAAGACGGCAGCCTTCTCACAATCACTGACAAGATAGGGGTATCAAGTTTAGGTGGGTCATGGAAGCGTTTAACTTTCTTCCAGAATTGACCAGATTGGTGTTGTAGGATTCCTGCACTTAAGTACAGAGACTTTCAAGACGTGACGAATGAAAGTCACGAATGGCTGTTTTCACTTTGTTTGAGAGTCTTCTGTACTCCAAACAGAGGTGCTCACTTTGCCGTTCTCTATTCTAGAGGTGATGAACCCATTCTAGAGGCATTTCCAGGGATCAGTTCAAGGACTGGGGGGGGGATCTCTGTTGGGAGTAGCAGACTTGTTTGATAGGAATGGCCAGAGCCATGGGGGATGTAAATTATTGTAGGCGTTGGTTTCGGCAGGAGTAGTCAGAGGGGCTGGGAGTGGAGAAAGAAGGGATGCTACGGTGTGAGAGAAGAGTGGTCAATCAGCAGTGCAGTAGTCTGTTATGGCCATGGTGCAAAGTTCAAGGGTAGGGTATTGGACATGGCCGTAGGCTACCATTAAAGAAGCTATCATCCGAGGCTTTCAAAATTTTGTCTCTTTATATTTTTGCTCCCCACCCTCTTATTTTTGGTGGAAATGGATCAATGTCAAAAACAGTAGTGGTCTGTGGAATTAAGTATGAGCATGCATGTTAAGATTTATGAAAATCAGTTGATGTGTTCAAAAGTAACCATAGATAAAATAGATAAATAGACAACCACACAAATGCCATATGGTCAAATTGAAATTGACAACTCTCTTTGCTAGCTTGTTCAAAAATTTATAGAATATTAATAAAATTAATTATTGCTTTAATTTGTCTACTAGTGTTTTGTTACTTATTATTTTATTTACTTTGCTGTAACTTTGTATATCTTTTAAAATTATAGTGGATGTTTAACGGCATTTTACAAATGTGAAACCTCTGTTCTGATATTCCTTAAAATATGGTTCAAGTTCTTGTTAATGTATCTAGGTACAGCAAATGCTGCCTCTATGAATAGGTGACAAATATTTTGGTGACAGTTATTAAGGATTTGCTAATGATAAGTTTGAATAATAACTATGGTATAAATACAGTTATTATATTAGTCAAAAGTAATTAAAAGTCAAAAGCAGTTATAGTCGTATAATAGTTTACATAAAGTCAAAGAGTTCGGTTTCAATTTAGAAATGGAAAATATCAGTAAAGTATTAAAATCTGATCATTCTGAAATTCAATGAATGAACAATTCCTATAAGTTTAAGTTCCCTTTAATGGTAATAACGATTTGAAAAACATAATTATTAAGTTATAATAAACATGTTATAAAAATGCTATGTTATTAAGTTAAATTTTATAATATGTTGAATGTTTACAGATGTTTAACATGTAAATCAAACCATTTTTTCTTACAGTAAGTATGACGATTTAATAAGCCTAAATCCCACAAAAATAAAAAAAAATTTATTATACTAATATTGGCTTTAATAAGGTACGAATGAACCCTTCTCCATGCCCCAAACCGGTAGTAACCTGCCGATTTGCCAAAGTAGCAGTTAATAAAATTAGATTTGAGAAACTAAATAAATCCGTAACTACCCCTCGTCACATAAAAGAGTAATAAAAGTAAAGAGCGATGTCATTAAGTTGTAAGCAAATTAAAGCAATATAATTAATAATAAGTGAGAACTACTTTTCGCGCTGATAAACTACCCGCGCGCGGACAGCCTCTTCACCCCTATAGTAAATTAGTTCAGTTGTATCTCAGACTCCGCTGCTGATACAGCGTACAAAAGTATGTAGTCAATATAAACCCTGTAAACGAGGAGAAGCTTGTGTGAGATAGCTGGATGATGTAAAAATGTCGTAAATGACGTGAGTGTATGACAATGACATCTCTGTAACAAACTAACATCACCTAAATGTGATGTTTAACTTTTAACATGTAACTGTTAACCGAAGTAATATGTGCGGTACAACAATGTGAACACCAGTGAAAGTTACAACCCAAAACCTACCACAAGAATCTACAGACCCGACAGACGACTCATCTTTAGGAATGACAGCAGATTTTACCAAAACACGATAGCCAGAAGATCTCCAAGACACCCTGCACAACCGATAGAAGCGCCGATTCGCCGACGATGTTACACACAGGTGACACGGAAGTTCAACTTCCGTGGTTCAGAACTTAACTTAAAATAATACATGATAGACACTTAATTAACAAATGAAAGTAAAGTAAAACACGAAAGACTGACTCAATTACCATAAAATTATAATTTCATGCTTAGTAATAATGTGTGTTAAGTTTAATGCTTGTATGAATATAACACGTTAAAGTTAAATAAGCGCATTCTTCAGATGGCACAAAATAAAGATTATAATTTTAATATCATATACTGAAACAAAATACTCGGATCCGAGGACAGTAAAAGCTATGTTAACTCATTAATTACTCTAATTCTATTTGTACAAGAGGTGCAAATGTTTTTACTTTTAATATACTTATTGCTAAATTTCTTCGGAGATGTTAAAACATTATGTAATAAAGAGATGTCATGGTCCAAAAAGGTGAGTGAATAAATCTACAAACCCCTATCAATATCCCTCAATTCACGGGATCCTATTTAACATTTGTTTACATGCCAGTTAATTATGAGTTTGTTAAGATTATGGCAGCCTGTTTAATTGCCCTGAACCAATTAACCAGGTTCCCGATATTATAACGACGAGACGTTATAAAATGCGCCACTCTGCTACTTTTGTTTTAATGCGCCAGTGACAATAGCAAAATAAAATACGTTACTCTGCTGTTGTCATTTAATATTTTGTAGAATTATTCGCTCTGTTAGTTTAACTACCGTGTTAATTTAAATTACGCAACTCTCCCTTTTGCGTGTAGTGAAATAAGAAGTCTTTATTATTAAGGGTTAATAATTGGCCTTAACATTTAATAGTAAGTAAAAAAAAAAAAAAAAAATTAAGTTAATCAAAATAAGAACTCGTATTACAATAAGTAAACTCATAAATTAGGATAGAGAGTTTTATAATCATTATTACGCAACATAATATAGGTAAGGATATTTAAATGTTGTAAGCCCAGGTTCTTGCCTGTTCAAAAATTCCTCCTCCAACTTGTCGGTTTGACGACAATCTCGGACAGGAAAATAACCTGTTACCGCCTGTACGAAACAATCCCATGTTACAAGCTGCAAAGTCGAGGTAGACAATACACCACCTCCCTCTATTGTCTAATACAAAGTGTTTGACCCCCTTTGCCCAGTAACAACACATTTTGACCATATGTTGAAAATTAAAATATGGCTGTGTGAGATTTCTCTCCTCTCTCTCTCTGAGGCGAGATTCGATTTTCTCGTATCACCTATTTGTAAACATCTCTCATGTATTTAAATTTTTACTAAACCTAAAGATAGTAAAATAGAGTGTTCAGTATAAGTAGAATAAGGAGTGTATAAGACTTACCATCTTAAGAACATGGCTCAATTCAATCCAGATTTGTTGTTAAAAGACGAATTATGCTATGAAGCACTGTTGCGCGGACTCCCTTACGCGAACGTAACGGTCGCGGAACTACGCAAAACGTTACGCGAAAGTAGGCCAGATACACCCGCACAGTTAGGTCGATTAAGCGAAATAGATCTTGATAGCGAAAGAGAAACATGTTATGCAAAGTATAGGGAATTGACGTCAATACCGCAAACCCTCCACGACGAAAAATCACCCGCTATAATCTTATGTACCACACAGAGAATAGAGCATTTAACCCGTCGGATAAATAATTTATTAAACTGGCCCAAAGTTACTGTAATTCCCCCAGATGTGCAAAAATTTGCTGATGAAGCATTACAGCAATTAACCACAATAATAAGAGAATTACGTAGAAAGTCCGACTCATTTAAAATGGAGGAAATTGAAGAAGCTCTGATGAAATTATATATCTCCCCATTTCAATCACCTACCCTAGAACAGCGACCCACTACCGTGAATTTCGAATCCCCCCCGGTATCAAGGATAGAACCGAGTAATGATGAGTTACTGAATAGGAACGTGAATACCCTACCGATAGCTGAAGCATCATTTCCCAATGCCCTCCACAATCTCACCAATAAGTATGCGTTACCACCCTCAGCGATGACAAATCAAGCATCGGGACCTCCTAGAATAACACCTCACGTAAACTTTAATGCGGACCTCTACGGAAAGATAACTCACCCCGTAGAAAAAATTTTGTCAGAAATCCCATACACCGATGGATTGAGTATCACCAAACTATTAGCCTTCATAAAATATCTGCTACAAATAAAAGACTTACAGCAACTAAGCGATTGCCAAATATTACAAGTCCTTCTGCCCAAATGTAGACCACCATTAAAGGATCGTGTACTGGAGTCATTAAGCTCACAACATCCAGTAGAAGAACTCCATACAACTCTGATAAGACATTTTATTCCAACGGGAATTTACGAAGAGCTGAAACGAAACACAGTACTTCGAGTACAAGGAGCTCACGAGAGACTCGCCCACTATATCGCTGACATAAGAGAAGCTTCATTACTGCAAGTAAACTGGAGCGAAAAGCAGTTAGTAGAAACAATCTTGGTAGGATTATCCCCAGAAGAGAGATCTCGCTTAGCAGTTATAAATAAGCCCAACACGTTAGCAGAATTAGAACAATGCAGTATCCACTCATCCAACGTATGGTATTCGGATCAGAACCGGAGTTCGTTACTCCCCCAGGTACAACGTAGAAATGAAACACAACCCCTGGTATCGGATACAAGAACACACCGTGATAGACGACCATTTCGAATTCCTGCTAATTCTCACTACCAAACTAAATCGAATAATCAACAACCTCAACAGAATACAAGTGATACCGTAAGTAGAGAAAAAAGATGTTATAACTGCGGGAAATTAGGGCACATCTTGTAAATAGATACTGTAAACAGAAACAGCACTACCAAAAACCCTCTTATTCAAAAAACATGTAAGGCAGGGAGATCCGAAATCCTGTGTCTTCCGCCGCATCGTGAAAATAGGTAAAACCCGAGAGTACCAAATTGGAAACAAACAAAATAATAAAAAAAAATTAGACCCCTACGTAGAGAGATTTATCGATAAATGCAACTCAATTACTACATGCAAGTCCAGTTTGTGTCAATTACCATACATACAAGTTGACCTTGGCGTTACTACCACACTTGGATTAATTGATTCTGGATTGACACGGAGCTTAATCAGCCAACAGCTAGCAGATACTTTAGCTAAACACAATCTTGTTAAACGTAGTCAACCGGTGAACATTAAATGCGCTACCGCTAACAAACAAAACTTAATCATAAAACTCAGCGTTACGATTAAACTAAAAATTAAAAATTTCACGTGGTATTTTCCAGTGTTAGTATACGACGAATTAGGACCAGACTTAATATTGAGAGCGGACTTTATCAGTAAAACAGGTATAATTCTTGACATGTACGATAAGAAGTATTATTTTAGATTCGACCGCAGTCAAAAATATAATTTTGATTATGAAATAAATAACAGTAAAAAAACGGAAACTTCTGCAACGCACCTAGAACACCGCGAGTCCGAATTAGATCATTTAGAAAGTAAAGACAGACTGAAAATACAGAAACTAATAAAAGAATTTTCCACCGTCCTCACCCCAAAGTTAGGATTAACGAATCTTATAGAGTACAAGATCAACCTGAGTGACAATAAAGTAATACGACTGCACCCATACAAATTATCACCACCAAAAATGGAAATAATGAGAAATCAAATCAATAAATTGTTGGAACAACAAGTTATAGAACCTTCCACTTCACCGTATTCATCACCTGCGTTTTTAGTACCTAAAGGCACCGATAAACATAGATTAGTTGTGGACTATAGACAATTAAATAAAAGGATAGAATTCGAGTCCATACCACTCCCCGACATCCACAGCGCCTTCCATTACTTTACAAAAGCTAAAGTTTTCACCATAATGGATCTCAATCAGGCATTTCATCAAATACCACTATCGGAAGAATCCAAACGCCTAACCGCCTTCGCCATCCCATTCAACCTGTACCAATTTACTAGAGTACACTTTGGAATATCCCAAGGAAGTTCTGTATGTAGCCGATTGTTAGAGAAAATATCCACAACATAAAATTTAAATTTGTATATCACTACCTAGATGACATAGTAATCTACAGCGAATCTATGGATCAACATCTTCATCATTTACGTGAAGTATTATCACGATTAAAGAAAGCCGGATTAACAGTAAACCCAAGTAAAGTAAATTTTGCTGTTAAACAATTTTCATTTTTAGGTCACATAGTAATGGCCGACGGAAAGGTAAGTATAGACCCAGAACGCACCCGTGCTATCAGAGAATTTTTACCACCATGGGATAAGAAAGGAATAGCCCGATTTTTGGGAATGATAAATTACTTCCACAAGTATATCCCTCACTTAGCTGATATAGCAGCTCCGTTAAACGCATTAAGAAAAAAAGGAGAGAAATTTGAATGGACTCCACAACACCAATCTGCATTTGAAAAACTGAAAGAAAGCATAATATCACCCCCGGTATTACAATTAGCTGATTTTACTAAACCATTTGTAGTACAGACTGACAGTTCAAGTGTAGCACTAGGAGCAGTAATATATCAGGAAGTAGATAATTCTAGATTACCGATTAGTTATGCCTCACGAACTCTAACCGACCAGGAAAAGAAATTCTCCGCATACGAATTGGAATGTTTAGATGTAGTATTCGCATTTGAGAAATTCAAACCCTTTTTAGAACATAAAGAATTTCTGTTAGAAACGGATAATCAAGCCTTATCTTGGTTATTAAATCACCCTAAACAGTTGGGTCGTATCGGACGATGGGTATTGAGATTAAATTGTTACAAGTTTAAGGTACAACACATTCGTGGCACCCAAAATGTAGTTGCCGATACACTGTCCCGTATGTTCCAGCCGCCTAATAAAATATCCGAAAATAAGGAAAGTGGTGAAACATCGATTATCAATACGCTAATTACTGAATTTCCCCTTGCATTTACTGATATAGCTCAGTATCAACAACAAGACCCGTATTTAAATACAATAATAGAACAGCTAGATAAAGTAAATAATTCAGAAAAATATATATTGAGTAAGAGAGTACAGTCATACCCCGCTTAACGCGAGTGATACGTTCCTCGGCGATTCGCGTAAAACGAAAATCGCGCTAAGCGGGGTTTCCTATTTTTTACCGACCAATACCTCGTTTTAGTTTTTATTGGTTTTATATGATTTTCCTTGTCAAAATGTGTTATCAACATAATAAAATACGTATGTACGTACAAAGGTTTTGATAAATAAATATTCATAATACGAAATCTCAAAAAAGGCATTTTAATTTAAAAGATATACATACGTACATACAAACGAATATGTACAAAAATAATTTATCAAACATCTACCTAATTCACTTACAATTGATCACAAAGAAGATCCTTGAGAAGTTCCGGGTTGAGGTTCCTCATGTGGCTTCTCAGTCGCAGCCTTTTTGAAAAATGTGTGTAGAGTTGGTTGTGATGCTTTCGCTTCCTCTCATTTAATAGTTGTTGATAACAATCTATTCCATCATTGACAACTTTTTTGACTTTCGCGATTCTCTCCCAATCAACTTCATTTTGCTCTATGAGGTTTAATCCTGTTTGAATTAACATTAAACCTTCCTGCAAAATTTTAGTTGACAAAATTCGCGGTGTTTCTTCAGGAACGATCTCTTCTTTTTTCGCTTCATCTTGAGATTGTAGATCCAGAAGTTCTTCGTTTGTCAAAGGCTGCGCGTCGGATTCAATCAATTCCATAATGTCTTGTTTTTCTATGGATTCTTCACTTAGCCTCCCTGTGTTGGCTAGCTGTGTGATGTCATTCACTAAATTTGAAAAAACTTTATTTTCTTCATTTTTGGCCACGTCCGGCCACAGTTTTTTCCAACAACCATTCATGCAATGTTGCGTAACTTCTTTCCATGAAAGATCAATATTTTCATTTTCAATGGCTTTCATAATGTTAAACGATTTCCACCATTCTTTCATTGACTGCTTGTCTGCTGAATCTGTTTCATGAATTAATTGGCCGAATGTGCGGCGCAAATAATACGCTTTAAAAGCAGCAATTGCTCCCTGATCCATAGGCTGCAATAATGAAGTTGTATTGGGAGGAAGAAACACAACATCAACAGGAAAATCAGTTTGGAGGCTTTCCAAGGTAACAGAATGACCGGGCGCGTTATCCAGAACTAACAGAGCTTTATGTTCTCAGTCGTTCTCCTCACAATATTTTTTACTTCGGGGATGAAATGGTTAAGATACCAATCATTAAACACAGACTTTGTCACCCAAGCCTTCTTGTTTGATGTCCATATGACGGGCAAATTTTCTTTATTATAAAAGTTCATCGCTCGTGGATTTTCTGAGTGGTACACCAAAAGAGGTTTTAATTTCAAATCTCCACTTGCATTACCCCCCAATAGAAGTGTAAGCCGATCCTTGGCCGCTTTGAAGCCGGGGGCCTGTCGCTCACTTTTAGAAATGAAAGTGCGTGAAAGTAACTTTTTCCAAAACAGCCCTGTCTCATCCACATTGAAAACAAGGTTAGGGGGATAGCTTCAACTGTTCACCAAATCCTTAAATGTGGAAGGATATTTATCAGCTGCTTCCATGTTGGCACTTGCTGATTCACCTTGAAGTCGAAGGCTGTGAAGGTTTGAGCGACGTTTGAATCGATCAAACCAACCTCGACTTGCTTTAAATTCAATGGTCGAAAATTCTTCCTCCTTTTTTTTAATGTCGTCAAACAGGGACTTAGCTTTAGACATGATAACAGCCTGGCTTAAAGGCATTCACCGCTGGTTCATGTCTTCAACCCAAACTGACAGTAGGTGTTCCATTTTTTCCATAATAGAGGATCTAGACCGATTCACTTTTGTAGCAGCAATAGATGTACCCGCGGACTGACTGGAAAGCACAATTTTTTCTTTATTTTTTACAATTGTACGTACGGTTGACTCCGATATGTCAAACTCACGACCGACTTCTGTGGCACCAACACCCGACGCCATACGATTTAAAATTTTCATTTTAACTTCAAGAGTCAACGATTTACGTTTAATTGCTAATTTCGACATTTTATCAGCGCACATTGTTAATCCGTTCTAATTGAATGTTCGAACTAAACTGAAAGGAAAATGTATTCCCAATGTTTAGAAACAATAACGGGGGGGGGGGGGGAGAGTGAATGATTTTCCAGGAAATTGGGCGAGACTTAAGTTCAACAAGGGGCCCTAAAAAGGATGGATTAACCTGAACTACCATTTCAAGAATGTAAATTAGTACGTATACAGTACAGTAATGTTTATTTGGCTGAGACAAGATAAACAAGAAACGTGAATACATTTCTGGCGGGAATGGAAGATGCATTTTGCAAACTAACACCTACGTCACACACGTCCGCCTTTTCTACAAACATTGTGCACAGTTTAATCTGAGTTGTGGCATCGGGAACTCAGAAATGGTTAATAAACGTCAGCCACTGCTGTGTGTAGTGAAAATGTGTTGTGTCTATTCAGCGTCACCACGGGTCTCCAGCACAGAGATACGATTTCTCATTCGTCAGAATCCCGCCAACAAGAGTATTCAAGGTCAAATAACATTTATAATGTGTAATGGCACAGCCATGTATGTTTACAAAACGTACTACTGTTTTGGCTGACACTTATATACAGATCTACGTCTGACCTAATGCAACCTCTTATTTATCTGTACAAATCAGCTCTCTGTTTTTACGTTTCCACCGAACGTGTTAGTAGGCTGGCGTGTTCGTACTCCTTAAAAAATAATACAGTAATGTAATTATGTGTTTATTTGTCATTTTCAAAATAAAATACGCAAACTTTAGTTGTTAAATTCAAAATTTACATATTCATTACATTTACGATGATACGTATATATACAATATTATTGGTACTGTATATGTGTTTGTTAATATGTATAATAAATATTTTCATAGGAAAAAAAAACGCGTTATAGCGAATTCGCGTTATGTGGGGTCACACAAAGCGGGGTATGACTGTATTATGTTATAGAGTAGCTAATGGAAAATCCTTGAGAATAATTGCCCCGGATATTATTAAACCTATGCTTATGGAATACTACCACTCATCCACCATTGGAGCACATATGGGAATAAATAAAACAATACATCGCATTCGAAAAGAATACCATTGGGAAAATATGAACAGCGAGATAGCTAAATTCGTAAAACAGTGTAAGTTGTGAGCAAGCCAGCGAGAAACAGCCACATAGGTAAATTAATCTCGGAGACTCCCACGTCACCCTTTTCAAAAATTTACTTGGGCTTTTCTGGCCCCTACCCACGTTCAAAATCAGGTAATACCATGCTACTCATTTGTGTAGACTCATTTACCAAATTCGTCTGGATGTATCCCATGCGACGAGCGTTAGCATCTACCACTGTGAAGATTTTGCAAGATAGATTATTTAAAGACTTCGGTACACCAGTATATCTAGTGTCAGATAACGGACCCCAGTTTAAGTCCAAAGAATTCAAGGACATGTGTTTCAGACTAGGCATAGACCGCATTACCGTTACAGAGTATCGTCCACAAGGTAATATAACTGAGAGGTATTTGCGAAACCTAAAATCTGCTTTAATAGCCTACCATGCAAACGACCATACCTCTTGGGACCAGAACCTATCCTGGATACTCAGCATATCATGAAGGACATAAATCGACACCCTTTGATTTGTTGTATAAATATAAACCGAATCACCCATTGTCCACAAAGTGGAAAATACATGAATTACTACCCCACGAAATTAGTGGTAAAAATATAAAAAAGATATGGAACGAAGCTCGCGCTAACTTAAGAGTGAACTTGAGAAAATCGCGAAAATATCACGAGCGGGATAGTAAAGAAGTAAAGTATCAAGTCGGAGACTTAGTGATGTACAAAACTCACCCGACGAGTAGTGCAGTTGATAAGACCACCTCCAAACTATCTTACCGATGGTGTGGCCCTTACAAAATTTACAGATACCTATCTCCCGTAACCGTAGCACTGTATGAACCCACTACGAATAAATATTGTAACATTACATTTGACATAGCTTGATATCGTACCAGATTTAATGAAGATCATGGATAAGAAACTTAACAAGAAGAAAATTATCTTTTAAAAATGATAGTGAAGATGAACAAATAACTACTTTAGACTGACTTGTACTATAACTGACCGTACCCAAATTAATGTTTAGGTAAAGTGATGCAAAATACCCCGATGATGACATGAATTTCAAATAATGACAAGAATAATACTTATGAAGACTGACAGCATTCTGTACCATTACTATAAGTAAACAAATTGTTTTATTAAATGTATCAAAATATAAAAATATCGGTATGGAGAACCATACATGACTTCCATATTCTAAGATTTATATTTAAAATCATTTTCGAAATGAAATATTACCATAGAAACTACTTCTTTCTACTTACTGCTTCAGCCTTAACCACAATACTGTGGTCACTAATGTATACCACCTCACGTTATCGCACTCGATTTTCACTGATGATGGAAGTCGATGGCATTGCCGAAATGTCTGGTTTTGTAGAAAACATTGGACTACGGCCAAATATCCCGGGAAGGAATTTTAACAAAAACTACTTCTTTGTTGCCGATAACGTTGTACACATATATATCAGTGGCGAAGTTACATGGAGGCAATTGAGGCAATGCCTACCCTAAAAAATTCTGTAGAATAAAAATTATAAATACATATGAACTACATAACGTAAAGATTATACATTGTTACTGCGACTGTCAAATTTATTAAACCGAAACGTGCTTTATTGAGCGACCGCTAGATGGTGACAGGTGAGATTCGGCATAGTACGTTTAAAGCGAATGAGGCAACCTGAACTTGCCTCAGCGTTTTTTGTATACATCGTATGTAAGCAATGTAGTGGTGTGATATGGAAGTGTAGGGAGGGGGGATTGTCCCGCGCTGTACACATAGAGCGTTGAGGCATGCCTCACTTCTGTGGTCCAAACAGTTAAGTTAAAGCGCCTGTGTTGTTTCTAAGTGTTTATTTTATGCGGTATTAAAAGTGTCACTGTTATTCCGCTGAACTAACAGATGATCAAGATTGTTATTTGAATTATTTGTAACATTAAACATATATATAGAAACTAATCAAGTTTAAAAATTTGAAGTTCAATCAGTTGTATTATTGTGTATGACTAATACAAGGATTGTTCAATAGACACACGTATAGAGCTGTAAAGCATTTTTTATTCAACGATTTTAAAAGAAGTCTCCAATAACATTAAGACATGAGTTCCACTGTTGCGCTAACCTGTAGATTCCCTGCTAGTAAAATTCTTACGGCTGTTTGTGGAACCATTCGGTTACAGCAAACTCTACCTCAGCGTCCGATTTGACCCACCGTCCTTTTAGTGATTCCTTAAAAAAAATTTAAGATAAGATTTTTGCCTACCCATTCATTAACTACTAGCTTCGCCAGTAAGCAAATTGATGTCCATTTTTTCGGCTTGCACGCGTTATGTTGGTGTGGGTTTCGGCACTTTCCATTTAAAAAGCGTGCAAACGTAAGAAAATAAACATGAGTGAGGCCAGAAATAACGTGAATTGTGTGTGTGTGTGTGTTTGTGTCTTACCTGCCTTTTTATTGCCGTATTAAATGCAAAATATTATATTACATTACAATGAAATAATTTTAATTTTATTGCCTGGCAACAATTTTATTTTATTTTTAACAATTACCATTGTTTCAAAAAGTTTAAATAAATTTTCAAGTACTTTACTCTTGTTAAAACGTAAAAGGTTGCAGGTAAACTACCCCTTCCCCTTAACCGATCTTCACTAAAATCGAAAGTCCTTGAGACCTCTACAATTCAGGGACGTATGCAAAAAATTATTTGATTCTGTTTGAATTTGCGGCTGTTATCGTTTGCCATAGAAAATACGCTTGATAAAAAAACGTTGCCGGTAAACTACCCCTTCCCCTTAACCGATCTTCACCAAAAACAATAGGTCTTGAGTACTCTACAAATCAGGGCTGTATGCAAAACATTATTTGATTCTGCTTGAATTTACGGCTGTTATCGTTTGCCATAGAAAATACCCTTGTTAAAAAAACGTTGCAGGTAAACTACCCCTTTCCCTCAACCGATCTTCACCAAAAACAATAGGTCTTGAGAACTCTACAATTTAGGGCTGTATGCAAATAATCTTTTGATTCTGTTTGAATTTGCGGCTGTTATCGTTTGCCATAGGAAATACCCTTGTTAAAACATAAAACGTTACAGGTAAACTACCCCTTTCCCTTAACCGATCTTCACCAAAAACAATAGGTCTTGAGAACTCTACAATTCAGGGCTGTATGCGAAACATTATTTGATTCTGTTTGAATTTGCGGCTGTTATCGTTTGCCAAAAAAAAAATATCGGTATGGAGAACCATACATGACTTCCATATTCTAAGATTTATAATTAAAATAATTTTCGAAATGAAATATTACCATAGAAACTACTTCTTTCTACTTACTGCTTCAGCCTTAACCACAGTACTGTGGTCACTAACATATACCACCTCACGTTATCGCACTCGATTTTCACTGATGATGGAAGTCGATGGCATTGCCGAAACGTCTGGTTTTGTAGAAAACATTGGACTACGGCCAAATATCCCGGGAAGGAATTTTAACAAAAACTACTTCTTTGTTGCCGATAACGTTGTACACATATATATAAAATATCGGTATGGAGAACCATACATGACTTCCATATTCTAAGATTTATATTTAAAATCATTTTCAGCCAAACAGCCAGGGAAGGAATTTTAACAAAAAAATACTTCTTTGTTGCCAATAACGTAGTACACATATAAAAAAAAATTATCCCCTCCCCCTTCAACTATAATTTTGATTTATAGAAAATTACCCCCAGCCCGTTCAACTAGCCTCTTCATTTATAGATATTTCATCTACGTTTCTACAGTGGATTATTAAGATCTTATCAGGATACTTTATCAAAATTAAGTACTTTACTCATGTTACAACAAAAAATGTTTCAGGTAAACTGCCCTTTCCCCGTAACCGATCTTCACCAAAATCAACAGACATTGAGTTCTCTATAGCTCAGGCACATATGTAAAAAATTATTTGATTCTGTTTGAATTTACGGCAGTTATGATTCGTCATATAAAAAATTACCCATGTTAAAACATAAAACATGAGATTTATAAAACATATCTAAGATTTATATTTAAAATCATTTTTGAAATAAAATATTTTCATAGAACCTACTAACGCTGGGGAAATCTGAGGAGCCAATCAGAGTTGGGCCTACCTGTCACTCTGCTGAATTTGGTGGAAAGCCCTGTCACTGTCGTCAAAGTATCAGCCTTGACAGGGTCCTCTTTTTCTGCAAAATGGGAGAGGAGGCTTGAGATGGAGTGAGTGACATGGTCCCCACCTCAATGAAGAACCCATTGTTTTATAAAAAATATTTAAATTTTGAAAACTGAAAATTCTTTTCTTGTTGTAAATATTTATATTTTATAATCAAAATGACTTTATTTTTGTTACCTGGCAACAAAATTATTTTATTTTCAACAATTATAATTGTTTCAAAAAGTTTAAATAAATTTTCAAGTACTTTACGCTTGTTAAAACGTAAAAGGTTGCAGGTAAACTGCCCCTTCCCCTTAACCGATCTTCACCAAAATCTAAAGGCCTTGAGAACTCTACAATTCAGGGACGTATGCAAAAACTTATTTGATTCTGTTTGAATTTGCGGCTGTTATCGTTTGCCATAGAAAATACGCTTGATAAAAAAACGTTGCTGGTAAACTACCCCTTCCCCTCAACTGATCTTCACCAAAAACAATAGGTCTTGAGTACTCTATAAATCAGGGCTGTATGCAGAAAATTATTTGATTCTGTTTGAATTTGCGGCTGTTATCGTTTGCCATAGAAAATACCCTTGTTAAAAAAACGTTGTTGGTAAACTACCCCTTTCCCTTAACCGATCTTCACCAAAAACAATAGGTCTTGAGAACTCTACAATTTAGGGCTGTATACAAATAATCTTTTGATTCTGTTTGAATTTACGGCTGTTATCGTTTGCCATAGGAAATACCCTTGTTAAAACATAAAACGTTACAGGTAAACTACCCCTTTCCCTTAACCGATCTTCACCAAAAACAATAGGTCTTGAGAACTCTACAATTCAGGGCTGTATGCGAAACATTATTTGATTCTGTTTGAATTTGCGGCTGTTATCGTTTGCCAAAAAAAAAAAAATTTCCCTTGATAAAAAAAAACCGTTGCAGGTAAACTACCCCTTTCCCTCAACCGATCTTCACCAAAAACAATAGGTCGCGAGTACTCTACAAATCAGGGCTGTATGCAAAAAATTATTTGATTCTGTTTGAATTTGCGGCTGTTATCGTTTGCCATAGAAAATACGCTTGATAAAAAAACGTTGCTGGTAAACTACCCCTTCCCCTCAACTGATCTTCACCAAAAACAATAGGTCTTGAGTACTCTATAAATCAGGGCTGTATGCAGAAAATTATTTGATTCTGTTTGAATTTGCGGCTGTTATCGTTTGCCATAGAAAATACCCTTGTTAAAAAAACGTTGTTGGTAAACTACCCCTTTCCCTTAACCGATCTTCACCAAAAACAATAGGTCCTGAGAACTCTACAATTTAGGGCTGTATGCAAATAATCTTTTGATTCTGTTTGAATTTACGGCTGTTATCGTTTGCCATAGGAAATACCCTTGTTAAAACATAAAACGTTACAGGTAAACTACCCCTTTCCCTTAACCGATCTTCACCAAAAACAATAGGTCTTGAGAACTCTACAATTCAGGGCTGTATGCGAAACATTATTTGATTCTGTTTGAATTTGCGGCTGTTATCGTTTGCAAAAAAAAAAAATTTCCCTTGATAAAAAAAAACCGTTGCAGGTAAACTACCCCTTTCCCTCAACCGATCTTCACCAAAAACAATAGGTCGCGAGTACTCTACAAATCAGGGCTGTATGCAAAAAATTATTTGATTCTGTTTGAATTTGCGGCAGTTATCGTTTGCCATAGAAAAAAATCTACAGATAGACACATAGACAGACAGACAGACAGACACACACACAGACACTTTTCGGAAAACGACTTTTTTTCATGTTTTGAGTGTAGTAGAATCAGAATCTGCAATAATCTCGAACACGAGTTTTTTTGCCATCACCATACTTCCATTCCTTAAGGAATATGGAAGTAAAAATATGCATAAAATTAATGGCTTGTATAAGTTAATGATTGATCTCCATTAAGTAGTGCTCAAGTTTCGAAAGTTTTAATATTATGATGTCCGTAATTAAAACATCAGAGCAGGTTTAGTGTGTATGAGGGTACACCGTGGACAAAAATTTTCAACATTTCCTATTGAGCGTTGCTTAGAATAAAGCTGCGAATCTACAGTGTACGTTTCACAGAACAAACACGCGGAAAAGAAGGAGCGCTCCGAAGTCACTCATGGACCCTCAGCATCTTGCATGCAGAGGGTTCATTCCCTAAAGACGAAAAGTCTGTCTATGAATCGTTCCTCTGTAAACACGTGAAGTTACACTGCCCAGCGATCCACAGGAAGCAAATCGCTATCCACGCTGGACACTTTTTCGGCTTGCATGCGTTATGTTGGTATGGGTTCAGCACTTTCCATTTAAAAAGCGTGCAAATGTAAGAAAATAAACATGAATCAGGCCAGAAATAACGCGAATTGTGTGTGTGTGTGTGTGTGTGTGTGTGTGTGTGTGTGTGTGTGTGTGTGTGTGTGTGTGTGTGTGTGTGTGTGTCTTCCCTGCCTTTTTACTGCAGTAGTCATAATAATAAAATGGAAACGTAAACAGTACATAACTGAAATATGCTTGCCTGCCAAGCACGATATATTTTCTAATATATACATAATTTACATTAAAATGAAAAAATTATAATTTTATTGCCTGGCAACAAAATTATTTTATTTTCAACAATCACCATTGTTTGAAAAAGTTTAAATGAATTTTCAAGTACTTTACTCTTGTTAAAACGTAAAAGGTTGCAGGTAAACTACCCCTTTCCCTTAACCGATCTTCACCAAAATCAAAAGGCCTTGAGTCCTCTATAATTCACTGACAAATGCAAAAAATTATTTGATTCTGTTTGAATTTGCGGCTGTTATCGTTTGCCATAGGAAATACCCTTGTTAAAACATAAAACGTTACAGGTAAACTACCCCTTTCCCTTAACCGATCTTCACCAAAAATAATAGGTCTTGAGAACTCTACAATTCAGTGCTGTATGCGAAACATTATTTGATTCTGTTTGAATTTGCGGCTGTTATCGTTTGCCAAAAAAAAAATTTCCCTTGATAAAAAAACCGTTGCTGGTAAACTACCCCTTTCCCTCAACCGATCTTCACCAAAAACAATAGGTCGTGAGTACTCCACAAATCAGGGCTGTATGCAAACAATTATTTGATTCTGTTTGAATTTGCGGCAGTTATCGTTTGCCATAGAAAAAAATCTACAGACAGACAGACAGACACACAGACACACACACAGACACGTTTCGGAAAACGACTTTTTTTCATGTTTTGAGTGTAGTACAATCAGAATCTGCAATAATCTCGATCACGATTTTTTTTGCCATCACCATACTTCCATTTCCTTAAGGAATATGGAAGTAAACAAAATGGCTGGCGCCGGCAGTCCTGTTACAGTGCTTATCGCTTGCATACAATGTATGTCTGTAGCCATGGGCTAGCGCGCGCGCGCGCGCACATATATACGTTTATATGAAATTTAGAGTAAAATATCTGAGAAATATTTGACGCTATAACAGAGTAGTACAATATTTAGTGACGTTAAAACCGGGAATTTTTATAATGTTAAAGATATCAGTTTGACCGGACTTATGACAAAATAATGCTACACCAGAGTCGACGTAACAGCCGAGGCCGTAATAACCAAGTTCCACTGTATATATAAAGATATTAACTCAAACATAATTTACATTAAAATGAAAAAATTATAATTTTATTGCCTGGCAACAAAATTATTTTATTTTTAACAATTACCATTGTTTCAAAAAGTTTAAATAAATTTTCAAGTACTTTACTCTTGTTAAAACGTAAAAGGTTGCAGGTAAACTACCCCTTCCCCTTAACCGATCTTCACCAAAATCGAAAGTCCCTGAGACCTCTACAATTCAAGGACGTATGCAAAAAAGTATTTGATTCTGTTTGAATTTGCGGCTGTTATCGTTTGCCATAGAAAATACGCTTGACGAAAAAACGTTGCAGGTAAACTACCCCTTCCCCTCAACCGATCTTCACCGAAAACAATAGGTCTTGAGTACTCTACAAATCAGGGCTGTATGCAGAAAATTATTTGATTCTGTTTGAATTTGCGGCTGTTATCGTTTGCCAAAAAAAAATTTCCCTTGATAAAAAAAAACCGTTGCAGGTAAACTACCCCTTTCCCTCAACCGATCTTCACAAAAAACAATAGGTTTTGAGTACTCTACAAATCAGGGCTGTATGCAGAAAATTATTTGATTCTGTTTTAATTTGCGGCTGTTATCGTTTGCCATAGAAAATACCCTTGTTAAAAAAACGTTGTAGGTAAACTACCCATTTCCCTTAACCGATCTTCACCAAAAACAATAGGTCTTGAGAACTCTACAATTTAGGGCTGTATGCAAATAATCTTTTGATTCTGTTTGAATTTGCGGCTGTTATCGTTTGCCATAGGAAATACCCTTGTTAAATCATAAAACGTTACAGGTAAACTGCCCCTTTCCCTTAACCGATCTTCACCAAAAACAATAGGTCTTGAGAACTCTACAATTCAGGGCTGTATGCGAAACATTATTTGATTCGGTTTGAATTTGCGGCTGTTATCGTTTGCCAAAAAAAAAATTTCCCTTGAAAAAAAAACCGTTGCAGGTAAACTACCCCTTTCCCTCAACCGATCTTCACCAAAAACAATAGGTTGTGAGTACTCTACAAATCAGAGCAGTATGCAAAAAATTATTTGATTCTGTTTGAATTTGCGGCAGTTATCGTTTGCCATAGAAAAAAAATCTACACACACACACACACACACACACACACACACACACACACACACACACACACACACACACACACACACACACACACACACACACACACACACACACACACACACACACACACACACAGACACTTTTCGGAAAACGACTTTTTTTCATGTTTTGAGTGTAGTAGAATCAGAATCTGCAATAATCTCGAACACGATTTTTTTTGCCATCACCATACTTCCATTCCTTAAGGAAATATCGGTATGGAGAACCATACATGACTTCCATATTCTAAGATTTATGTTTAAAATCATTTTCAGCCAAACAGCCAGGCTGTGTCTTACCTGCCTTTTTATTGCTGTATTAAATGAAAAATATTATATTACATTAAAATGAAAAAATTATAATTTTATTGCCTGGCAACAAAATTATTTTATTTTTAACAATTACCATTGTTTCAAAAAGTTTAAATAAATTTTCAAGTACTTTACTCTTGTTAAAACGTAAAAGGTTGCAGGTAAACTACCCCTTCCCCTTAACCGATCTTCACCAAAATCGAAAGTCATTGAGACCTCTACAATTCAGGGACGTATGCAAAAAATTATTTGATTCTGTTTGAATTTGCGGCTGTTATCGTTTGCCATAGAAAATACGCTTGATAAAGAAACGTTGCAGGTAAACTACCCCTTCCCCTTAACCGATCTTCACCAAAAACAATAGGTCTTGAGTACTCTACAAATCAGGGCTGTATGCAAAACATTATTTGATTCTGTTTGAATTTGCGGCTGTTATCGTTTGCCATAGAAAATAAAACGTAAAAGGTTGCAGGTAAACTACCCCTTCCCCTTAACCGATCTTCACCAAAAACAATAGGTCTTGAGTACTCTACAAATCAGGACTGTATGCAAAACATTATTTGATTCTGTTTGAATTTGCGGCTGTTATCGTTTGCCATATAAAATACCCTTGTTAAAAAAACGTTGCAGGTAAACTACCCCTTTCCCTCAACCGATCTTCACCAAAAACAACAGATCTTGAGAAATCTACAATTCAGGGCTGTATGCGAAACATTATTTGATTCTGTTTGAATTTGCGGCTGTTATCGTTTGCCAAAAAAAAAAAAATTTCCCTTGATAAAAAAAACCGTTGCAGGTAAACTACCCCTTCCCCTCAACCGATCTTCACCAAAAACAATAGGTCGCGAGCACTCTACAAATCAGGGCTGTATGCAAAAAATTATTTGATTCTGTTTGAATTTGCGGCAGTTGTCGTTTGCCATAGAAAATACGCATGATAAAAAACGTTGCTGGTAAACTACCCCTTCCCCTCAACCGATCTTCACCAAAAACAATAGGTCTTGAGTACTCTACAAATCAGGGCTGTATGCAGAAAATTATTTGATTCTGTTTGAATTTGCGGCTGTTATCGTTTGCCATAGAAAAATACCCTTGTTAAAAAAACGTTGTAGGTAAACTACCCCTTTCCCTTAACCGATCTTCACCAAAAACAAAAGGTATTGAGAACTCTACAATTTAGGGCTGTATGCAAATAATCTTTTCATTCTGTTTGAATTTGCGGCTGTTATCGTTTGCCATAGGAAATACCCTTGTTAAAACATAAAACGTTACAGGTAAACTACCCCTTTCCCTTAACCGATCTTCACCAAAAACAATAGGTCTTGAGAACTCTACAATTCAGGGCTGTATGCGAAACATTATTTGATTCTGTTTGAATTTGCGGCTGTTATCGTTTGCCAAACAAACAAAATTTCCCTTGCTAAAAAAAAACCGTTGCAGGTAAACTACCCCTTTCCCTCAACCGATCTTCACCAAAAACAATAGGTCGCGAGAACTCTGCAAAACCGGGCTGTATGCAAAAAATTATTTGATTCTGTTTGAATTTGCGGCAGTTATCGTTTGCCATAGAAAAAAAATCTACAGACAGACAGACAGACACACAGACACACAGACACACAGACACTTTTCGGAAAACGACTTTTTTTCATGTTTTGAGTGTAGTAGAATCAGAATCTGCAATAATCTCGAACACGATTTTTTTTGCCATCACCATACTTCCATTCCTTAAGGAATATGGAAGTAAAAATATTATCCCCTCCCCCTTCAACTATAATTTTGATTTATAGAAAATTACCCCCAGCCCGTTCAACTAGCCTCTTCATTTATAGATATTTCATCTACGTTTCTACAGTGGATTATTAAGATCTTATCAGGATACTTTATCAAAATTAAGTACTTTACTCATGTTACAACAAAAAATGTTTCAGGTAAACTGCCCTTTCCCCGTAACCGATCTTCACCAAAATCAACAGACATTGAGTTCTCTATAGCTCAGGCACATATGTAAAAAATTATTTGATTCTGTTTGAATTTACGGCAGTTATGGTTCGTCATATAAAAAATTACCCATGTTAAAACATAAAACATGAGATTTATAAAACATATCTAAGATTTATATTTAAAATCATTTTTGAAATAAAATATTTTCGTAGAACCTACTAACGCTGGGGAAATCTGAGGAGCCAATCAGAGTTGGGCCTAGCTGTCACTCTGCTGAATTTGGTGGAAAGCCCTGTCACTGTCGTCAAAGTATCAGCCTTGACAGGGTCCTCTTTTTCTGCAAAATGGGAGAGGAGGCTTGAGATGGAGTGAGTGACATGGTCCCCACCTCAATGAAGAACCCATTGTTTTATAAAAATATATTAAAATTTTGAAAACTGAAAATTCTTTTCTTGTTGTAAATATTTATATTTTATAATCAAAATGACTTTATCAAAAAACAAACATTATTTTTTTATAATAAGTACTTACATATGTTTTTTAATATGCTTACTTTCTATGTTTCTACTATGTTTCTTCAATGTTGATGATCATTTCCAAACATTCTGACAAAATTGTATCTACAGAACAGTTAACATTCCCCAGGTTTCCATTTCTGCTAATTTCTCATTACACCTTCCACTGACGTATTATTAACCATTTCATAAACTATCGTATAATCTTTTCAGATTTTGTGGTACAAAATCTGAAATTTTCAGATTGCCTGGCAACAAAATTATTTTATTTTCAACAATTACCATTGTTTGAAAAAGTTTAAATGAATTTTCAAGTACTTTACTCTTGTTAAAACGTAAAAGGTTGCAGGTAAACTACCCCTTCCGCTTAACTGATCTTCACCAAAATCTAAAGGCCTTGATTCCTCTACAATTCACTGACGTATGCAAAAAATTATTTGATTCTGTTTGAATTTGCGGCAGTTATCGTTTGCCATAAAAATACGCTTGATAAAAAACGTTGCAGGTAAACTACCCCTCCCCCTCAACCGATCTTCACCAAAAACAATAGGTCTTGAGTACTCTACAAATCAGGGCTGTATGGAGAAAATTATTTGATTCTGTTTGAATTTGCGGCTGTTATCGTTTGCCATAGAAAATACCCTTGTTAAAAAAACGTTGTTGGTAAACTACCCCTTTCCCTTAACCGATCTTCACCAAAAACAATAGGTCTTGAGAACTCAACAATTCAGGGCTGTATGCGAAACATTATTTGATTCTGTTTGAATTTGCGGCTGTTATCGTTTGCCAAAAAAAAAATATCGGTATGGAGAACCATACATGACTTCCATATTCTAAGATTTATATTTAAAATCATTTTCAGCCAAACAGCCAGGCTGTGTCTTACCTGCCATTTTATTGCTGTATTAAATGAAAAATATTATATTACATTAAAATGAGAAAATTATAATTTTATTGCCTGGCAACAAAATTATTTTATTTTTAACAATTACCATTGTTTCAAAAAGTTTAAATAAATTTTCAAGTACTTTACTCTTGTTAAAACGTAAAAGGTTGCAGGTAAACTACCCCTTCCCCTTAACCGATCTTCACCAAAATCGAAAGTCATTGAGACCTCTACAATTGAGGGACGTATGCAAAAAATTATTTGATTCTGTTTGAATTTGCGGCTGTTATCGTTTGCCATAGAAAATACGCTTGATAAAAAAACGTTGCAGGTAAACTATCCCTTCCCCTTAACCGATCTTCACCAAAATACAATAGGTCTTGTGTACTCTACAAATCAGGGCTGTATGCAAAACATTATTTGATTCTGTTTGAATTTGCGGCTGTTATCGTTTGCCATAGAAAATACCCTTGTTAAAAAAACGTTGCAGGTAAACTACCCCTTTCCCTCAACCGATCTTCACCAAAAACAATAGGTCTTGAGAACTCTACAATTTAGGGCTGTATGCAAATAATCTTTTGATTCTGTTTGAATTTGCGGCTGTTATCGTTTGCCATAAGAAATACCCTTGTCAAAACATAAAACGTTACAGGTAAACTACCCCTTTCTCTTAACCGATCTTCACCAAAAACAATAGGTCTTGAGTACTCTACAAATCAGGGCTGTATGCAAAACATTATTTGATTCTGTTTGAATTTGCGGCTGTTATCGTTTGCCATAGAAAATACCCTTGTTAAAAAAACGTTGCAGGTAAACTACCCCTTTCCCTCAACCGAACTTCACCAAAAACAATAGGTCTTGAGAACTCTACAATTTAGGGCTTTATGCAAATAATCTTTTGATTCTGTTTGAATTTGCGGCTGTTATCGTTTGCCATAGGAAATACCCTTGTTAAAACATAAAACGTTACAGGTAAACTACCCCTTTCCCTTAACCGATCTTCACCAAAATCAACAGATCTTGAGAAATCTACAATTCAGGGCGGTATGCGAAACATTATTTGATTCTGTTTGAATTTGCGGCTGTTATCGTTTGCCAAACAAACAAAATTACCCTTGCTAAAAAAAACCGTTGCAGGTAAACTACCCCTTTCCCTCAACCGATCTTCACCAAAAGCAATAGGTCGCGAGTACTCTGCAAATCAGGGCTGCATGCAAAACATTATTTGATTCTGTTTGAATTTGCGGCAGTTATCGTTTGCCATAGAAAAAAAATCTACAGACAGACAGACAGACACACAGACAGACACACAGACAGACACACAGACAGACAGACACACACACAGACACTTTTCGGAAAACGACTTTTTTTCATGTTTTGAGTGTTTTAGAATCAGAATCTGCAATAATCTCGAACACGATTTTTTTTTGCCATCACCATACTTCCATTCCTTAAGGAATATGGAAGTAAAAATTTCCCTTGATAAAAAAAACCGTAGCAGGTAAACTTCCCCTTCCCCTCAACCGATCTTCACCAAAAACAATAAGTCGCGAGTACTCTACAAATCAGGGATGTATGCAAAAAATTATTTGATTCTGTTTGAATTTGCGGCAGTTATCGTTTGCCATAGAAAATACGCTTGATAAAAAACGTTGCTGGTAAACTACCCCTTCCCCTCAACCGATCTTCACCAAAAACAATAGGTCTTGAGTACTCTACAAATCAGGGCTGTATGCAGAAAATTATTTGATTCTGTTTGAATTTGCGGCTGTTATCGTTTGCCATAGAAAATACCCTTGTTAAAAAAACGTTGTAGGTAAACTACCCCTATCCCTTAACCGATCTTCACCAAAAACGATTGTTCTTGAGAACTCTACAATTGAGGGCTGTATGCAAATAATCGTTTGATTCTGTTTGAATTTGCGGCTGTTATCGTTTGCCATAGGAAATACCCTTGTTAAAACATGAAACGTTACTGGTAAACTACCCCTTTCCCTTAACCGATCTTTACCAAAAACAATAGGTCTTGAGAACTCTACAATTCAGGGCTGTATGTGAAACATTATTTGATTCTGTTTGAATTTGCGGCTGTTATCGTTTGCCAAAAAAAAAATTTCCCTTGATAAAAAAACCGTTGCTGGTAAACTACCCCTTTCCCTCAACCGATCTTCACCAAAAACAATAGGTCGTGAGTACTCCACAAATCAGGGCTGTATGCAAACAATTATTTGATTCTGTTTGAATTTGCGGCAGTTATCGTTTGCCATAGAAAAAAATCTACAGACAGACAGACAGACACACAGACACACACACAGACACGTTTCGGAAAACGACTTTTTTTCATGTTTTGAGTGTAGTACAATCAGAATCTGCAATAATCTCGAACACGATTTTTTTTGCCATCACCATACTTCCATTTCCTTAAGGAATATGGAAGTAAACAAAATGGCTGGCGCCGGCAGTCCTGTTACAGCGCTTATCGCTTGCATACAATGTATGTCTGTAGCCATGGGCTAGCGCGCGCGCGCGCGCACATATATACGTTTATATGAAATTTAGAGTAAAATATCTGAGAAATATTTGACGCTATAACAGAGTAGTACAATATTTAGTGACGTTAAAACCGGGAATTTTTATAATGTTAAAGATATCAGTTTGACCGGACTTATGACAAAATAATGCTACACCAGAGTCGACGTAACAGCCGAGGCCGTAATAACCAAGTTCCACTGTATATATAAAGATATTAACTCAAACATAATTTACATTAAAATGAAAAAATTATAATTTTATTGCCTGGCAACAAAATTATTTTATTTTTAACAATTACCATTGTTTCAAAAAGTTTAAATAAATTTTCAAGTACTTTACTCTTGTTAAAACGTAAAAGGTTGCAGGTAAACTACCCCTTCCCCTTAACCGATCTTCACCAAAATCGAAAGTCCCTGAGACCTCTACAATTCAGGGACGTATGCAAAAAAGTATTTGATTCTGTTTGAATTTGCGGCTGTTATCGTTTGCCATAGAAAATACGCTTGACGAAAAAACGTTGCAGGTAAACTACCCCTTCCCCTCAACCGATCTTCACCGAAAACAATAGGTCTTGAGTACTCTACAAATCAGGGCTGTATGCAGAAAATTATTTGATTCTGTTTGAATTTGCGGGTGTTATCGTTTGCCAAAAAAAAAAATTTCCCTTGATAAAAAAAAACCGTTGCAGGTAAACTACCCCTTTCCCTCAACCGATCTTCACCAAAAACAATAGGTCTTGAGTACTCTACAAATCAGGGCTGTATGCAGAAAATTATTTGATTCTGTTTTAATTTGCGGCTGTTATCGTTTGCCATAGAAAATACCCTTGTTAAAAAAACGTTGTAGGTAAACTACCCATTTCCCTTAACCGATCTTCACCAAAAACAATAGGTCTTGAGAACTCTACAATTTAGGGCTGTATGCAAATAATCTTTTGATTCTGTTTGAATTTGCGGCTGTTATCGTTTGCCATAGGAAATACCCTTGTTAAATCATAAAACGTTACAGGTAAACTGCCCCTTTCCCTTAACCGATCTTCACCAAAAACAATAGGTCTTGAGAACTCTACAATTCAGGGCTGTATGCGAAACATTATTTGATTCGGTTTGAATTTGCGGCTGTTATCGTTTGCCAAAAAAAAAATTTCCCTTGAAAAAAAAACCGTTGCAGGTAAACTACCCCTTTCCCTCAACCGATCTTCACCAAAAACAATATGTTGTGAGTACTCTACAAATCAGAGCAGTATGCAAAAAATTATTTGATTCTGTTTGAATTTGCGGCAGTTATCGTTTGCCATAGAAAAAAAATCTACAGACACACAGACAGACACACACACACACACACACACACACACACACACACACACACACACACACACACACACACACACACACACACACACACACACACACACACACACACAGACAGACACACACACAGACACTTTTCGGAAAACGACTTTTTTTCATGTTTTGAGTGTAGTAGAATCAGAATCTGCAATAATCTCGAACACGATTTTTTTTGCCATCACCATACTTCCATTCCTTAAGGAAATATCGGTATGGAGAACCATACATGACTTCCATATTCTAAGATTTATGTTTAAAATCATTTTCAGCCAAACAGCCAGGGAAGGAATTTTAACAAAAAAATACTTCTTTCTTGCCAATAACGTAGTACACATATAAAAAATATTATCCCCTCCCCCTTCAACTATAATTTTGATTTATAGAAAATTACCC
This sequence comes from Magicicada septendecula, assembly GCA_034769895.1. NCBI lineage: Eukaryota > Metazoa > Arthropoda > Insecta > Hemiptera > Cicadidae > Magicicada > Magicicada septendecula. The sequence continues at coordinate 975,910,156 of CM068367.1, read as the reverse complement.
CCAGCCCGTTCAACTAGCCTCTTCATTTATAGATATTTCATCTACGTTTCTACAGTGGATTATTAAGATCTTATCAGGATACTTTATCAAAATTAAGTACTTTACTCATGTTACAACAAAAAATGTTTCAGGTAAACTGCCCTTTCCCCGTAACCGATCTTCACCAAAATCAACAGACATTGAGTTCTCTACAGCTCAGGCACATATGTAAAAAATTATTTGATTCTGTTTGAATTTACGGCAGTTATGGTTCGTCATATAAAAAATTACCCATGTTAAAACATAAAACATGAGATTTATAAAACATATCTAAGATTTATATTTAAAATCATTTTTGAAATAAAATATTTTCGTAGAACCTACTAACGCTGGGGAAATCTGAGGAGCCAATCAGAGTTGGGCCTAGCTGTCACTCTGCTGAATTTGGTGGAAAGCCCTGTCACTGTCGTCAAAGTATCAGCCTTGACAGGGTCCTCTTTTTCTGCAAAATGGGAGAGGAGGCTTGAGATGGAGTGAGTGACATGGTCCCCACCTCAATGAAGAACCCATTGTTTTATAAAAATATATTAAAATTTTGAAAACTGAAAATTCTTTTCTTGTTGTAAATATTTATATTTTATAATCAAAATGACTTTATCAAAAAACAAACATTATTTTTTTATAATAAGTACTTACATATGTTTCTTAATATGCTTACTTTCTATGTTTCTACTATGTTTCTTCAATGTTGATGATCATTTCCAAACATTCTGACAAAATTGTATCTACAGAACAGTTAACATTCCCCAGGTTTCCATTTCTGCTAATTTGTCATTACACCTTCCACTGACGTATTATTAACCATTTCATAAACTATCGTATAATCTTTTCAGATTTTGTGGTACAAAATCTGAAATTTTCAGATTGCCTGGCAACAAAATTATTTTATTTTCAACAATTACCATTGTTTGAAAAAGTTTAAATGAATTTTCAAGTACTTTACTCTTGTTAAAACGTAAAAGGTTGCAGGTAAACTACCCCTTCCGCTTAACTGATCTTCACCAAAATCTAAAGGCCTTGATTCCTCTACAATTCACTGACGTATGCAAAAAATTATTTGATTCTGTTTGAATTTGCGGCAGTTATCGTTTGCCATAAAAATACGCTTGATAAAAAACGTTGCAGGTAAACTACCCCTCCCCCTCAACCGATCTTCACCAAAAACAATAGGTCTTGAGTACTCTACAAATCAGGGCTGTATGGAGAAAATTATTTGATTCTGTTTGAATTTGCGGCTGTTATCGTTTGCCATAGAAAATACCCTTGTTAAAAAAACGTTGTTGGTAAACTACCCCTTTCCCTTAACCGATCTTCACCAAAAACAATAGGTCTTGAGAACTCAACAATTCAGGGCTGTATGCGAAACATTATTTGATTCTGTTTGAATTTGCGGCTGTTATCGTTTGCCAAAAAAAAAATATCGGTATGGAGAACCATACATGACTTCCATATTCTAAGATTTATATTTAAAATCATTTTCAGCCAAACAGCCAGGCTGTGTCTTACCTGCCATTTTATTGCTGTATTAAATGAAAAATATTATATTACATTAAAATGAGAAAATTATAATTTTATTGCCTGGCAACAAAATTATTTTATTTTTAACAATTACCATTGTTTCAAAAAGTTTAAATAAATTTTCAAGTACTTTACTCTTGTTAAAACGTAAAAGGTTGCAGGTAAACTACCCCTTCCCCTTAACCGATCTTCACCAAAATCGAAAGTCATTGAGACCTCTACAATTGAGGGACGTATGCAAAAAATTATTTGATTCTGTTTGAATTTGCGGCTGTTATCGTTTGCCATAGAAAATACGCTTGATAAAAAAACGTTGCAGGTAAACTATCCCTTCCCCTTAACCGATCTTCACCAAAATACAATAGGTCTTGAGTACTCTACAAATCAGGGCTGTATGCAAAACATTATTTGATTCTGTTTGAATTTGCGGCTGTTATCGTTTGCCATAGAAAATACCCTTGTTAAAAAAACGTTGCAGGTAAACTACCCCTTTCCCTCAACCGATCTTCACCAAAAACAATAGGTCTTGAGAACTCTACAATTTAGGGCTGTATGCAAATAATCTTTTGATTCTGTTTGAATTTGCGGCTGTTATCGTTTGCCATAAGAAATACCCTTGTTAAAACATAAAACGTTACAGGTAAACTACCCCTTTCTCTTAACCGATCTTCACCAAAAACAATAGGTCTTGAGTACTCTACAAATCAGGGCTGTATGCAAAACATTATTTGATTCTGTTTGAATTTGCGGCTGTTATCGTTTGCCATAGAAAATACCCTTGTTAAAAAAACGTTGCAGGTAAACTACCCCTTTCCCTCAACCGAACTTCACCAAAAACAATAGGTCTTGAGAACTCTACAATTTAGGGCTTTATGCAAATAATCTTTTGATTCTGTTTGAATTTGCGGCTGTTATCGTTTGCCATAGGAAATACCCTTGTTAAAACATAAAACGTTACAGGTAAACTACCCCTTTCCCTTAACCGATCTTCACCAAAATCAACAGATCTTGAGAAATCTACAACTCAGGGCGGTATGCGAAACATTATTTGATTCTGTTTGAATTTGCGGCTGTTATCGTTTGCCAAACAAACAAAATTACCCTTGCTAAAAAAAAACCGTTGCAGGTAAACTACCCCTTTCCCTCAACCGATCTTCACCAAAAGCAATAGGTCGCGAGTACTCTGCAAATCAGGGCTGCATGCAAAACATTATTTGATTCTGTTTGAATTTGCGGCAGTTATCGTTTGCCATAGAAAAAAAATCTACAGACAGACAGACAGACACACAGACAGACACACAGACAGACACACAGACAGACAGACACACACACAGACACTTTTCGGAAAACGACTTTTTTTCATGTTTTGAGTGTTTTAGAATCAGAATCTGCAATAATCTCGAACACGATTTTTTTTTGCCATCACCATACTTCCATTCCTTAAGGAATATGGAAGTAAAAATTTCCCTTGATAAAAAAAACCGTAGCAGGTAAACTTCCCCTTCCCCTCAACCGATCTTCACCAAAAACAATAAGTCGCGAGTACTCTACAAATCAGGGATGTATGCAAAAAATTATTTGATTCTGTTTGAATTTGCGGCAGTTATCGTTTGCCATAGAAAATACGCTTGATAAAAAACGTTGCTGGTAAACTACCCCTTCCCCTCAACCGATCTTCACCAAAAACAATAGGTCTTGAGTACTCTACAAATCAGGGCTGTATGCAGAAAATTATTTGATTCTGTTTGAATTTGCGGCTGTTATCGTTTGCCATAGAAAATACCCTTGTTAAAAAAACGTTGTAGGTAAACTACCCCTATCCCTTAACCGATCTTCACCAAAAACGATTGTTCTTGAGAACTCTACAATTGAGGGCTGTATGCAAATAATCGTTTGATTCTGTTTGAATTTGCGGCTGTTATCTTTTGCCATAGGAAATACCCTTGTTAAAACATAAAACGTTACTGGTAAACTACCCCTTTCCCTTAACCGATCTTCACCAAAAACAATAGGTCTTGAGAACTCTACAATTTAGGGCTGTATGTGAAACATTATTTGATTCTGTTTGAATTTGCGGCTGTTATCGTTTGCCAAAAAAAAAATTTCCCTTGATAAAAAAAAAACCGTTGCAGGTAAACTACCCCTTTCCCTCAACCGATCTTCACCAAAAACAATATGTCGCGAGTACTCTGCAAATCAGGGCTGCATGCAAAAAATTATTTGATTCTGTTTGAATTTGCGGCAGTTATCGTTTGCCATAGAAAAAAAATCTATAGACAGACAGACAGACAGGCAGACACACAGACAGACACACAGACAGACAGACACACACACAGGCACTTTTCGGAAAACGACTTTTTTTCATGTTTTGAGTGTTCTAGAATCAGAATCTGCAATAATCTCGAACACGATTTTTTTTGCCATCACCATACTTCCATTCCTTAAGGAATATGGAAGTAAAAATTTCCCTTGATAAAAAAAACCGTTGCAGGTAAACTACCCCTTCCCCTCAACCGATATTCACCAAAAACAATAAGTCGCGAGTACTCCACAAATCAGGGCTGTATGCAAAAAATTATTTGATTCTGTTTGAATTTGCGGCAGTTATCGTTTGCCATAGAAAATACGCTTGATAAAAAACGTTGCAGGTAAACTACCCCTTCCCCTCAACCGATCTTCACCAAAAACAACAGGTCTTGAGTACTCTACAAATCAGGGCTGTATGCAGAAAATTATTTGATTCTGTTTGAATTTGCGGCTGTTATCGTTTGCCATAGAAAATACCCTTGTTAAAAAAACGTTGTAGGTAAACTACCCCTTTTCCTTAACCGATTTTCACCGAAAACGATAGTTCTTGAGAACTCTATAATTTAGGGCTTTATGCAAATAATCGTTTGATTCTGTTTGAATTTGCGGCTGTTATCGTTTGCCATAGGAAATACCATTGTTAAAACTTAAAACGTTACAGGTAAACTACCCGTTTCCCTTAACCGATCTTCACCAAAAACAATAGGTCTTGAGAACTCTACAATTCAGGGCTGTATGTAAAACATTATTTGATTCTGTTTGAATTTGCGGCTGTTATCGTTTTCCAAAAAAAAAATTTCCCTTGATAAAAAAAAACCGTTGCAGGTAAACTACCCCTTTCCCTCAACCGATCTTCACCAAAAACAATAGATCGCGAGTCCTCTACTAATCAGGGCTGTGTGCAAAACATTATTTGATTCTGTTTGAATTTGCGGCAGTTATCGTTTGCCAAAAAAAAAAATCTACAGACACACACACAGACAGACACACAGACACACACACACACAGACACTTTTCGGAAAACGACTTTTTTTCATGTTTTGAGTGTAGTAGAATCAGAATCTGCAATAATCTCGAACACGATTTTTTTTGCCATCACCATACTTCCATTCCTTAAGGAATATGGAAGTAAAAATTTCCCTTGATAAAAAAAAAAACCGATGCTGGTAAACTACCCCGTTCCCTCAACCCATCTTCACCAAAAACAATAGGTCGTGAGTACTCTACAAATCAGGGCTGTATGCAAAAAATTATTTGATTCTGTTTGAATTTGCGGCAGTTATCGTTTGCCATAGAAAAAAAATCTACAGACACCAGACACACACACACACACACAGACAGACACACACACAGACACTTTTCGGAAAACGACTTTTTTTCATGTTTTGAGTGTAGTAGAATCAGAATCTGCAATAATCTCGAACACGATTTTTTTTGCCATCACCATACTTCCATTCCTTAAGGAATATGGAAGTAATAATCAAAATACAATAGGCCCAAATATACAATATAATGTAAAATAATATATTAGTAAATAGTTAACTGAATGATATAATGAAATAATACAACAAAACAATTATTATAGATACATGGAAACATGCAACTAATAGTGTAAATAATAGTGGACATAATGTTATCAAATAAATAATGTATAATCACATAATAATTGTCAAATGTATAAAAAGAAACAGAAAAAGTACCTAGTAGGCTACAGCAGTGGCTGAACTACCTAGGAAAAATGGAAAAAATAGAAAGTCATTATTAAATGATTAAACTTTCCTTTTTATGTTCTTAAAACATGTTTAAAGTTGTGTTGATGTTATTTATAGTTTTATTAAATAATATATGTATGATATGCCTTATGCAGTATGTATGTAACCAGGCATATACAAATTGTTTAATCACAAAATGTGAATTATGTTTTTTTATGTTGTTACTGTAATAATTATTGTTATATTTTTAAATGATAATACTAACAGAGTTATAGGGAGTAGTTTTGATGGTAGTTGCATTGTTAATATGTGTTACAATAACAGAAAATAGAAATTTAACATGTCAAGACCTAGGCCTATAAAAACTTTGGAATTTTGTAAATTTTAGGAAATACTGTTAGAATTTTATAAAACAAATGTTGTAATATGGAGAGGTTTATAGTTAATAGTATACACAACAAATATGGAATCTAAATAATCAGTTTTAAGTTATTTAAGAAAAATTCAAATACCAAAAATGTATTTCTTAAGCAAAAATAGGCATGTTTGGTGTCCATATGTCACAAATGTTAAGACCAAAATAATGATGCTATTAGTTTTAAATTCTCAATTTGTATAACAGAGCTATACTAATTTCAAAGTTTTGACCAAATTCAGACATTGAAATAATGAATTTGTATGACAATGTATATCTGAATCAACCAACCAGATTTCAAGTTTTACCTTAGCAACCAAAAATTCAGATAAATAAAATGGGACTTCTTTAACAACCGTCATTGAAGACAGACGCGTTCATAAAACGTCTCAGATAATTATATTTTAAATAGTGAAAACACATACCAGACTTTGTAAAACGAATTGGTATAGTCAGTACAAAATGTTATAATAACAAAAGAACATCAATAATTTAATTCAGAAGAATTTAGATCCGGGGGAAGAAGCAAAGAAGACTTGGACCCTATCTTCATCCTGGAAGAAAAAAGAAGAGGATCTGGTGAATTTGAACAATTTATTATCTTATGTGACAACACCTACACTTGTGTACACGACTATCTAGGAATTAAACAAAATAAAACTACAGACACTAAAGAACACTCGAATATAACACCAATTGAGTTTTACACCTTTTTTGAACACCATAAAAACTTTAACGATAACTAATAAGCATCTAAACTGTTCATAACCTATAATAGTGAGTAACACATACACGACTACCAGTTTGCACTATACACATCAAAACCTTGTAATATCTGTATATTGTGAAGTTTGTATTTTGATTATAAGAGTTATATTATTTGTTTATCCATAATTTCTAAACCAAATACGCCCTGAGATAATTTATTTTAATAGAAATAAAACGAAAAGCATCATTTTTGGTTGGCCGACTATAGCACAATATTTTTAGCTACTACCAACTTATGAATAAAGACGCATAATTTAGTCATAATTGTAATTACAGTAAAGAAAAACGAGAAGTAATTAATCAATGCTTCATCTGAATAAAGATCGTTAAAAGGAATATATCTGTTTGGTGTTATCTTTGCATTATTATACTGTTTCAATTAAGAATTACTATAACATAGCACAGCGGACGGATCAACTGTTGGCAACTCCGAGTGACGTCATTGGAACTGGATGCATAGTGGGAGCGAGCGGCAGAATACAACCGTAGAATAATAATTTATCGTTCAACATATTTATTATATTTGTTACAAATTGACGAACCCAACAGTGGGGTTTAATATAATATACGTAACATATTAATTTGTTACAATATGTACGTAGAAGTCATGTTTCCCAGATAAAATATTATCACGGAAGGAAAATGCTAGTGAGCAAGAAAATAAATGAAGTAGAAAAGGATAGATGTATTAAGACGTATATTTGCTATATTGTAATTGAGTCAATACTTAATTACCAAATCGTATAAATAGGAATGAGGCTTGATCAACCTTAGATCCTGTTCATTGAGAATAAGAAAATTGAGAAGTCAGCTGACACTGAATATAAGTAACGTTACTTTACAATTACTTTACTAGTATTTTAATAACATGATTCATCAACCACGATTCAACGAAACCCTTGAAAGAGAAACGGAAACACAGTAAGGATGTGAAACCTACTCTGTGAAGAGTAACTCCATAACAAGAGTAAGAAAGAGCTAAAGAAAAAACCGGTAGTAGTCTTAAGTAGTAGAATTAAGATAAATTTTATATATTTTATGAACTTTGAATTTTATGTATTTTAAGTATTAGTTAATAAGGTATTGTATCTCTTGCTAATAGTAAATAGTGAATTGAGAGTGATTCCTGTACCTCATGAGGAAATTGTTAAAAGAGAGAAAGGAATTTCACACAGAAATTCCGAGCATACTCCCAGTGCAATTCTGATCTATTTCCCCATTGAAAACATATCGGTCCCTGACCCTGTGTCTTCTTTAAGTGGAGGAGTATGTGACGATTTAATAAGCCTAATCCCACAAAAATAAAAAAAAATTGTATTATACTAATATTGGCTTTAATAAGGTACGAATGAACCCTTCTCCATGCCCCAAACCGGTAGTAACCTGCCGATTTGCCAAAGTAGCAGTTAATAAAATTAGATTTGAGAAACTAAATAAATCCGTAACTACCCCTCGTCACATAAAAGAGTAATAAAAGTAAAGAGCGATGTCATTAAGTTGTAAGCAAATTAAAGCAATGTAATTAATAATAAGTGAGAACTACTTTTCGCGCTGATAAACTACCCGCGCGCGGACAGCCTCTTCACCCCTATAGTAAATTAGTTCAGTTGTATCTCAGACTCCGCTGCTGATACAGCGTACAAAAGTATGTAGTCAATATAAACCCTGTAAACGAGGAGAAGCTTGTGTGAGATAGCTGGATGATGTAAAAATGTCGTAAATGACGTGAGTGTATGACAATGACATCTCTGTAACAAACTAACATCACCTAAATGTGATGTTTAACTTTTAACATGTAACTGTTAACCGAAGTAATATGTGCGGTACAACAATGTGAACACCAGTGAAAGTTACAACCCAAAACCTACCACAAGAATCTACAGACCCGACAGACGACTCATCTTTAGGAATGACAGCAGATTTTATCAAAACACGATAGCCAGAAGATCTCCAAGACACCCTGCACAACCGATAGAAGCGCCGATTCGCCGACGATGTTACACACAGGTGACACGGAAGTTCAACTTCCGTGGTTCAGAACTTAACTTAAAATAATACATGATAGACACTTAATTAACAAATGAAAGTAAAGTAAAACACGAAAGACTGACTTAATTACCATAAAGTTGTAATTTCATGCTTAGTAATAATGTGTGTTAAGTTTAATGCTTGTATGAATATAACACGTTAAAGTTAAATAAGCGCATTCTTCAGATGGCACAAAATAAAGATTATAATTTTAATATCATATACTGAAACAAAATACTCGGATCCAAGGACAGTAAAAGCTATGTTAACTCATTAATTACTCTAATTCTATTTGTACAAGAGGTGCAAATGTTTTTACTTTTAATATACTCATTGCTAAATTTCTTCGGAGATGTTAAAACATTATGTAATAAAGAGATGTCATGGTCCAAAAAGGTGAGTGAATAAATCTACAAACCCCTATCAATATCCCTCAATTCACGGGATCCTATTTAACATTTGTTTACATGCCAGTTAATTATGAGTTTGTTAAGATTATGGCAGCCTGTTTAATTGCCCTGAACCAATTAACCAGGTTCCCGATATTATAACGACGAGACGTTATATAAGTTGTATTTTTTGCTGACACACTGTCTGCACTATTTCATCTTTTCTTGTACCGTATATAAAAACACTCATTTAAAAAATAACATACTTCATCTTCTGTAAACAATGTTTGTTACTTTAACTAATATGTACATTAAAATTACAGAACCAAACAGTTAAAGAAAAAATTGGTTTTGAGGCATTGAAGATGGTATAGCACCATAAAGTATGAAAGGATTCAGTAAAATTAAAGCAGTGCCAAATAGATAAAACATTATCAGTAATTAAAATATTCGTATTAAAAATATGTTACAATTATTTTTATTCTAAATTCATATGTATTTAACTACTAACTTATATAAAATAATTTATTTTTAAAAAGTAGCCTGAAGATTTAAAATCATCTAAAATATCACTTTTACCAATTTAAAGTAAAATTATCAATGTGATGAATTATTTAGTTTCTCTGATCATAAAGAAGACTTAACAATTAAATTTGAAATGCTATCTCACCTAGGCACAGGATCTGGAGCAAATTTATCAGCTGTATAATCCTTTGAGAAGAGCTGCATACCAATTACAGCAAATATGTAAATAACTATGACAAGGACAAATGTTAAATTTCCAAGAGCTCCTATTGTAGATATGATGATGCTTAAGAGAACCTTCATTGTTGTCCATGACTGTGCCAATTTTAACACACGCAACTACAAATTAAAAGTATAGTTGACATATTGAAGATTATTATTTTGAGGAAACTACAATATCATTATTTTTCTCTGTTTCTGTTAAATCAAGATTAAAAATATTTCAGTAACTCTAATTAATAAATCAATTTTTATAGTGACATAAACTGAAAGGTTTGAGACTTCTGTGACTACTGTTGATGTTAATTTTTTCATAAAAGTTGTTAGGGCTCTTAACATTCATATAACTGGATGTTAGAATCTGTCAAGTGCCATGTAAATGAGCTTAAATGTATATACGTAGTTTGATATACTTAAGTAAGCGGACAAAAGCATCACAGCAATTTGCTATTAAACGTGGATTGTTGTCAACACATTCTCATTCCAAAGGTAGTATATGCATACGATTGTTAATTTTGTCTATAGTACGCTAAAGTCCAGGAATCAGTGGAAATACAAGACAAAAGTACTGAATTTTTATTAAACAATTTTTTAAAAAGACAATTAATATCAGCTTTTATTTATTGATTCCTCCTACAGCTGTTGTGTTGACATCTAACCTCTACTGATTTGTGAGTTTTAGGCTTATGTTAGTTAATTATATTATTTCAAATGTAATTCAGCTAAATTTGAAGCACAATGTAACAATTAAAGTAAATCTGGATTCATGCTATGTCACAGAATAAACTAGAAAAGTAGACTAACACTTAGAGCCAGTAAGACTGCGAATTATTACCATTTAAGAATTTTGTATATTGTACACACTTCTTTCCCAATTTAACTCTTAAAAATCTTGTTTTCTTAATTAGATAGCCATTTATTTATTTATAATGTGTCTTGTTGGCTTATTTATATTTTATAGTAATACTAAAGGTGATATTCTTCGTATTGTTTAAATTAGCAGCCATCCTTACTTTTCTTTTATAGAATTGCTAAACTGCTATAATTGTTTTTATTATTTAGACAAAGCTTTTCGTCATTACTGACATCTTCAGGTCTTAAACAACCTGAATTGTTTTTATTATTTAACCAGGTTGTTTAAGACCTGAAGATGTCAGTAATGACGAAAAGCTTTGTCTAAATAATAAAAACAATTATAGCAGTTTAGCAATTCTATAAAAGAAAACTAAAGGTGATAATACAGAAATTATTGTGCACATGTGCATGAGTGTGCGCACGTGCGTGCGCACGCACACACACACACACACACACAGATCAGTGTGACATTATTCATATAACACAAATAATATACTACATATTATGTACTAATATATTTTCAAAACATAATTTATACTAACCAAACGTAACCCTCTTAAAACAGAAAGTCCGTCGACCAGTTCAAAAGAGAGATCAAGTAGACTTGCAGTTACAATTATCAAGTCGAAGATATTCCAACCACAAGAAAAAAAGTCCTTACTTAGAGCCATTAATTTAAGGATACACTCTAATGTGAAAATTGATGTAAACACCTAAACAGAATTTTGATAAAGTAATTTGTACAAATTATGTTTATATTACTAAATACTGATTGTTTATTGGTATTCAGTTAATATAATAATAATAATAATAATAATAATAATAATAATAATAATAATAATAATAATAATAATAACAACAACAACAACAACAACAACAACAACAACAACAACAACAACAACAACAACAACAACAATCATCATCATCGTCATTTTGTCAGTCACCCAATAAATTTTCTTTTATTTTAATTGTTAATAAATAATATAATTATAAATTAACATTATGTTCTTCCTTGCAATCTAGTTGATTAACAGACATTCTTAATATGTTGATTGTTCTGTCTACTCGCTCAATTAAAAGAAGGGGCACGTTTGAAAATGTGTTTTTTAAATAAAATATAATTTTATTCTTTTTCAAATTTAAAATAATTGTTTTCATTTCACAGTATAATATTTAATTGATCAGGAGATTATCATTTCAGAGCCTTTGATGTAATAATGTGTTTGCGCAGCATTTCCGAACATTGTCTCTGTGTGCCAATCAGACTGCACAGTTAGTAAGATGAGATTCTGTTTTGTGGCCATGTACCATGTACCTACCACGTAGTTACAATTAGCATTCATCAACCAAAGCTTATCACCTTCGACAGAACTGACCCATTTGTGTGCAGAAACATGTCAACAACAATGTAACTCCACTGATGTGAGATAAGAAATTAATTACCACTGATATTAGTTACTTTGATGCTGATTGACATCCTTCTGAGTGAGTGAGCTAAAATTTATGTGTGATTTAGTTCTTGGACATTACTGGAATAAACTTAAATATCTCAAGACCTGGATAGAGAAGTAGATGTATTAAAGATACGTTCAACATGCGAACAAACATAGTGTTGCATTATTTACTCTGTTTATTACTTATATTACACTAGAATACAAAAAGATCTTTTTCCCTTACTTTGAACGTGTTTTGAGCATCGAGAAGTATGCTCATCTCATTGTCATCCATGTGGTTTTTAATCTAGTGAGCTATCTAGGTCTATATGGTGGTATCTAGAGAGGTATCAACAAGTGTTTGAATGTGTGTGTGTGTGTGTGTGTGTGTGTGTGTGTGTGTGTGTGTGTGTGTGTGTGTGTGTGTGTGTGTGTGTGTGTGTGTGTGTGTGTGTGTGTGTGTGTGTGTGTGTGTGTGTGTGTGTGTGTGTGTGTGTGTGCAGTTAGCAACCTTAAGTAGGAAATATATTAAGCAGTCGACTGACAAAGCAAACAGGTGGGAAGAAGGCTATTAGTGTTAGCCCAGTCCTTTAAAGTTTATAAATAATTACACTTAGTTGAGCTTGCTCTACCTTACATACAGGTCAAGGTCGCTTTATATTCCACATTTTAGTATATTTTCAGCAATTAAACTAATTACCATCTGTAATATACTCTTGCTTGCCATCTATATCAAAAGCCTTGCTTGGACACCTCTTGCACCAACCACAAAAATTAACAGTTTCACTCTGTTCTGTCGTATTTCAAAGTGGCAATTGCCTGTTCAGTTCCTTTCTTAAGTGCCTATTAATTATTAAATTATTGCTGTAAAGTTTTCATGACTCTTTATTGGTTTAGACATTATTATTTATTATTGGTTGCGTATTTTACTGTTCAGTTAGCACAATTTACATCTTGTGTTAAATAGCATAAGTGATTAATCAGGTGTTCAGTGTATGTCAATGATAATCAACACTGAGTCTTGTGTTGTCACTCATCAGAGCTTCATCACTAGTAATTTTAATAATAAGACTTATACAGTAATTACTTTCTTTAATGCAGTAAAGAGCCACATGTCAATTTTGTTTAACTTTAGTTATGGTATATTCTCTTATATGAAACACAGGACATGAGGTTTTTAATTTATTATTTACACAAAAATCTTGTTCCTTGAATTCGATATTTTTTATAAATCAATCAATTATATTCATTTGATCCAGCCTCACCTTAATTTTTTTTCTATAATATACATATTTACTTAATATCTCGATTCTTACCGGGCTGGATTTCTGACAGTACACTTTATTATTTCAAAATTTCTTTTACAATTTCCTTCTCTTTTTATCTGTTCCTTTGCTTCTGTTATATGAGTGAAGCACATTCACTTCAAGTGTTCACTACTTCAAGTCGATTGTATTTCTAATGTGATTATACGTTAAGCTACTAATGTTAGGGTTGCAATACTTCAAGAGAAAAGTATCAGACAACTATGTATATTGTTAATATATTACTTATTACCTAGCAGTAATTCTTGGTTGATTTTTAATGAAAATTTAAAAAATATTATTTAATGTATGGTGTTCTACGATGTTCACTGTATTACAACACACACACACACACACACACACACACACACACACACACACACACACACACACACACACACACACACACACACACACACACACACACACACACACACACACACACACACACACACACACACACACACACACACACACACACACACACACACACACACACACACACACACACACACACACACACACACACACACACACGCACGCACGCACACACACACACACGCACACACACACGCACGCACGCACGCACGCACACACACACACACACACACACACACACAGTATGTGACTACATATTTATTCATATACTCAGTTAACCATAACATGAATAAAACCTAGATAGAAATTAATATGACATTCTGATGTTATTATAGTAGGCCTACAAAGAACCTAAACTTTTTAGCAACTTATCCAGCCCATCATATTTACTATTGTTGAGTAACAGTTATACCAAACTCGTGTGACGAGTGCTCCTCTTCACCACAATGTGTTGTGTTAGAGTCGTATATCAGTGACACTAATTACATAGGTGTGTAAGAATAAGGTACATGAAGGTAATCTGGTTCCATATCAACATGCCGCAGTCAAAAATAACACTGTTAAAAATGTTGTCATATCGACAAAAGGTTCAAAAGAGTCTGTATTTAGTGTGTTTTTTCATTATTAATTTCATTTACTTTTTGTTTTTTATTTTTAAACGTTTATGTATTTATAGTTATGAGCATAGGAAATGAAAAATTAGGTAAACTCTTCTCATATATTTTACATTTTTATTTTAAACATGATGCATTTAATGTAGCCCTATGTGCTACGGGAAACAAAGATAACATGGTTAAATCTGGAGCTGTTAAAAAAATTTGCCTGATTGTCTGAAGGACTCTTGTCTACCTTTGTTTATTTTCTCAGTATCTGAATCCTGTAAGTAGAAGATTTGGTATATAGTAATATTTAGAAACAAAAATTTTGTTTCTGTATTCTGTCATTTTCTGAACAGTATGCTGAATTAAAAATACATTTCCAACTTGTTAAATGAAGTTTAAAAGGTTTATTATTTTGCTAAATTCTCCACTACACCTGAAAGAAAAGAAAATTATGTTTTTTTTTATTTTTGTACAAAAAGTATAATGAAATCAACAAAATAGAATGTAAAGTACCTGACACCTAGCTCCTAGTATAAATGTTAAACATATATAATTATAAGTATAATATTACTGACTCAGAACACAAAGTTTTTTATAGGTAAAAATTTTACATGGTGGCGTCGTTCAAAAGATCGATGTTGTGTGTGTGTGTGCAGTCTTTTGAATGACAGTGCTGTCACCAAGAACAAGATGGACAGCCCCCTAGTGGCAGACTCTGATGAAGCTTATAATAAGCGAAAACTGGTTCAGGCTACAAGGTAAAAATTTTACATTTTTACCTATAAAAAAACTTTGTGTTCCAAGCCAGTATTATTATACTTATAATTAGTTAATCAATGGACACGCCACGGACAACAAAATCCAAGAAGTTAAGCATATAATTATAGAAAATAAAAAAAAATAAGAAAATATACTGCAATCCTCAACCCACATTCAAAGGAGTATTAAGAATGTATAATAATATTCATAATAATAATATTGTATAATATTGTTATACAATAATAATATATATAATTTTGTATTTAATGTATAATAAATATTGTATAATAATGTATAAAGTGATATTGTGACTGGTATTATTAAAACTGTTTGTCATTAAAATAATATGTAGATTATGGTACTCACGTGTGCTTACATTATCCACAATTGATGTGTAGCTTATGTATACTGCTTGTAGCTATTTATAGAATACACTAGAATGTTCTGTATCAATGTACAATACATTTATAGGTAAGTGTAGTTTGTTTTACAAGGTATGTGTTTAATGGCCTCAGTTGTACTAGTAAGTGGATTCAGATTTCAGTGAGTTGAGTTGCAGAGTTAGTGCATGTATCAAACAAAACATTTGTGGATCAAAATTATATTTGTATGTTATATTTTGTGCTTGCATGGGCTTATTTATGGTGGATGAACAGGACCGGACACCCCTGCCAAGATGGTCGAATAAAGTTGATGAATTTTGTTACTCTCTTAATTTTTAGACCATTTTATTATTTTTTCAGCTGAGTACACTAATATAGTAGTAACTACTTTTTAATTATACAAACAGGATTATTACACATTTGAGTATATTTTTGTAATATGAAATACAGGAAAATCAATTCATTCAATTAGTATTTTCTAAACAATATTTCAATAATGCGTATTTTTATTGTGTTATTGCTGTTCTCTTTATTAAATTGATTTCAGGATGTTATCATACATTTTTAAACCACTTTAAATATAATAGTGTTCATTAGTCTTAACTTATTTCTTTTTTTGTATGAAACTGACTCAACCCCCCCCCCTCACAACCAGTACAAATTCTAGATACATCACTGGTATAATTATGGTTGTGATAATATTATATATTACAGTTGTATATCAAAATTATACTTTGATTGTTACATTTTTATTTGTGAAAAATTGTTTATGATATTGATAAATACGTAAACAAGGTGTCGGGGACAGTGTGATACGAGTGTTTTACTTCAATTGCTGCCTAGAAGGTGACAAAATTGCCGACTGTGTCAGGCCTAATCCCATTAACGTTATTAGTGACCAAATTACGTTAAAATTTAGTAATTATGCAGTGTGGGTGAAAAGATGGGAAGAGTAAATTTGAAGAACATGACAACCATCCAGCTGAAGAAGCAATTAGAAGAGAAAGGCCTTCTCACAATGGGAACTAAGGCCAACATGGAGTGTTTAGAACATGCTATACAAGAGATTGGTGGGGAACCAGACAAATTATTCGTAGCTGTCAAAAAAACGCCTACTGCAAGGAAAATGCAGGTAATCAACATGTTCAAAATAAATAATGGCAGTAATTCAGGCCCAGTAAGAATGAATTAAGACACAATTTCAGGCCCAGTCAGAATAAAGTCAGGCTCAATCAGAACAAATCGCAGTCATACAGACACAATTACAGGCTCAGGCAGAACAGTCCTCATAAATTCAGATCCAGATACAAGCTCTACCAGTAAGGATTATTTGCATAGGAGAATTGCTGAAGGGCCTAGATGCCAAATGTGCAGGGTACAGAATGTTCAGGAACAAGTGAATTCCCTAAAATCAGAGTTTAACACCACAGTAATGAGAGAGTGGACCATGAATTAAGTACCACTAACACCATGGTAAGTAGACTGGGCATAGAACTAAGTGCCACCAACCAGAATATCAACAGAAAAGAAAAAAACATATTAAGGACAGAATTTTAAATCTTCTCTAAAGAGGCCTGGCTGATATGAACTAAAACTTTCCTCATCAGGTTCCAATAGATACGAAGGTGATTAGAAAGAGTTTATGAGAATTCCAAGGTAGGTTGGAAGAATGTCATCATCATTCATTAGGAGCTGTATATCACTACTGAATCAAACGAACCTATTCCAGGAAATTTATACTCAGATTTTATCACATCAGTTGAAAGGTTCAGCAGCCACCTGGTGGCAGAACATTAAAGGTTTAAACCTCAGTTGGGTTGACTTTCAGAAAGAATTAATATTGAGATTTAACTCGGATGCAACCAGAGCAGCTAAACACAAAAATCCCTAACTAATTGCAATTATTCAAAAGGACACATCCTGAGAAGAGTGGTGGTGAACCTGTTCCTTTTATAATTGAGCTGCTGCAGGATAAGATCAGATCACTGGTAAAAGTGTAGCGTCCCAAAACATTTGAAAACCGCGGGACATCATCAGACAATTAGAAGAGGACTATCCTGCCAAGACAAGGCCTTGGTACTCACAGAGGAAGGTACTCACAGAAAATGTTTTAGATGTGGCAAGGTAGGCCATCTTAAGGAAAACTGTCCTATGGCCGGACCATTCTAGGCTGGGGTGGGATGGTACCGGGGATGTGGTTTGCCCCAGAAATCAGTTCCTGTATGTAGAGGTAAGTGGTTACAGAACAGTGTCATTGGGCAGATTACTTTGGACTCCTACCAGCCCAGCCCAGCCATTGGTATTACATCAAAGACAAATTGTTTACAGCTGTACTTGATACCCAGGCAAGTCACTCCTTTATTATGTAATATGAATGTAGCCAAATTACTTCTACTAGGAAAACAATGTAAGCATGAGTAGGTCCATGGAGCTGTCAATTACATACTTTATATATGGTAAGCCAGACATCCATGAAAGCAAAGTATTCGGGGATACACATAGAATTGCCTGCTCGTACTAAGCCATTCTAGTACATTATTTACCGAGGCCGTTTCCAAGAATCACGGTATCTGCAAAGGCCGGCTATGAGGGAGTTTGTCTGGGTCCTTGCCGCTCGAATGTAAAATCAACTCGCAAGACGCCGCACGGTGTCATCCAAGAAGCGGCCACCGAGTCCACTTATCAAAAGACGAGAAGGGAACCGACTAAGGACTTTGGCCGCTAGCCTAAGCCCCTTGTCAAGAATACGCTTTGCAGCTTTCTTTTGTGAACAGCGGCAAGGTAACCCAGAATGGAACAGCGTAGGTGACGATCGGCAACAGATACGCGTTGACGATCAATTACCTAGCTTGTGGCGTTATAGCCGTATCGCCAAGTATTGGAAACAGAGAGCTCAGACGAACTGATGCTCTAGTTCTTACTGTCTGGGCATCGGGACGCCTTCGGGACGATCTTGGTGGACACCGAGGTACTTTACTTATGTCGACCAGGGCAAGTACGTACTGACGGGTCTCACTCGTCCTCGCTGTTCCTTTCGGCGCTTTGAGAATAGCACCGTGGAGTTCTTCTCGTTGACGGCAATTTTTCAGTTATCCGTCCAGGTTGTAAACGCATCAAGTGCGCGCTGGAGTCGTATGATCGCCCTGTCAGCGTTCCGATCGGCGGTGTAAACCGCCGTGTCGTCGGCAAACAGAGCGAACTGGACTCCAGGCTCTGAAAACAGGAGAGGCCCTAAGACGCTAACTTGAAGTACTCCGTCTGTAATGCGTCTCTCGGAAGAGACGTGGTCGTCTATTCTCAAGCAGAAGGTCTTATCCGTCAGAAAGCTAGCAATCAAGCGAATCTAGCTGTCTGGGAGTTGGATTTCCTGGAGCTCGAATAAGAGCCTGTCGTGCCAGACGCTGTCAAAGGCATTTTTCACATCTAGGAAGCAGCTGACGGTCTGATCTTGCCGAGAACCTCCGTCCTTAATGTACTCCACCAGTCTCATCAGCTGATGAGTGGTGGAATCCCCACACGGAAGCCGAACTGTTCGGGGACCAGTACGATGAAGTTTCCTAGATGGTTTTGTACTCGCCGCTGCACGAGAAGTTCGAAGACCTTTGATGTGACTGACAGGAGACTAATGGACCGGAGGTTGTCGGCACGAGAACGCCCTTTCCCTGCTCCCTATGACAACCTGCTCGGGATCACTATGACCACTATGACCATTCCCTTCCGATATTTTTTGGGAAAGTAGGCCTGCGTTGAACAGCGCGACCAAGAAAAGGATTCCTAACTTCGGCAGTCTTATTAACTGTTCGAAACATCGTCTGGGCCAGAATCTTTCCTCGGTCGCAGTTGAGCGAGCCGATCTGAGACCTCTTCTTTAGAGATGGGTTCGGGCACCGCAGTGATCGGAAGAGACAGAAAGTCTTCCACCTCGTTTTCGACGTCTTCATCAAAGTTGCAGTCCATGGGCGGATTAGGAGCGAACTGTCGCTCGAATCACAAGCTCAAGTTTTCGGCCTTCTCCTCCGGGAGACCCAGGACTTGGCCAAAAGGTCCAGCAATGGCGGGTATGCGAGGACGGCGCCTCTTCCCCGTCAGAGCGGTAGGTAACTGGTAAGGGTGACTCTCGACTGACACGCTCCCCGTTTGGGCCACGGCGAGTTCTCAACGGCGTCTTCGGTAGGCTTTATTTCCTACCGCAATCCTATTATCCCTCACTGGTTGAGGGGTCAGCGGCTTATCATCGAGCTGCCGATTCCTGATTGGCTCCCAGTTCCCGCCAGGTGTTTGCGGTGAACGTATCAGACGGTTCTCTGCGATTAATCTCCAGACTGGCACGGGGAGCAGATGTCTGTCGCTGCCATTACAACTCCGCCTGGTATCATTCTGCTGCGTCCGCCGCAGGGTCGTTTCTCCAAGCTCGGCACTCATCGTTGTTTAATTGCGTCTCCTGCACTACACTACGGATGCCGACAGCCTTGATTTCTTGCAGTCGTGGGGTAGCAGCTACGACACTGCGAAGTGGCCTCTCTTCTGGCTGCATCCGAGGTTCTTCTTGGACATCGTTGGTGTCCTCAAGCACTGGTCCCCTCAAGAGGACGTCCGGCAGCTCGTCTCCTTGCCCGGGGAGTGTAGCACTGTGAACTTGAAAGCTCCAGCGAGCATACTTGGTCTTCTGCCCGGTCACCTGCTTCAGCCAGGTTAGTGCCTTGTTATCGGTACGGAGGGTTAAGTGGCGATCCTCCAAGTATGGCCTTTCTTGATGGCCAGACCAATGCCAAGCACTCAAGTTCATTGGAGTGACATTTCTTCTCCGCCTCGCTTTGCGCTTTCGTACTAGATGATACGTTTTTCTCCTGCTTCAATGTATTGGTAGAGCACTGCTCCGAGGCCCTTTTGGCTGGCGTCTGCTTTTAGGAACATTGGCAAGTTTGCTCCGGCCGTGACAGCTTTAAGGCTGCCGGAAAGCGGCTTTGACCTCCTTGAAGGCTTGCTGTGCTAACTCGTCCCAGTGCCACTTTCTCGTTTGCAGCAGGTCCGTTAACGGCGTGGAGATCATGGGGAACCGCGGAATGAATTCTCTCAACAAGTTCTATGTTCCCAAGAAGCGTTGAAGCTCTTTCTTGGTTCTGAGCGTCGGCCGTTCTTCGTTTGCTTTGAGGTGTAGCGGCTGTGCAAGGTTGCCATTTGGTGTTATGTCATGTCCCAGAAATGAGACTTCTTCCCCGCCGGAGTGACACTGAGGGTTCAGGTCAGCTGGTGCATCTGCAGCCTCTCCAGGACTTGATCAAGTTGTCGCAGGTGAGTTTTCCAGTCGGGGTAGTAGATGATGATATCGTCAAGGTGGACGAGGCAACATTCTTGCAAGTCGAGGCATTCCCGCCTGTTCTCCAGTCCAGAGCACATGACCCGAAACAGGTAACGACCTCTATCTGGCACCGAGAATGCCGTGTATTTCTTTTCTGCTTTGTCCAGTGGAATCTGCCGGTATCTGCTCTTCAGATCCAGAGTGGTGAAGACTTTGGCCCCGCTAAGGTTCTCGATCGTCTCGTAAATCAATGGCAGTGGTGAGTCTACGTCCTCGGTCTGCTCGTTCAGCCTCCAAACGTCTACGCATAACCGAGGTGCGGTGTCCTTTTTCTTTACAATCAACACCGGAGAAGTGGTCGGTTCGATGATCCACTGTCACAACATCCCATCTACTTGGTCTTCGTCCGAGCAGCGGTACTTTGGTAGCCGGGATGGTAGCTGCACCCTCCGCAGATGTGGTATGCAGCGAGCCACTAGAGAATAGGCTTCGATGACTGCGTAGCACATCCAGGAGTCGATCACGGTTGGATACCAACTGCTGTTTGCAGGCTAGACTCGTCTATCTCCTCTTCTCCAGGCTATGTGCGATCGTTCCAGAAGACTTTCGCTGCAGTGGCGTACCAACGCCTTTGGTGGCCCGGGGCGGGAGTTCCTGGCCGTGGCCCCCCCCCATTATTAATCACTCCCCATATTGTGCCTCTACTATCGGCACCACAAAACTGAGTCATAATCTTATATCCATAAAAACTATTGGAAAAAAAATATGTGGAAAGAACTAACTATGTAAGTATTAATAGAACTTAAAGGAAAACTAAAATAAAAACACAGATTTTGCGTTTTTTTATTACTTTTTCAAATATGTAGTTTTTATTTCAATTAAAATTAATGACAACATGTAGAAAAATGCTTAATTTTTCAACTTAAATCCTTACTACGTACTAGTTCTGACGTATTATAAAACTAGGCAAAATATTTATTTGATTGATATTTAATATCTATTCAGTCTTGATTGACTCATTGTTGAGCGAAGATAACTTTTTATTAGATTTAACTTTGAAAAACATCTTTCACAAGAAGCAATGGATACACATATCGTTAAAAATATCCTAAGTGCTACACAAAGGTTGGGAACTGATTCTTGTAAGTCCATTTCGATAATAAAATCCAACATTTTCAATGATGACCATTGTTTTGCCACTTCTTTTTTGATGTCTGCAGCTTGAACGTGACGTCGTAGCCGCTGTATTTCGGGTAACATTTCTTCCTTTTGGAGTTCATAAAATGTCTGGGTTAGGTTTGAAATGAGCTGAGGTATAAATCCATAACATGAGCAGACTGTATAGCAGCGAATCGTTCATTCATAGTATCCATTGAAGCCGATCTCATTGTCAGTTCTTGATAAAATTTATCTATACATTCAAACATGCATCTTCTTAAATCTTGTTGTACAGAGAGGCCTTCGTCTCTTGCGTTTTCTCCCGGCATCATTTTCTTGAATCTTCTACGTCCACTTTTTTCAACTGGTATGTCCAAGTCATTACAAGTGTTTGTTGCAAAATCAAGCGCACTTCCAACCATCTCTTCTCGGTTTTCTTGTAAAAAATGTTTCAAAGTTTTCAACTTTTGTACACTTTTGTCAAGTGTTATCCCCTTTATCTGAAGATATTTTTGAGCATGGTTGACTTCGTCAAGAACGTGACACCACAAATGAAGGTAGGCAAGAAACGTGAAGTTGCAGATGTTCGTCCATAAAATTTCTGCTGAACCTCTTGTGTCAACATTTTCAGTTGGTTCGCACAACTTTTCTACAGCCTTTACCAACTTTTCATAATATTTCATCACAGGTTTTACTGCCTCATGATGTGCACTCCATCTAGTTTGTGACAACTTTTTTACTGTTACTCCTAAGGTTTCAACTAGTACATCCCATCTGTGAGTTGAACACGAAAAGAAGTTGTAAATGCTTTCTAGTGTACCAAAAAATGTAATACAAGAAGGGACACTTCCAAAAGCATGAAATCCGCACAAATTGAGCGAATGATTGGCACATGGGACAAACATTGCTTTTTAATTCAACTGGCGAATCCTTGTTTGAACACCGGAGTGGACACCTGCCATAGTGGAAGCGTTATCGTAGCCTTGACTTCGGCATAGATTCAAGTCCAGTCCGTCACTGTTAAGTGCATTCAATATTTCTTCTGTAACATCAAGAGCCTTCTTACCAGCAAGAGGGAAAAATCCTAAGAACGACTCTCTCACCTCAACTTTTCCGCCTTCAATATGCACATACCTGATTACTTCGCTCATTTGATCTTGGTGAGATACATCAGGTGTACTGTCAAAAAGTATTCCATAGTACATCGCCTTATTTACATCTTCAATGATTTTCTCTTTGACAATTTTCCCCAAACGTGAAATAAACTCATTTTGAATTTTAGGGGACAAATATGACGTTAAAACTTCCCCTTTTGGTACAGTCTGTTGCTGGATTCTCACCAAATGTTCTTTTAGCACAGGATCATAATGTGAAAGGAGTTCGACTAATTCTAAGAAGTTTCCCCTGTTTTCAGAAAGTTGATGCTCCCTATGTCCTCGGAAAGGCAAGTTTTGTTTTGCTAAAAACATAGTGATATCAAGTAGTCTATGTAACATATTGTTCCACTTTTTTTTCTCCTTCTAGAACTTCCTGTTGTACACAATCGATAGTTTTATTGTGCAATAGCCTTGATCCTAAAGTTTTCCATTTTTCGAGATTGGACAAATGTTGGTCCGAGTTTTCATGCAGAGACACCTTAGGATTTAGTTTCCACCAGTTTTGAAATCCTGTAATGAATTTTGATGTGTCAGCTGTTTTTTCATCTGTATTAAATAGTTACAACAAAAGCAAAACAGACTTTTTTTGATGGAGAATAAACCATCCATTTTCTTAAAACTTTTTCTCCATTCGGAAGGTGCTTGTAAAACCAATTGCTGGTTAGCTGGCGATTTAATCCTTTCAGGTTTGTCCCAGTTCTTTGTACAGATTCAAATGTACCCTCTGGGTTTTGAAAATACTCGGATCCTCTTTTTACTATATCAATTCTTAGACCATCTGTAACAAGGATTGGCCAATTTCCTACGTCAGAGTCAAGAAGCAGTGTGTCGATATTGACTCCGTCTGTTGAGTCACCATCAGCACTTTCCGTTTGTGGCCATAAGTAGACCTTCATGTTGTTCGTCAGATTGCTGCGGTGGTGCGTTAACACTGTTTTCTGGGTCTTGTTCATTAAATAATCTTCCCCTTCTTGGGGAGCTGCTAGCTCTTCTTCTACGGCGGCTGGCACTTCAAGACCAATAGACGTGCTGGTGCTGCACTCTCCCTGACCCTGATAACTAGTGTTCGAAGACTGACGCACAAATTTCAAAATTGATCCTTTGATTGACTTTTCTGCTTGTTCTCTTGATTTTTTAAATTTTTTTTCTCTGCACCACTAGGATAATGACGCTTCATTGCAGTATGTCTGCAAGAGAATTATTATAATTAAAATACTGCTCTGCGTATGTATTGCATATGATACTTTATAAAATTATAAAGTTACATTTTTTGTAAAGGTTTTTATTATTGTATTATTTTGTATTTGTATTATAAAATTATACGGTGATCCTAAATAAAATCTTTTAGAAAGAACAAGTTTATAAAAAACTATTAATTGGGAAAAACCATGCAAAAGTATAATAAGATAAGAACAAGCAAAACAATAACCCTCGCATAGCAGTACTTGGTGCTAATTTTCATTGTTTGTGCAATATCACAATTAACCATAAAAAGAATATGGCGGAATGGCGCAATTCATTTTACAAATTTTAATGCTTAAACAAAGCATCATTATTTTATTCTTTAATATGCATGTTGTACTTGTAATAAGCTATATTGGTGGTCGCCGGTTATACCGCGGTTTCTCGATGACAAAACAAACCCGCGTCATAAGACCGACTGCTGCATAAACGGAGAACACCGGTTGACCGATATGATTTAAAACAGCCTATAAAACAAAACACCAAGCATTGTGTTTTTAGACCGTATTAAAAGTTGAATTCAGATGCATTTGAATGCTGTTCAGATTGTACTATACTGTAGCAGGGAACCAGTCAATAAGTTGCGCAAACAAAATTATCGTACGCACTGCTTTCTCTCCTTCCCCCTCTCATTAACAGACCGTGCAAATCAGGGAACTGTTCTCTTTCATTACCACTCAGAATTATCGTATGATCAAGACAAATTAAAAATTAACCAAAACATTTTGATGAACACTAAATTACTGTATACATACCGATATGACACATGTTTCGTTCTTATCGTCTTAGATAAATAAGTAATTAAGAAAACTGTAAAAAGAAAGGGAGAAAAGACGAAACACGTCGTACCCGAATCCGCGATGGCGGTATAACCGGCGACCATTGTAGTTGTTTTAATACACTTCTATTTTGCACTTACTTTGTCAGATCAGATGACGGTAAGCCAATAAATTTATAAATGAAGGAAGGACTGCAGAAAAAACGTAATGAACTACAGTAAATTATTTACAAAAATAACTTTGGCACATTTATCATAAGTAAGGAAAATAGCACACCTAGTCAACAAGACGAAGTCAACTGCGGACTGACCCAACTGTTTTCGTGTTTGTAAACCACGCAGCGCCTGGCCACCGCAACCTTCTTCAAGGTTATGTCCAGCCGCGACTCATGGCAGTGATGCCAATCCATGCGTAATTTTTGTATGTTGTCTTTTATTTCAATGAAACGTAAGAGTCCGCGGTGGCTTAGTGGATAGAACGATAGGTCTTCTCATTCGGAGGACCGAGGTTCGAATCCCGACCCGGCACCTCTGGCTTTTTTTCGAAAGAAACAATGCTATGTGCTGTATGACAATAACCGCTGTACTCAAGTGGTTCGGATTCCACTATAAGCAGTAGGACCCGTCATTATGGGGAGTTATGACCCATAATGACGAGTAGGACGAGTAGGATTAGGGTTTTAATTGTAAATGGGTATATCCCGTAAAAATGTTAAATAAATAAATAAATAAAATAATAATAATATTCCTTATAGTTAGAAACGTAAACTAGGTTATATGATTTATTTCTTATGTCATAAAAATATATATATTCGAAGGCCTCTTAGAATTTAGAATGACCCGCAACAATCAATGAATAGAATGGGTTGTAAAAAATGTGATTTAAGTTTTTTATGAGACACATTTTAAATTTTAAATACAAATTCGTCTCGTCGTGGGGCCCCTCCCAGGCGGGAGCCTGGGGCGGTACGCCCCCCCTTGGTATGCTACTGTTTCGCTGTCGATGTGAATGCATCCCTATCGGTAATCCACGACTGCCTGGTTGGCCATGACCCAGTGATGCTACAGCAAAATTTCTTCTTGCAGGCCTGGTACCTCGAGTAGGCAGGCGGGTGTTGGTCGTCAGGCTCCCCATCACTATCTCCACTGTGAGAGTGGTGGTTGGATCTCTCGAGGCTCTGTCTTTCCTCCTCCGGACAGAAGCCCGGCTCGCACGAACTTGCAGTTGGCGGCGGAGTACAAGTCAGCTTAGATCCGGCAATCTATTTCAATCCGGAGTATATCCTTGCCCAGTTGGTTCACACGCGCCCGTGGCCTATTTACTGGGGCCCGACTGTTCGTTCTTCGTTTCTTCGTGATTGTCCGTGAGGCCGACCGACGCCTTTTGGACTCCCCTATTTGATCCAGGGAGTCTTAAGTAGATTTATCACGACTCCGCAGACGGCCGTCTTGGTCCAAGTCTTCTGCTATGCACATCGCTCTTTGCAGAAGTTTCTCCAAAGTTGTAGGTGGCGTGATCCTTTGCATCAATCGAAAGTGTGGCTGTAGCCTGATGGGTTTGCTTATACGTTCATTGCTACATGGACACAGACGGCGAAGCACTTTAATCTTCCTCAGAAGGAAGAGTTCCACAAATTCCTGCAGCTATGCCTGTCCGTACAGCTCGTCAGCAGCTCTGCGTCGGGTTGTGTCCCACAGAAGTGGAGCCGAAAGCGAGGTCTTAAAACTCGTGGCCGTTGAACTGCAGGCCTGTGTACCTCTCTCCTCACGTTGCCGCTTACCTTCGGAGCTGTCGCACTGCGTAGTCCGCGCACTGGTTTTGTGGAACTCTGTAGTTTTCCAGCTGTTGCTTCAGTTGTTGCAGATAGCGCTCCGGGCCTTCATAACTGAAGCCACGGAATGTGGCAGCGATAACAGGCGGCAGCGTGCACTGCAGGGCTGCGATGAATTGCGTCAAACCTCGCTCTGCCTCATAGCTGGTGTTCCGCTCCATGTAGAGGTGTGGGCCGGCTGGTAGCTCGTCGGCGTAGCTGATCGGGTGTCCGCTCGAAGATCTGGTTCCCACGTTGGGCGCCACTTGTCATAAGACAAATGGCGCCAATCGTACACCGTGTAGTCCTTAAACGGACGGTTGGGCGAAGACGCTGGGGCGACCGTTGCTGTTGCTGCGGCGAGCGTTCCGAGGTGTGATGTTCGGCGGCTGCCCTCGCTGATGGTTCAGCACCACAGTCCTCTTCACTCGCCAGGGGTATGTACAGCCCGCTGCTTTATAGATTTGTAAATTTGTAATATTTATGAACTTCGGAGATTTTGTATGTGAATGTGGTTGTTGGTTGTAAGGGGGGGGGGACTAGAGATTTTTGTTGGTTATAATTGTTGTAAACTAGAGCCCCCTCAACCCACATTTCCAAGAATATGACTATTGTACAATATATTAAGTGATATTGTGATTGGTATTATTAAAACTATTTGTCATTAAAATAATACGTAGGTTATGTTACTCATGTCCATTTAAATTATCCACAATTGATGTATAATTTGTCTATATTGATTGACACTATTTATAGAATACACTAGAATGTTCTGTGCGTCGAATTACCTCGATTATACTAGTAAGGGGCCAATAGTTAAATGACGTATGTTTGTGAATGAAGTCATTGACAATTATACATAAAACTATAAATGACAAAAAAGTCACCTTTCATTAAAATTACAGAATTGAATTGCAGAGTTAGTGCGTGTGTTTGATACCGCATTTGCGGATCAAAATTATATTTGTGTGTTATCTTTTTGCTTGTATAAATTACGGTTGTGTTAATATTTGATACCACAGTTGTGGATCGAAATTTTACTTTGTGTGTTATATTTTTATTCGTGAAAAATTATTTCTAAAATCTGTAAATAAATAAGTTGTCGGGGACATTGATAGGAATGTTTGGTTGAATCGCTGACTTATAATACGGCACAATGTACAATGAATATAACAAAAAATTGTTACTACAAAAAATGAGTTAAAAAGAACAAAACTGAAGTTAGAGGCCTATTGTCAATATGACCTTTTTAACGGCGAAATTTTAAACAAGACAATGACGAGTGGGCATTTTGACTCAATAGTTTAGATCGCGACATTATTCAAGGGGGATTTTATCGTGGGTGCATTTTTTACGACATTTCGACTGTGATATTTTGATCTGATACGCGGAATTATTGAATTTAAAGCTTATTGCCTTAAATTGTCTCTACGAATAGAAATCAGCGTTAGGCCTACTGTATATGTAATACAATGTTACCGTATTTGAATACACTTCAATACCGTATGTCTAAGTTAATAATGTATAGTCTGGAGTTATTATTTTTTTATGACTAAATAACAAGAAATGTATTTATAAATTTCTTGCTGCCTGTATATAAACAGTAGAAAATTGTGTTTCAAAATTTAGTGAATTTGGCTCAACGTGAGTCTGTGAGACTTTGCGTGTATCGCTTTGTATCCTGTTCCGGCGTTGCTGCTGAAAATAGGTTGTTAATTATTAATGAAATCAATAATATAGCATAAACAGCGGGCGATGCCAACACAACAAAGTGCTGTTGTACTTTAACGTTAAAGCAAAAGCCGTCCTAAATATATGACTTTGCAATGCATTTACATTCCACGAGCCGTTCCAGTTTAATAAATCGTCGTCTGTATAATAAACGTAGAGGGCACACTGTGTACAAACCAGCTTAGTGACAACTACAAGCTTTTTAAAAAAACTTAGATGATTGCTTTTCACAACGAACTAGCTTTCTTATTAATTAACGAAATACTCCGCTTACCAAGAACACTTCAAATACGCACCCAGAGGGAAACGTGTACGAGAATACTGCATAAACACGTAGAAAACGAGGATATTTCAATTAAGGGGTAGGTCGTATTGAGGCTGGGTATATTTTCAATTCGGTACCAAAATGATACTAAACCAGCTTTGTTCCAAAATGGAATTCACCCTTTGACGACAAATTGGCATATATTAAATACTTGTGGCGTATTCACCGTATCTGCCAGTCAAACGTAGCGAATGTGAAAATATTTTTTTTGAGAGAGATATTACATCACATATTTTTCCACTAAAAAAATCGCATATGGGTAATATAGTGCAATGAGTAGAATATGTACATACATTAGTACTGGGACTCTTAAGCATATGATAGCATGTTGAAACGAAAAGTTGTTAGGTAAAGACTGCAGGTTTGGACATTGTAAGTAGGCATTAAGAGACATGTTCAAATTGTTAGTTTTAAGTACTTTTTAGATATTAAAAAATAGTTAGTGTTGTAAAATGGTGCCGAAATATGCACAGGCGTGTAGTGAATGCGCGTGTGCGAGAATGTCTAATTATATTACAGAATAATAATAAAAAAACATATTAAATTAAATAACTTCCATTATAAGTAGAACTATAAGCTAAGACTTGTACCAAAATAGTCTAATAAAAAGACCTATCAAATGTCAATATTCGATTGTAATTTAAAGAACTGAATATATGAGTTTAACAAAGAAAATATTTTACGACCCTTTAGATAAGTCATAAAATTATACTAGTTTTTAGGGCAGGCTGTGCATTGCTTTCGAACAGCTTAAAACAAGAATAATTTTATCTTGACTTCAGACGCAGAGAAGGTTTATGAAATAGCCAATCAGCGTACGAGAAATAGGGCAGATTTTCAGTCGACTTCTCAGTCAGTTAAGCTAGTCTCTCTCTGAAATTGAAAACGTGCGGACGCTAGGTCTACTATACACTACAGCGTACGAACACAAGTTAGTATCATCGCGAGTTGATGATATAGTAAATTTTTAAATAGTGCTAATTCGTGAAAGTGAAAGATGACACTTGAAGTCTGCTGGATTGTGTAAGCTCGATACAGAAAAATTGCATTAAAAATAATTAGAAGTGAAAAATTAATTAACTGCAAGTTATAGAATTGCTCAACCCGAGAAAGACCCTGAACGCCGGACAACAGTAGGAGCTACATCTGTATCCTGAATGAAGAAGCCCACACCTGTATTCCAGTCTGGATTACATTCATCTTAAAGGGAAGTTACTTTGTTTTGTTTACAAACTTTAAAAAAACTTATAAATTAAAGAGACAACTTATAAAAAAAAGATGTGATGTGTCAGATTATAAGAGAGACAAATTATTTTAATTTTTAGTCAGGTCAACAGGGGCGCCGTCACGGACGGGGCGCCGATACGTGGTGATTTTTTAAGGTAGGATTTTTAGTGCTGTTGGTAATGTAGATCGCATCCAATAAGTGCTGCCATCTCTGTTCTTCAGGGAGATAGCAACTGAATTCTCGCCATCTTAGCAGTCGTTGTTAGGGTTTTGTGAGAGAAATACTGATTTTGCATTCTTCGTTATATGAAAATAAGAAATAAGCTTTTTTTGTTCTACGGTAAAACGGTAAATACCATTCCTTTCTTTTTATGAAACAACAGATAACATATGTAGAGCAGTGATTGATAGACTATTTAATAATATAGTTCTTTCATTAGTGATCTGAGTAGTTTTTCTGTTTTTACTTCAAAAATAAAAATATGCTCTTGGGGCAATTTGCAAGAAAATTTATAAGAAAAACAGAAAAAGGAAAATGGTCTGCAGAAGGTCTTGTAACTAGACTTCACAAACAATTAAATTTAGAATTGTTTGAAATAATCTAACCTCTGACAATGATCATTTGTATTTGTAATCACATCACAGTCTGTGAATTTGTTCTATTGTTTATTACTGAAAATGTTACACTCTTGTCATCTGTATACTTTATCTTGTGCAATTGCAAGCGATTTATTTATATTCAATTGTATAAATAATTTTTTCCAAATATATATTCACTCTATGTGTATTGAAAATCGTTATGCAAAAAATAGAATAGTTTAAGAAGGTTCACTCGAAATTTCATTTCGTACGGATTTCCATAAAATTTTAATAACTTATGCAAAGGACGCTTTCTGCCACCCTTTTCTTATTTACGATTTCAGATTACAGAAGTGTAAAAAAGGGGTTTAAATGCATTTCTCTACCCTAAAAGTATATTTTTGGGATTCCTTATTCAATTTTACATGAATCCCATCACTAACTTTTAAGTGTTTATTTTTTTGGGAGGGGCAAACAGAAAAGATCCTTTTTTTGGAATAAATTTTTATCTATTCAACATGTAAATGCATGATAAAAGATTAAAATTTTTTTTGATCTTTCTAGTATGACCTATGCTAAAATTTCAAAGTCGAACGTATTTCGTTGTAGGTTGACAATTTTGTTTTTTTAGCAGGTGTTAAATATTCTATCCTTGTTGCTTTTTATTTTAGGTAAAGAACATTTCCTACGATTACTGTGAAAATGGGACCAAAAAAAAATCTGGCAGTGCTTTCAGGAAAATCAGGAAACACAGGGAAAAAACTGCTGTAGCTCTTTCAGGGCAGCTTAAAAATTGGTTGGCAAACAATGAAGGTGACATAAATGACGTTACACAGTTTAAGGACAAAAGTAACACAACTAAAGATATTGCAGATTTTGCGGAAAACGACAGTAGTAAGCCATCAACTTCTTTTTGCAGCACACATATGGGCAATGTCCCAACTTTTGAAGATGATGAGTTGAAAGAAGATAGGATATCTATGTCAAGTCCAGGCAAGAATATTTCTGTGGATGAAACAATGCAATCATCGGGCGAAGATTGTTCTATAGAAATAAATCAAATTGTCTATGATGATCCAAAAAAGTGGCCTGGGGTTCCAGAAATTAGTGACAAAGTTAGACTCCTGCTAATTAAATGTGGACCTCAAAGAGTTGATGTATCAACTTTCAAGTTTCCAGATTCAGACGGCCACGGCAATAGACATCTTGATACTAAATGGTTTTATAAAATACTTACGAACGGAGAACGAGTACTACGACAATGGTTATTGTATAGCCAGTCGGAAGATGCTCTATTTTGTTTTCCCTGTCTCCTTTTTGGGAAAGATCAACATAGAAAGACCTCATTTTCTTATATAAATAAGGGTTTCAAAGATTGGAAACATTTGAACACTCTCATTTATACTCATGAAAACTCGTCCAGTCACAGGCTTTGTTGCATAGAATGGAAAGATTTGCAAAATCATCTAAGACTTGGAAAACGGTGGACGCTGTAAGTCAAGAAAATCTTCAAAAAGAGATAGAGAAAGGGCGGAGTATTGTTAAAGTGATGATGGATGTAATTCTCTTCTGTGCTAAAAATAATTTGGCAATTCGAGGAACAGCTAAGAAAGGAGTAATTGGAGATTTTGGAGAACCTCGGATGCAGCCAGAAGAGAGGCCACTTCGCAGTGTCGTAGCTGCTACCCCACGACTGCAAGAAATCAAGGCTGTCGGCATCCATAGTGTAGTGCAGGAGACGCAATTAAACAACGATGAGTGCCGAGCTTGGAGAAACGGCGGACGCAGCAGAATGATACCAGGCGGAGTTGTAATGGCAGCGACAGACATCTGCTCCCCGTGCCAGTCTGGAGATTAATCGCAGAGAACCGTCTGATACGTTCACCGCAAACACCTGGCGGGAACTGGGAGCCAATCAGGAATCGGCAGCTCGATGATAAGCCGCTGACCCCTCAACCAGTGAGGGATAATAGGAGTGCGGTAGGAAATAAAAATTAGCCCGGCAGTTTACGTAGTGAAAAGCAGGCCTACCGAAGACGCCGTTGAGAACTCGCCGTGGCCCAAACGGGGAGCGTGTCAGTCGAGAGTCACCCTTACCGGTTACCTACCGCTCTGACGGGGAAGAGGCGCCGTCCTCGCATACCCGCCATTGCTGGACCTTTTGGCAAAGTCCTGGGTCTCCCGAATACTTGAGCTTGTGATTCGAGCGATAGTTCGCTCCTAATCCGCCCATGGACTGCAACTTTGATGAAGACGTCGAAAACGAGGTGGAAGACTTTCTGTCTCTTCCGATCACTGCGGTACCCGAACCCATCTCTAAAGAAAAGGTCTCAGATCGGCTCGCTCAACTGCGACCGAGGAAAGCTTCTGGCCCGGACGATGTTTCGAACACCTAATAAGACTGCCGAAGTTAGGAATCCTTTTCTTGGTCGCGCTGTTCAACGCAGGCCTACTTTCCCAAAAAATATCGGAAGGGAATGGTCATAGTGGTCATAGTGATCCCGAGCAGGTTGTCATAGGGAGCAGGGAAAGGGCGTTCTCGTGCCGACAACCTCCGGTCCATTAGTCTCCTGTCAGTCACATCAAAGGTCTTCGAACTTCTCGTGCAGCGGCGAGTACAAAACCATCTAGGAAACTTCATCGTACTGGTCCCCGAACAGTTCGGCTTCCGTGTGGGGCATTCCACCACTCATCAGCTGATGAGACTGGTGGAGTACATTAAGGACGGAGGTTCTCGGCAAGATCAGACCGTCAGCTGCTTCCTAGATGTGAAAAATGCTTTTGACAGCGTCTGGCACGACAGGCTCTTATTCGAGCTCCAGGAAATCCAACTCCCAGACAGCTAGATTCGCTTGATTGCTAGCTTTCTGACGGATAAGACCTTCTGCTTGAGAATAGACGACCACGTCTCTTCCGAGAGACGCATTACAGACGGAGTACTTCAAGTTAGCGTCTTAGGGCCTCTCCTGTTTTCAGAGCCTGGAGTCTAGTTCGCTCTGTTTGCCGACGACACGGCGGTTTACACCGCCGATCGAAACGCTGACAGGGCGATCATACGACTCCAGCGCGCACTTGATGCGTTTACAACCTGGACGGATAACTGAAAAATTGCCGTCAACGAGAAGAACTCCACGGTGCTATTCTCAAAGCGCCGAAAGGAACAGCGAGGACGAGTGAGACCCGTCAGTACGTACTTGCCCTGGTCGACATAAGTAAAGTACCTCGGTGTCCACCAAGATCGTCCCGAAGGCGTCCCGATGCCCAGACAGTAAGAACTAGAGCATCAGTTCGTCTGAGCTCTCTGTTTCCAATACTTGGCGATACGGCTATAACGCCACAAGCTAGGTAATTGATCGTCAACGCGTATCTGTTGCCGATCGTCACCTACGCTGTTCCATTCTGGGTTACCTTGCCACTGTTCACAAAAGAAAGCTGCAAAGCGTATTCTTGACAAGGGGCTTAGGCTAGCGGCCAAAGTCCTTAGTCGGTTCCCTTCTCGTCTTTTGATAAGTGGACTCGGTGTCCGCTTCTTGGATGACACCGTGCGGCGTCTTGCGCGTTGATTTTACATTCGAGCGGCAAGGACCCAGACAAACTCCCTCATGGCCGGCCTTTGCAGATACCGTGATTCTTGGAAACGGCCTCGGTAAATAATGTACTAGAATGGCCTAGTACGAGCAGGCAATTCTATGTGTATCCCCGAATACTTTGCTTTCATGGATGTCTGGCTTACCATGTATAAAGTATGTAGTTGACAGCTCCATGGACCTACTCATGCTTACAATCGTTTTCCTAGTAGAAGTAATTTGGCTACATTCATATTACGTAATAAAGGAGTGACTTGCCTGGGTATGAAGTACAGCTGTAAACAATTTGTCTTTGATGTAATACCAATGGCTGGGCTGGGCTGGT
Source organism: Magicicada septendecula (assembly GCA_034769895.1). Taxonomy (NCBI): domain Eukaryota; kingdom Metazoa; phylum Arthropoda; class Insecta; order Hemiptera; family Cicadidae; genus Magicicada; species Magicicada septendecula. The sequence continues at coordinate 975,875,303 of CM068367.1, read as the reverse complement.
AGGAGTCCAAAGTAATCTGCCCAATGACACTGTTCTGTAACCACTTACCTCTACATACAGGAACTGATTTCTGGGGCAAACCACATCCCCGGTACCATCCCACCCCAGCCTAGAATGGTCCGGCCATAGGACAGTTTTCCTTAAAATGGCCTACCTTGCCACATCTAAAACATTTTCTGTGAGTATCTTCCTCTGTGAGTACCAAGGCCTTGTCTTGGCAGGATAGTCCTCTTCTAATTGTCTGATGATGTCCCGCAGTTTTCAAATGTTTTGGGACGCTACACTTTTAACAATGATCTGATCTTATCCTGCAGCAGCTCAATTATAAAAAGAACAGGTTCACCACCACTCTTCTCACGATGTGTCCTTTTCAATAATTGCAATTAGTTAGGGATTTTTGTGTTTAGCTGCTCTGGTTGCATCCGAGTTAAATCTCAATATTAATTCTTTCTGAAAGTCAACCCAACTGAGGTTTAAACCTTTAATGTTCTGCCACCAGGTGGCTGCTGAACCTTTTAACTGATGTGATTAAATCTGAGTATAAATTTCCTGGAATAGGTTCGTTTGATTCAGTAGTGATGATGACATTCTTCCAACCTACCTTGGAATTCTCATAAACTCTTTCTAATCACTTTCGGATCTATTGGAACCTGATGAGGAAAGTTATAGTTAATATCAGCCAGGTCTCTTTAGAGAAGATTTAAAATTCTGTCCTTAATCTGTTTTTTTCTTTTCTGTTGATATTCTGGTTGGTGGCACTTAGTTCTATGCCCAGTCTACTTACCATGGTGTTAGTGGTACTCGATTCATGGTCCACTCTCTCATTACTGTGGTGTTAAACTCGGATTTTATGATTTTAGGGAATTCACTTGTTCCTGAACATTCTGTACCCTGCACATTTGGCATCTAGGCCCTTCAGCAATTCTCCTATGCAAATAATCCTTACTGGTAGAGCTTGTATCTGGATCTGAATTTATGAGGACTGTTCTGCCTGAGCCTGTAATTGTGTCTGTATGACTGCGATTTGTTCTGATTGAGCCTGATTTTATTCTGACTGGGCCTGAAATTGCGTCTTAATTCATTCTTACTGGGCCTGAATTACTGCCATTATTTATTTTGAACATGTTGCTTACCTGCATTTTCTTTGCAGTAGGCGTTTTTTTGACAGCTACGAATAATTTGTCTGGTTCCCCACCAATCTCTTGTATAGCATGTTCTAAACACTCCATGTTGGCCTTAGTTCCCATTGTGAGAAGGCCTTTCTCTTCTAATTGCTTCTTCAGCTGGATGGTTGTCATGTTCTTCAAATTTACTTTTCCCATCTTTTCACCCACACTGCATAATTACTAAATTTTAACGTAATTTGGTCACTAATAACGTTAATGGGATTAGGCCTGACACAGTCGGCAATTTTGTCACCTTCTAGGCAGCAATTGAAATAAAACACTCGTATCACACTGTCCCCGACACCTTGTTTACGTATTTATCAATATCATAAACAATTTTTCACAAATAAAAATATAACAAACAAAGTACAATTTTGATCTATAACTGTAGTATATAATATTAACACAACCATTATTATACCAGTGACGTATCTAGAATTTGTACTGTGGGGGGGGGGGTTGAGTCAGTTTCATACAAAAAAAGAAATAAGTTAAGACTATCAACTTTATTATATTTAAGTTGGTTTAAAAATGTATGATAACATCCTGAAATCAATTTAATAAAGAGAACAGCAATAACACAATAAAAATACGCATTATTGAAATATTTGAAATATTGTTTAGAAAATACTAATTGAATGAATTGATTTTCCTGTATTTCATATTACAAAAATATACTCAAATGTGTAATAATCCTGTTTGTGTAATTAAAAAGTAGTTACTACTATATTAGTGTACTCAGCTGAAAAAATAATAAAATGGTCTAAAAATTAAGAGAGTAACAAAATTCATCAACTTTATTCGACCATCTTGGCAGGGGTGTCCGGTCCTGTTCATCCACCATAAATAAGCCCATGCAAGCACAAAATATAACATACAAATATAATTTTGATCCACAAATGTTTTGTTTGATACATGCACTAACTCTGCAACTCAACTCACTGAAATCTGAATCCAGTTACTAGTACAACTGAGGCCATTAAACACATATCTTGTAAAACAAACTACACTTAACCTATAAATGTATTGTACATTGATACAGAACGTTCTAGTGTATTCTATAAATAGTGACAAGCAGTATACGTAAGCTATACATCAATTGTGGATAATGTAAGCACACGTGAGTACCATAATCTACATATTATTTTAATGACAAACAGTTTTAATAATACCAGTCACAATATCACTTTATACATTATTATACAATATTTATTATACATTAAATATATAATTATACATATTATTATTATATAATAATATTATACAATATTATTATTACGAATGTTATTATACATACATAATACTCCTTTGAATGTGGGTTGAGGATTGCAATATATTTTCTTCTTTTTTTATTTTCTATAATTATATGTTTAACTTCTTGGATTTTGTTGTCCGTGATGTGTCCATTGATTAACTAATTAGAAGTATAATACTACTGGCTTGGAACACAAAGTTTTTTATAGGTGAAAATTTTTGTAGCCTGAACCAGTTTTCGCTTATTATAAGCTTCATCAGAGTCTGCCACTAGGGGTGCTGTCCATCTTGTTCTTGGTGACAGCACTGTCATTCAAAAGACTGCGCACACACACACAACATCGATCTTTTGAACGACGCCACCATCACCAAGAACAAGACGGACAGTGCTCCTAGTGACAGCCTCTGATGATTCTTATAATATGCAAAAACTGGTTCAGGCTACAAGGTAAAAATTTTACATTTTTATCTATAAAAAACTTTGTGTTCTGAGTCAGTAGTATTATACTTATAATTATATATGTTTAATATATATACTAGGAGCTAGGTGCCAGGTATTTTACATTCTATGTTGTTGATTTCATTTTATTTTGTACAAAAATAAAAAAACATAATTTTCTTTTCTTTCAGGCATAGTGGAGAATTTAGCAAAATAGTAAACCTTTTAAACTTCATTTAACAAGTTGGAATTGTATTTTTAATTCAGCATACTGTTCAGAAAATGACAGAATACAGAAACAAAACTTTTGTTTCTAAATATTACTATATACCAAATATTCTACTTACAGGATTCAGATACTGAGAAAATAAACAAAGGTAGACAAGAGTCCTTCAGACAATCAGGCAAATTTTTTTAACAGCTCCAGATTTAACCAAGTTATATTTGTTTCCCGTATCACATAGGCCTACATTAAATGCATCATGTTTAAAATAAAAATGTAAAATATATGAGAAGAGTTTACCTAATTTTTCATTTCCTATGCTCATAACTATAAATATATAAACGTTTAAAAATAAAAAAAAACATAAAGTAAATGAAATTAATAACGAAAAACACACTTAATACAGACTCTTTTGAACCTTTTGTCGATATGACAACATTTTTTACAGTGATATTTTTGGCTGCAGCATGTTGATATGAACCAGATTACCTTCATGTACCTTATTCTTACACACCTATGTAATTAGTGTCACTGATATACGACTCTAACACAACACATTGTGGTGAAGAGGAGCACTCGTCACACGAGTTTGGTATAACTGTTACTCAACAATAGTAAACATGATGGGCTGGATAAGTTGCTAAAAAGTTTAGGTTCTTTGTAGGCCTACTATAATAACATCAGAATGTCGTATTAATTTCTATCTAGGTTTTATTCATGTTATGAATAGATTTTAATTTCTGTTCGATATTTAGTTTTGTGTATAAAAAGAAAAAACTATACATACATTCATATTGGTAAATAATAATTTAAAAGTTTATATTTGCAAAAAGCAATGTGTATTGCAGTAAACTGTTGTAGTGGACATTACCTTATTGCCGATATCGAGAGCACAACGAATAGAGTGGCTCATTCCGTGGTGTTCTGTGGCCAGGAACGCTGTGTTGAGGATGATGCACACTGTGATTAGTAGTTCGAACAGCGGGTCTCGTACCACTTTGTATAAACAGTTCTGAAAACGAAGCCAGCTCTCGTAGTCTACACAACACTCGGTGCACTTTTCACAGTTGCGGTCAATCAGTTCGTCTGTTACATACAATTACTTTTGACAACCAAACTACAAGCGTACAGTTAACCATGAAGCAGACAGAACACAATGTAGATATCACTCACACAAAAGATTAACATTTTATTCTGGATCTGGCTCAGACAAATAGGCGAGGTAACAATAGTGACAGTTTTGATACTAAAATTGAAAACAATTCTAAAAAGCAGACTATACATCAAGACAATTAATTTGGAAAAACTTGAACCTGGGGGGGGAGAATAAGTTTAACCGTAGAACAGTGACAAAATAGGAATACTTTACGTAAAGACGTTATAGACAAAATTGAACATTATCTGTTAAATATCCACTGCCTTTGTAAAAGAAACTATAATTGCGTTTCTAATACTTTTGACCAAAAACATATTACTGATAAAAAAAGTGGTTTTGTAAAAATGTTAAGTAACTCGGTCGTTATTCTAGGAGAATTGTATACAGTGGTTCATAAATAAGCGACCGTTTAATGAATAATATTATGACACTGTGTTTAAAAACGTTTACATAAATATTACATATTATACATAGATATTATATTGATACAGAACTATACGGATTTTCATCGGATTTAAGTTAATAATTTAGTACTTTTGAAAAAATGGCCATTAGTTGTTAAATACATTTATTAAACACTATTTTTACCTACGTAGAGACAATGGATAATACTTTGCAAGACGTTCTGCGGGATGTTACCTGTGGACTCGGAATGTGCTCTTTTCAGCTCATGGATGTTGGCTGGCCATGTCTTTCAGATTAGACTTTTAGATATCCCTAACGGAAAAACGTCTATAGGTATAGGTCTGATGAATCGTAAACCAATTGACATCACCGACTCGTGACCAGAGTTCCTTGTTGATTAATTCACAAAGAATGCAGTCTCCGAAAATCCAATTTCATTAACGCTGAACAGCAATGAAGCTGTCAGCTGCACTTCAAAAACAATCACCTGTTTATGCCCCACTCTGTAGTCTGTATTAACAAAGACTGCCAGCCAGTAAAGTCTGATTAGGCTAATTAAAATTACGTAAAAATGAAAAATGTTTTAACATCACAAAGCAATTTCAAACAAAATTTCACTACTTTATTAAAAACATATACACTGAAATGATATGGTTGATTTAATTAAATTTACTTAAAGAACCAAAGAAGCATCTGCACGTTATCTCTTTACTCCAGTCCCACTCTGGACTTAGTCACATTCTAAGATGCTGCATAACTCTAAATATAGGGAAGAAAAGATCACATTTACTAATACGTAGTTTTTATACTTCAAAGTACCAACTGCCAGATCCGATCTGAGGTAAGGTATAGGGCAGTTTAGTGAACTTAAGGAGAGCCTGATCATCTATTGCCTAATTCGAAAAAACTCAGAGAGATTGGAAATGGAAGGTACTCTGGCCATTTCGCCGACGACGTAAGTTTACAGGCTCTCAAAACAATATTACCTGACAGTATGGTCTTCTGATTAAAGAGCCAGAGGCGTAACCAATAGTTAAAATGAGGTCACGCAGCTATTGTTAACAGGGCTCCCGTTTTCCCTGTTACCATCAGTCAAGCTTTAGGTTTGGTGAATTGCACTTCCCAGCTTACCAGCTCTATTTCTCTACACACATTTCACTATTTTCCATGCTTACCATGGGCCCTTCCCACTTTAACCAATACCACTTGCGATCACAGTAATATTATAACAGTGACTGCTTCACGGTCTCAACTAAAGGTAAAGTATAATTTTAATGACATTTAAAATATTCACTTAAAATACTTCTGTGTGTGTGTATCACCGTCATTTATAAATTACAAATCTTATATAGGCCTACATGAAGTATATAACCAAAGTTGTCGTTGTCTACCAAAGTTAAGAACATAGTGAAGCTCAATAATACGTAAAATAAAATGTGTGTGAGCGTGCGCGCGTGTGTTAATTAGACTACACTCTATACTCTATACCCTTAAATAACGGTCAGTGTCTACACAACTGATATAACTGATAAAAACCCGAAGTCACTTCATGATTTAACATAAGTCATGAACAAAGCACGTTTTTTGTACTCATTGCTCGTAGCTGAAAACAGCTGAAAACTTTATCGACTGCTTCTTATAACGCAACTCAACATACAACTGCTAACCATGGATGCAGAGATTGATTCGCTTCCAAGTACGTAGCCGTTACAATTCATTCATTCAAACTGCAGTTGTCGTTCGTTTATTCTGTGTTTCTTTCTATATTTTCATTTTCAATATGGAGTTTATTGAAACAACGAAGGGCATACGTTGTGTTTTATACAGTGGATAATCTTATAGAAAGTTACTAAAGAGTTAAGGAGGTTCAAGTGGCATGGGTGTGTTTAAAACATGCTGAACACCTGAGAGTGTACTGGTGTGTTTTGGCATGCGTGGTGTAACAAACCGTTACTTTCATTTTATTACCCTGAAGCAAATGTAAATATAGATTTCATTCTGTAGTTGTAACAAGAAATTACACACGAATCATCACCCACACATATTTCTGTTCGATATTTAGTATTGTGTACAAAACTTGTGTACATTTTCTTCGGTCCGAAGATGTAGAAGATGGCTGGCTGTAAATATGTCAAACACTAGGACAAGAAAAATTCAATGAATTCTTTAACTAATTCGTGTAACAGTGGCTAGAAATCTAATAGTGCCACAGGAATTATGGAACTGCTACCACCGACGAAGTAGCAAGCATTGTAGTAGAAGCATAATAATGCTTGGTATCAGAAACTAAACAGCCACATTGGAAGACCATACATAGTCATTATTATTTTTAAAATACCTTACCAAATATTTAATATCTGAAACTGAGAAAGTTAATCAGGACGTTCTAAGAACGGAGTTAAATTTGGAAGTAGACAATGCATCATAGCAGCAATGAAGACAGCCTCTATGTGTTGCAGCAGATAATTCACACGTATGGTATCAGGACCAAGTCCATGGCTTTTGTAGGTTGCTTTCCTCTCAGATGTAAGCTGGTTGTGAATGATCGAGTCACTGAGGTGCATTCATTTAGATTCCTTGAATGTGAAAGTCTTACATGCGCGAAATAGATGTCGATAAAGGAAATAGAGAAATTTGATCACGTGTGTGGACCTATCGGAAAAACATTAAATGATATACTACTCTGTTAAAATTTATAAAGTAATGGCAGTACCATGCGCCTCTATGCTAGTGAGATATGGACACTGTACGCAAGGGCCCTCAGCCGAATATAGACTAGTGAGATGAGGTTTTTAATATACCAGGCAGACCGGCTAAAAAAATAATGACAAAAGAAACGTCTTCAGAACTTATCAAGCAGTACAGACAGGGATGAACGGATCATGTGCAAAGGATGCATCAGGACAGATTACCTAAGCAAATGATGTTTATCTTCCCAGGAGAAGCCGCGACATCGAAAGACAGAAGAAAAGGTGGCCAGATCAATGAATGTGCAACGGATTGTAAGGTCCAAGGCCTGAAGAAGAAGAAGAAGAAGAAGCAAAGGAAGAAACAAAAGAAACAATGCACTGAATTCCATGAAAGAATTGGAGAGAGCGCTAAAGGTACGAAGAAACTTCTGTTACTGGTACTGGAAAGTTTCTTCATGACTATGTCTTACGTTCTAAAGCTAGTTGACTAGAACAGACAGAGACAAGAACACGCGCGCGTGTGTCATACAAATGGGATTTAGTAATTTAGTAAACGTATTTAGTTCTTTAGATAAAAAAGCAGTAAATAGAAATTAAAAAATAGTAAACATAAAAATAAATTAAAAATAACAAAAATAATTTAAAAATAACTTTCTTTGTAATTAAGAGAAATAGACAGAGAAAATGAGAGAGAGAGAGGGTGGACCACGCACACGCTTACACGCCCCCACACAACACGCCAAACCTATTCTCTCTCTCGACCACGCGCGCGCGCACGCGCACACACACACACACACACACACAAACTATATACTATGTATATATATATATATATACATGCGGGAAAAGTAAGGTTTATATTCACGCGTGCGTCCGCACACTATAATATAACAAACGTAATTTAGTAAAAAAATTAGTGAATGAAATATAAAATGAAATAAAAATATAAAAATTGATTAAAAAATACCAATATGACTTAAAAATTATATTAAAAATAAAAGTAAAAATTATAGGTAAATATTATAAGTAAAAAGTTAAAAGAGTTCGTTAAGGTAGTGAAGAGTAAGTTTGACGTACATATGAGTGCTTGTATGGTACACATTTATAAATATATGTAAATATAAAATAATTAAAAAACAACAAACACAGTTTAAAACATTATAAAAATACGTAGATGGTAGAAAATTAAGTAAATAAAATTTTTAAAATAATGAAAAAAGAAATGCGATATAACTGCTTTACTTCAGCTGTTGTTATAAGCTACATCAGTTTTGTTAATTTAAAAATGTAAGCTTTATTATTTTAATTCAATCTTTAATTAAAAAGGCGTAACTTCGGCACATCAGGTATAAACAGATAACACGTTTCACCTCTTTATTCGCAAGTGAGACGTACCCTCACAAAAATACGTAAGTGATCGCAAGTGAAATTAGTTGCAAGTGGTCCTGTTCGCAACTGGGAGGTTACCGTTACCCACGAGGAAGTAATGGTTATCCGAGAGTAGGGGTCTGGAAAGGTAACTCACATTCGGTCCTCGCAAGGTAGTTCGTACGCACAAGACGATCCTCGAGTATCTACGTAAATAGAGAGCAGATATCATCTAACTTGTTCGTTAGCGATGGCAATAAAGAGTTGTACAAGGGTAGGATACTTTGTAGAGTCATTAATTGCGAACCTATAGGACGTGTTTTGCAAATTGGGTTTTACTTGACATGAGGAAAAGCGGCCGACGGTAGCGATAGTTGAGTAATTACGTATAACTATACAGATAACGACACATTTTTTATATTCCTCACTGGATCCTCTGTCTGACTGTAATTTGCTATACGCTAGAAATGAAAATGTTTTTACTAAACACTTGCTTGAATCTTCATAAAGTATTATTGAAGAGTTCAAGTCTTTACTAAATACATCAAATAAAAAAATAAAAGTTGTGTAACTCTATCGCTGTATTTATTCAAATTGTATTCTGACGGAAACAATACAAAATCTAATCTAATCGATAGATACCTCAACGTGTTTAGTGTTTGAATAACCCGTGTTTTTTATTTGAATACGTAATTGAGAAAAATACCAAAGTTAATTAAACTATGACTATTATAGAATCAGATCTTCAGTTTTTTTTTTACAATTTTAAAACTCCCGGTTTTAATAATTAGGCTAAGTGCATTCATATGTAAAAATTTAATGAAAATTTAATTCACTGAGAAATTGTAAGACGCAAATGTCACATTTAATGCAAAGTCCAAGTAGGACAAGATGTTTTGCAGTCTGTGTTTGCATTAGTAACTGCGTGGACATCGTGTAAAATTGTCTAGTGTACTGTGAAAGAAGAAATGTACGTTGTGGGGCGTCCATGTCTGTCAGAACCGTGTCAGCATTTAATCAACCTACTACCATCTAAAATTAATAACATAGTTTCATATTGAAATTATAATGTTACTTCAGATAATGTACGGCAGATAATTTTACAAGCTTTGCAAGACTCCACATACAATCTGGCAGTAGGGCTACTGAAGGACGACTCGATTATAAAGCGCTTTATGAAGTTAATCAACGTTTCATTTTGTAAATTATCTTTAAAAAAACTCTGAAGAAGGCGCTAAATATGTGTACTGCATTGTTTGTGCTGAAAGCACATTACAAGGCAAAGTGCTTTAAACAAATGTTTAATGTACAGTGTCGAGCTGTGTGACGCCCACGAAACAACAGATAGCGTAGCTTTTTGTTTCACAGTGAAAGATTACTTAAAAATATAAGGCAGTAGATAAATATGAAAATACGCGTAAAACTGTCCATTACACTTCGATGTTCATATACTGACTAGATGATAATTGTTAATTTATTGTTAACGACAATAACATTGTTGTAAAACTTGAGACTTAATATTAATTTTTAACAAAAAAAAAACAATATTTTATTTAATAATATATATATACTTTCACTTATGAACTTACTATTGTCACTTCCCAAACGTTTCAAGATGTTGTTTCTCTTCTTCAGTGGGTTGAAGAATAAACAGCATAAACTTTTTAGACCTCACAATCACCAAAACAAACAACACACACACATACAAAATATACAGAAAACCCACCACATCAGACATGGTCATACACAACACATCCAACCACCCAACTCAACACAAACATGCAGCTTTCAACTACATGCTCCATAGGCTCACGTCAATACCCCTAAACACACATGACCACCAAGATGAATTAAACACAATTAAATACATAGCAGTCAAAAATGGATACAACCCTGAATTAATAAATAAACTACATAAACGAATCCTCAACACAAAAAGTAAAACACATCTGACCAACAGCACACAACCCAGTAAATACATAACACTTACATACTACAATTCCAATACACATAAAATTGCAAACACATTTAGGAAACAAAATTATAAAGTAGCTTACAGAACCAACAACACCATTAGAAAACACATAAACAATACTAACAAAGACATTGACACATACAGCAAAACAGGGGTTTACAAATTAAATTGCAATGATTGTCAACAATTCTACATCGGCCAGACGGGAAGATCTTTTTCTTCCAGGTTTTCTGAACATTTAAAAGCCCTCACCACAAACTACATACATTCCACATTTGCCACACATTTACATAACGAAAACCACAGCTACACAAACATAGAACACAACATGGAAATATTACACTACTTACCAAAAAGTAGAAAACTAAACACAGCTGAACAATTTGAAATATACAGATATCACACACTACAACCAAACAACATATTAAATGAACAGATACATTACAAATCACATACACTATTTGACACACTGATCCACACACATAATTCGAACCTCAGCGCCAACCCCTTCCCACCATCAACCCCCACCACACACTCCATTCCGTAACGGTTATTCTGTAATCGACAGTTAGTACTCAACCCACTGAAGAAGAGAAACAACATCTTGAAACGTTTGGGAAGTGACAATAGTAAGTTCATAAGTGAAAGTATATATATATTATTAAATTAATAAGTGAACGAAGAGGATGCAACAACAAGATAATATTTTATTATGTGCAAATTTATCTTTAATAAGTTAATTTAACCTCTAGCTACGTGGTTTTGCCCCCCCCCCCAAATACCTCATATCTGTTGTATGTGCAATCGTTGTATTTGATTGTCAGCGTACAAAGCAAAGCAAATGCTACTTTTGTCAGACAAGAACTGAGGGTGGGAATACTCATCCTCGGCGTACGTACGTCTAAAGACAGCTTCAATTTATTTAAACGAAGTAACCACCTATTAAATGTTGTCTTTGTTAAGTACTCAACTGATGTTGATTAAGTTTCCAGAATTTAATCATAAATTGGAAGCAGATATGTCATTCAAGTTTTTAATTGCTTGTAGTTTATTTAAAAAGAATATTTTTAATATTTACCAACCTTAATCATTTTTGACACTATATTTAACAACTAATATAGCTAGTTTCCTATTTTTGTTTTATTGAAGGATTAATAGTTGTTACTGATAAACAAATAATTGTAAGTTTGTATTCGTGAGGGGTTTTGGTACCTGTTATATTGTATTTTATTCAATATTCAGCTGCCTTACTGGAAATGACGTCTTCTTATAATGATTTAAAAAGAGCCAGAAGAGTTTCACAGTTAAGTATATTTTTCTTTTGGCGGAAAGATTTATTAAGCAAAGTTTAATAGAAAATGGTGTGAAATGAATAAATCTGAAACCAGTTTACTAAGAAGCCGTAGAAGCCAAAATTGATGTTTTTGTGTTTACATTTCCGTGTTCTATATTTCAGTATTAAAGTTACGAATTATTGTTTTAGACGGGGTATTTTAGTTCAATGGTACGTCTGTAGTAGAGGAGAGAAAATACTTGTAAGAGATATATTTTTAGTTTTAATTTTTTCTTTCTTCTACAATCACTGACCGCTTTACAATACGTAGGTGAGTATTTTAGAATTTATAATTACTTTTTATAAGCGTACATAATTCTCTCTCAAAAAATACAAAGGATTGCCGACAAAATTTATTCCTTCAGTTGAAATAATATCGGTAATTCTATTGATGTCAGGTAAGGACTCTACACTAGAGGCCGCATATTTTTATGCTGCACAGGGTAGTCGTAATATAGAAAATGATGGTCTGATTTTTAATTCAACTTAAAATGTTTGTTAATTAACAATTTAAATTCACAATGTATATACGCCTTCTGAAACCGGAACACGTGTCGACACATACTTCAGGACGAAAGAAGAAGAAGAAGAAGAAGAAGAAGAAGAAGAAGATTGACGTCAGGTAAACAAATCATGGTTGTTTTCAAGCACCACAGAAGAAGTTGTGCAGAATAAAGTATTTAAACAAAAACACGAATTTCTAAGATGACTTAATAACAATTACAGTTTTAAGAAACGAAGTAACTTTCAATACTTATTGGTACTTCACAAAACATTTGTAAGAACAGCATTGTGAATTAAAACTATTCAAAATTTTACCAGTATCCATAATGCCTATCTGAATTGTCCTACATTAACGGATGGGTCGCTTGGAAAACTGGGGTTTTTTAAATCTGAGGTGGAGTTGTGATAATAAGTAGTTTCTATAGAACTGATATTGAACGTTTCAGTAACAAGCGGATAATACATAACGCTACATACTAGCCGACCTCTCATATGCAATAATATCAATAAAACATATTTATAAATAATATTGGTATAAGAATCTTCATTGAACTTCAAGAAGGGAGCAAAAACGGTCTACCAGTTGTGCTCAGAATGACAATGAAATTAAATAAAATTGTTTTACCTGCTATCAGCTTTGAAGTGTTTAGTGTCAAAGTGGTACAGACTACGTTAATCTAGTCGCACGTAGACATGGAAACACACACAGTCGCCAATGACTTATATGTTTAGAATCCGACTGCGCAATGATATAGAATATCATAGGACGCAATGATCAATTTTTTACCTAATAAATAATATTAGGAAAAGTACCTAAAAGAGCTTTATTTCTTGTATAGTACAGAATATACCAGATGTGGATTGAGGAACTTTATTTTAACAATCACTGTGAATCTCATCACAGTACCCCTACGTATTTGAGGACTCCTTTAAAAAAACAAATGATATTAGACTGAAAATGGCAGCCCAGTCATTGAATCTAACACTATAAGTCACAAAGAATGAAGATGGAGGTCTAGCTAAAATGGGTGAGATGAAGGATTCTGGGATTTAAGCTGCTGTTTTAAAAACCTTACTAAGCAATATTTCATTAATCAATATTAGATAATTTTTCTTAAATATCACATTGTTTAATTTTTGTACTGTAACTTGTATTTGAACAAAATTAATTAATAGTTGATAAGTGTGCATTTAGTTGTGCAACACACAGACATACAGTGCGACAACCTGTAGAAAGGAATCCCCCACTTAACTGACCGCCACCACAGAAACATCGTGCTCGCTTAACGCTGGTTTTGCAGAAGGTTCACATATGAGAGCAGCTCCGTCGTTCTGATTCCTTTCTACAGATTGTCGGACAATGCTCGGGTGAACTCATAATTCATACCGAGAACGACGACTTGTGACAGGTAGTCGGGAGGCAAGGTGTAAACTGTAGCCGGATTCTGTGCTGATGTGATTCCGTTGCACTTAGCCAGTCGTGTCAGTGGTTCCGCTCTCTGCAACACACACCATAAAGACTTGAAAAAAACTTGAAAAGACCGTTAAGTGTGGCAGCCATTATGGTTTACAGCTAACTTTCTTGTGTCTTACCTTAACAAATCAATTAGACAGCTTACACCAGGGGCGGATTCAGAATTGTGCAATAAATGGGGCCTAAATTTTCCAATATCTCTGAGAAAGAGTGCTTGTGTGTATGTGTGCGCGCGCGCGTGTGTGCGTGTATGAGATACTTCATACAAGGTTGGAAATATGTGCAACATAACAGTTAAACATTTCCTTCATGGTAATAGGAGTTAAAGCCACGTTATTTAATGGTATTATTTAAACAATTTTTATATTTACTTTTTAATAGCCAAAACCTGTCTTATCCAGTGTATATTTGGAGCTGAACAGGGGTTTTATATGCTCCTTGGACTATAGCTTCAACAGTTAAAAGCAATGGCTGAGTTATGTTTTGTCACCATATATACAAAATATAACATTCAAGATTTGAGAAATTGTTTCACTAAATTCGACATACATTTAAAAAAAATTAGAAATTTAAGATAATATTGACACGTGGTATTCTTGTAACGATGTGGACTAAGGAAAAAATTTTATGTTTGAAAGTAACGAGTTAAAGAGTTGTTTAAAAAAATAATATTGAATTAGCGTATCTGTGCGCCGAGCTTAAATATTCTATATCTTTGTCATAAAAATGCGTTTTTGTACATTTTCCAATGTTTTTAAACTTGAAGATTACAGTATTTTATACTATTTGCTTTCTTTTTTGTTAATAACAAATGATTGTTATGTAGGCCTACATGATACAAATGATTTTTAGTCGACGCAGAGCAGCACGAAGATATAGAAAAGCTGGTACTCTCGAATTAATTATGTTCGTGATCAAATACTTGGAGTTTTTGCATTTCTGCACTGCGTGTCTTACTGTTGAAAAGTTTTTCGAACCTACACATTAAAACAAATGGAAAATAATGGCATTAAAGGCATCCAGCTCTATTATTCAGTGTCCTCGACAATGACCAATTAAGAGTTAACTGAACAAGACTGAAGTTTTTGATAATGTATAACTTATTATCAGATATGCTATATTTAACTTAACTTTGATGCTAATTATTTTCTTTTTTCTTCATGACTAGGTAAATTAGAAGATCAAAGAACAAACGGCACATGTGATTTGGTTTGAAGAATATGTAAGCTGTCATATATCCATACATCCATCAGCTTCAGCAGCTGCTGACATGTGAATCACAAAGACAAACTGTTGGATATAAGGAGGTACACAGACTTTCAAGGTAGTTCCGTATATAGCGTTCGAAGAATTTTTACATAGCATTTTGAATGTTAATGAGTCTAAAATTGTCCTCACAAGAAGACTTGTTTTCCAGCCTCGGTTGCCTTCCATTTCCAGGGAAGTAGAAAAACTTGAGACTGGCGTTAAAAAATTAACATGGAACAGTTGTTACCGCTATGGATGACGCTGGGAATGGTTTTGAAATCACCTTCCTGATTAGGTAACTTTTGGGACTCCAGTTCAACAAATAAATCAGAGACCTCGTCGCGAATCAGGTCATCGAAGCGCTGGTGCCTGGATGCTACAGGGACGAGTTATTGGTAAAAACAATCAGCCAAGAAATTGGCCTTCCCCGCCGAGCATCCGTGGGTTTGATCAATGAGTCCGACCATCGCGGGACCATTGCGGCGCGCATTGCAGTTTACTGGTTAGGGAGTTGGAATCCGCTAGACATTACGGTCATCAGGAGGTCATCTATCAGTGTTACAGCTAGTGGTCATCTATGAAACGTATCCATCTTGTGATGCGACTTCCCACTCGCCAGACACTATTAAACGTTATCTTGTCGGGGTAAAGCATCCGCGCGGCGTAGGCGATTCCCCTTGCGAACCAGACGTGTTATCTCGGAGGTATGAGCTGACAGTAGGGCGTTGGCTTGGGCTTCATTCGGGACACACGATCTTTCCCGAAGCAACTACAGGAACATACGGGTCGGAACTACAACTACTCCTTCTGTAAACCGCCACTCCTGGTGGTGGTGGGTTTGATGACCCCTTAATCTTTAGAACGCCCATGAAACTAACGCATTCTGTAATGCAAAAAGCGTCTTTAATTTTTGTAATATTCTAAATTTTCTGCTTCTTCGAATCTTATGCTTCGTAACCGTGATCAGATAATTTAGATATATTGGTTATAAGTTCGTCAAGACGAATCCAAGCGATCTGCATGCATCTTTACAATAGCACAATGGATACTCACATGGAAGGCTTAATAATCTTATTTAGAATACTTTGGTTTGCCCGTACTTGACGTATTGTAGTTGTAACTTATAGAATATAAACGTATGAAAGAAAGTTTGTACTTTGTGTTTACAAGTAATCCTAATTTCTGAGGTATCTTTAATTAAAAGCCTATTAACTATGTGTCGTCATCTTTAGTTTTCTCTGTTTAGGCCTATATCAAGACATAACGTTTGTTGTGCGTATTATTTTTAAAAGCCACTTACAATGGGTTTGATCTGTTCTTTTTTTATGTAATAGGCCTACAATTCATCTGAACGTACCTCAAGTTGCATCAAATACGTAACATTTTTAATAACAGCTGCTTTCGTAAAATCCTAGTTGTTAAAGGTATTGTTAACAGTCCAGGGTCAGTCAACGGTAAACTGTATTACTGAGATCCGAGTTGATGCGTGTAAGCAGTACCGTTTTCGTTTTCCAGTGTAAGCGTTAAAGATAGTGAGCAACAGCCAGCTGGCCGTGTATTCCTGTGGGAGACTGGTGATTGGAGCTGAATTCTCTATTACTTGGTTAGATGATTGCTAGGTCCACAATATTGTGCTAAAAGTATCTTTCCTTTTTATTTTACTTTGTTATCTCAGGTCCCCCCCCCACACACACACACTCCATATACTGTCACATGAATAGCGACAGTTAATATGGTGAATAATTGAATATAAAGAAGCAACCAACCACAAGATTTAATTTATTAAATACTTTTGTGTCCAAGTCACACGTTACACAACAATTCTCTATTATTTCCCACTGTAACGGTCTGAGTTGGTCACCAGTCTGAGTTGATCAAATGACGTCACTGGCTTATGACATCAGAGATAAAGAGGCCCTGGTAGCTGGTTTCCGCTGTCTCTGTGTACATGTACGTTGACGAATTGGAACGTGTGGAAAAGCATTGCATTGCAAAAAAAAAATATCGGTATGGAGAATCATACATGACTTCCATGTTCTAAGATTTATATTTAAAATCATATTTTAAATATGATTTTATTGAAATGAAATATTTCCATAGAAACTACGTCTTTCTACTTATTGCTTCAGCATTAACCACAGTACTGTGGTCACTAACGTATACCACCTCACGTTTTCGCACTCGATTTTCACTGATGATGGCAGTCGATGGCACTGCCGAAAAGTCTGGTTTTACAGAAAACGTTGGACTACGGCTAAACAGCCCGGGAAGCAATTTTAACAAAAAACTACTTCTTTGTTGCCGATAACATAGTACACGTATAAAAAATTCTCCCCTCCACCTCCAACTATAATTTTTAATAATAGAAAATTACCCCCACCCTGTTCACCTAACCTCTTCATTTATAGATATTTCATCTACGTTTCTACAGTGGATTATTATGAGCTTCTTATCAGGATACTTTATTTATAAAAATTAAGTAGTTTACTCTTGTTAAATCATAAAATGTTTCAGGTAAACTATCCCCCTCTCTTAACCGATCTTCCCAAAATCAATAGACCTTCAGTCCTCTACAATGCAGGGATGCATGCAAAAAAATAATTGATTCTGTTTGAATGTGCGGCAGTTATCGTTCGTCATAAAAAAAATTACCCTTTTTAAAACACAAAGCTTTGGTGATAAACTACCCCTTTCCCTTAACCGATCTTCAACAAAATCAACAGAACTTGAGTTCTCTTTAGTTCAAAAAGGTATGCAAAAACGTAGTTGATTCTGTTTGAATTTACGGCAGTTATTGTTCTTCAAATAAAAAATAACCCTTGTTAAAACATAAAGGGGTAAACTACCCCTTCCCTTAACCGATCTTCAACAAAATCAACAGACTTTGAGTTCTGTATAATTCAAAAAGGTATGCAGAAGAGTAGTTGATTCTGTTTTAATGTACGGCAGTTATCGTTCGTCATAAAAAAATTTACCCTTGTTAAAACAAAAAAATGTTGCAGGTAAACTACCCTATTACCTTAAACGATCTTCACCAAAACTAACAGGTTTTGAGAACTCTACAATACAGGGCTGTATGAAAAATATTATTTGATTATGTTTGAATTTTCGGCTGTTATCGTTTGCCATAAAATAATACCCTTGTTAAAACAAAAAACGTGGACGGTAAACTACCCCTTTCCCTTAACCGATCTTTACCAAAAACAATAGGTCTTGAGTACTCTACAAATCAGGGCCTTATGCAAAAACTTATTTGATCCTGTTTGAATTTGCGGCTCTTATCGTTTGCCATAGAAAATACCCTTTTCAAACATAAAACGTTCTCAGTAAACTACCCCTTCCCCTTAACCGATCGTCACCAAAAACATAAGGTCTTGATCGTCAACTCTACAATACAGGGTTGTATGCAATACATTGATTCTGTTAGAATTTGCGGCTGTAATCGTTTGCCAAAAAAATAATTAACCTTGATAAAAAACCGTTGCAGGTAAACTACCCCTTTCCCTTAACCGATCTTCACTAAAAACAATAGGTCTTGAGTACTCTACAAATCAGGGCTGTATGCAACAAATTATTTGATTCTGTTTGAATTTGCGGCTGTTGTCGTTTGCCATAGAAAATACCCTTGTTAAAACAAAACGTTGCAGGTAAACTACCCCTTTCCCTTAACCGATCTTCACCAAAAATTATAGGTCTTGAGATCTCTACAATTTAGGGCTGTTTGCAAAAGAGCAGTTGTTATGTTTGAATTTGCGGCTGTTATCGTTTGCCATAGGAATAAATTACCCTTGATTTAAAAAAACCGTTGCAGGTAAACTACCCCTTCCCCTTAACCGATCTTCACCAAAATCAATAGATCTTGAGAACTCTACACTTTAGGGCTGTATGCAAAAAATGATTTGATTCAGTTTGAATTTGCGGCTGTTATCGTTTGCCATAGAAAAAAAATCTACAGACACACAGACACACAGACACTTTTCGAAAAATGACTTTTTTTCATGTTTTGAGTGTAGTACAATCAGAATCTGCAATAATCTCGAACACGATTTTTTTTGCCATCACCATACTTCCATTTCCTTAAGGAACATGGAAGTAAATATCGGTATGGAGAACCATACATGACTTCCACGTTCTAAGATTTATATTTAAAATCATATTCGAAATGAAATATTTCCATAGAAACTACTTCTTTCTACTTATTGCTTCAGCATTAACCACAGTACTGTCGTCACTAACGTATACCACCTCACGTTTTCGCACTCGATTTTCACCGATGATGGCAGTCGATGGCACTGCCGAAAAGTCTGGTTTTGCAGAAAACATTGGACTACGGCTAAAGAGCCCGGGAAGCAATTTTAACAAAAAACTACTTCTTTGTTGCCGATAACGTAGTACACATATAATAAATTCTGCCCTCCACCTTCAACTATAATTTTTAATAATAGAAAATTACCCCCACCCCGTTCACCTAACCTCTTCATTTATAGATATTTCATCTACGTTTCTACAGTGGATTACTATGAGCTTCTTATCAGGATACTTTATTTATAAAAATTAAGTACTTTACTCTTGTTAAATCATAAAATGTTTCAGGTAAACTACCCCTTTCTCTTAACCGATCTTCTCCAAAATCAACAGACCTTCCGTCCTCTACAATTCAGGGAAGCATGCAAAAAAATATTTGATTCTGTTTGAATGTGCGGCTGTTATCGTTCGTCATGGAAACATTTCTCTTGTTACAACATAAAATGTTGCAGGTAAACTACCCCTTTTCCTTAACTGATCTTCACCAAAATCAATAGACCTTGAGCTCTCTGCAACTCAGGAAAGAGTGCAAAAAATTATTTGATACTAATTGAATTTTCGGCAGTTATCGTTCGTCATAAAAAAATTACCCTTTTTAAAACATAAAACGTTGCTGATAAACTACCCCTTCCCTTAACCGATCTTCAACAAAATCAACAGACCTTGAGTTCTCTTTAGTTCAAATAGGTATGCAAAAACCTAGTTGATTCTGTTTGAATTTACGGCAGTTATCGTTCGTCATATAAAAAATTACCCTTGTTAAAACAAAATGTTGCTGGTAAACTACCCCTTTCCCTTAACCGATCTTCACCAACACCAACAGGTATTGAGAACTCTACAATACAAAGCTGTATGCAAAACATCATTTGATTCTGTTTGAATTTGCGGATGTTATGGTTTACTATAGAAAAAAATTACCCTTGAAAAAAAACCGTTACTGGTAAACTACCCCTTTCCCTTAACCGATCTTCACCAAAAACGACAGGTCTTGGTTACTCTACAATTCAGGCCTGTATGCAAACAATTATTTGATTCTGTTTGAATTTGCAGCTGTTATCGTTTGCCATAGAAAACACACTTGATAAAACATAAAACGTTGCTGGTAAACTACGCTATTCCATTAACCGATCTTCACCAATAACAATAGATCTTGAGAACTCTACAATTCAGGGCTGTATGCAAAACATTAGTTGATTCTCTTTGAATTTACGGCAGTTATCGTTCGTCACAGAAAAAATACCCTTGTGAAAACATAAAACGTTGCAGGTAAACTACCCCTTTCCCTTAACCGATCTTCAACAAAATCAACAGACCTTGAGTTCTGTATAATTCAAAAAGGTATGCAGAAGAGTAGTTGATTCTGTTTTAATGTATGGCAGTTATCGTTCGTCAAAAAAAAAAAAATTACCCTTGATAAAACATAAAATGTTGCTTGTAAACAACCCTATTCCCTTAACCGATCTTCACCAAAACCAACAGGTCTTGAGAACTCTACATTTCAGGGCTGTATGCAAAATATTATATGATTCTGTTTGAATTTGCGGCTGTTATCGTTTGCCATATAAAATACCCTTGATAAGACAAAAAACGTGTCTGGTAAACTACCCCTTTCCCTTAACCGATCTTCACAAAAAAAAATAGGTCTTTAGTACTCAACAAAACAGGGCTGTATGCAAAAACGTATTTGATTCTGTTTGAATTTGCGGCTTTTATCGTTTGCCATAGAAAATACCCTTTTAAAACATAAAACGTTGCCGGTAAACTACCCCTTTCCCTTAACCGATCTTCACCAACACCAATAGGTATTGAGAACTCTACAATACAGGGCTGTATGCAAAACGTCATTTGATTCTGTTTGAATTTGCGGCTGTTATCATTTACCATAAAAAAAATTACCCTTGATAAAAAACCGTTGCAGGTAAACTACCCCTTTCCCTTAAACGATCTTCACAAAATACAATAGGTCTTTAGTACTCTAGAAATCAGGGCTGTATGCAAAAACGTATTTGATTATGATTGAATTTGCGGCTGTTATCGTTTGCCATATAAAATACCCTTGTTAAAACATAAAACGTTGCAGGTAAACTACCCCTTTACCTTAACAGATCTTTACCAAAATCAACAGATCTTGAGAACCCTACAATTCAGGGCTGTATGCGAAACATTATTTTATTCTGTTTGAATTTG
The DNA here is from genome assembly GCA_034769895.1 of Magicicada septendecula. Classification (NCBI taxonomy): domain Eukaryota; kingdom Metazoa; phylum Arthropoda; class Insecta; order Hemiptera; family Cicadidae; genus Magicicada; species Magicicada septendecula. The sequence goes on along the minus strand of CM068367.1, from coordinate 975,853,576 downwards.
CGGCTGTTATCGTTTGCCAAACAAACAAAATAACCCTTGATAAAAAAAAACCGTTGCTGGTAAACTACCCCTTTCCCTCAATCGATCTTCACCAAAAACAATTGGTCGCGAGTACTCTACAAATCAGGGCTGTATGCAAAAAATTATTTGATTCTGTTTGAATTTGCGGCTGTTATCGTTTGCCATAGAAAAAAATCTACAGATAGACACACAGACAGACACACACACAGACAGCCACACAGACACACACACAGACACTTTTCGAAAAATGACTTTTTTTCATGTTTTGAGTGTAGTACAATCATATTCTGCAATAATCTCGAACACGATTTTTTTTGCCATCACCATACTTCCATTTCCTTAAGGAACATGGAAGTAATATCGGTATGGAGAACCATACATGACTTCCATATTCTAAGATTTTATTTAAAATCATTTTCGAAATGAAATATTACCATAGAAACTACTTCTTTCTACTTACTGCTTCAGCCTTAACCACAGTACTGTGGTCACTAACGTATACCACCTCACGTTATCGCACTCGATTTTCACTGATGATGGAAGTCGATGGCATTGCCGAAAAGTCTGGTTTTGTAGAAAACATTGGACTACGGCCAAATATCCCGGGAAGGAATTTTAACAAAAACTACTTCTTTGTTGCCGATAACGTTGTACACATATATATCAGTGGCGAAGTTACATAGAGGCAATTGAGGCAATGCCTACCCTAACAAATTCTGTAGAATAAAAATTATAAATACGTATGAACTACATAACGTAAAGATTATACATTGTTACTGGGACTGTCAAATTTATTAAACCGAAACGTGCTTTATTGAGCGACCGCTAGATGGTGACAGGTGAGATTCGGCATAGTTCGTTTAAAGCGAATGAGGCAACCTGAACTTGCCTCAGCGTTTTTTGTATACATCGTATGTAAGCAATGTAGTGGTGTGATAGGGAAGTGTAGGGAGGGGGGATTGTCCCGCGCTGTACACATAGAGCGTTGAGGCATGCCTCACTTCTGTGGTCCAAACAGTTAAGTTAAAGCGCCTGTGTTGTTTCTAAGTGTTTATTTTATGCGGTTATTAAAAGTGTCACTGTTATTCCGCTGAACTAACAGATGATCAAGATTGTTATTTGAATTATTTGTAACATTAAACATATATATAGAAACTAATCAAGTTTAAAAATTTGAAGTTCAATCAGTTGTATTATTGTGTATGACTAATACAAGGATTGTTCAATAGACAACGTATAGAGCTGTAAAGCATTTTTTATTCAACGATTTTAAAAGAAGTCTCCAATAACATTAAGACATGAGTTCCACTGTTGCGCTAACCTGTAGATTCCCTGCTAGTAAAATTCTTACGGCTGTTTGTGGAACCATTCGGTTACAGCAACTCTACCTCAGCGTCCGATTTGACCCACCGTCCTTTTAGTGATTCCTTAAAAAAAATTTAAGATAAGATTTTTGCCTACCCATTCATTAACTACTAGCTTCGCCAGTAAGCAAATTGATGTCCATTTTTTCGGCTTGCACGCGTTATGTTGGTGTGGGTTTCGGCACTTTCCATTTAAAAAGCGTGCAAACGTAAGAAAATAAACATGAGTGAGGCCAGAAATAACGTGAATTGTGTGTTTGTGTCTTACCTGCCTTTTTATTGCCGTATTAAATGAAAAATATTATATTACATTAAAATTAAAAAATTTTAATTTTATTGCCTGGCAACAAAATTATTTTATTTTTAACAATTACCATTGTTTCAAAAAGTTTAAATAAATTTGCAAGTACTTTACTCTTGTTAAAACGTAAAAGGTTGCAGGTAAACTACCCCTTCCCCTTAACCGATCTTCACCAAAATCGAAAGTCCTTGAGACCTCTACAATTCAGGGACGTATGCAAAAAATTATTTGATTCTGTTTTAATTTGCGGCTGTTATCGTTTGCCATAGAAAATACGCTTGATAAAAAAACGGTGCAGGTAAACTACCCCTTCCCCTTAACAGATCTTCACCAAAAACAATGGGTCTTGAGTACTCTACAAATCAGGGCTGTATGCAAAACATTATTTGATTCTGTTTGAATTTGCGGCTGTTATCGTTTGCCATAGAAAATACCCTTGTTAAAAAAATGTTGCAAGTAAACTACGCCTTTCCCTCAACCGATCTTCACCAAAAACAATAGGTCTTGAGAACTCTACAATTTAGGGCTGTATGCAAATAATCGTTTGATTCTGTTTGAATTTGCGGCTGTTATCGTTTGCCATATGAAATACCCTTGTTAAAACATAAAACGTTACAGGTAAACTACCCCTTTCCCTTAACCGATCTTCACCAAAAACAATAGATCGTGAAAACTCTACAATTCATGGCTGCATACGAAACATTATTTAAGTCTGTTTGAATTTGCGGCTGTTATCGTTTAGCAAAAAAAAAATTTCCCTTGATAAAAAAAACCGTTGCAGGTAAACTACCCCTTCCCCTCAACCGATCTTCACCAAAAACAATAGGTCGCGAGTACTGTACAAATCAGGGCTGTATGCAAAAAATTATTTGATTCTGTTTGAATTTGCGGCTGTTATCGTTTGCCATAGAAAATACGCTTGATACAAAACGTTGCAGGTAAACTACCCCTTCCCCTCAACCGATCTTCACAAAAAACAACAGGTCTTGAGTACTCTACAAATCAGGGCTGTATACAGAAAATTATTTGATTCTGTTTGCATTTGCGGCTGTTATCGTTTGCCATAGAAAATACCCTTGTTAAAAAAACGTTGTAGGTAAACTACCCCTTTCCCTTAACCGATCTTCACCAAAAACAACAGGTCTTGAGAACTCTACAATTTAGGGCTGTATGCAAATAATCTTTTGATTCTGTTTGAATTTGCGGCTGTTATCGTTTGCCATAAGAAATACCCTTGTTAAAACATAAAACGTTACAAGTAAACTACCCCTTTCCCTTAACCGATCTTCACCAAAAACAAAAAATCTTGAGAACTCTACAATTCAGGGCTGTATACGAAACATTATTTGATTCTGTTTGAATTTGCGGCTGTTATCGTTTGCCAAAAAAAAAAAATTTCCCTTGATAAAAAAAAACCGTTGCAAGTAAACTACCCCTTTCCATCAACCGATCTTCACCAAAAACAATAGGTCGCGAGTCCTCTACAAATCAGGGCTGTATGCAAAAAATTATTTGATTCTGTTTGAATTTGCGGCAGTTATCGTTTGCCATAGAAAAAATATCGGTATGGAGAACCATACATGACTTCCATATTCTAAGATTTATATTTAAAATCATTTTCAGCCAAACAGCCAGGCTGTGTCTTACCTGCCTTTTTATTGCTGTATTAAATGAAAAATATTATATTACATTAAAATGAAAAAATTATAATTTTATTGCCTGGCAACAAAATTATTTTATTTTTAACAATTACCATTGTTTCAAAAAGTTTAAATAAATTTTCAAGTACTTTACTCTTGTTAAAACGTAAAAGGTTGCAGGTAAACTACCCCTTCCCCTTAACCGATCTTCACCAAAATCGAAAGTCATTGAGACCTCTACAATTCAGGGACGTATGCAAAAAATTATTTGATTCTGTTTGAATTTGCGGCTGTTATCGTTTGCCATAGAAAATACGCTTGATAAAAAAACGTTGCAGGTAAACTACCCCTTCCCCTTAACCGATCTTCACCAAAAATAATAGGTCTTGAGTACTCTACAAATCAGGGCTGTATGCAAAACATTATTTGATTCTGTTTGAATTTGCGGCTGTTATCGTTTGCCATAGAAAATACCCTTGTTAAAAAAACGTTGCTGGTAAACTACCCCTTTCCCTCAACCGATCTTCACCAAAAACAACAGGTCTTGAGAACTCTACAATTTAGGGCTGTATGCAAATAATCTTTTGATTCTGTTTGAATTTGCGGCTGTTATCGTTTGCCATAGAAAATACCCTTGTTAAAAAACCGTTGCTGGTAAACTACCCCTTTCCCTCAACCGATCTTCACCAAAAACAATAGGTCTTGAGTACTCTACAAGTCAGGGCTGTATGCAAAACATTATTTGATTCTGTTTGAATTTGCGGCTGTTATCGTTTGCCATAGAAAATACCCTTGTTAAAAAAACGTTGCAGGTAAACTATCCCTTTCCCTCAACCGATCTTCACCAAAAACTATAGGTCTTGAGAACTCTACAATTTAGGGCTGTATGCAAATAATCTTTTGATTCTGTTTGAATTTGCGGCTGTTATCGTTTGCCATAAGAAATACCCTTGTTAAAACATAAAACGTTACAGGTAAACTACCCCTTTCCCTTAACCGATCTTCACCAAAATCAACAGATCTTGAGAACTCTACAATTCAGGGCTGTATGCGAAACATTATTTGATTCTGTTTGAATTTGCGGCTGTTATCGTTTGCCAAACAAACAAAATTACCCTTGCTAAAAAAAAACCGTTGTAGGTAAACTACCCCTTTCCCTCAACCGATCTTCACCAAAAACAATAGGTCGCGAGTACTCTGCAAATTAGGGCTGCATGCAAAAAATTATTTGATTCTGTTTGAATTTGCGGCAGTTATCGTTTGCCATAGAAAAAAAATCTACAGACAGACAGACACACAGACAGACAGACAGACAGACACACAGACAGACAGACACACAGACACTTTTCGGAAAACGACTTTTTTTCATGTTTTGAGTGTAGTAGAATCAGAATCTGCAATAATCTCGAACACGATTTTTTTTGCCATCACCATACTTCCATTCCTTAAGGAATATGGAAGTAAAAATCTACAGACACACACACACACACACACACACACACACACACACACACACACACACACACACACACACACACACACACACACACACACACACACACACACACACACACACACACAGACACTTTTCGGAAAACGACTTTTTTTCATGTTTTGAGTGTAGTAGAATCAGAATCTGCAATAATCTCGAACACGATTTTTTTTGCCATCACCATACTTCCATTCCTTAAGGAAATATGGAAGTAATATTGCCTGGCAACAAAATTATTTTATTTTTAACAATTACCATTGTTTCAAAAAGTTTAAATAAATTTTCAAGTACTTTACTCTTGTTAAAACGTAAAAGGTTGCAGGTAAACTACCCCTTCCCCTTAACCGATCTTCACCAAAATCGAAAGTCATTGAGACCTCTACAATTCAGGGATGTATGCAAATAATTGTTTGATTCTGTTTGAATTTGCGGCTGTTATCGTTTTCCATAGAAAATACGCTTGATAAAAAAACGTTGCAGGTAAACTACCCCTTCCCCTTAACCGATCTTCACCAAAAACAATAGGTCTTGAGTACTCTACAAATCAGGGCTGTATGCAAATAATCGTTTGATTCTGTTTGAATTTGCGGCTGTTATCGTTTGCCATAGGAAATACCCTTGTTAAAACATAAAACGTTACAGGTAAACTACCCCTTTCCCTTAACCGATCTTCACCAAAAACAATAGGTCTTGAGAACTATACAATTTAGGGCTGTATGCAAAACATTATTTGATTCTGTTTGAATTTGCGGCTGTTATCGTTTGCCATAGGAAATACCCTTGTTAAAAAAACGTTGCAGGTAAACTACCCCTTTCCCTCAACCAAACTTCACCAAAAACAATAGGTCTTGAGAACTCTACAATTTAGGGCTGTATGCAAATAATCTTTTGATTCTGTTTGAATTTGCGGCTGTTATCGTTTGCCATAGGAAATACCCTTGTTAAAACATAAAACGTTACAGGTAAACTACCCCTTTCCCTTAACCGATCTTCACCAAAATCAACAGATCTTGAGAACTCTACAATTCAGGGCTGTATGCGAAACATTATTTGATTCTGTTTGAATTTGCGGCTGTTATCGTTTGCCAAACAAACAAAATTACCCTTGCTAAAAAAAACCGTTGCAGGTAAACTACCCCTTTCCCTCAACCGATCTTCACCAAAAACAATAGGTCGCGAGTACTCTGCAAATGAGGGCTGCATGCAAAAAATTATTTGATTCTGTTTGAATTTGCGGCAGTTATCCTTTGCCATAGAAAAAAAATCTATAGACAGACAGACACACAGACAGACAGACAGATAGACAGATAGACACACAGACACTTTTCGGAAAACTACTTTTTTTCATGTTTTGAGTGTAGTAGAATCAGAATCTGCAATAATCTCGAACACGATTTTTTTTGCCATCACCATACTTCCATTCCTTAAGGAATATGGAAGTAAAATATCGGTATGGAGAACCATACATGACTTCCATATTCTAAGATTTATATTTAAAATCATTTTCAGCCAAACAGCCAGGCTGTGTCTTACCTGCCTTTTTATTGCTGTATTAAATGAAAAATATTATATTACATTAAAATGAAAAAATTATAATTTTATTGCCTGGCAACAAAATTATTTTATTTTTAACAATTACCATTGTTTCAACAAGTTTAAATAAATTTTCAAGTACTTTACTCTTGTTAAAACGTATAAGGTTGCAGGTAAACTACCCCTTCCCCTTAACCGATCTTCACCAAAATCGAAAGTCATTGAGACCTCTACAATTCAGGGATGTATGCAAAAAATTATTTGATTCTGTTTGAATTTGCGGCTGTTATCGTTTGCCATAGAAAATACGCTTGATAAAAAAACGTTGCAGGTAAACTACCCCTTCCCCTTAACCGATCTTCACCAAAAACAATAGGTCTTGAGTACTCTACAAATCAGGACTGTATGCAAAACATTATTTGATTCTGTTTGAATTTGCGGCTGTTATCGTTTGCCATAGAAAATACCCTTGTTAAAAAAACGTTGCAGGTAAACTACCCCTTTCCCTCAACCGATCTTCACCAAAAACAATAGGTCTTGAGAAATCTACAATTCAGGGCTGTATGCGAAACATTATTTGATTCTGTTTGAATTTGCGGCTATCGTTTGCCAAAAAAAAAAATTTCCCTTGATAAAAAAAACCGTAGCAGGTAAACTACCCCTTCCCCTCAACCGATCTTCACCAAAAACAATAGGTCGCGAGTACTCTGCAAACCAGGGCTGTATGCAAAAAATTATTTGATTCTGTTTGAATTTGCGGCAGTTGTCGTTTGCCATAGAAAATACGCATGATAAAAAACGTTGCTGGTAAACTACCCCTTCCCCTCAACCGATCTTCACCAAAAACAATTGGTCTTGAGTACTCTACAAATCAGGGCTGTATGCAGAAAATTATTTGATTCTGTTTGAATTTGCGGCTGTTATCGTTTGCCATAGAAAATACCCTTGTTAAAAAAACGTTGTAGGTAAACTACCCCTTTCCCTTAACCGATCTTCACCAAAAACAAAAGGTATTGAGAACTCTACAATTTAGGGCTGTATGCAAATAATCTTTTCATTCTGTTTGAATTTGCGGCTGTTATCGTTTGCCATAGGAAATACCCTTGTTAAAACATAAAACGTTACAGGTAAACTACCCCTTTCCCTTAACCGATCTTCACCAAAAACAATAGGTCTTGAGAACTCTACAATTCAGGGCTGTATGCGAAACATTATTTGATTCTGTTTGAATTTGCGGCTGTTATCGTTTGCCAAACAAACAAAATTACCCTTGCTAAAAAAAAACCGTTGCAGGTAAACTACCCCTTTCCCTCAACCGATCTTCACCAAAAACAATAGGTCGCGAGAACTCTGCAAAACCGGACTGTATGCAAAAAATTATTTGATTCTGTTTGAATTTGCGGCAGTTATCGTTTGCCATAGAAAAAAAATCTACAGACAGACAGACAGACACACAGACACACAGACACACAGACACACAGACACACAGACACACAGACAGACAGACACACAGACACTTTTCGGAAAACGACTTTTTTTCATGTTTTGAGTGTAGTAGAATAAGAATCTGCAATAATCTCGAACACGATTTTTTTTGCCATCACCATACTTCCATTCCTTAAGGAATATGGAAGTAAAACAGTCGCTCTGAGACGTTTTTAAAGTGTGGTTGACTACGTTCGGCTAAATCGTGTCTTTAAACATCGTCGCTTTGTTATAAATCAACGATATTATTATTTTGTTGTTGTGTTATATTATTAATTGTGTTTACAGTGTTTTAAGTATCTTACTTAATATTCGACAGTTGTTCGTATTTTGTTTGCATATTCAGATCTCAGTTGGGATAATTAAAATGAGTGTTTTCGAAGGAGGAATAACACCGCTGGATATACAAAGGTTTTTAATTACTGGAGCAATTCCTGAAAAGTGTACAAAATCGCATCAAAGTAGAAACTTTAAGAGACAATGTAAACTTTATGTTATTCGTGACAATAAACTGTTTTATCGTAAATGTGACAGGCTAAGAGGTACAGAAAAATTAATAGAAATTGTTCACGACGATAATAAACAAAAAAAAAAATTGATGGGCGTAGCCCACAAAGGTGCTGATACAAGCAAACAAGCGATTGGTATGTCTGCACATTGAGGAATTAATAGCACCGTGGACATACTTTCACAACGGTACTACTTTAAAAATATAAAATTAAAGGTGACAGATTTTGTAAAAAATTGTTAAGTGTGTCAGAAAGTTACACCTCCATGGGTGTCTTGTGTACCCGAAATGAAGCCAATTCCTGTTCCTAAGAGAGTCATGGAACAAATTGGAATAGATGTTATGCAGTTACCAGAAGTGCAGGGCAAAAAATACATAGTGGTGGCAGTAGACTACTTTTCAAAGTGGGCTGAGGCGAAAGCCCTTAAAAATAAGACTGGCATTGAAGTGGCTAAATTTATTTATGAAATTATATGTAGACATGGTTGCCCTAAAATACAAATTAACGATAATGGTCGCGAGTTTGTAAATGAAGTTTCTAAAGAATTGCATAGACTGACGGGGACAAAACAAAGATTAACATCACCCTACCATCCACAGGCTAATGGATTAGTAGAACTTCAAAATAGGACAATAAAAGATAAACTGAAAAGAACTTTAATGGAAAACATTAATAACTGGCCTGATGTTCTCGAGAGTGTATTATTTGCGTACAGAACATCTAGACACAAAACAACAGGATTTTCACCTTTTTTTATGTTATACAACAGAGAACCAGTTTTACCATTAGACCTTGTTGATGAAGATAATTTGACCGATGAAGACGAGGAGTCTCTTCAGGTAGCTGAAAAAACAACGGATGTTCAAGAAGTAGAGGAAGATATTGTCGAAGAAAATAAAGAAATGGAAAGAAAATTACAAAAAATATTAGAAGTGAAAAAAGTAATTGATGAAGCAGCATTAAAAAATATCAGAAGAGCTCAGATTAAACAGAAAAAGCAATTTGACGAAAGACATACAATAACAAAGAAAATGAAAATAAAACCTGGGAGTAGAGTTTTGGTAAAAAATGTGACAAAATTCAAAAATAAATTAATGTTTACTGAACTTCCATGGAGTGGACCATTTACAGTTAACATAGTTTTAAGAAACGAGTATTGTATATTACAAGATGAAAGTGGCAAAGTGAGGAAAAAGAAAGAACATGTAAAAAACTTGAAAATTTTCTACAATCTAAATGATGATAAATCTGATGTGGAGGTTTCTGGTGAGTGGTGTGAAGTGATTTTTTTTTTATGATCCGGTTGACGTAGAGTGGCAAATGGAAAAGTGTAAAGTGTTGGGTCTGTCCTTTGAAGGACAATGCACATGTATTAGAATCGGTCATAAATTAGCACTTGCAAAACCACACGGTGTGAAGAAAATTGTGGGTGACGGAAATTGTTGGTTTAGGGCAGTTTCCTACGTAATTACTGGCAGTGAAGGTTATCACATGGACGTTAGAAACATAGTTGTCAATTATATGGACAATGAATTGAACAACAACCGAGCCAATGATTTATTTAAAGGTAGGACGTCACTAAAAAATATGATAAAAGAAGGCACATGGGCAACTGAAAGTGAGATATTTGGAACTGCATCACTTTTGAATACAAACATTTTTGTGTACACAAAGATAAACTCAAAAAATGGAGAGAAGTGGGACTGGCAGTTATTTACAGCAGGTGCTTCAGCAAATTTAAAAAAAAGTGAAATTCCAAGCCAAAAATATGTATACATTACAAATGAAAGTGGTTGTCATTATGAAGTTGTTATTTCAGTTCATGGAATGGGTGTAGTTTAAGCAATACCTACGTGTCTACAGAAAAGTAAGTAGGCTACTATACTATTATTTTATCTCTTACTGTATATAAAGTGTAATGAAAACTAAAGACATCTTTTTATAGTGTAAATAATTAATAATTTTGTTTTTATTGTTTAAAATTAATTAATTGATACAGCTTTAAACAATTCGTTAAAACGAATTTTAAAAAGATTAATTATTATGGCAACTTAGAAAGTTACATAAATTTAGTTTCATGAAACAGATAGAAACTAATTTTGTACTGAGAATCCCCGAAATACTCCACTCTGTGCAAGCCGAAACATAACGTTTATTGCATACTGCAAAAATATTTTTGCTATTAGTCTTGTCTTTCTGATTGCATATAATTTACTTTAAGGAATAATGGTTAACACACAAACTAAGTTATTTTTTCATTCAAGTGAGTTTACGTTAAATTCGAATACTTTTAATCCTATAGTCGTTTAATTCTACAAGACCGAAGGAAGTGACAATAAAAGTAAGCGACGATATGACCATCCAATTTTGAATGCTTCATTCGCCGTGTTTAAAGATGAGCTTCTGGAATTTGGAGCTACCAACCACGAAAACATCAGCTCGCACAGTTCGGCGAAATTGGTAAGAAACCTGTAACATTTACTCTGAAATAATTAAGAGCGTGAAGGGGCGCATATATCCTTAAGGAAATGGAAGTATGGTGATGGCAAAAAAAATCGTGTTCGAGATTATTGCAGATTTTGATTGTACTACACTCAAAACATGAAAAAAAGTCGTTTTTCGAAAAGTGTCTGTGTGTGTGTGTGTGTGTGTCTGTCTGTCTGCTATCTGTGTGTAGATTTTTTTCTATGGCAAACGATACCTGCATCTTCGAAGAGTTGCTAGGCTCAGTTGTGGAGGCTTCGATGGAGGCATTTGAGAATGAAGAGGAAGCAGGAGAATTCGAGGATGATAGAGAGGAGTTGGTGCCATCCTATGACGAGGTGTATGAAGCTCTAGAAAAGCTTAAAAATAACAAGGCAGCAGGTTCCGATGGTTTACCAGGGGAACTATTAAAGAGCGCAGGAGGAGATTTCATAAAGGAATTTGCCCAATCATTGAACAACAACCGAGCCAATGATTTATTTAAAGGTAGGACGTCACTAAAAAATATGATAAAAGAAGGCACATGGGCAACTGAAAGTGAGATATTTGGAACTGCATCACTTTTGAATACAAACATTTTTGTGTACACAAAGATAAACTCAAAAAATGGAGAGAAGTGGGACTGGCAGTTATTTACAGCAGGTGCTTCAGCAAATTTAAAAAAAAGTGAAATTCCAAGCCAAAAATATGTATACATTACAAATGAAAGTGGTTGTCATTATGAAGTTGTTATTTCAGTTCATGGAATGGGTGTAGTTTAAGCAATACCTACGTGTCTACAGAAAAGTAAGTAGGCTACTATACTATTATTTTATCTCTTACTGTATATAAAGTGTAATGAAAACTAAAGACATCTTTTTATAGTGTAAATAATTAATAATTTTGTTTTTATTGTTTAAAATTAATTAATTGATACAGCTTTAAACAATTCGTTAAAACGAATTTTAAAAAGATTAATTATTATGGCAACTTAGAAAGTTACATAAATTTAGTTTCATGAAACAGATAGAAACTAATTTTGTACTGAGAATCCCCGAAATACTCCACTCTGTGCAAGCCGAAACATAACGTTTATTGCATACTGCAAAAATATTTTTGCTATTAGTCTTGTCTTTCTGATTGCATATAATTTACTTTAAGGAATAATGGTTAACACACAAACTAAGTTATTTTTTCATTCAAGTGAGTTTACGTTAAATTCGAATACTTTTAATCCTATAGTCGTTTAATTCTACAAGACCGAAGGAAGTGACAATAAAAGTAAGCGACGATATGACCATCCAATTTTGAATGCTTCATTCGCCGTGTTTAAAGATGAGCTTCTGGAATTTGGAGCTACCAACCACGAAAACATCAGCTCGCACAGTTCGGCGAAATTGGTAAGAAACCTGTAACATTTACTCTGAAATAATTAAGAGCGTGAAGGGGCGCATATATCCTTAAGGAAATGGAAGTATGGTGATGGCAAAAAAAATCGTGTTCGAGATTATTGCAGATTTTGATTGTACTACACTCAAAACATGAAAAAAAGTCGTTTTTCGAAAAGTGTCTGTGTGTGTGTGTGTGTGTGTCTGTCTGTCTGCTATCTGTGTGTAGATTTTTTTCTATGGCAAACGATACCTGCATCTTCGAAGAGTTGCTAGGCTCAGTTGTGGAGGCTTCGATGGAGGCATTTGAGAATGAAGAGGAAGCAGGAGAATTCGAGGATGATAGAGAGGAGTTGGTGCCATCCTATGACGAGGTGTATGAAGCTCTAGAAAAGCTTAAAAATAACAAGGCAGCAGGTTCCGATGGTTTACCAGGGGAACTATTAAAGAGCGCAGGAGGAGATTTCATAAAGGAATTTGCCCATCTCATAGAGCGACTATGGCTGGAGGAGGTAATGCCTGATGAGTGGAACAATGGGGTGGTGTGTTTAATACATAAAAAGGGTGATCCGCTCATATGTAAAAATTATAGGGGCATCTCTCTAATTAATGCAGAGTATAAGGTATTGTCCAACATCATATTTTCTAGGCTGCTTCCCTACGCTGAGGAAAACATAAAAGAATATCAATGTGGATTCACTAGGAATAGGTCAACAACAGACCAAATATTTACACTAAGGCAAATCCTAGAAAAAACGTTGGAATATGGAGTGGCCACTCACCATCTCTTTGTGGATTTCCAGTCGGCATATGATTCAATCAACCGGAAAATGCTATATAGAGCTATGAAGGAATGAAGGAGTTGAATATACCATCTAAGTTGGTGCGTATGGTTGGAGTAGTTATGTCCAATTCTAAGTGCCAAATAAGAATACAATCAAATCTATCTAACTCCTTAAAACATTGAATGGGTTGAAACAAGGAGATGCCTTAGCGTGTCTGTTGTTCAACATAGCTCTAGAAAAGGTCATCAGGGATTCAGGAATTCAAACTAGCGGACACATATTTCACAAGGAGATACAGCTTCTGGCCTATGCCGATGACATTGACGTCATAAGTAGGTCTGAATCTGGCTTAAAGGAAGCCTTTCGGGAACTGGAGTTGTCCGCTAAGGCTATGGGCTTGGTTATAAACCAAAGCAAAACCAAATATATGGTTGTAGGTGCCAACACTCGTGCCCTGTCCCTACGCATTAACGATTATGAATTTGAAAAGGTTAGCACGGCAGGTCCTTCTGCGACTGCACCCAAAGCGCGCCTCTTTAAGTGTTTGTTGAATTGTTACATTGCTGCAAACAGATTACTCAAGTATGAATGTGTAGTCTAAACGAACACAAGGAATGATTAAACAAACAACGCACACTACCTTGGACAGGCACAGAGACAGCGGAAACCAGCTACCAGGGCCTCCTTTATCTCTGATGTCATAAGCCAGTGACGTCATTTGATCAACTCAGACTGGTGACCAACTCAGACCGCTACACCCACTACTCACAACAAGTAACAATAATTAAATTTACAAAACCACTGTCAAAACAAATAAACACATCAGCAGTCCGCACACTACAGTGTAAAGCTTTGAAACACCTCGACAACTGACTCGGGTTCGGCTACCCGTTTGCGTAGTCTAGACACGTCACTGGTGACGTAATAGCTTCGCTCATTGTGAAATCGAACGTTGTGGCGGTTCTGTTTATTTATATAAGAAATACCGCATCATAGTGTTATCAATGTGACGAGTCAGATCGTTGTCAGCAACATGGCTTGACGGTCACTTTCCTTCTCCATGAAACTGGAAATCCCTTTAAGCCTGTCCGTCCCGATCAACAATCATCATGCCCGATATACGTAAAATTGTTACATCGTTGTGACAATATGTTATAAAACACTTACACGCACACAGATATTGTTGTTTATCTTACATCCTATGAATAGTTTTACTGTTAGTTCTTAATTTTTAGAGTTTTACTGTTTTACTCAATGACATCCGTCATCATCTTCTTGAATACTCTGAAAACAAAGGACTTGCATGTATACCTACCATGCATAGAGGCGTTGATTTTCATACACACGCACACACAATCTATGTAGTTTGTAGGCTGCAAAACAAACCTTCGTCTACGTGACATAAGGCAGAGCTAAACATTTCTACCAAAATACTGTAAATACTTTAAGCGATAATTTCTAATGACTTGTAAATCAATGTTAAGTGGTTCGTTAATTAAAAGTTATTGGTTAATTTTTATAGCGCCTGAAGAAGAAGCGTACTGTTTCACAAGAATATTATATTGAGGCCTAGACGTATTCATTGAAAATTACTGAATCATTCAATCACTCCAGATTAGACTGAGTATTAATCTAACTCTGCCAGGTGAGAATAACCCTGCATACATTCAGTACTATTAAGGCTTACACTTAGTACCTTTGTTTAAGATTTATATTTTGAGTGTATGAAAAATAACATTCGCTGTATTAACATTGGCAAGAATGATTTTAATTTATTTAAAGATGACTTTCTCTAAGGTGGTAAGAATAAGGTGGTAAGGTACCTAAAACAAACTGTATATGATAATGACTTTGGTGATTTAGTTGTAGTTTTAAGTTTTTTTTTTTAAATCATATACAAAGTTTTGCATTAAAAATGTATGAATGTGTTTTCATTTTCTTTATTACTAAATACAATTATTATACATAGTCTATTCGCTGACTGCCAATTAGATTTTTCAACATTACATTTTTTTAATGAGACTATCATTTTATAAATTTTTTGAAAAAAATTGGCTAATTACGTACGCATGTATGAGTCTAATTCAAATAAAGATAAGATATGTAAATATATAAAGTCCTGTGTGAAAACACACACACACACACACACACACACACACACACACACACACACACACACACACACACACACACACACACACACACACACACACACACACACACACACACACACACACACACAATGTACCATGAAAAATTAAAAAAATCACTGTTGACACTATTGCGTGGTCTTTCAGTGTGCTTCATAACCTCTTTATATTGCCTTCTTCTGAAATCGAATTTTTCTACTTTTTACGAGAAACACTATTGATGCAATGTCTAGGATGCCCCTCTGTTGCTTGTTTATTAGTTTGTTATTCAGACGCTCCCATGTATTAATCAACGAGGGTTAATTGTCTCCCAAACGTTTTGATTACCAGTTTCGTTTAACCAACAAATAAACCTACTCGTAAATTACGTGGTGCCTTTTTAATGACAACTTGATAAAGACGGGTAACATGGTTTGTAGTGGCTTGAAGATCTACTAAATATTTTTATTATTCTGAAATTTGAACTAACTTCCAAAAGTAAAATTAGTTTTTTGATTTTGCCCACTAAATGTTTTTGTCGTTTTTGAGGTCTGTTGTACTTTTCAGAGATATTTTCTAGCCTTTCCGCACCACTGTATCACAAGTTCTGTGACTCATCTTATCCTAAATGAGGAACTTTGTTGTCTCTGTTGGTTCGTTGTTAACGAGGATGGATGAGATACGTTCATTAATACTTTTCGGCCGTCGTATGTCAGGGAATGATAACAGTTAGAGGTTAACAGTTCACTAGAACAAGTTGGTTTGTAGATTTTAATGATTTTCTTTTCAAAATTATTGTTTAATTTAGTAGAATTATATAACATACATCGTTTATTCCTTAATCTGAAATAAAATTCTGGAAATATATTGTACTATTTATATAACAAACGGAGTAATGCATCGTATATCAGGTACATGTAATAATTGTAAATCTTATGGTATCGAACGAGAAGGTCTGGTAACAAGGAGATACATACCTGTATAAGTGGTTGTGGAAGTGATCCGACTTCTTCGGAAGTACCGTCAGCCTTCTCGTGATCGTCTACTACTCCTGAGTCGTCCAGAGACGATTCACGGTTATTGCCCTCACTAGTGTTATGGTATCGAACGAGAAGGAGATACATATCTGTTGTGGAAGTGATCCGACTTCTTCGGAAGTACCGTCAGCCTCCTCGTGATCGTCTACTACTCCTGAGTCGTCCAGAGACAATTCACGGTTATTGCCCTCACTAGTGTTATGGTATCGAACGAGAAGGAGATACATACCTGTTGTGGAAGTGATCCGATTTCTTCGGAAGTACCGTCAGCCTCCTCGTGATCGTCTACTACTCCTGAGTCTTCCAGAGACGACTCACGGTTATTGCCCTTATTAGTGTTATGGTTTCGAACGAGAAGGAGACACATACCTGTTGTGGAAGTGATCCGACTTCTTCGGAAGTACCGTCAGCCTCCTCGTGATCGTCTACTACTCCTGAGTCGTCCAGAGACGATTCACGGTTATTGCCCTCACTAGTGTTATGATATCGAACGAGAAGGAGATACATACCTGTTGTGGAAGTGATCCGACTTCTTCGGAAGTACCGTCAGCCTCCTCGTGATCGTCTACTACTCCTGAGTCTTCCAGAGACGATTCACGGTTATTGCCCTTACTAGTGTTATGGTATCGAACGAGAAGGAGATACATACCTGTTGTGGAAGTGATCCGACTTCTTCGGAAGTACCGTCAGCCTCCTCGTGATCGTCTACTACTCCTGAGTCGTCCAGAGACGATTCACGGTTATTGCCGTCACTAGTGTTACTGCTAGCTTGCCTACTGTTCAATTGACCCCTTCGACCTGTATTTTGAGCACAGACAAGTCCAATCTCAATATAATTGTTTTTACACAGAAGGCTTTTAATTGTTGTGGAATACAGCGTTCTTAACAAGTATAGCAAGGTTTATTTCCTCGATTACAGTACTCTACTGAAGTCAGACAAAATGTTGACTTTTGTTAGTAATTAACATTGGTTACTCTTAGTTACCGTATTTTAAAAATTTTTAATGGCACTGCCACTTATCAGAATCAGGTTGGGATTTCAGAAATTGATTCAATTATGGTGCTAATTCAGTAACGCAAAAACAATAAAATACAGCAGTGTGGTTTGGAATCGGAAGATCTGATTCAATAGAATGACTGATTCAATTATTCATTGACGTAAATGAATGGTAATCACTATACATATAGTTTTATTTTCTATAATTAGTGTGTTAAATGACAAATATTTTTAATTTCAACGTTTTTGAAAAATTGATAAAAGTTGTGTTAAAAATTGTTCACATTTATAAACAGAACAAATTTGCGTTAGGAATAATACTCGTAAAAATACTTATATGATAAATAATCTATTAAAGTAGTTATTTCAATATTATTAAAAAACTATCATGAGTTGGCTTAGAATTTAGATATTAGCAAACTCTTTTACACATTCCACTCATTACTCTTCTAAATGATTTAACTCCAAACATGTACACTATCAAAGCGTTGCATGATAATGCAATTAAAACTCAAGCAACTGCTGAAATAGAGAACTCTAACATTATTAAATTGTTAGAACGCAAAAAATATATTTATACATGAATTAACACATTGTTATAAAAAAACGTACAACCTGAAACGTGAATCCTGAAAGTACCGATATCCAAGACATACTAGTTTGCAAATTCTTCCACAGAAAGCAGTGGCAGTATGAAACATCAGAAAAAACGTACGTACTAGTACACCACTTATAATTTTCTTCATTAATATAAAAGAGAAAGACAATAGGAAAGAAATTTACAAAACAAAAATCTTTTAATTAAATAGGTCAAGTCAAAAATCGAAGCTCCATTCGTCAGAAAAGATATTCACCAGTGTATGCGATGCCAGAGATATGAGGATACAAAACAAATTGTTGTAACTGAAACCCTTGAAAGTCACGTGGTAAAGATTATACCCGAAAAGAAAAAAGTCCCGACTTGACATGTGTAACGTGTAAAAGAAATCATCCAGCAAATTACAGAGGCTGCACCATATATCAGCAACTATATCAACAAAAATTCCTATCTCGGAGATACTTCTCACAACTTCAAACACCACCAGCGCAACTAAAACCAGGAACACCCTACGTCCATGTTGCCAAAAAAACCTGATACAAACGCCAAATACATAAACCCGACATTTACTAAATCCCATTTTGTCTAATCATATCAGTCCATTTCAAAATAATATCCCGTCTAGGACTGAAAAAAGAAACACAGAGAATTACATGGAATGCGTAGGAAACATGTTTGACCTCATTATAACTCTTGGTAGGAAGCTGAATTAAAAATAGAAATTTTAAAATCAGCAGTTTGAAACGTCAGCGGATTAAATGTCTTACAAACCAATGAAATCGATGTCATATTAATACGTGAAACCAGATTTGCAGACAAAAGTTGTATAAAGAGTTAGAATTATAAGATTTATTAAACAAACCACCCAGACGGGGTCGAACATGATGGAAACGCCATCATAATCTTCAAGCAACCACAATCGAGACAGAAGATAAGTAATATTAGTAGCATAAGTAAACACTATTAGTAGCATACTGCACTTGAAAGCACAGCAATAATAAAGAACATTACGGACGACTATTTAAAACCTAGTTGCAGCTGGAGATCAAGAATATGCATCGAGGATCAAGACGACAATAATTAAGGGTAGAGAATTACTGTCAGAACACAATGCGGCAACAGGAAAACCAACTTACTGGCCGATTAGAAGACTGGTCCTCTTCGGAGTCATAGTCTAAGGTATGGTCTGTCATTGGACCATTCACCAATCATTGCTACTATCTGCTCTAAAATACAGCGCGAAAACAGGCAACCGTGCCTCTGAAAAAATCATAAATTGGAAAATTTCCAGTAAAAAATAAATTATTTAATCGTTTTAAATCTCTTTCTTAAAAGATCTTGGAATACAAAGAGATATATATTTTCCAACGACTAATCAAAAAGCTATTCAAGAGAAAAAGACATATCAGGAAAAATACAATTAAAATAAAGCAAGCAAAAAATAAAACAAACAATAAAGCTAAAATAAGACAAGTAATACCAAGAAACGTAAATCAAAACAATGGTGGCAAATTACTAGAATGGAAGTTTTTATGGAAAATTATAACAAACCTAGCTGGAAGTGAGTTAAAAAGTTGTTACTAACTACAAATAATAAGCTTCTAGGAACATTTAGAAAGTCTTGTGGTGACTAAAACAGTCATTATTCCCTGAGTAAAGCAACAAGAAAGTAAAACTCCACGGCAGCATATAGGGGAGGGTTGCCATCAATGGACCGGTTCCATGGATGGACCTCTTACGTATTTCCTCTACCAAAGCGTGCACATGCGCGGTAGTAGTTGTAGAATCTTTGTTTTCTTCACGCCAGCTGTCTGCAGTGCTGTAAACGAGTTGGAGTTGCGTCGCTGCGAGATAAAAATTCAGGTAAGATTTCTGTATTCTGTGCTATAACTATTAGTCTTTTTTAATATCAGTAATCACGAATTATATATTACTGAACAATTTCACAATTTGTTGACATTAAAAGCAGTTTTTAGAGTTATAAATCGTATATTGGTTGTTCCAATTTGAATCGTCATTTCGGCTGTGTTTATCTAAGGAATCCAATATGGCGAGTTGCCATCATTGGACCACTTGGCGTTTCCATGAATGGACCAGTTTATCAGGTGGTCCATTCATGGAAACGTGAACAAATTTTTGAATTATTATTATTTTTCTTGACACGCTGTACGTTATGTATTTTTTCTTTTATATTTTGACTACAAGTAAGACTAAATTTTATCATTTTAAGTTTTACCTCTTACATGGGACACAGAAACCTTGTTTGCTTGGTACTTTTCCATTTACTGATATTTTGTGATAGGCCTGTTAGTAAATTTTATTAACCTATAATCTACGGTTTACAGTACAATTAACAACCTGTTAAATTGCAAATATTAATTTTTATAACGCTAAGAATGTAGGAGATGCGAGGAAATAGCGTATTATTGTGTGTGAGTTGGTAGCTGCGTTAGTGTCTAGAAAAACGTGTTATAATACTCAAATATACACTGTGTTCAATGTAAGTGCAATTTTTTTTTTTTACAAATAACCTAACTATTAGCCTAATGTATAACCTAGAACTACATATAAACGTTTAAACTCTGTAGACTACCTTGAAAAATTTACATCATTATATTCTAGCCCGATATTGTAGTCATTTGAAAATAAGTTTATAGCAACAATTGGTAGCAAATTGAAAATAAAAACATTTCAATACAAACATATTGAGTCTCCCTGTACTATGATAACACTAATAAAATTATAGCCTTACACTTTTAGTCACAAGGGCGTTAGGTTCCTACTGTTAACATGGTCGTTGTATGGCACTCAGGTTGAAGATTAGATAGACATTTGATTGTATTTAAAAGATGAAATGAAATTTATTAATTTTAAATAGTAATCATTGCAAAAAAGTCAAATTACACAAAATATTGTAGTAGCTTGTCTATAAATTAACATACTAATTTTCGTTTTTCAGAAAAATTCCAAAAGGAGTGAAAAATGGACAGTGGAGTACCGAGACAATGGAACGTGCTATCGCAGCCTTTCGTAACGGAGACATGGGTTTGAATGAAGTCTGCCGAGAGTATGGAGTGCCCAAAGCAACTTTAAAGTGACATTTAGATGGCAAAAACATTTTGCTGTGCAGGGAAAAAAATTATTAGTAGTTTAGGAGATCTGCCTCCTGAGGTAGAGAAGTAATTAGTAGACCACATTTTAAAATTAGAGGAGATGTTTTTTGCAATTACAGCCAAAGACTTACAAGAACTCGCGTTTCAAGTCGCTGAACAAAATAACATCGAACACAGATCCAGCAAAGAGAAGAGATCGGCTGGGAAAAAATGGTAGGCTACTACAATTTTATGCGGCGACATCCCGAATTAAGTCTCAGGCTTCTTGAGATAATTTTTCATACTTTATATGTTTTAGTTTTGTTTTACCAGATACGTATAATAAAACAATATGTAGAGACAGTTTTTCTTTACTTTCGTAATCGGTCCATCGATGGAAACTCGATGGTCCATTCATAGCAACCAGTTGCCATCAATGGACCGTTTGTTAAAATTTTGTTTTTTGTTCCTACTACCATATTTGAAAAATCTTAAAACAAAGTAAATACTCACGGTTAATCAGAAAGTAATAGAGAGACTATCTGTATATTGTATTGTAAATTTAAGTTGAAAATGTGATGAAAAAAAATTAAAAACTGTTATGTGGTCCAATGATGGCAACCTTCCCCTATTACCAAAGGACGGAAGATGGATCAGACATAATGAAGGGAAAGTCATTGCATTTGCTATACACCTTGAAGACCCTATTTTAACCTCTGACTTAATAGTAGTATGGCTGGAACAACAAAACAAAATCAACCGATTCCTAAAAGAGCCATCGCAAGTAGACGTCTTTGTCAAGAAGTTTACTCTCAGTGACATTGCGGGAACCCTTAAGAAGGAAATCACCCCAAAAATCACTAGCGTTTGATGCGGTGATAGGGAAATTAATAAAACGTTTACCACAAAAAGCAATACAGTGCATATTCTACATCTTTAATGCTTCGCTAATAGTAGAACACTTGCCAATTACTTGAAAAGTTCCTCAAATAGTTACTATTCCCAAATCTGTGAAAAATGTCGAAGAAATCACGTCATATATATATCTGCTTTCAGTACTAACAGAACTCTCTAAGAAGTTAATTTTAACGCGTTTGAAGCCAGTAACAGAAGGAAGAAAAATTATACCCACCCATCAACATCACAGTACAGTGGAGCAGATCCACAGGATAGTCAAAAAGTAAATAACCATATCGAAGAAAAAGGATACTGATGCACTGCTTTTCTCTATATCAGTCAGACATTTGATAAAGTCTGGCATGAGGGCATTTGTTACAAACTTAAGAGGTACTTATCATACAAGTTTTATAAACTACTCAAGTCGTAGGTCTCTGAGAGACACTTCCAATAGCATAAAGTGCAAAAAGTATTGAAATCATTATCTGTCGTACGGGGCAGTGTATAGGGCCGATTGTTGTACTTGATATATACATCTGACCTGCCTCAGACTAATCAAAGCACAATGGTAGTATCTGGAGCTGATGCAGCTATTCTGTCCTCTCACACTGACTGTGAAACTCATACGAGGGACTTACAAAGAAACTTAGACCAAATTCGGTCATGGCTGAAAAATTCGAGATAAAGTGAAATGGAGACAAATCAGCACAAGTGACATTCACTGCCAGAAAAGAAAACTACCCCCTTTCCTGTAGCACTGAGCGGAAAACAATTACAACATGCAGAGCAGTTAAATATCTCGCCATGCATCTTGGTCGGAGGATGACGAGGGAAGTGTATGTGCTCAATAAACAGAAACAATTGGATCTAAAGCTGAGATTACTGTTTTGGATTATGGGCAGACAGTTACAACTAACAATAGAAAATTTGTTCCTTATATACAATTTAAAACTCATATGGACCTACGGAATGCAGCTTTGGGGAATCGCCAACAGTAGGAAGTAGACAAGATCAACAAATTTCCGAACAAAAATTTTGAAAACGTTGTGGTTGCGTCGTAATATTTATTCGTTCAATAATACAACGCGCTAAGCTATACGGTGTCAAAGAAGTGATAAAAAAGGACGTAGTTTTTCCATCTTTTGCGTTTCCTTTCAAAGTATTGAGAAGAGAATATACACTGCAATGTCCAGTGTATAAATATAAAAGAATTTCAACGAAACCGAAACATCGAAGCATGGTAATGTTTTTAGGCTTTAAAAATAAGATTTCTAGACTGTGGGGAATCGAAAGTGTGGAAAAAATATAGTGTTAACATCACCTGGAGCGTTACATTTTTCGATGACGTTACACATTTTGCATCACGCATTTTGTGGAATGACTCCCAGCCTAAAAACATTATCATGTTAAAAGTGACACACTGAACAAATTGCAGTACACCAAACAACCTGGTCGATAAGCTGATATTCACAGAAGATAAGATCACACAGCTGAAGAGGATTGAACCTTACGATGTAGCAACGAGATTTGCTCCATCTCGTGATTAACACAGATAAGCAAAGACGATATTATGTTACAATTTGTATGTGTATATGTATTAGAATAAGATGGAAGAGTACTCAAATGCATGCTCTCTACAAGCCAGTAGTTAATGTACCACAATATTATACTTATTGTCCAGCTGGATGGACAGATTGTGTTACATTTAAATAGAAAAGTATAAGTGGAAAACTGGTATGTGGAAAAACTTTTTAGATTGTTTTATGGATCTAATAAAATTTACGTGATAAACAAACGATCGCTTTGTTATTCAAAGTAATTTACGTTTACAGTCAAAATTTAACTAAACATTCGGAATATAATTAGCGGTAGTCACGATCGGAAAGAACAATAAGTGTTATTAAATGAAAAATAATTCATTACTTTACACGATACTCTTGAATAAAATGTTACAATCCTGTTTGTGTTAACGTGTTTGCATATTACTGTACACATGATTGACAAACATATAGATTTAAAACAAAATATAGTTTTTGATTAAAAAAAAATAAACTTAAAACAATCTATTGTAGGGTAGAAAATACTGTAGGTTGGGAAACGTAAACATCCTTGTATTCGTGTCTGTGTGTCTACCTATCTGTCTATCTACCACACTCTCTCGCCCCCTCTCTCATTGTTATTCACCCTCTCTTAAAAACACGCATTACGCATTCTTTGCATAAAGGTATCAGAGATGAATGGTATACCGTCTACTTTTTCGATTTGAGAATCGTTATTTAAAAAATCAAGGTGCAAGCACATATTTTGAAGTCCAATTAGTGATAATCGCAAAAGAGAAACTTCGTTATAAATGACAAATTTACATAGCAAGTAAAACGTTCGAGGTAGTCTGTCTCGATGTAACGAGGATGTTTATGTTTATGACTCAATATCCACCCACAGGCTACTGGAACAATCCCAGTATAACGTAATCTACAGTGTTTGTTGGCACAGTCCGTTAATTGTAGATATGTAATAGAATTTCTAATCTTACATTGAATTTAAGCTAATAGTAAAAATATAGTAGAGAGGCAAGTACCGAGAGCGTTTGATGGATGCAAAGTGTCGAGTGGTGGCGGTGGAGCAGGAGGAGGTGGAGGTGTCGGAGTCGGCTGTGGTGGTTGCACTGACGCCTCTGAGTAGCTATGTCGCGGACTGGGAGTTACACTGCGACTGCTCGCGTCTCCAGACACCGCTCCTCGTCTTTTTCTTCTCCGTGTCTTTTTTCGTGTGTACGAAGACAGTAGTACGCCCTTCCTGGAATCTATTCGTTTTCTATTATGTTTCTCTAGCTGCTTAATAGGTATATTCGATGGGTCGAAACTGAACGTTGAATCGTCTCGATGATCGGTCAAGTCTTTTCTTCTTTCCTGGGTTTGGTGTAAATTAAACATTAGAAATAACAACTAACTTACATAATTGTTTTTTAGAAGAAGAATGTATTTATTAAAGTCAATAATGTACTATATTAACAGTTAATAAGTAATAATAATTACAAAAACAATTATTTCTAACATTCTTAACATTATAAATTAACAAATTACTCTAGTTTCTCAATTTTCATGAATAAAGAACTTACAGTTTTCTAGTTTTACAATTAAAAAAATGGTTATATCAATTTAAAATTTAATTTACCTCTTGAGTAATTTCTGCTTCTTCTTCATAACTTAAAGCTACCACAGCCAACATGAGATTAATTAAGTAAAAAGAACCAAAAAACACTACTACTGTAAAGAAAATAACGCTGAAAGGCCCGCATGACGCCAAAACCTGAAAAATTACATCTAAAAATGTAATATAAACCTTTACTAACAACATTAAACACACGGCATTGCATACTATACACAATATTGAGGTGGGAGACTATTATAACCATTTCAGAACACACAAATATTTTATTTTAACAAAATTACTAAGCGAAAAGAAGAAATTTCATATTCGTTGCGCACGGTGAACCCAGCAATGGGAATTCGTGTTACTGCAGATACTACAAGTTTACTACTGTTTAAAAAATACTTATTTATTAATAATATTAAATTTAATTGATCTGAATTCCAGCAATTTCTTTTTTAAAATTTCAACTAAAAGATATCTGTTGATTGAGGAGTTTAACTCTCTAACTACCTTCAGGTGTATTTTAATTCACTTACATAAAGATATATTCCATTTTGTTTTTAGATTTTTTAGATGTGCTAGAATTTATATTTAATTTATAGAAGAATCAATATGCTAAAGACCAAGAACACAATAGTTTAATGCATAATACATAGCCTATAAATTTTAATATATGTCTTCAAGGAAAATAAGACTAATCTTATAAACGTAGGTGTCAAACTGTCCATTACTTATATGTACTTTTACTACGGTGCATAAATAAACTACTTCTTCAGAAATTCCTTCTACAGATTTAAATTACAAAAACTAAAATATCATTTAATAGTCAAATTTCTACTTCTAAATTTATTGTTAGTTACTGAAAAATTATTGTTAGTCACTGCCAACGTTAAATAGCAAGGGCATTATTAAAATTCGTGTTGTAAAAAATTATTCCGTCTCATGTGTAGCTTTCTAGATACTTAAAATGTTGGATACTTACTTTTAATTAGCCGGTTTACTTAAGAAACGAATTTATAAAAATAAAATTTAAAGAAAAATAAACTAAATAACATTAGCTTAGAACTAGTACTGCTAAAGTAAACATTATACAAACAACTGACATACGCCAGTCGGTACAGGAATGTGAGATGAATGTGTTTCTTAACGATTTATTTACCTTTAGTTCAGTTTAAATAAATTATTTACTTACAATTTGCTGCACCCCGTACATATGATTTTTCTTTTAGTTTTTCCCTTAATAAAGTCACATTGAACAATTTTAAATGCCATAATCTTGTTTAACAATTGAATTTTGGACTCAATTATTGCAAACCCGAATTTTCTCGTAACTGGGCCCATTCTCTTTGATATTACGCCGATAAATGCAATCTGTTGCTTACGGAATGTGTCTTACGTAACATTCTCAATTCATGTAATAGTGTCTGTTATACTCTACATGTGATGGTTTTAATTACTTATGAATTATGGCTTTTCTTTTACCTCACGTAACATATAATGGTACATCTTAATAACAAAATACCGCCTTTCGGTATGTTTTATGTTTTATGTTAAGGAACATAATACACAATTAAAAAATACCTATCTTGTAAGTGTACGGTTGCAGGTGTCATCAGCAACAAATAATGAAACAGCGCATTGTGGATTATGTAAAACGCATAAGCAATTAAATGTTTTAGATTATCTGGTTCCTCTTTCAATTTATAGTAAAGACAGACACCAGTATCTTCCATTATTCAATAAATAAAGTTCTATTGGCTTTTCTTTTTCTGTTTTACCTTTTACTTTCTTTTCTACTCTATAACTGTTTTTCTTGAGTTTCTCATACTTAAGACGTGCTCCATCAATGTAGTTTATCGTATTTGGGCAATTTCCTTTTATGTAGTCTTTTCCCCCGCTTTGTATTTGACCCTTAGATTCGAGCGAGACCACCACAATATCACTTTACACCTTTATATTTCACTTCCATCAGTTTAATGCGCACATTGAAGTATAATCCAAACGCGGCTTTTAATACGTCTTTAACTAATTTTTATATTAGTATACTAATAAATTATATTTTAACTGTCACAGATGGAGCCTTAAGTTCATCTGTGATGTTAAATATAAAAAAAGTAAATCAACGGTTAACAGGCTCTCAATCGGTGGTTTTAAGTTAATGACAGGGATGCAGCATGTGATTTTGAAAGTGGAATTATCTTATTTAGAAATTGTTATAAATGCATATGTCTCTCTTTACTTTTGGAATAACCTCGTACTTTATTTTGTTTGTTATGTAGTCTTTGTTACAAGCATTTTAATTACTCATTAATTAAACTTTTTGCGCACTTTCTCTGTCTCCACTTTATCAACACACACACACACAATATTGTTCATACATAGAGAATATAATCTTATACCTGGTGAATAGTACTTACCATATTATAAACGTTCTCCCAGTAGTCGAGCGTAATGAGTTGGAAGGTAGTCAACATTGACCACAGGAAGTTGTCGAAGTTTGTATAACCGTGATTAGGGTTACCTCCAACTCTGTAGCAGGTGTATCCTCCTGGACAGTGCCTACACACAGACTTTTCACTAACACACACTACCGAGATTTTCAGTTACAATACTTAACATACACTAACTGAATGCATAATATGTCAAAAAATCTGACTGCAGTAAAGTGGTAAAATTAGGAAAATGATTAGAGTCTCTTCGCCCGCTAGATTTAAGTTTTATGTTTTATTTTTATTGTAAGGACAGTTTGTTGAACCTATTAGACTCAAATTAATAAGGCGAATCTCACTTCGCTCGGTTTATGATTACTACTACATGTGTAGTCAAGTTACAGAATTTTAAAATGTAATAACTAAAGAAATAACAAAAATAAGTTAATGAGAAATTAGAACAGTAATTTTCGAATTGTATTTTATCTCATTACCAGCAATGATGATTTTATGAATAGCATAACAACACTGTAAATTAAAATTGACTTCGCATTTACTCTACGCGTACATTTTTGTCAATTCCATCATTTGGGGTTATTACTTCTTGAATAATTTTGTAAAGGCACAAAACGTAAAGACATAGGCCTATATTCCGGTAATGAATACCCACAAAGAAGAAATAATTTTGTCTGCGCTAATGGTATCATAATTCATTTTAATTAAGATTTCCACTGGCAATATGTATTGTTCTTTTCAACTGTTATATCGACCTAAAATCAGCTCTACTGGAACGAAATCTATTTGATTTTAATAAATAAAAGCCGTAAACCTCACCATAATTAAATATGATAATAAGATCCTGTTCCCTTTTGATTTGTGATAATTATGTAGTCGTATTATTTTAATTAATCTAGTTCTATTTTTATTTTTTGTAGATGAGTTTCAGCAGTCTTTATCCTATTTTTCTCATTAATTGATTGTTTTAAAGAACCGTAAAATAACACTATGAAAGGCAAAAGAACACGCCTGTATGATCCGTATTTTATCTAGTAAACGGTTAAATCTCAGCGGTATTGTATAAGATTCGTTTTTTTTATAATGGTGAAATGTGAATGGAAGCATTCGTGCCACCTCTTGTTGACAGCTTTACGCTTCGGCCATGCGCTTTGTATCAACTCCCTTTAATGTCACATTATTTTCAAAATATGACACTACTTAAATGTCGGCAATTAGTTATACTTTGTTTAATGTTATACAACTTTTAACTACACAGGCACACACAGACTTATTTATTTATAATAACAATAAATAAACTGTACCTGTATAATAAATTAATTGTAAGAGAATTAAAAAATAAAATAAAAACAAATTAATCTAAAAAATATTTAAATTTGATTTAGAGAACATTAAAAGGTGTTTCTTCAGAATGGAAGATGGAAGATGTATAAACATTTCTAAAGTGCTCCTTATTAACACAAGAAATTGGTATATTTATAAAATAGAATAACCAGAAATATTTTTAAAATCTTACGAAAAGTAAATTAAAAATTTATAAAAATTTTTTTTAACTTTAGACTGGTGAAACTAAGTGGATACCACAGACAGTAAACGAATCATCAATTCTCTTATAAAGTTTTAATCTAATCACAAATTACTTCAACAATTCTCCTGAGGAATAGCAGTATTCAATTAATATATAGGCCTACTACTTGTTTTAAACAGTGGAAATAATAGTGTTAATGTAACAGTCCCTTAAGTGTATTAAATCACTGATAAATGTTTAATTTACTTTTCACGAATTATATCACATAAAATAATCGCTAAACAACTTACTATGGTTATATTTGCTCTGTCTATATTTATATAAATAGCGGATAACGAATTAATATCTTCTAAAATATTATATTTGTTTCTCAATAAGCATAAAAATTATTAGTTAATACTTAATCACATTTTATTATCTACGCAGATACTAATTGTATTATTTCGATTATTTATATTCATGACAGTGTTAAAACAACACAATGGCTTCCGACTGAATGCAGAACACTCTATTATTAATACGTCCCAGATTTTAAAATATAATAAATGAATATTAAATTGTTCTTAACAGAGATATGAAAGAACTTTTTTTAAAATTCTTACAATTTCACTTATTCTAAAGAATTGAAACATATTCACAGCACAAACACTAACATTGACTAAAAAGAATACAGTGAAAATCACTGGAAACGTTATTAAAAACCAAAACCATTACATGATTAAACACAGAAATGTAAAAAATGCTTCAGAAGAGACGTAACAATCAGCATTTTTATATTAGACCTACCCATACAACGACAATTGGTGGTCGTTATAAAATTGGTAGGCGGGGATCATTCCCTCCATAATGTTTGCTATAATTTTACAATTTATCTGGTAGTATTGTCATATTTGTTCTGTTGTTCTGACACTCGTTTAACATTGCAGCTTAAATTAGAACACCATTAGGATTGATTCTCGGGGGTGTATAAATTTAACAAATTCAGAATGGCGAGTTATCATTTTAGTAGAGAACAGTTTGCACTTGATTCCGTGCTCATGCTAATCACCGGTAATACTATATAATAATAGATTCATACGATTGCTATTTATAGATGCCGTAGTAGGCCTACGACACTTGATGAACTTTGATTAACGAGATTTAATCAATTTTAGGCTTAAAAACTTAGATATTTTTATATTTAACTCTGAATATAACAATAGTAATATTGATGATTACAAACAGAATAACATTGAGTTCAGTGAATACATCATTTACATGTTATCTGACAAGTTGTTATTCACTAAATTGTATTTTCTACTAACAAAGTTTAGTTTAACCGAAGGAAAGCAAATAATTTTACGTGTTAGAAAGCAAATATCTAAACTTTTAAACGTAAGCAATCTAAACTTTAATCTGTCTAATATTAATAAATTCTTTTGGTGCTTAACGTACGCAAAAAACTCGTAACTAACGGTGTCTATGGGAAGGATAATGAATAGTGATCATCAAAGCACAATTTAACGAGATCGAGGAGTTGTCAAATCAGTCAGCATTAGACAGACAATAATAAGTAAAGCCTTTCTTAGATAAACAACTTGATTTCCTACTTCATCATTTATATAATTTACGTATTGTATTAAATGTATACAGAAACTCAGTTTTTCTCCAAATTTAATTGGTTAACAAATAAGGTAGGCCTATTTGTAACAGTAAAATGCAAACAGTAACAAAATAGAACGTAACATAAA
Organism: Magicicada septendecula; assembly: GCA_034769895.1. Classification (NCBI taxonomy): domain Eukaryota; kingdom Metazoa; phylum Arthropoda; class Insecta; order Hemiptera; family Cicadidae; genus Magicicada; species Magicicada septendecula. The sequence continues at coordinate 975,822,990 of CM068367.1, read as the reverse complement.
CAAAAGAAAATCTGGAAGCGTTTAAACGTCAAGCAAGTGCTCGTCACATATACAGAAACGTTTCTACCGGTTCGAAGGAGAAGGTTCATTGCACATAGAAACAATAAACGAAACGATTGCACTAATAACTTACAGAACAACTGTTAAGTAATATTCTTATACTGTATGAGGACAGTGTATAAAATACAGTGAGCTAATATGGAGTGCAGCAGTGCAGGACAGCAGCTGCAAATATTTTTAAAATTTTATGAAAAGCAAACTAAAAATTATTTTTAAAATAGTGAAACTAAGTGGAAACCAGAGATAGTAAACCAATCATCAATTCTCTTATAAACTTTTAATCTAATCACAAAAGTTACTTCAACAATTCTAGTGAGGAACAGCAATATTTAATTAATATGTAGGCCTACTATTTGATTTAAATAGTGTAAACAATAGTGTTAACTTAACAGTCCCTTAAGTCATTGATAAATGTTTAATTTATTTTCACGAATTATATCACTTACAATATCACATATCAGTATCGTGCTATATGAACCTTGTATCCAGTGATCGGTATGAACCCGCTCAATCTTGTAAATTAATTTATCGGTAACATCAGATACGGTATGCTAGGTTAGAATATTTACTATTAATTTTTCTGTTTTATAAGGATTAATATGTTGTGAAGTTGGCACGTGTAGGATCCGTTTAAATAAAAAATGCCATAGATAGGGTCAGTGTACGGTTTGTGTGAGGAGTCTGCTCACGTTCCGCACTCATTGTAGCTACCTGTATGGAGCCCCAGTATCACACAACTTACAGCCGTCCCGTCACACCCTTTTCCATTTTAACACAGCTTGTGCTTCTAATCCTATGAAACTAACTCTACAAGTCTGACTTTCTTTTACAAATTATCGGGTATTTAAATTTACGTATTTTTAAAACGTGTCTAACCGTTTTTTTACATTAGGCTTAACAAAAATAATACATTTTTATTTTGGATAAAAACAAGACATCATTTGAATAAAGTAAGTAATTTTAAATTTTAATAAAATTTTACATAAATTAATTAAAAATTACAGCTTTGATTAAGTTGCCAAATGTTTAATTAATTTTTAATTAAATGGCAGTTTAATTTGTAACGTTTAATATTTAATTTAATTTATTATATCGATATCAAGAGATAATATTTAATTGGACTCATTGGTTTCGATGCATAAATTTATAAATACACCAGGAGATAAAATACAATATTTGTTACAAAAATGTATTTTTCTAGAATGTAACCTATCTTTCGTTCAGCAGCACATTAATATAATTGAACCGTCGTTTTTAAAATTCTTATTCTTGTTGTGAAGTGTTTGTTATTCTGAAACATGTCGGAACAGATAAAAAAAAAGGTAACTAAATTAAATTCTTAACGTGACAAATTTTTGTAACACTGCGTCAATTATTTGATGGTTGAGACAACAGGTCTGTCAACACTCGTTCTACTGTAGATTCAAAAATAATTGAATTATTTAATTTACTAGATTACAGTTTGGTTGGTTTATTATTTTAGAGTGAAGCTCTAAAAGAGTTTTCACAATCTGCATTATTGTAGTCACACCTGTCTAACTTGTAAGAATTAATGAATGTCGGGTGCTCTGAGCTGGTAAACAAACAAATGTTGATCCTTTCTTTTCCTGTAAATGCATAAAAATAATCCATTCACCTCTTCTCGATGACAGTCACTTTCATCACATGTAATACGTAACATCTCAAAAAATTCTTTCCAACCAACACTGACCTAGTTGCAGTTGTTATAGGATTTTAATTTTCTTAGCAAATTGTTATCGGGAATAACTGATTTCCAACCTTTGTATTACACCCCGTTTAATTCTAAAAATGCTTATACTGAACATAGGTGACGCTGTAATAATGCAAGTTAACGTATTTGAGACTTACAATCTCGTAGCCATTAAATAAAAGAGAAGTAGAAAATATTGCAGTTTGGTACTGAAAAAGAGTAGGAAGGTGTTTACCCAGTCTGCTCACAGGAGTGCTGTTTCTACTAACAACCCCTTCATCGAACACAGAGAAAAAGAGATAAATAGTTCTGGAAAACAATTTATGATAACCTGTTGAACAAAAACATTTTTCTTCAAGTCAAAAAGTATTATTGAATTCACCTTAATAATTTACGCTGTAGATTTATCATTTATTCTGAAAGGTTTAAATCACTAAATGCAATAGGTTTCTCTTTCAAATTAATATGTAATATGTATAAATATGTTGTAACAATAACATTCAAAAGAAATTAATTCGATGATAAGTTGCAGATTGTTTTAATTACATTTTTAAAACATAATATTTTATAAAATACATCAAATAATTTAAGACCAACTAAATTTATTTAGCTAAGTAGTAAGTTAAAACAGTCTGACTTTGATAGTATATTTTGATATAACAAAGGTGTAAACAAAATGAAGTTGTAGTCGTAATCAAACGTATTACGTAGTCGTAATCTTAAAACAAGGCGCATTACTGCTTCTCAAAAGAAGTCACTAATTAACAGTTACAGGTTATTTGTAAAACAGGTTGGAAAATTTTAGACGTTTCATTCTGCTGAGTCTCTATCTCGCTCAGGCAGGGCGATCACTGTGCAAACTCTTCTTCATCTTCACAGAATATTAATAAAATATGAAATCTGTAATTATAGTATTAACAATAATTTAATCTTATACATATTGTTATGCTACACAATAACGGTTACTGTAAATAATTATATGTTTATTTAAATATAAAATTTTAATCCAAAAGAGCTCTAAGGGTATACATTTTTTTATATTACTGGGAACAAATATTTTTTATACTGTATTGAGAGAAACTAATAAACAGCTTTTTATATTGACATTGTATAGGCTTATACATTCTACTGCCAAATGTACTGGCAGGTCTATTGTGTATGGTGATTAGGCCTATGTAAAACGAAGAGAGGCTAATTAATTTTAGTAACAGCAGAAACATAATCTCATATTAGTTTATTTTTATTAATGAAACGAAGAAAATATTTTATTTCTTAAATATTTTTTTTTTTAGGAAAATTCGAAAATGTTCATTCACGACTGTATGTCTTTGTAAGTTGGTACATAGAACAGTGTAGAAACTCACAGTATGAAACGTTGTATTGTTCAAAATCAATGAAACGATTTAATACGTATAAATATTGTGTGTGTGTGTGTGTGTGTGTGTGTGTGTGTGTGTGTGTGTGTGTGTGTGTGTGTGTGTGTGTGTGTGTGTGTGTGTGTGTGTGCGTGTGCGTGTGTGTTTATGCCAAACAAATCTCCATCGAGTTAAGTCATGTAATGGAGAGAATAGACATACAATTTATGGGAAATGATGTAGAAATGGACTGCACCTGTAAGCAGGAGGAAACATCAGTAGAAGACATTACGAAAAATGTGAATTGTCAATAGGAAAGATTATCTCACCTGCATTCGATGACTCCGCGAGTTAACGAGTCGTTACAGAACGTACCAACCTAAAATTAACCTCCTTAAGATCTAAATTCTTAACCTCCTTTAAAGAAACCTGAACTTATAAATGAATAAAACGTAGATAAAGGAAACGTAGGTAAACGTAGGAAAGACAAATCAAATAAGTATAGTGAACATAATTAATTGATTATGTCTTTGCGTAAGGCCTTCAAGAAAGTTCTCACCAAAAGGCTTAATAGAGAGCTCGACTCAGTATAATTAAGAAGCCACCTGAACAACCAGCATTTAAAAGGATTTACAACATGTTGGGTCGTCTAAAAACCGTGAACTTTTAAAAACGCTGAAATGACTACACGTATAACCAATACATATTACGTTTGTCGGGTATGAGAACAAGAATTTTCGTTCATACTACACAAAGGCTGTACCAACGGTTGTAGGGGATGTCATAGTAAGGAAAATTTGCCAAAAATATGGCAACTCAACAGCTCAAGTCAAATTACACACGTCACCAGATAAAAGGCTTGATTAAAAAAGGATTACGCCAACTAAAGTTGTTCACTAAAAGCGATTCAAAGGAGAGATTGCTGGGGAGGCAATTAGAAATTACGACAAAGTGTTTCATGTATTATCAGATGACATCTATATATATTTGTAATAGATTATTTGACATCTTTTTCTATTTGTAATATCTATATTACAAAGAGTTGTAATATTATAAATAACTTATCTATATTACAAACAGGAAAAATAATTTTTCATGGTACGAGGCTCATAATATTGTCTTTTACAATATAAAATGTATAATTTACAATTTATGGAAATCTTTCCATCACATCTGATGTTAATGCAGTGTTGTAACAAATGTAAAGTAACCCCAGGTCAATCAATCTTTATTCAAGTACTCGTGTATTCAAGAATACGTCCTTACTACTGCTTGTATATAAAGTAAATTCATTAGTGTCTCGTTACAGATTTAGTTGGGGTCAAAAAGTAGTTCAAGTTAAAAATGTGAAGTACAAATTAAACAGCATTTTCTTGATTTTTGTTAAGCAGGATTTTCGATTATTTTAAAAATAAAACTTCTTAAAAGAAGTACAAGTATTTTTTTCTCAATAGGCGTGTGAAAATTTTTCCAGATTTTTTTCGTATTTCCCTTTTTACCCGTACATGAATCAATGCTTAGGGTGTCAGTAAATCAAACAAATGTTTAACAAATATATTATTACACATTAATTTAAAATAGTAATTATATAAAAAATATTATTTGACAATATAATACACACGATGCGAATTTCAAACCATTTTGTAAAATATAAGTAGTTCACCGTTTATATTTGAAATAGATAAATACATCTTTAAAAGGGGGTGGGAACGGTGGAAATAATAAGGTCGCCTTAACACGTCGCTAAACAGAGATCGTACGTTAGCTGTTACAAATGAAACAGGAGGTTACAGTAAATGACATATAACTTTTAAATCTGATGTATTATACAGGCTGCATACAACGTTATAAAGAATAAAAACGTCATATATTTAAAAAACTCTTTTAATTAATTTTGTGTTTCCTGTTGACGTACAAATCAGAAACATAGACTTGCAACCAGAATCATAAAAAAACTATGCCTACTCAAAGAAGCATGGAAAAGTATATTAGGAATTAAAAAACAGAGATAAGAAAACATTTTAAATGGGTATGCAACAAAAGTAGAATAATTGATATTATTTACTGAACTGGATTTGAACAAGATCGTGATAGGGTCTGAACAAGATAGGGACTGAAGGTCGTGAGACATCTGTCGACTACGACAACGAATTTTTACAAGTGTGACGATGACCTGGATATGTTGATCTATCCAGACTTACTCTGGAGAGGAAACGGTGGAAAATGTTTTGAGTAGGAAGACACTCGCTCGCTAGCGGCAGGCTATGGTACAGTGCTGATGATTATATAATGCGTGGCGTGTATATTAAACTTTGTGTGTCGTACGAAGAAAAAATTATAAAACTACGTAACGAATTATAAACTTTGCGTTTACTTAATTGTACCTTCACTGGTTACAGTCGTCAAGCTATGGAATTTAAAAATCCCTGATGCCACGTAATCATGTTAAAACTTTCATTTGATACGGGATAAAAAGTATTTACTAGAACAATAAGTGAGTTTCAGCTTTCCAATGGAAGTGGAGAATATCGTGAGATCGGGTAGCTAAATGTAAAAGAAAAGCTGAAGAAATTAAAAAATTAAAATTACCTTAGCAACGTATACTGAAAGTCGTTGTTTCAATGCACTCTTTACTCTAAGGACTGCTGACATCATAAACGGCATCTAGAGGGGCGTCAAGGAATATTTAATATAATTCTGTTTACGTACATATGGTAAGGGCAGATTATTCATTAAGGACTGATTATTATTCGTTAAATTGTTTATAAACCTCTGAGGACACAGATTGAATATGTAAAACGTGTGTCAGGTCGCAAATGTAATGCTAAAAATAAGAAAAATGTGCTTGCAGAATTAATTTATTATTTAACAATATAATATACAGAACTCATTATAATAGGAGACTGAATTATCTAATTGTGGCTTTTTAACGAACAGATTTTCTACGCATACCTCTTTGACACTATTTCTATACTATTTTGGTAACAATTCAGACAAAATAAAGCGTCTACAACTTCATCGTGAGTTAGAAATATGTTATTGTATACATATAATTCACCAGCATATACTTCGCGTATATTAGAGAAACAGCCTACCGATGTCACTACAGGTGACATTTCAGGTGATCGATTGATTATTAAGCGTTCGTGGATAAAACTTGTTTGAAAGTATAATGATTTTTTGATTGTACTGTGGGCTTGGGTTCACGCACGACTTAAATTTGTACGAAAACTCTATATATGGGATTTCTTGTTCATATTTTATGGTTCTTTGTACAACTGTTACAAATGATGGTAGCAGAAAGCACTTGGAAGAAAAAAGACATAGATTAGGTTGATACTAGCACACAGCGGCGCTAGTACATTTGTTAACAATAACATCAGAATTACATAATTGTAATGATAAACTGTAATCCTTGTAATGTAATTAATTACAGTAATTAACGACTCTACGACGGTACAAATGTGTAACTATATTAATTATGTTTGCAGAGATGCGGCGTGGAAGACAGATTTCAGAGGGTGACGTTCGGTGACAGTCATTGGCGATTAAAAGACACGAGTGGTTCTGAGTGACAGCGAACAATACAGTTGGAGTGAGATAGCTCTTGAGAAACCCTTGCGTTGCAGCCTCTCGCTGTGATTGCCCAACACGAAGAATCCAAATAATTTTGCTAAATTATTTCTGTTGCAGGATTAATACATTAAAGATTAACAGGCTCATAACTAAAAACCGAAGTTATATTATGTATAATATTTAACGTGTTGTATAAAGAAACATTTTAGTTTATTAATAATATGAATTAAAATTTTTAGTTGGGTTAAAAGCGACACTGATTCTTAAAAGTAAACTGCCACTTTAAATATTTACAGTAAAAAGTAATAAACATTAAAAATCTTTTAAAAGAGACAACCAATTTTTAACTAATATGTTCACATTCACAAAACACGTTCCGTTCATAGACAGGGACTTTAGGTATACGCGTAACACGCGCGATACACGCGTAAATGTACATTTTATAAACCTGAACATGAACACTAACCTTCAGTTATACGAATTATTTATAAATTTGATGAATAATATTAAGTAAGATTACTTTTTATTTAAAAGTGTAAGAATTACATTATACATTTAAAATTGTTTAATTGCTTTTACCGATACCCTTTAAAAATAAAACTGGAAGTAAAATATTCACAACAAAATTCTTCATATTTTAACGTTTCTTCTTGTTTTATTTAATTTTATTATTTCTTGTTAATTTTAATTTAATATAAGTTATTTGTAAAATGACAAGTTAAATTCAATTATTAACAATTTAATTAATTTAATTACTAAAATTAACATTTAATTTTTTAGGCCTACTATTTGCTATGAATCATTTTTATTAATATTTTTAACTCATGAAGAAGAAGAAGAAGAAGAAGAAGAAGACGATGATAATTAAATACAGTAAACGTGTTTAGATTTGTTCGACAGTATACAAATAAATAACAAACATTAGCAAGTTTTCTATAAGACGATATAAATGAATCATAAAAATCATAAAACTATACGAGTACAAACATTCAGAAGTGAGTTCGAAGCAATCCACTGCTGACAATATTTTAATAACGTGATTTATTATTTTATCGAGGAGACAGGGTAGCTAAGCTACAGCAGTGTTTAAACTGTCTCCTTTACGTTTAATCAATATTGCAAGTTTTTCACTGCTCACACTCTACCTGAGCACAAGTTTTTTATTCACTGAAATATGTACAGTCTCCATTTAGTGAAGTCTTAAGTCGACCTCATTATCTCTATCTTTCCCTTCCCCATATAACGATTTACTTAAATATCGAAAATTATTAAAGATGAGTAACATAAACTGTGAACGAAGTTATATCTAACAAAATTGTTTTAAATTAGTTATTCTGTAATCATATGATATTTGTTAAATATGATGTACATATTCACATATATTGCGACCCTATAAATAGGATAAACAAATTTCCAACTTTTCAGGTCTGAATGCGTTTTTTACCCACGAATTACACATATGGATGTAATAGATAAATAATTTAATTTTATTTAAACTGAGTATGCCTTGATATAACGTTAGAATTATGCTAATTTCCTGCAGAAAATCACGGAAAAAGAAAACAATTACAGCAAGTCTGCAGCCCTGCTTGAAATAACTTATCTTGTACTACAATGCAGGGAATTAAAACCTTTATAAGTGGCCATCAAGAGAGTTCTAAAGATTTGGAATATCTTTGTAAATTATTGTTATTCTTAAATCCGAAATTGTATTAGGGGTTTCCTCGTCAACCTACCTCGTCAACAAGAAAACAGAAAAAGCTCACTACAGAATATAGTGAGCTTAATACAGAATATGTCGATTACGGAAACTTGCAAATTTTGGAAATGAAGAGTCTGCGTAAATTTGGGTAAAACAAGTGAGACAATATGTAAAGGCGTAAGAAGTTAATGGTGGCATTTAGCAATAAATGAATCGATAATTTATTGGGAGAGAAGGAGGACTGATCAACATAATTTCCTGCGTTTCTCTAAAGATAAATCACCGACAGGAGGGGTATCTCAAGGTGGCGAAAGTCCCAATAATTTCTAATAACAGGCAGTAGCCTGTTACAAAAGAAGAATAGAAACTCACTACAAAGAAAATAAATGTCCTACAAATACTGCTGACTACGTGCTGAATCCACAACTTTGTTGTTCTCAAGCTAATTTGTAGCAAACAAATCTGTGAGAAAAAATTGAAGAAAAGCGTACGTACAGTGTATATACGTAAGGAAAAGTACAATGAATACAGGTTAGTACAATTACCTCAACAGGGTTTAGAAACAATGTACTTCAAGCCACATTAGTTTAGAGCATTAGTTTACGGCAATTTGGCTAGCGTCATGCTCTACAGAAACGTATTTGTTTCATGGGGATGTGTAATGAATTATTATAGTTAAATATGATAATCAAGTTACCTCTCCACAAATTCTAAGAGTTAAAAACATTAGTTGTATATACTTTATTTTTATAATAACACAAAATAAACATCATTTTTTTAAAATAATTAATTCTAATCTTAATAATCTCATTATTAAGTATACACAGACAAAAATAAATAGAATTAATTGTTTATTAATCCTACACACAGACAAAAATAAATAGAATAAAAAGAATGCTGCTGTCGTTGGCTAGAATAACGATTCAACTAGATTCGAACGTACGTAACCCAGCTTAGGTTCATACGGACTTGTTAGCTCGTAACATGGAGCCGATTGCAAGAGGATACACATTACTAAATGCTGTGGTTTGAAGAAAAATTCACTGAACAGTGTATACTTGAAATAAAAGCTTCCGCTATACAGTGGTCGCCATTTACTGTAATCACAATGGAACACTACATTTTCGATAACAATAACCAAATGATAATAGTAACCGAAAGCGATGGCAATCTTACAGGCACATCAACTTAAATTATCACACTCATATAGTATTTTAATTACGTAAAATAAGCGTAACATTATACCACTGTAAGCTGTCCTGTTTTAGAGAATCGTACTTTCTCCGTATCTGTAAATAACTTCAATTATATATGGTTTAGGCTACTTCTCTTATTTAAGAGCAATTACTTTTTTTTTAACGAGGATTACAAAATTGAAAAAATTCACGTATAGCCTATAGACCTTTATACTGTAATAGTATTGTGAAAGAGTGATAAATGTAAAATTTGTATCGTAAATAAAAATAAAATACACAAAAAAACACATTCACATACAATACTTACCAAATTCTCATACGAATCATTTGGAGTAGTAATTTTAGTTCCTCAAAATGAAAGTAACTCATCAGTATTAAAACTCGACACAAATTAAAAGACAGCGATAAATTTTAAAGAACTTGTTTTGTTTAAATTTAAAACAGGCGTAGGATATTATTTACACAGTGTATTTTATAACACAATAGTGCATTAACTACAATATTTTTACACAAGTTATTAAAGATACGTGAAAAATTTGAAGTTGAATTCTGAAAAACAAACATTAAATACATTAACACCTAAATAATATTAAAATTAATAATAATAATAATAATAATAATAATAATATTAAAACAGCGTCAATAAAGATCAAATATGTAAACACGATTCAAACACCTGTGCTGCATCTACACTAATTAAAAAAATTCATTTATAGACGATTGCTTGATGTCTTTCATTAGAAGCTCATTATGTTTTCATGATTTCTCTTGTATTCATAATGTTTTTGAAAATCATCAGGTTTCTAGTAAACTTACTACCGCAGGATCTCTAAAGCTTGCCGTACTTATTTATTTGTTCTTACCGATACAGTGCGTGTTCTTCACACACATCTTCATCAACTTCACACGCTTCTTCTTGTGTTGCTTTAGATGCAGAAGCAATTGCTTCACAGACATCTTCCTCAGAACCCTCCTCGATTAAAACAATTTTTAATGGTATTACCAACACCTAATTCCATGACACTGCTAAAAGATACAAAGCGTCTAGAACAGTTATTTTCTTGGCCAATTCGTTTGCAGTTATAGCTTGATTTTTTCCACGTCTGACAAAATTGTTGAACGCATTCTTAACGGTAATATACTTTTAGTGTTCTAATTATTCCTTGGTCATAAGGTTGGGTAAGAGCTTCTGTATTGCCAGCAAGGTACACCATTTTAATGTGATAACACTGTGTGTTTTACAGTTGTCTAAAAGTAAAACAATTTTATGACCAAGAACGTTATCCCAGTTAATTACCTACTCACAAAATGGCTGCCGTCATCTAAACGATAGAATTTGTGTAATTCTCAATTGGTAAGTTATTTACTCTCTTGGAAAATCTAAGGCTTTTACTTTTCCGATAAGCAATAGTTGATTTTTGTTATCGGACATATTAATTCAGCACTAATGCGTTCTTTAGAAGTTTTATAACATTTAGCATGTTTGTTCCTGAATAAATGAGCCTGCCAAGGCAAAGCGAGATAGTAAGTTCCAGTTTCATCGGCGTTGTGTACATTGCAGGGATACTCAGAAGAACTCTTAGACCATTCGTTATTTATCCAATTCTTGACTACTGTTAAGACGGCGTCTTTCTGCTCGCCATGTGTTTGGTTGAAGACGTTTTTTCTTGTCTTATAACGTGAAACTAACCATCGGTGGTAATAAGATTGTCTTTTCCCATTTTCCTCGCCTTTTTGGCACATTAGCGGTCTGTTAACGCAACATGTTGTTCACGAACATTTTGAACCACTATTCTAATACTATTCCAACTTGTTCATTTTTTCCACCTCGATTTCTTTTACTTTACAGTTATCGTTTAGTTTTGCAGGTGTCAAAATAACATCTCTGTTTCTAAAATTTTACACAATAAAGGCTTGAATACTTTTAACTGAGCAGCTGAATTTCTTTGGCTGATTTTCGGCAACTTATCAACTTGTTCTCAAACCTCCAGTTCTTATTTCATGTTTAAGTCATGACTTTTCCGTCATTGTCCCGATGAGAAAACACTACCTTCACGTAACAAAAGTAAAACTCGGCACACAAAGCCCTATTGATAACGATCACAAAAACTACGATTTAAACACGTTTACGGTTCAAATTACGATTTAGAACTGGCCGAACGTTTACGATAAGAGAACTGCATTAGGACATTTACTTTGTCCGTTAAAATGCAGACATTAGACTTCTGAGATGAGTAACTGTGCTGAGTTATATATGTAGTGTGAGCTGATAGAAGTCACAGTACAGAAAGAGGAAATGGAAAATAACTGAATCGGTTCAGTTAAAATTTCAAAAAAGCCGCATATCCCAACCGTGGAAGTGTCTGTGTGTTTGACCGAACGACTGACAAAGCGTTTTTACCATGTAGAGGGTTATTGAGACAACGCCTGAATGTACACTGTGTAAAACGTTGCTGCTATGAAGTTTTCGTTTCAATTTATCATACATACTATACTCTATGAATCTGTAAGTACTTTATACAGCATCAAAATGATAACATTAACCGAAGATGTGATTCCAATAAGCGGTGTATTTTCGGGCTAATTACATACATCCGTTGAGAACTCTGAGAAAACGATAACATTGACCGTTCGGTAACATTATCCGTGATTGCAATAAATGGCGATCACTGTATGGTAGTAATTATATACGCCTATTATATCTTTTGGTACCGAAGTATTATAAGAAATGCCTATTCATTCTCATTTAACAAAAAAGAGGTACACTTTTGTCATCTCTATTCAATAAATACCGCTCGTTGGTCTAGGACTAGAGCATTTATCTCTCCGGTGCCACAGTGTGTTAATTCCAAGTCTGAGCAGTGAGTGTGTTGGTGAAACCTAGAAGTGGTCAGAAAAACGCTGAGGTATGGAATTAGATTACTTCCTTGAAGACAAGTCAAAACCTAAATAATCTAATAAATTTTGAACAGAAATAATTTAATAATTTAATAAATTAACAGAAAACTCATGGATTTTATTTAATAGACACAAAAATTGATGTTTATTCTTTTAAGAAGAATAAAGTGGAAAGCTTTGAATACCAAAAGTATCATTGGTAAAACATTTTATTTTAGAGGGGGTAGAAAAGAGGTACCCCCTCTTCAATTAATTTGAAAACGCTTTTTCAAGTTAATTTTTAAGAGCGTTTACAATTAATTTTAAAACGCTTGAAAAGATTATTTTTTTATGAAAAACAATATAGGATTTGAAAAGGGTTTTACAAGTACGTAGTTGTCTTTGGTAACAATAAAATTACTTCCTATCTGGAAGAAAAGATATCATATAAACTGAAAATTAGTTTGGTAAGATATTCCTCCTAAATTAAAGTAAACCGATATCATAGATTTACGCGTATACTATAATCCTTATAAAAAGTCAGACTCAAAATAAATTGAACAGAATCAGCTCATTTCTAACAATTTTGTTTTCTTCGAGTAGGTAAGTACACTTTAAATTGCTAACAGAAAAAACTATTCTTCAATGAATATTCAGTAGATAAAATGTATTAGCCTAAGTTACTACCACGGTAACTCCGTGATCTCTGTCTTATCAAATCAATTTGGGCTAAAATAAAAAGAACTTATGTAGCAAATAAAAACCTTGTCATGTGGCCTTGTGTAGTCTTCAGACTTGGGGGTTACTTACTACGAATTCAGTTGATAGTAGGTCTACTTAATTATAGTGTCACATGGGTATACATTTGCAAAAATCAAATATAATATGACACTAAAAAATATACTAACTTTTTACATTAACGTTTAAGAAATATACGTATTAACAATTGTTAAGAGGAAGTCAAACGTGTCAGTGTATTACCTGGCACCTGTAACATTACCGCAGAGCAGTGGTTCTCCGCCCTCTTCCGTGAGTAACCAGTTGTCCTCGTCTGTTACCCACCTGAAATACATTATATAACGTTAAGCTAAAAATCTATAATGTAGTACACACAACCTGCACCCACTGTACAACAATACACACACTAGTAGGGGAGACCGTTGTACCTTGGGCATAGGGTACCTCGAAACATTGTCTAGTACTGTATAGTTGTGCTATCTACGCGGTTGAAACTCATTACAGGTTGTAGAAACGCCGCTAGATAGCTCTAACGGTAGTTCTATTTAGCTGAAGTGCAACATGTGTGTGTAGTGAAATAAACAAATTTTTAAGTGACAAAAGTAAATTTTTCGTTTCTGTGAATTCCTGATTTACCAGGGACATTAAACTGGATTTGTGACCAGCACTACATACAGTGTGTTCCGTATCACCTGGTGAGTAAATAAACATGCTTACTTCAATAGTTTTAGTTAACCTCTAACTTAGGCAACCATATTAGTATAAATATGCACCCTCTTGTACCTCGGAAAACACAACATTCTGTACCATGGAACATGTTCCAAGGACACGACGCTATTGTTTCTTTGTTTTTTTTTCTCAGATTATCATGCCACGAAGTAAAGAGGGTGTTATAAGGGCTGCAATCGATCCAGATGGTTTGAAGAATGCTGTTCAGGCAGTTATGGCTCCTCCCGAGACTAAAATATCAATCAGAGAAGCGTGCAAAATTTATAAGGTTACATTAACCACTTTATCAAGACATCTGGCACAATTCCGGAACTCCGGAAGCGAAACTTTTGATTATAAACCAAAATTTGACAGTCGAAAGATTTTTTCTGATGCTGAAGAAAATAGTTTGCTAGACTATATAAAGAAAATTGCACAAATGAATTACGGATTATCAAAAAAAGGTGTCCGAAAGCTAGCGTACAAGTATGCTCGTTCCAACAAGAAAAGTTATCCTGAGGTATGGGATGAGCATCAAATCGCTGGTGAGGAATGGATGCGAGGATTCATGAAACGCCATCCAGATCTATCCATACGAACCCCAAGGCCTACTAGTTTAAGTAGAGCAACCAGCTTCAATAAAACAAATGTAAGCGCTTTTTTCGATAACATTGAAAATGTTCATCTTCGCTTTGGGCCCATTCCGCCTTAAAGAATTTGGAACTGTGATGAGACGGTGATGTGCCGGTGCAAACCCCAGGCAAAATTGTGGCTCCCAAAGGAATAAGGCAGATCGGCAGTGCAACATCTGCTGAACGTGGAAACCTTGTTACGATGATTGGGGCAATTAGCGCAACTGGGAATACTATTCCCCCAATGTTTGTGTTTCCCCGCGTACATTTTAAGGACAGAATGATGTACGGTGCAGATGTTGCTTCTGGCTGGTCTAATGAAGAAACCTTCATACAGTTTTTGAGACATTTCATTAAATTTGTAAAGCCCTCTAAAGAAGAACGTGTTCTCTTATTTATAGACAACCATGAGACTCATCTAAGTATCGAAGCTCTTAATTTGGCATCTGAATCTGGCGTGGTCGTAGTTACATTTCCCCCGCATACTTCTCACAAACTACAGCCCCTTGACTTATCTGTCTATGGGCCCCTGAAAGCTAGCTACAATCAGTTAGTAACTTCGTGCCTAGTCAACCATTCAGGACAAACCTTCGACATCTATTCAGTGTGAGAAATTATGGGGAAAGCCTTTCCACGAGCATTCACTCCAACTAACATAATGAATGGATTCAGGGACTGTGGAATTTTTCCATTAGATAGTAACATATTTTCTGATGTAGATTTCTTAGCTTCATATGTTACGGACAGGCCCGACCCATCTGCAGTTATGTGTGAAACTAATGCAGGACAGCCCACTGGTGTTATCTTAGGTAATTCTGACAAAGAAAGTAGACAAACTGAGAGAGTTAACTTAAATTTGCCAGGGCCTTCAGAGCCAAATGGTGCAGAGATAAACAAACACACACCTAGTAGGACTAGTTATAGCAAAGATGTAGAGCAGGATCAGACTATGGTCGTAGTGTCACCAGAGGATATCCAACCTTATCCTAAGGCTAAGCAACGCAAAAATACGAACAAAGGAAGAAAAAACAGGAAAAACTACGATTGCAACTGACACTCCAGAAAAGCTGCAAATAAAACTGATCAAAGAGAAAAAGGACGTTGTTAAAAGAAAGCTAAATATTAATCAAAATTTAACAACGCTGGCTAAGAAAAATCAGTCAAAAGATGGAAAATCTTTTAAAAAAGGGAATAAAAAGACGGGCATTAAAAAGGAACGCCTCCCATCTTCATCACCTGAAGAAGACGATCCTATCCCGCTAGTTGAAACTGATGATGAAGACAGCAATGATGAAGAATGTCTTTTTTAACAACTTTGTCGAATTTTGTTGCTTCTCTGCTATGTACAATTTTCCCTCGAACGAGGCCTTTCGGTTTCGCAACCATTATCAAGTTCTTCCTACAACAACAAGTCGTATCAGGTTCTTCCTACAAGTTGTTGTTGTAGGAAGAACTTGATAATGGTTGCAAAACCGAAAGGAGGCTCGAGGGAAAATTGTACATAGCAGAGAAGCAACAAAATTCGACAAAGTTATTATGAAGACTGCTAACACAGAGAAAATAATTGATAATGTCTTTTTTGTAGCGAACCTTACAAAAATGATAAAGGTGGTGAACAATGGATTCGCTGCCTTCCTGCCAAAGATGGGCCCATGAACTTTGCGCAGATACTGGAACAAGGGGTTGGAAAACCTATGTTTGTGTTTTTTGTTCAAAATACTAGAATTTTAAAGTAGATTTTAAAATAAGATTTTGAAGTATTTTTACCTAACATGTTACCTTTTTATATATGTATTTCCAAAATGTTTTGTAGAACAGTTGTATAACAAAAAATACAGTTTTAATTAATTGTACGAGTTTTAAAACTTTATTCCCACTTTAAGCCCCTGTGTTCCAAGGTACAAGAGGGTGTGTTCCATGGTACATGACCATGTTGTACCACGGAACATTTTACATGCCATTAACATTATATTTTTTAACTGTCATTATTACTGTAAAACACAAAAATAATTACAGAACGTTGTAAAAAAATACTGAATAATCATCATCAGCACTTTTTAATTTTAAAATATCATAAACAAAAAATTGAAAAAAATTAAATGTAAAAAGTGTCCCACGGTACAACAGTCTCCCCTACTATAAAATCATATCTTATAGTTTTTTAGGAATTCTAAGCTCTTGAGGTAACTACTTAATTGTTCTGAGTTACAAAAGGAAGTAATGTCTCTCTCTCTCTCTCTCTCTCTATATATATATATATATATATATATATATATATTGCAATGGAACATCGCAGAAAGGGTATTTGTAGCCAGGAGTACATGCTTTTATACCAATTTATGACGTTATAGACATGTTGGAAATTGATTTTGTTTAAGTTTTGTAAAATACCTATAAGTTTTGAATTAAGAAATGGGTAATTAAATGTTGTATGTCAAAATGCCCATAAATTTATTTTCTGTCATGTTAAGTGCGAATTTAGTGCGCGTGTGCGCGTGTTATTCGTATTTACGTGAATAACTCTGTTTTAAATTTTGATTGAGACTTGGACAGCTCATGCTTCTAAATTAGCGCTACATTTTTCGTATGTCAAAGACTCGAAACATTATTTTAATATGTATTTTTTAACAGAATTCATCTTTATAAAGAACTCTTATCTTCTGAAAGTCATAAAACTTTTTGATAAAATCTATACATGCTTTTGCAGAATTCAGCCAAATTGTGCAGGACTTCTGTCTATCAATTTAACCCATCAATCACGTGCTAGGAGTTTTAACCAATCAGAGGCCCCTATTTTCATTCAGATTGGGTCTCCACGAAGGTAGTTTCAGGCAGTTCATCCTATCAGCTCGACCTTAACAGACGTTCTCTCTGTTGGAGTTTTCGTATCAGTATACGTTTCTATATAAGGGTTACGAGTACGGAATCTTAGCAACGAGTTGCCCGTTTGCTAAATCCTATTGGGTACTAGAACTCAAATAATATAAATTAAATTATTAATTAAATAGTGCTATTCTCGCGAGAGTCAAGATATCCTCTTAAGGAAGGTGTATTTACCGGAATACATCTGTGTGAACGTGAGTACACATCAAGACTCGGGAAGGTGTAAGTACAATACACCGAAACCACATTAATTTAAATTAAAACCCATTATCGAGCCCTGAGTAAAGAGATAAACGCTATCGGTGTATCGGCGTGCGTGCGTGTGAGCGGAGTCATCGCTTAATACATATTAAAAAAAAAAGTGTCATCAGTGCAGCAGATTTCAGCTGGCAGCGAGGGGTAGCAGATTCAACAGGCCGCGAGAGGGCAGTGCAACGGATCAACGGTGTCATAGAAGGAATTCAACGACCAAGTAAAAATAGACATTTAAGGAAAGAACTTTCAAATCATTTTACAGACATTAATAAATTTAGAATAAATAATTTTTGTCAATCACAGACCATTTTAAATTTGTTTAAAATATATACCTTACTCCAGATAAAAGACTCTATTATTATTGTGTTTTTAATACTATGCCTTATATATGTTTTGTCGCAATATGTATATATTGCAACGTTACAAGTATTTCAAAATTACACAAATACAATACCATGTACTCAACGCAGCTATGAAGTGTATCACACCAGCCAGGTCGCAGGATTTTTTTATTCTCGTTGCGTCAAGTATATGTAGTTGCACAATAAGAAAATAATTTTCAAAGAGGAGTGAGATGCTGATGACATGAAATAATTAATTAAAACCGTTTCAAAATAATCATTTTATGATTTGTGAATATTGTAGCATGACAGATAATCCACTAATAATTAATTAAATTAAGATCATAAAAATAATTAAATTACATATACTCAAAGAATGTCAAATGAAATTCAATTACACTCCAAAGGAAAACACCACTATAAAAGAAAAACAATAATTAAATAATAAAAATGAAACCATAAAAGTCAAAGAAAATAAATTAAGGGAAACTCATATTAAAAAATCAGGAGATTACCCAGGAGATTAGGAGCAGGTGATAAATATAATACCCCAAACACAAGAAGAAACAAGAAGAGGAAGTTTAGTATCAGGTGATAAACAAGATATCATGGAATCAAGAAAGAAGAGTAAAGTTAGTATCAGATGATAAAGAAGATACTCCAAACCCAAGAAGGAAGAAGAAATTTAAAAGCAGATAATAAAGAAGATACTCCGAACCAACCATCGGACAAAATAACACTGAGTACCTTGGTTTACCCAAGAATGAACACAAGAAGGAAGACGAGAAGAAAGGAAGAAATAGGATGGAAGAACTACAATAAAAACCTATTATTAACTACCATTAACCCCAAACCAAATGATACCATTAAAGAAAGTATAACACCCCAAAACCTTATGAAATTGTAAATAATTATAGACAAAAGTATTGAGTAGTATGATAAGAAGTGCACCAACTAAAGTTATTATATGGTAAAAAAAATAAACAAATCTTCACAGTCCATGATGACTAAAGGTCTCGTCTGAGAATAATAAAACTCAAATATAAGTCAGAACCAACAGTGAATGTGTACCAGTGGAAGTGTTTTTTAATGTAATAAACTTCAAGTTGTAGTGTATCTATAACTTAAACAATGTGCTATAGAATAACTTTTATATTTTATAATTAACAAGTAATGAAATATTAAAATGGAAAATATTTCCAATATTTCATTAAATAAGGTCACTTTGTTATCTCAAGACATTCATAGAAATGCCAAAACATTTTAATTGTGTTCAAATTATGTACATTTTGTGTATGTTCAAAACAGTTTAAGCAAACATGTATAACTTTAAAGACTGCTGATTAATGTTAAATATTATTTTTGTAACAGTAGCATGAATTAGATGCTACACATCTCAATAATTATGTAAACAATTTTATTTCATGTCATGTTAACTTTTAAGAGTCTGAGGAGGTGTAGAAGTAAATTTATTTGAAAAAACCATAAATGTAAAATACTAAACTCTAGGCCAAATAATGAATTCACAAAAATTAATATAAACCAGTTAATTCACCAATGAACCATGTAAACTAACAAGATTTATGTAAGGTAGGTCAATTAACAACTACTGTAAATGATCCTATGATTTAAAAGAGTAATATAGAAAAATATCTTAAATTATTGAAAATTTTCGAAATGTAATAATTAAATATTTCAGAGGAGAAATAGTAAATTAATAAATTATCACTAAAAGACAGTTCAAATGTTAAATTTATAAGGAAATAAGGAAAGAAAGATTTGTGACCATTTGAAATTTATTATAATTATATTAATAACACTTAAAATGGCAGTAATTGTGTACAAGAACGGAAACAGGTTTTTTGGGCCTAGATCTCCAAAAAGACAGAAATACGGTAATTTTAACAAAAATCTCAACAAATATGGACTATGACATATCAAATTAAACAGAATGAGATAAATAAACCAATTATATGGTTAATAGTTCATGAAAGCGAAAAATAAACTAAAAATATTCCATATATAATGTACCTTGGAATTATGTACATGGGAAGTGAAAATTATTTTAACAATACTTTTCCAATATTAACTTGGCAAGATATTTCCTAAGATGAAGGAAGTAAGTTTCTTTGTTAACATTCAAACGGAACGGTCGATGCTGAATCGCGTTCTAAAACCGTATAACGGAGTGTAATGGGTAAAGCCTAAAATCAGTGAAAAACGGGGAGTTACATAAATTAACACTTTTCGATTTAAAAACTATGAAATACTCTACGACAACGGTGAAAAAGAACAATACACCACATAATACAAGTGATTTAAACCATTAAAACTACCAACCATTAATGATTATAGTGATTATAGTGAAACCATATTTCACTATACAACATATTAACGATTCTTAGCCCCGAACAGACATAAAGTGAACACCTCTAACAGAAAACAATTAACACCAGTGAACACTGAACACTCATCCAGGATACCTCAAACAACATAATAGACACTATACACGATTCCGGAGATTTATAAAACAATTATAAAGGTGAATTTATTGTGAGATTTTCCAGCGACCAGATATACGTTAACCTCATCAATTCAGCCAGCCGTCATGATGGTCCCGTAATGCACTACAACCTTCTAGACTGATCTCATAGCCTGCAGATTGGTTTGAAAAATCAAATATACTAAACATTATATATTATTCACAATTGTTAATTATTAATTATTAAGATTATTTTCTGTATATGTTATACTTTCTAGGCCTGCCCTTCTCTGACTATATAAAATAATCGTTGAAAGAACCTTTTATAATACTTATATAAAAATTAACCTGTAACCACAAATCGATATATCCTGTGACAGAGTCGAACAATTGCTCTACATCGATTTGACATCGATTTTTTATAATTATTGTTAATAAATCAAATTATTTCACCTATTTGAATTGTACAATTATTTCACATTTTAATTTAAGGGTTTAGTTCACTACAAGATTTCCTGGAAGGCGATAAATCTTAACTAAAAGTGAGATACTGGAGCAGCGCTAAAAAACATCAATCGATTGCTGCAAGGAGATAATCTGATTAACTCCAGATTTAGTTAAGCTCTACCAGAAGTGTAAATTAAACCAAAATAACCTCACAGAATTTTGAATTTTTAAACAAAACACAAAACCAGGATTAATTCTAAATTTTAACCATAACAACCAAACATAAAATTTTTTTTTGGAAAATTTTTTTTTTAATAACAAAATTTTTTTTTCTTTGAACCATACACAAGGAAATTATAATTATTTGTAACCCGTTAACAGGTCTAGTTACAAATTGGCGCTCGCAACAGTGAGGCTTAACATAGTCGAACAGCGGCTTGTTACCAATTGACACTCCCCACAGCGGAACGTACATCAATTTTTATTTGTACAGTTAGAATATTAATCGAAAATATGCAAATATTATTATTTCGAATTATAAAAAAAATAAAAAAATATTCTCTTTTATAAGTTTACAAAAAAATACAATATAACCTTCTATGCTGTTCATGACATATAAAAAAAAAACATAATCTTACTAGCTAAACAGACATGTTAAATAAATTATCTAAACACGTCTTATTTCATTGTGTCTGACTTTGACTCCAATTTTAAATAATAATAGCAACTCATTTACAAACAAAAATAATATTAAATTTCAAGAATAAAACTAATTGTTGCTATAAACAAAATAAAAAATATAACATTTACTTCCAACCTATTATTTATTTCTACTGACACACCCAAATTTTAACATATAACAGAAGATTAGTATTTTTAAATGTTCTTGTTAAATTAAATTATTTTCTTTAACTACCATTTAAATTTATGTACAATGATTATATTTAAAACTTTAAGTCTTTACTGTTCATAATATATAAGTTACTTTTTAAGAGTTCTTTTCACAAACAAAAATATAATTGTTTATTCATCACCTGCGTACTGCCGACGTTACCGTTGCGGGCGCGCGCGCGCGCGCGTGTGTGTCCTGAATCCTGAGAATTTGATGATGATGATGATTATCTGTCTCTGTCTCTACGTTTGTTGTTTGTGATGATCCATAAGCGTGACGTTGTGTGAAGATATCTCGAGTCTGAGACCGCCCCAAAATTGCCGGTGGTATTTATACTGGACGGCGATCTGACAAGTCCAGGACTGTTTTCGACCTGCTAGATATTGTCATTTCGTGCAAAGCGTCCTTTTAATTACAAATCACTTTTTGGTTCATTTTCGCGATTTCGTAAACATACTCGTAGCACGAGCGTTATCATCTTTTGCGTTATTTTTTTCTGGTCACTCACATATAACTCTTATTAATTACTATTTCATTACACTAGTAATTAACATTAAATTACTTAGAGTCTTTATTATTGCAAATTTTTGCAATAACTTTTATATCACCATATTCGTTAAAAATTCCTTAATGTAATGGTGTCTTTATAATTGGGATAAGTCTTTGTTAACAGGTTTAAAACGTATTAATTAGTTTATTTTTATCCGGTTAATACCTGATTAGAGACAACCCAATAATTCGTACGCATCACCCCATCGTAGACTTTTGCCTGTCGTAGCTTGCGTTCACACACACAAACACACAAGCGCTGTATTCACTCGCGGGGCAGGTGTACGCTTTCTGACAATTCTTAGCCTGCATAATATTGTTAAAAGCTGTTCATCATATATTTTCTATGCTAAACGTTTACAAACATACCGCCCTGGGCAAATATGCAAATATATGTAATGTTGCATATATGTGTGTGTGTGTGTGTGTGTGTGTGTGTGTGTGTGTGTGTGTGTGTGTGTGTGTGTGTGTGTGTGTGTGTGTGTGTGTGTGTGTGTGTGTGTGTGTGTGTGTGTGTGTGTGTGTGTGTGTGTGTGTGTGTGTGTGTGTGTGTGTGTGTGTGTGTGTGTGTGTGTGTGTGTCGATAAAACAATTATTACTGCATAATAAATCAATAAAATATTCTAAGTTTACAAATGTTGAACCAGCTGTGCGTGAATCACTGTTAAAATGCAATATTTATGAGAAGATAGTGTAAGGATTTGTTGTAACTACTGTTGAGGGATGTATTGTGTAGTGCAGAGGTGTAAGTATTTTCAGTAGCCTATATCAATTGTTGTGGGGGAAAAACAATGAAAGTTAACATTAATTTTTTTATTTTATTTAAAATGCAGTTGAGAGTATATCCCAATCAATGACAAGGCATGTCGAGTAGGCCGGTCTATGCCAGTAGGCCTATATCTGGATACAGCTCAAGGATTAATACATTTTTTTTATTGCGTGTTCTAGAAGATTCAGGAACACGTAATAGAATATTGTGGAAGCTCCATGCGATAACAGGTTATAAACAGAAACTTGCGCGTCGGTAGTTGAGTCTTCCAAGTTGCAGTTGGGAGTTCGCATCCCGTCAATTAGTGCACGTTTTCAGTCTGGCGGACGTTGTGTGGTGAAACGTAGCCTACTATAAATATCTGTATGAGATTTTCAGCAATAGCGCACAAAACTAACCTTAGTAGCGTCCAGGATCCACGTCGACTGTAAAATTTGAACAATATAAAATTTTATAAAGTCATCTTTATAGTGACAGTAAACTAAGTAATTGCCTTGTTGACACTATTATCAATATTAGAAGCTTCTTGTAAAAAGAGACAAAAAATTGATATATAAGCAGAAATGTGCATCTCATTATTTGAATTAGCAGTTTCTGAAATTCCAACTTTGTCGTGCTTTCTTGCTGAACTGTTACCTGCCATCCTCCGGACGAGGCCTATCAGTGTCTCCATTATTATCAAAGTCCTAAACCACAACTACGTCCTTGTCGTGATTTAGGACCTGAGAATGGTGGAGACACTGAAAGGCCTCGTCCGGAGCATGGCAGGTAGCAGTTCAGTAGGTAAGCACGACAAAGTGGGAATTGGCAGAAATGTATTTGTATAAACTGTACTAACTGCCTAAACGATCTAACTTTAGTCGACTTCTGGTTTATGCCTGGGTAAAATCTCTCGCAATGTATGCATATATGGATATATTTGAATAAAATTACTCAAAAGGAAAGTCTTGAAAGAAGAACTCAAAGCTTAGTCAACTCAAGAACACAAACATGATCGCACTACCAAACCAACTAAGAGCGCTACCACCCATTCATATCACAGTGACGAAAACCAAAGAGTATAGAGATAAGCTATAGGCACAGCATACAGATCTATGGGCGCGGATTCACAACAATCCTGGTAAAAATTACGAAAGCCAAGGCAAGACCTCACCTTTTGACGAGGGGTAAATCGTGTAGGTACACTCAATGTCCACACGTAATGAACACAAACAAGTATACCAAATTACTAAGTAAGCTGCTAAGCCAAACCTTTGAAAAATAAAGTTTTAATATATTCGTTTTTATTATAACAATACCAAGAACACAACTAAAAGTTTATAAACTTAAAAAACGTAGCCCTCAATACTCTACAACTTTTCCACCTTGTAGTTTCTAGCGGAAGAAAAGTAACTGATTTTACACTATCTGTTTGCAAAGAAGAGTTACCTAGCAAATGACAAAACGTAAATTTTTCGTGAATTCTAATTCTGCGTCGACTAAATTTTCTAAAAGCTGTCAGAGTAGAGAAATTGCGCGAACTCGTAGTAGATAAAAAAAGTGCTTCAGATAACTTGTCTGGAAACACAGTCTATATGCACCAATCAGATTACACCGTTAGTAATATGGGATTACCGTTTTACCGTTACCGCGATTACCGTGACGCTAGTTTACCACAATTAGTATCCATCAACCGCTGCTTCAATGGGGCCTTCTATGGGTGACTACTCCACCCCTGTATAAATTCATTAAATTCATACGCCTGTGTATTGCCAAATAGCGGCTACAAGGTCTCTTACTGGAACAGTGGATGTGCTTTGACGCGTTGTGGACGAGCAAACCCCGTCTTTGTCTTCTAACCGAAAAGCCACCAAGCAGTTTCTCTCGCCATGTGCCATTTCGAATCGCTTCGGGTCAGAGCGTTAAATAACGCCCTGCATACAGGACTTCTCTTACCCGTAACAAAAAGCGAAAAAAAAACACTTTCTTACGTCAGAATACGCATGCTATTCACAGGAGCTAACACGGCCTCAGGCAGCAATGGGTTCGCCCAGTCAGTGCAGATCACGGAAAAACAACATCGCCCTGAGACTTAAAGGTCTCGTTTGGATCAACTTGCTATATTTGATTTACATCATTAATAGCTTTTCTAATTAGTACAGTTAAATCTGGTATGAATTATTTATTGATATTTTAACTTTATTTTTGTAAGTAAAATTAATAAATTAGTACGACGAGTACCAGTAAAAATAGTTTATTAAAGCCATAATATTATTTGGTAAACCTCGAATCGTGTTTCAGTAATTTAACAGAGTAATCGTGTTTCAGCCTTCTCAAAAATTCAACAGAGCTGATCCAAACACATCAAGGTTTACTGTACATGCATATTATGATACAACAGTTATTAGATCGTACTTGGATCCAAACTTCTAGATTTTACACATATAGCTTAAAGTTTGTTCAGATTCTATACTCTGTTTCTAGCAGGCTGGGTTTACATGAGCTCAGTCAAGAGGCGAACAGGCAGCGAATCGAGATGACTTCTTTCAAACAGATCGTTTCATCATTTTCACTAATGGTTAAGATCAAAATTACTTAGTCATCAACTGAACGGACAAAGTCTAAAATTCTAAATGTTGAGATTCTGTTTAAGGTGAAATTAACATAACATTAAAGTTTCAGTAACAACTACAATTTCATAAGGATTTGAAGATATATTAATATATACGTGAATGGTCGACTATACCAACTCGCTTATTATCGTGACAGTCTATGCATAACTCTTGAAACGCGCTCTCTTACTACATTGCCTTACTAAAGGCTTAATGCGTTTTTATCCTTTAGTAGTCTATTTATCCTTAATGGCAGGTCAAATTAAAAATTTCACATCTTCCCGTATGTCACCTGATTCGAGAACATAAATTTGTCACAGACCTTACACGCAAAATATCAAAGTTAGTTTCATGGTACAGTGGAGCCTCGAAAGTTCGGACCTCAAAATCCGTAACCTCGAAAATCCGGATCCGACAAAAACGAATATAAATTATTTTACCGAGTCCAGACTGAGTGTAGTTTCAGCACTCGCCGGTACCGTAAGAGCAGCGTTGTGGCTAGTCACGAGAGGAGTAATGAGTCACACTACCCATTCGCATTCACTCCACTTAAGAACTTACCTGCACCGGTCACACGCTCAGTCAGTCACTTCCGAGTCTATAACATATAAAGCCCCAGAGGTCACTCACTGACTGACTGACTCACTGACTGACATAAATTCTAACCCATAAGGAAGCCTCGGAGCGAAAAAAACACAAGAGACCTTTTTTATTCCCCGTCCGAAATAACTTGGGGAAAAATTATAAAACCAAAGCTTTGTGCAACCGGAAGCCCGAAAAAACGAATTTCGTCTGACTCTTAGGATAGGTTCGTTCGGAGGCCGTTGTAAATATGTACATAGCTCCCCCGACGTTCGTCGGATCGGGGCGTCCACCGAGGGGGTCTGGGGGCGAAGCCGCGAGTCTTTTATATGATTGCGTTATTGTGCAGTGTTGTGGACGTTTACATAAATGTACATGTTTATATAAAACGTATATGTTTATACGTTTGTTTACGTTATTAATTTCAATACACCATAAATATTTGTTTGAGTACAAATATACTTTAGTATTGTTCGAAATGGCTAGTACGTCGTCTGTTAGTAAAGCTAGTGCAAAGCGAAAACGTGTATTTTTGACAATTGAAACTAAGTTAGATATTTTGAAAAGAATATCTAAAGGTGAAAGTGGGGCATCTCTTTCTAAAACTTACAATGTGGGGACTTCAACCATAAATGACATTAAAGCATAAAAAGATAAACTGGAAGAATACGCCGAAAATGGATTCTGAATTAGGGTCACAAAACAGAAAAACATTGCGGACGGCCAAAAACACAGCTTTGGAAGACGCCATTTACATGGTTTACACAGAAAGAAGCTTGGATGAACCCATTTCAGGCCATACGCTGTGTGAAAAGGGACTAGAATTCAATAAATCTTTGAATGAGCCCGCCGATTTCAAAGCTAGTGCAGGGTTTATTAATTTTAAAAAACAGCACCGGATCCAAGAAATTCAAGGAGAAATGGTGTTGCCCAAACATTTAAACTAAAATTTCTTGATATGGTTGTTAAAAATGGTTTCAGCAGAGACGATGTGTACAATGCTGATGAAACCGGCGTAGACTGGCTTTCTCTGTCTAAAAAAACTCATGTTTCAGAGTGACTGCATCCCACACCACTCGCAGAGAATTGAAACGTGAACAAAAATCGAAAAATCAGAACAAAAAATTGGAACCTGCCGATCGTCCGCGTCGAATGCACCTCCATACACTCCCAGAGCTGTTTTAGTGATTTCTTTATTTTATTAAATCGCTATTGTATACGCATGGGATAGTTCATAGTGGAATTTAAAACTATTCTTTTTTACTTTTTAAGTGCTTAGTTTCAACACCTCATCCATTAAAAAAGAATAAAATATGGATTTAATGCTTTCCGACATAAAGTATATTTCTGTTTAATGCATATTTAATGCACAGTGGATATAATGTATATCTAATGCAGTTTAAAGTATATTTCGAAAATCAGGACAAATTGAAAATCCGGATGGGGTCCGGCCCCAATTGATCCGAATTTTCGAGGTTCCACTGAGATATCTGACGACTTGTTCCGTCGTGGATAACGATTAACTAACTCGTATAGGTGGAAGACCTAAAAACTGACTTAGAAACTAATTTTGAAACAGAGTATTACAAAATTGTAGGGATATATAGACTCTGATATATAGGTGACGATTTTTATTCTGGAAAAACAGTTTTCAAAATATTTTATATTTAAACGAAGCTATGCTTTGAAAATTGAAAATAAGGTTTAAAATTTTTTAAAGCGCTTGGAAAAAACACAAAACTGAACCGAGTTCTGCATGTGAATTTAGTGTGTAGAGGGAAAATAATTATTTTTGAAATTTATCTAGTTTTTAAATTATTTTAATTATCATTATAATTTTATTTTTATACCATTTATAAAATTTAATAATAATAATTACGAATAATAATTGTATATATTTTTATAAAATTATAATTACATAATTTTTATAAACGTGTATTTAATGATCATGTAGTCCGAAACGGTATGGATACCTGTCTCAAAAATTATAGGCCTACACGGTACTATCTCCTTACGGATCTTTGTCGTTCTCCTTATTGATAAAGATTTCCAGCTTTCTCCTTTAACAGCCTTTTGATAAAGTTGGTGGTATTTTATTTTAAATGAAGGCATACTATACAGATTACCTGAAGTAAACCAAAGAATAAAGAGTTCGCAAGCAAATTTCAGAGTTGTTTTTATTTAGGTTATTAATTTTAGGCTACCACTTAAAAGTGTGCTGATCGGCTCGACACTTTCACCAATATTTAACAGTGCCATGCCTCTAACGTCTAACCTCGCAGATGTATAGTAAAATTGAAAATCCGATTTAAATCCAAGAATTAAAATTGAAAGTTACAGGCGTCTATATGCGCGAGACATGTTCGCGCAGAGGGGAATACTGATGTAGAGGGAGTCGCTGTGAACGGTGGACCTGTAAAAGCTTCAGTGCAGCCAACCTATGAGTAAGACGTCTAATAGTAAACAAAACTAGCGTGTTGTTGAGGTTTTTTGTAAAATTTCTCCCATTTTGTAAATCTCTCGCTCTCTCTCTCTCTCTCTCTCTCTCTCTCTCTCTCTCTCTCTCTCTCTCTACACGTACTCGCACGGTTAGCTCAATGAATGAGAGGTTTATTATTTCAGACAAAATAAATAATAAGGATTATTATTAAAATTAAAATAATAATACACGTCACATTAAATAAAAAAGCAAAAGGAAGTATTTAAATTAATTTTATTTTTGATTCCGGAAGTGATAAATCCGGAAATGAATGGTATAGCCTTAACAGTTTCTAATTTGTCTGTTTTTTTAACGAATAAAATTTAATAATGTAATCTGCAGGTATATACTTATTATTATGCCTGGTGAATATGTCCCATTTGTTCCTCACACCATGTGCTCCATTTGTCCCTTTCAATTCCACAGGTATGTCCTCGTTCTTACATAATATAGGCCTATTTTCGATAGTACTCAATATCTTAGTGTGAGTTTATCTTCTTGGTTCACTTTGCATGCGGACCGATGTCAAAATTTTTTTAGTGGTTGGTACAAGCAGCGATCATAGCACAAACAACCGAAACACAATTGCATGTACAAATTTAACAATTGTATGTAACATTTATTCTAACGATTGTCAGTCGTTATTAATTCAACGAGGATTTAGTGATTACTCGTATCATCGACATTTCAAAATTACAGTTATTCAGCTGTAGCATTAGTCAACACGTATCGGCTTTGAGGTAGATATAACGTTGCGTCAATTTGAAAATAAAAGCAAAATTCATGGATGTTAATTCCAATGCAAAACATGATAGACACGCGGCAGGTAGTAGCCACTGATATCACTCTGAATTCCGTATCTCAAAAAATGTTTATACAGCATAATAACCAGGCAGAAATACTGAAAATTATAATAGCTAGTGAAATTGTCGGATCCAGTAATTGACTTTAAACAATAAGATAGACACATTTACGCCTAAATAACAATATTCCTCATTTGCCTGTATTAGTATAAACATAAGTATGAATACTCAAAAGTATTATTAACTCCTTTTTTTAAAAATTAAGAGAATTGATGTTGTAAACAGCAAACAATACTATGTTTAGAATCCTGATTAATTCCAGCAGGAAAGAATCTTTGTGCTTTATTGACAACAAAAACTGGAGATAAACTCTAGAGCAAGTCTTTAGCTTTGTTGGCAACCACAGTAATCCACACAGACGGTCTTATCGTTTTCTCTCTCGAGAAATACTTTCTTTTATATTTAGTAAATACACTGATAGAAACTTTTGATGTGTTGCCCAGTGTAGAGTTAATTGAAGCACTTTTTTTTTAATTTTTAATTCGTCTTTATAATTTGTTTTATAGCTATTTGATGTGTGTAATTATTTTGCCATTAATATTAGTAACACGAATGTGAATATTTAGTTTTGAAAAACGTTTACCTTATTATAAATTAACATATCTCTGAAATTACATGTTTTCTGTATTAAACTTTCATTAAATTGAAATACCAGAAAAAAATTATAAGTCGTGTAATAAAGTAAAACTTGAAGCAGTTAAGGTAGTTGTTCTTATTTAACAGTAAAGGATCTTTGATTAATACGTGAGAAGTGTATCACCTGTACTATAACTTAAAAAGTGTATATTATAGTTTTAACATATACAACTGAAATTTTAAATATAAAGAACAATAATTTGCGACTAACCACGAAATACTTAAATACATAGTTAAAAAAGATATGATAAACCCATCGCTTGAACCCCAGATTTCGAGGAGCAAGGGAATTTTACTTTAGGTGAAAATCTTTCAGGACTCGAGAGTCAGTCCTCAACTGCAAATCTGATCTAAATTTACGTTCATTGGGTGTTAAAATCTCACCGTTATCCGTTGAGCTTTGTCCTCCACCTGTAGACAGACACTCTCAGATTACTAATAATTACTTAAAAATTAATTATTAAAACACACGTTGTGCTGTGTTAAATTCATAGTTCTTCAATAGTGTACTGTAAAGCAGAACTGTATCCAGGTACAAAAATACTACGAGCGAAATGGATGACATGGTATTTCCAGTGTGCATGTAACGATGTAGTACAAAAGATATAACATACTCGTATATATGGAAAGAATATACTCTGTGACGAAAGCTGTGGAAAATAAATACATACCCTCAATCGCATGGTCGTTTTTAACGTATAGACCTACCAGAAAAGATACAGAAGAAGATACGAATATTTCAAATCAAACCTCTTGTTGAGGGGAAAATATTAGCTAAAATCCTAAACTGGTAGGTAAAATGTTGCTGCTGTGACCCAGAGAACAATTTTATGGAACTGGAATTTCCCCATTTTACCTCCTTTCGTTAGTTCTTTAATAATATGAAAGGCTAAAGAGAATTTGAAATAGTAGGCTATCGATCAGGAAAGGAATTAAGAAGAGAAACATAGCCTACATAAAAATGATGATAAAAGCTGGTACGTGCAATTGTGTGGAAACTGAAACTTGTAGGAGTTAAAATTCTTAAAGGCGACAAGCTAAAGAAGAAAAACATGCCGAAAAAATGAAAAAAATAAAAGAAGAATATTTACAGTTTGGAAATTAAGTACGCAAACATTAAACTAATTTAATAATCATTAGTGATGATGTTTTTTATTAAAAGTTTTTCTTATTAGTGACACAAATTTGCTTTTTTTAATTTATTTTATTTTCTGAAAAAATTGTTGTATTGAACAACAATTAATATTAGAACTGAATTTAAAATATTTGTATAGGATACTTTTCATCGAAATTTACCAGTTTTGTAAAGACATTTTTTTATTTTCCTGTGCTGCTCTGCAACAATTCTGTTCTAATAGCGCCTTCTGGACTTGATTTTTGATTATCGTAAGAACCAACACCGACATTACATTTTCTCTTTGTTTTTTAAAATATTTCTCAGCTCATTACTGTATTTTAATGTCCACAACAAAATTTGCTGGTGTACAAGTTAACAAAATTGTCGACTCATGTGGATATTTTAAATAAATGATTTTCACCAGTCAGCCTGACAATGGAAAGTCTCCAAATGTTGGATATTACGGTCTAATAGTAAGATTTGCTTGTTAGTAAGACTTGATGTTACGGACTTCTGAATATCACTTTTAATTGTTTTCAGTTGTATTTCAGTTTCTTGGAATATCCGTCTATTGTGTCATTCTTTAAAGATCTTTAAAGACTCTTTTGAATTATACGTTGCAGAGGTTTACTAACCCTTACAACACAGCACGAGCACTGTAAATAGTATGACAACGTAGATATTTTAATATTAAGATTTAAAACACTCAAGTATAGGAGAAAACTGTGCAGAAGCAGAGCACCAAGTGTGGTGATCCATGCCAATGGGTTAGTAGTACATATTTTAAAAGTTGATTTGATGGTCAATGTTGTTAAAATATATAATGTGAAAATAATTTAAAATATAACAAAAAATAATAAAAAACAAAACATAAAGAGACACACTGATAAATTTTGATAAGACCATGGCTGTGCCAGCAAGTTTATAAGGGAATGAAACACTGATCATGACGGTTAGGGACAGGAACAGATCACAGGCAGCGGAAAAAGTTTTCTTAGAGGAATCGCAGGAGTCTCAAAATGAGACCATACTAGAAATGAAGTAATCAGGCAATATCCGCGAAACTCTCGAGAGCATTGAATGCAGAAGTAGCCAAACACATGGTGATAAACTTCCAAAAGTTGTTTTTAATTATAAACCCAAAGGAAGGACAAATACTGGGCACCTATGAAACGATGGTACCAACAGTAGGAACCGCAAAAGGTTTTCGTACCTAAAGCGTGAAGAAGAAGAAGAAGGAGGAGGAGGAGGAGGAGGAGGAGGAGGAGAAGAAGAAGAAGAAGAAGAAGAAGAAGAAGAAGAAGAAGAAGAAGAAGATGATGATGATGATGATGATGATGATGATGATGATGATGATGATGATGATGATGATGATGATGATGATGATGATGTTGATGATGATGATGATGAACAAGGAAAATATCAAAATGAAACAATAATGGCAATAAGAATAAAAATAATAAAATATAATTATGTTAATATCTTAAAAGCAATTAATTAATAGGTCTAGTACAGAAAATTAATTTTAATAACACTATTATTGTATATACTGTATCTATATATACATATAGATGAAAGAGAAAGGTACTGAAACAAACATTTACATCGAAAGAAGGGGGGAGAAAAAGGAATAAATGGCGAGGGGGAGACAGAAAGACCGAAAAATGTCTCAAACAGAATTATCACTGTTGCACACCACTATAGAAAAATTATTCCGATTAGCGCTTTCAAGCTTGTCAGCTCATCGTCAGATCGGAAATAACAAGACGAGGATAAAACCAAACCCTTCACACGCCCACCCGCCCCACTGTCCACTCACACACCCGCAAACAAGCTATAATTTAAATGTCCCTTCCCAACCTCCGAGCCCTGTCACTAATTAATTAATTAATAATTAATTAAACTTCTGATAAGAAAAATGTCTGTAGAAAATATAAAGCTATTTACGCCCATAATCAAATATACTTTAACTACATTTTAAATTAATTTATTATTAAATTCAGAAAATGTTTAATATTTCCTGTTTAGAGAAATTTTGAGCTTGATATTGAGCAAGAACTGTGAATTTTGAAACTTAAATATAAAAACGGTTAAATAAGAAAAGTAAACAGGGTTTACATTTTATTTGTTTGCACGGAAAATTCAACAATAAGCTTAAAAATAGTTTATAACTTACAGTTTTTATGTTATAATAGCTCAATACCGTTTAAACCATCAGCAAAGGAAAAGCGGATTATTCAAACAAACCAGAAAAATTTTTAATCTCAGAGATTTAAGTAAGTTATCAAGAAATTTAATCAAGTTAAAGGAAGAAATGATACCAGTCCTAATTACTTAATTTTAGGCTAACTTGTTGAATTTGCATATATCGAGTCTTAAAAAAGAAAATCAATAGTATCTTTAATTCAGAGAGCTCTTAAGAGGGAATTATTTCGTCTCCGTGGTGAATGGATTTCTTGAAATCACAAAGGAAGATAACTACAGGCTTTTTAAAATGTTTTTTAAACTAAAGAAAATTGATTATACGTCATTGAACATCCACTTATTACATTTCCCACCAAATAAGCG
Source organism: Magicicada septendecula (assembly GCA_034769895.1). Classification (NCBI taxonomy): domain Eukaryota; kingdom Metazoa; phylum Arthropoda; class Insecta; order Hemiptera; family Cicadidae; genus Magicicada; species Magicicada septendecula. Next base: position 975,788,981 of record CM068367.1, on the reverse strand, counting down.
TGTAACTTAGTAGAGAGCAGCAAGACAGACATCGTCTTGACATCCTATGTATGAAACTTTAAAGTACAATGCAAGGAAAGATACACCTATATACCATTATGATGCATAATATATAAAAGAAGCTTCATTATTTTTTGTTTGTGAGAAAAATGGAAACACAAAGTATAAAAGGAGAAGTAAATATGAACCACCCGTGATTTTTATGCCTTTTCGTACTAATCTTAGTTTTAAATTACTTTATACTTAAACTTTTATAATTTTCTTTTTTAATTATTATAATAACGGTTTAAAGTAGGGGCGTTATATTGAAATAAAACACAAAAAACAGATTATTATTAATTTTGAGTTTTGTACTACGTAAAAAAATAAATGAAACACAAAATTACTATTACAAACAATACGTGCTTCTTGTGGCCACATTTTAAATCAACACCAAGAAATTATTAAACAAAAGTCGAAATAAAAATGTTTGACATATGCCACTGAAAAAGGATACTATATTTAGCAAGTACCATGTACACTTACACAGTTTTCATCAAATATGTTTTATAAAGTAAGTGGTCATGTTATATTGCATAAAACAGACAGTACATCTGTCATCGTACATCTATGAAGATGTGAATTTTCGTTATATTATTAAACAATTAAGAGTTTTTATGTTACAAAATCTTTATTATTATTTAATTTCTGTGAACGGACTATGTGATTTAATTCATTTATGTGAGGGTTACAGATACTTTATTATTATTATAACTAGTAAACGACAATTTCTTTCTTTTTTGTTTTACAAAAAGGAACTAAGATTGTATCCATCTGAATTAAGGTCGTGCGGTTAAATCATCGTGACTCCACTTACAAAGTGAAGCTTGTGTGCATGAATACAAAAACCTGGATGGATGACTACACGACGCGACGGCTCGGTGGCCACGGACTACCCGCAAGGGAGACGATTATAAGCTGACTTGTGTTAGAGGAATATATTGTTGAAGCGGCAAAAAAGATTACACTCTAAATATCATTTTCTAAATAATGTGGATACAGAATTTTTATAATTTATTCAGACATAGTATAAACTCAGGTTTCACGTTTGTATACTTTCTTTCTGATTGTATTGCTTCACACACACACACACACACACACACACACACACACACACACACACACACACACACACACACACACACACACACACACACACACACACACACACACACACACACACACACACACACACACACACACACACACACACACACACACACACACACACACACACACACACACACACACACACACACACGGCAAATGGTTTGTAACTTTGGCTCCAAAATATTGTCTGCGATTGGTTATGGCTCCAGCCTTACAGTTAAAACAGTAAACGGAGTAACATACATAATACACCTAACAGAAACGACAATGTACAGTATTTACACATTGTGGTTTATGGCAGCTGCTGACTGCGTGCTGTGAGCGTTGTTATGGCCGTCATTTGCGCCACAGTAATGCTGGTAGGATTCCCGACTTGCAGCAAAGCACGCTACAGAGTAAAGTGCCGAGTTGATTGGATCAATTCGGTACATAGCGTTCCGCCTATTGTTTATCCCATACAGACAGCAGAATCGCAGCTGCAAGATACCTGTCAATTGTTTTTTGCTTTGGCAATGTTACATGTAGCATCACAGTGTATACAAATTCATTTGCAATACAGTAAGTTACATCTAACCAACAAAAGATTTAACGTATTTATAAATAAATACATACGTATAGAGGCTAGTTGTATAACCAGCTTTACGTATATGTGATTGTAGTACGTATATATGTATCTATGTATGTATGTACTTTATGCTACTTTACAAATATTATTATAATGGATCCAATTCTGTGTTTATACCCAACGCAACTGTATTGTACAAACCACCGGCTAGGTCGTAGGATTTTGTGTGTTCGTTGCTTCAGGTATAATTGTTGCACAATAAACTTTTTTATAGAGGAGTGGGACGTTGATGGCATGAAATAACTAATTAAAATATTGAAAAAATAAATTATTTATTTATTAATTATTATGTTGATATGCTTAATTAAATATCAAAAAATTAAAAATGTTAATTCACAATATTTCCTTTTATAAGAATGTACAACGACAACATATTATATATTTCATATGAAAAATAAATTATAAAATTATTTAAATTGCTTGGGTGCCTGACAGAGTGAATTTTGAATCATTATTAAAATTTTTAAATCATAGAAAGTCATTTACAAAAATAGTATTATATTAATTTAATTAAATTAAAAGTTTTCCAATAATATTTTTATAAAATAATCTTCACTTTAAGTAAAAATTATTATTTACAACAAAGCAACCATTTTCAATTAACTAGAAAATCTATTTTTTAAATAAAACTTAAAAGAACATAAGTCTATTATTTATGTATTTTATTTGGAATATGTACACTATTTACAGTTATGTATTTATTTTACTTTGTTAGGTCATACTTCAGTTCTTATTGTTCTTTCTTTGTAAAAAAATTAATTATCGTTTGTTGAGTTACCGTTGCGAAACTGTTATTATGCACGCGCGTGTGTGTATGGGGCTTCTGGACGTGGACGACGATGATGATGATGATGATGATGATGTATACTGATTCTCTTTTAGATCGTTAGTTGTCGTGTGTTACTAATGCACGACGATGATGATGTTCTTTCATTAGTCGCGGTTTATGCTGCTTATTGTTTGATGATGACGATGTTGGTGCCGATTCTCTGTCGCTAATCAAACCGACATTGTGTCCCCGTGAGAAAGCTATTAGCGTCAAACTAGTCGGAGATATTTATAATCTGCAGTAATTCTTACATGTCATATATCGAAATATGTCGTTTCTAACATTATCAGTTTGTTTGGTCACTTCATGCATAACGTCACCTTTTCAACACACCGCGTTTGTCTCTTTTTGCAATAACGGTAGAATTGATGTTTAAGTGTATTATAGTGAATTGTATTATATGCGCAATTTCCAGCCGTTATTTGCATATAACACAGTTGTTTATTAATATTAGTTAATAACGGTCGTAATTAACTTTAGTTTATATAACTCTGTTACTAATGCACTTTTTGCAATAATCTTACATAAACACAGGCGTCTAAACACAATTTTTCAGATGGAATTATCTGACTTGCAAAAAATGTGTTTTTGTAAAATGTAAATTTCATTAATAGCCATCTTTAATTATTGTAATTAAATCAGGTCTGGACCGGAGTTCACTACAGTTAAATACACGCGTACACAGAGATTCCGCCTATTCATAGCATAGCACACCATACCTGTTTCTGCCGGTATGCTGTCAAAGAAGCGCGTTACAGCCTAAAAACCAATAGGTGTTCATTATTTTTGACAGGCTACGGCCTGTAATCTGCCTATACACATACGTGCTACTTAAAACTATTTCTAACAATTTCTCTATATTAATTGTTTACACAAATACTGTCTGGATGAATATGCAAATGTATGTTTAGTTCCATTATATACACATTTACGTGTGTATATATATATATATATATATATATATATATATATATATATATATATATATATTGTTACGACACCAAAAGCAGCCCCAATACCAGAGAAGAACTATAAAGAATTAACTATATTAAATCAAGGAAAATAAAATGACTATGACGAGATAAATGACAATGACTCAACCCAAGTGATTGAGCCAATAAAGAAAATAAAATGAGAAGGTATAAACTAAACTAATGATAAAAAAAGCACAAAGAAATAATAAATATCTAGTAACGAGCATTAAATAAAATAATCCAAGTTAAAGTACACTAACCATAATAAGTAAATGAAACCATTCTTAATAGATAATGTATGTTGTTAATAACCTTATGATGATAAGAAAACCAATACATCAAAATGTTGACAGACTAACTATAAGTTTGTGTATAAAAAAGTAAAAACCCAAGAGTGAGAGATAGATAGGAAGTGACAATGATAAACAGTGTAAGTGTTAGAAATGATAAAATAACTATTCATAATTATAAGAAAAAGGAAACAAAGGTAATAAAACAGATTTTAAAAGATGAATAGACAACTAATGTCATAGTGTTAAATAATAATAAACTAGTACTATGAGTGCAAGGAAAATAAAACATCCTATGTTAACGAAAATATTCAAAGGGATGATTATCAAAATAGAATAAATGGTGTTATAATGTTATTCACCAAGATTGTTATTTGTTTAATTAAAAGAGTTGAGTTTGTAAGAAGGAATATGGCTGAAAAATCAACAGACCATAAACCTATTTTTGTGTTATGTTTTATAGTAATATTAAGTGATAAACAAGTCGTAAGAAATGGCAATAGATATAAGTAAGGAAATAAATTTTACAAACATAATATTAATCATTAGAGTAAAGACAGAAAAAGAAAATAAGAGAATAACAGACAAGCAATAATTTTGTAAATTAATAAGAAAATTCAATTATTGTAGAACAGCCCAAATTAATTTCAGAAGGTAAATAAGTCATAAGTGACACCAAGCAAAACATATGTAAATGAAAAATAATCTTTAATTTGTGTAAAATAAGAAGTTATAGCCAGTTACTGCTTAGGCCTATAAAATGTCTAAATGTATAAATTCAAAATAAACAAATTGTAAGAAATTAACTATTGTATTAGAAAATTCAGGGCAAGTACCTCATTAATTACAATTAGTGAACCATAATAAGATGTCAGAATTAGAATAAAAACACAAAATAAGGAAAATATGTAATAATATAATACAGTCGACTCTCGATAATTTGACACTCAAGGGACCAGAGAAAAATTTCAAATTACCAAGAGTTCAAAATAACAGGAGTTTAAATAACCAAGAGGGAGGGAGGAAAAAATCAAGTAAACAAGAGTTTGATCAAAATTCGTGATTTATTATTGTAAACATTTGTACAATTATTCACAAATGTTCATTTTTAAAAGAAGTCCGTAATTTTCTGTTGAGTGAGCGACTTCAGTCTATCATTGTCCAATGAATTTTCGATAGTGGTGAGAGCTGCGAAGAAATCGTCACTTGTGTCGGTTCTGAGGGCGTAGAAGCGTAGGGTAGTAAGAGATCTCCTTGCCTCGCTCAATGTGACTGGAATTGGCGGTTGTTCTTCTTCGTTTTCTTCCTCGTCCTCATCCAGAGGGGCCAAATTCAACAGTTCGGCATCGGTTAGGGCACCGTGGACACTGATGTCATCGTCAACATGAGCATAATCCTCAAATGTTAATTCTCCATAGTTAGGTAGAAGTCCCCACCCTGAGTCAGAATTTGTAATTTTTGGCGGCTCCGATGACTGTTCTACGTTTTCGGTTTGCTTAAACCCGCACTTTCTGAAGCAGTTATAAATAGTGGTAGGGTTGACATTTCTCCAGGCCTTATCAATCAAGATTATAGCGGTCAAAACTGTTATGATTACCTTCTCACCTTTTTCAATGCTATCCAGCACAAGAGAAACAATTTCTCTACGGTAGAGAGTTTTAACATTTTGAATTATGCCTTGGTCTAACGGTTGCAATCTTGATGTCGTGTTGGCTGGAAAAAAAAAATCAATTTTACGTGGTCTAATGGTGGTGGGTTATTATGCACGGTGCAGTTGTCCAAAAACAGTAAGATTTTGTGTTTTTCCTTTTTCATGTCACTGTTCACTGAGGTCAGCCATTCATTAAACAACTCTGTCGTCATCCACGATTTTTTGTTTGACCTATAAGCTGTGGGCAGCGATTTTATTCCTTTAAAACAACGTGGTTTCGCAGATTTCCCTATAATAAGTGGTTTCAATTTTTGAGAACCGTCCATGTTACACGCTAAAAGAACAGTTAATCTATCCTTGCTGAGTTTCCCTCCATGACACTTTTCGTCTTTGAACGTCAGAGTGCGATCAGGAAGACATTTATAAAAAAGCCCGGTTTCGTCTGTGTTGAATATGTTCCTTGGGTCATAGCCATTCAAAAGTTGGTTTAGTTCGTCAATCCATTGAGAACAAATGGAAATATCTACGCTGGCGCTCTCTCCGCAGATTTTTTTAAATGTGATGCCGTGTCGATTTTTGAAATTTGAGAGCCACCCCTCACTTGCTGCAAATCCTTTAATTCCAAGAGACTGCGCAAAAGACTTGGCTTTTTCCTTCAACATGAAACCGCCGACGGGAACGTTTTGTCCTCTACACTGACGAATCCACTTAAGCAAGCACTCTTCAAGACGGGGAAATTCACCCTGGCGTGACCTTTTTCTACTCGCAATTAAGGCACTTCCGGTGATGCGATCTTTGTTTTTCAAAATCATCGACAAACTGTTTAGCGACATCTTTTTTAATTGTCCATCCTCCACAGCTTGAATCACACGCTTTTTTTCACTTATGGAAAGACACTTGTTCTTTCTTGAATTCATTTTAATAACACAAATCAAACATTAACATGACTCACTTTAACGTTTGAAGGAAGACTGGAATGCGAACTGCAAACTCACTCATATCTCATTTATGTAAACAATCGACAGGTCTGTACATGTATGTAAACAAACGACAGGTCTGTGCATGATAAACGCTTCAAATTATAGAGAGTAGGGAAGCCCGGACTTCAAATTATTGCATGTTGGCGGGCAAGATTCCTTCAACTTCAAATTACCGAGGGGACCAATTAATATTGATTTTATTCAATTTATCGAGTATTTTTCAAAGGGCCGGGAAAAAATTTCAAATTATCGAGAGATTCAAATTAACGAGTGTCAAATTATCGAGAGTCGACTGTATTAGCATTTTGTCAAAACTTTAATACATGAACAAACCCAGCTTTGTGGGATGTCAAAATAATCTTTGAAAGAAAATAGAAACAGTTATGTTAATATCTAATACATTGATAAGAAGACCGAAGAATAATAGCCATTAGAAAATATTTATTCATTTTGAACTAAAATTCAAATATGATAACAATAGACATAAATGTATTCAACCAATGAGAGTATGGGAGGTTGCCATAACAACGGAACGTTATTATATTTAATTCCGTTATAAAACATTAGTCCATTATTGACGATCAAGAGAGACGGAAGCCAAACCATATTCGACTCAATTATTAATGAAAATAGTTATAAATACTGCTAAATTCAATGAGATGTGGATTCAAGAAGTCGAACAAGGAACTATTTGAACCAAGAGAGCTAATAAATAAGCCAAATTTTAATAGTTAAAAATAATTAGAAAATCCAAATTAATTGAAAAAGAAACCAGATGAAATCAAAAGTACAAATGATGGAAGATTAATTACTGTATCAGCCCAACCTAAATAACCACAGTGACTTATTACCAGAAATCGACCAGATTTCGTTAAGTATATCTGAATTACCGAAATTTACGAACTAAATTAATAAACTTGTCTCACAACACAAAAAACTCTCACTCCGAACTTGATAACTAAATTTCTTTCAAGGATTGATTGATAATAAAAATTAAACTTGTATGTAAACATAAAATAACATATGTACGAAGTATGAATTATTAGCACACACTTTTTAACACTCAACGAACGAATTGTATTAAAATATTCATAGTATATAAGTCCCATTGATGTAAGGTGGTGTACTTTATTAAAATCTTGTTATTTAACTTTTTTTCGTAATCCAAAGAACTCATTGACAGAATAGCTTGTGTAAATAAACAATATTAGTGGCCATCATGGTCTCAACAACTGCTGTCACCTTAGCCAACCTTGAGATATAGTCTGTTTATTGCCGGAGAAACATTATTTTATCATATTATATTTTTGTATCTAAATGATTAATTATTAACTATTTCAAACGTTAATAAACTAGTAGTGAATAGTAATAACCGTCCTTTATTTCATATAAATTGTATTAGAAAGTTTATGCATTTTAGCGATGAGTGAAATTGTCTACCAGATTTAGACGTTGGCAACACGACGAACTACAAGCGATTCGAATGCCCGCCAGTTTGCGAGGGTAATTTGAATTGGTTATCACCGGACAGAACGACAACTCAGTTAGAACTGTTTAATTGTTTTCATAAACAATTTGGCGCCTATCGGGAAATAAATAATAACATCAAAGGACAGGTAAGGTTTACACCCGGGAAGATTTCGGTACTGGTAATTCGTGCGTTCGAGACGGACAGCGTCAGCGTAAAAAAATTCGAAAAAGCACGACTTTTAGATAAATACAAAGTAACGATTACAACGTGTGGGGCTAACACACATAACACACACATACAGGGTTCGTCGTTACAAATTGACGAACAAACGTGTGGCTAATATAAAACGATACAAGAGTTTTCACGTTACAGATTGACGCTCCATCGCGGGGCTTAAACGAACAAGAGTTTCACGTTACAAATTGACGCCAACAACGTGTGGCAGAATAATTACATACAGAAGGTAGCGTAGTAAGCGATCGACACGTTACAATATATATTGCAACAGTACGTATGTGTATGGTACTGTGCATTGCACAATTATTTAAGATAATTCATGAAAATTAAAATAAATAATCAATATTGTCAGTAGTATAATAATTCAGATAGTAGGCTGTAAAGGGAAACAACGAATTTGCCTGCTTGAACAGGAAAGTCACGCCACACACAGCTGCGTCTGTGTACACGTGTATCTTACGTGTGTGAGTGCGGCCAGTTAATCCTGCAAAGCGTCACCCCTAAATAAACGCTAATCAATAAATAAATTATTTAAATTGTGATAAGTTTGTGTAAAATATCACAAAACAAAATACGCCACAGTGTGAATAATATAAAGACGCACGCCTATACAAAAGATTGCGCGAAAACAATAAAAAGTGTAAATACAGTGCAAATAAATGTAAATAAAACCTATAATAATTAAGATAGAGAAAAGCAGTTAACACACAGTTGTACATATAAAAATTACCGACCAGATGAATATCGGGTAATTTGCAAAAGACTTCGCAAGTTGCGAAGACCAGTGAAGTAAGAGTGTAAATAATCGTATTTATAAAGGGACGCTAAAGCAGAGAATTATCGAGACATGATTTTTGCGCCCAAAAGTATAAATACGCGAGACACACCAGCCTTTTTTTCTTTCTCGTTCAACCACAGCGGCAGCCGGAGGCTATGCCCGACAACTTCATCACTTTCATGAGATCACCACTGCAGCCAGACGCTATTACTGGAGACGAGGGAGCATCCAACTACATGATATAGATTCCAGCAGTACGGTACGAGTCATCGGACTACCGAGAGGATCCGGAGGATGGGGAGCGGACTCCAGGACTACACCGACTACGGAGGATCAACCAGGACCAAGGACTCAGGACCAGAAGAGGATACGCTGAGAAATTACCACCACGATTAAGGTGAAATAAATCCATGTACTCATCAAAAACAAAAGACTCAATTAAAGACAATAAAACAATGTAAAAGAAAGACAATATAATTTCTGAAAGACATCAAAAACTGAAATTAATAATTTTTAAAATGTAACTGTTATTGTATAGTAATTTATAGTAATATTTGAATTTATCAAAGTATATTTTTGAAATGATAATTTAACAAAGATATTTAAATTAATTTTGAAAGTAAATAGTAATTTTTTAAAGTAATTAATATGTCATAAATAAGAGATGCATATGCAATAATAATAATTTAAAATGAAAAATTAGAGAATTTAATAAGAATTAAAGAAATTGAGTAAGTCGAGAGCAATATTATATCATAATCAATGTTATTTATAGTTATAAGTTTGTATTTTATGTTTCTATGCTTAATATGAGATATTACTTGTATTTTATTAACAAGTATGTGTACTACAAATACACACATGCAAATACTAATGAAGTTTTTAACTCGCAATATTTTTGAAATTTTTAATTAATAAATGTTTGAAAGATTCTAAACAATTCACGTTGTTATTATTATTACGATTACACCCGTTGTAAATTTATAACGTAAGTATCGTTGAAAATAAATTGTGCTACCAAACGTGTGGCTCGTTAACGATATAGACAAATCGTTATAAATTAAATGGCTCCGAAGAACGTGGTGCGCGACTATGCCATTTAACTATTTTGAAAATTTAAAAGTTAAATGTATGCTCTAAAATTATGTGTGTTAAATGAAACATATATTATATGTGATAACTATTATTTATATTAAATATTATTTGTATGTTATTTCAATTGGAAATAATCCCGGTTTATCCGGCACCATTAAAAGATAGGGTTAAACTAACATTTGCAGGAAATAAATGGGAGAACAGCATGGAATTTTTGGTCAATTGCAAAAAAGAAATGGAACAAGTTGGTAGTAATATTGATGATAACGAGAAAATAAATTTTGTTACTCGCCATTTCAAAGATTCAGCAGCACAGTGGTATACTATCATACGTGATAATGTCACAACTTATCAACAATTCCGTGATTCATTTGAAAATAGGTATTGGAATATCCATACGCAACGTCAGGTACGTGATCAGCTAGAATATGGTAAATTTAATATTCATGGTCGTCAGAGTATTGAACAGTACACGATAGCACAAATTGAAAGAGTAAAACATCTTAAACCTAAATTTTCAGAATATGAAATAATATCCAAACTGTCTTACCATTTTCAAAAAAATATCCAACTCGCTGTTTACACACAAGGTATTAAAACAATTGAAAAATTGTTAATACTTGTAACACAATCTGAAAATATTACTCGCGGTGAGAATACACAACACAATTATCAACCGCACAGTAATCACAACAGTAACTATAATCACAGCAGTAATAATTATAAACAGCAAACGCAACACACGCAAAATAAAGCACCTGTTAACATAGTGCACAAACCAACGACTCAGCGTGTAGAAGGCATTCGTCAAGAGAAGGAGAGGAGCAGTGAAAGCGAGAGAGAAGGTAAAGGTGAGAAGGGGGGCTATGTCTGGCCGACTTCTAAAAAGAGATTCTCTAAGCCGTATGATCGCTCAGTCAACGTGGTAAAAGCAAACACTGGAAACATGAAGAGAGGGTGCGAAGTGGATGCGGCAAGTGAGCCATCGACGTCTAAACAGCTACAATGACTGAATACGCATTCAAAGCGGTACACAATAAACAATATATATCATGTCGACGTACGAGAAGAATTGAGATATGCACATGTGATTGACATGTCCTTTCCCGGGGTGAGTCCCGTGTTGTATATTGCTGTTGTCCGCACCATCTCAGATCCATCGCTACCATCCTCAAGCAGATTCCCCTCTATTGACTTCGGATGGAATGACCATATACATATGATTCTACATAGTTATATAGATTTGTGTGAGCGTGAGTGCGCGCGAGTGTGTGTGAGTTTTTGTACTTTCTTATATTCATAACTATACTCCATCCAAAAGTTTGGTTGTCATTACAAGAGGTGGAGTGACCTCGTGGACACTAAGTGTGATCGTAGAGGAAGGTTCTAAGTATACCACTGTTGCAACCTACCAAGTTCCGTCTCCACTTACGTGTAACGATTGGAGTCATACACAGAAAATCAGGTAATTGCAGAGAATTGAAGTAATAAAGTGGCATGAGGTGGAAATATACGAGATCTCCATGAAAGGATTAAGCCTAAACAGAAGCTGTATCAAAGAGTTAAAGAAGGATAAGAATTAGATATTTGAAAATTCTCTCTACTGTGTGTAAAACTCAAATTAAACTGTGAATAATTATAGGAAATATAAACATATAAAGACTTCCGTCAATTAAGAGCACCGCCAGCCGACAAAGTCATAAGTAGGCCTAGCTACTGTAAGGCTTATTATTGTCCCTGCCAGGGTCGCAGCAGTCACTGACGATGGACTACACTAAAACGTCTGGCTGAAGATCAAACGACAACAGACGTAACATCTGGCGTGACACCAGAAAACCTAAAAGCTAAAACGAAGTGAAGAGTAAACTCTGTCCTGAAAACCGAGTAAAATGATGACAAACTATGAAGCTGCAATATTAGAAATTGTCAATCGAATAAGTCCAGGATAGAATGCGTTTGGAAACATGAAGTATACTATGTAGGAAAACATGACTTCCTGTTAATATAACATATGGGTAGAAAGAAAGGTTCATAAGATTCTGGTAATGAAAAAAAGTTTCATCAATAATTGTTTACGGAAACAAATATACATTTATATGAGTACATACAAATAAAAGAATTCACGTTGTTTATAATAGTAAAATATAAGTTACAATGTCTTAACCTGAGGTAAATATTTTCCAAACACAGTTGGTTTATAACGTGAAGCAAAAATTGTAATGATGTTAACTGTTGAATTCTTAAAGAAGATAAGATGATAAGATGAAACTTGAAGATAAGAAGCAACTTTATCTGTTAATTTTTAAGGGAGCAAACAAACGCTAACCTGTAATGCGTAAAAAAAATTCAGACGAATTTTGTATAGTGAGGACTGCAGAATGGTACGTACAAATGCTGGGAGTGAGTTCTTGGCAGTTTGATATATGGCACACATTACTGCTGTCACCATAATGGGCCACAAGTTCTGTGTATCCCTCGTCTAAGCGATATGTTTCCTCATGTCCACTATCATTGCGTATCAATATTAAAACTTATATTTGCGCAGTGTAATTTACGTAGATTTAAGTAAATGTAATCTTAAATTTATTTGCTATTTTTAACACAAAGTTTGAAAGGATTAATCATATTAAATGAGTTCATAAACTTTTTCAAAACCCCTTATTTTGATGTAATAGTAGTAAACATTAAAACACTCTGTTCTGGGATTTAAAATTTATAACAAAACATAATTTTCAAAACACCTAGGAAGCCAAAGTAAATCTTAAATACAAAATTGCTTGTTTATCATATTTCAGATTGTTTCATCAGTAATAGTAATTAAAAAGGTTTAATTGTTACCCGTTTTGTCCACAACACTACACTTTAATTTTTTTAACTGGTAGTTTAATTTAATTATAGTATTCACTACATTGCAAGTAGCATACATTTTTATATTTATTAAATTTATTTTTCAACAAGATGTTTGAACTACTTTTACGGTCAAGGTGACTTGACAGACCAAATTATACAACAAATGTAGCATATGAGGGGTCTGATTAAAAAAAAAGTGGTAGAAAAAAGAAAACGAAGGAAGAAGAAGAAAAAAGAGAAATCAAGAACGAACAGGCGTATCGAAAGTACATTCTGATGGTACACATTGATGGTATGCTCCGCCCATTGAGTTGGTTCAGTACATTGGTGTGGATGCCCTTTATTCGCACAGTCTGAAGTATCTCCAAAGCCACAACAATTTCGTCAGGGTAATTTATCAAGGTCCTTGCCATGAGATACTGAATTATCTGTATTGAAACAAGTCTGAGCAACTGTATTATTAATTAAAGACTAACAAAAACTCAGCAATGAGCAAGTATGAATTTTGTGGGAGAACGTCATCAACAAGGTATTGATGATAACGTGCATGAAGTATTTGCCTTCAGTAATTGAAAAAAGAAAATCCCTGAACAGTGTAACTACAAAAGGAGAAATAAAGAAAACAAAATAATATAATAGTAATAATAATAATATCAAATAACCTGCCAAAATTTATCTCTAATTTTGTAGATTTAGAGACAGGACTTTGCGTGGGGCAATCACTATCTGCCCCAAACGAACTGTAAACTGAAGTACCGAAAGGATCTCCGTTGATCGTCACGCTCTTTCCTATAGCGATCAACGGGATCTTTGAGAGTACAGAAACAGTAGTTGGAAGTGATCGGAAAGTGCTTCACCTACTAGCATTGCAGACTGTATGTTGCTATTAGAAGCAAGAAATTGTGCCACCCAACTAAACTAAGCCTCCTTTTTAAATTAGTCCTGGAGGAATACATTCAAGACGATACCACTGTGTACACTGATGGCGTGGAGACGGAGTGGGTAGCGCTTCCGAACTGTATGCAGCATGGAACTCTTTTGATACTATGAACACCGAGAAAATTTGTTAGCTGTACGGATTACTGAGTTCCTTAACTCCCTTGGTCAATCCGGGCACACTGGATCCGCTATTGTAACAAATAAAAAAATGGAAAAAAGAACTTCTGTTGTCTGCAATTATCTTGAAAGTATTACAGAATCACAAGAAAATCAATCTGTAAAAATTCAAACAAGTTGATGTAAATAATTTATTAGACAGTAAACTTTTCCTTTGGTCAGTAATAAATGTGAAGGTGTTATTATTAAAAATTACAGTTACTTGTTACTTACAGATATATAAATACATACATAAAATTTATAGAAGAACAATTTTTATTTAATTTCTATATATAGCTCTCTCATTTTTATATTTTCATGTAGTAGGCCTATTCAGATAGAAGAACGGTAGAACCTACATAAACAAACTGTATGCATAGTTTATACACAGCTATCGTTGTGTTCAGTTTATTTTAGGAGTTCTTAACAACATTCTACCCACGAAGTATATAGATTCTATATCTAGTGTTTTGTGTAAAATTTCCGACATGTACTTATTTTAACATGTATTTTTTATCACAGTAACGAAATTGTAACAAACAAGTTAATTATAAGTATGTAAATGCAGTATTGCAGGCATACCATTGAATACTTAAAAAAATGTTAATCTAAATTATCTAATGATTGCGTGAAAGAAATTTTATATGTGACTCACGTAAACCATTCAGCGTGAGAGATGTTGGTAACGTCCGGAGATCTTACGCATTTATTTCGTAACTCGCCCATGTAGACTTGTAGCGCAAACAAAGCAAATACCATTAGACAGAATATTGTCAATGTCATGACCTCCGCCAGTTGTCTAAAAGAGTGAAGCAACGCGTTGATGATTGTTTTCAGACCTGCAAAACAAATAACACGTTTCAAGATTAGCAAACTTAATGTTTTTTTTTAAATACAGAATTAAAATTATAAATATCAAATTACTAGGTTATTTCTTTAAATATAGTAGTCAAGAAATTAACAAGATTAGATACTAGATTTAGAAACGTAATTATAAATTATTGAAAAATATTAAATACTAAAGATTAAATTACAAGGTTTATAAGAACAATATGATGGAAATCGCAACTAAACTTAACTCTCCAATTAACGCGTAATATAAAGAGTCAGATCGCAAGTGAATTAATTAGAAAAATTAGAAGTCGTTTTTACAGGAAGCTAGTAAGAAGGAAAGCTTATTGTGGATAGAGAACGAGAAAAGTAATACGATGGTGAGGAAACCACGACCTTCTTCATTATCTGTCTGTCCTCATAGGGAACTGGGAAGGAGGAAAGCTTAATTGTGTATAAACGAGTGTAGTCAGTTATACGATGATGAGTAACCCATAATCTACTTCATTATTTGTCACTTCACACAAAAAACTGGGAAGGAAGAAGCTTATAGCGTCTAGGCAAGTGGAGTGATGGTGAGCAAATCATAATCTTCTTCATTATCTGACACTCCACGCAGGAAACTGGGAAGGAGGAAAAATTATTGCGTATAGACAACGAGAGTAGTTAGTTACACAATGGTGAGGAAAACAGAATGTTCTTCATTATCTGTCCCGCCACATAGCATAACTGGGAGGGAGGAAAGCTTATTGCGTATAGACAAGTGGAGTTAGTTATACAATGGTGAGCAAATCATAATCTTCTTCATTGTCTGTCACTCCACGCACGTATATGCTTACATGATTTGGGACATTGTTAATACAATAGCCCACACAGATTACCTACATTATTATAACTACAATGTGTTGGTTCTTATTTATAGTTTCTGTCACCTTCAGAACTTCCTATATTGCTTACACAACTCTTGAACATAATGATATAACTTGTTACAGAAAAAAAGTTATTTCTGTCACCTTCATAAATGAATAACAAGATGGAAAGCAAAATTTATGTAGCTATTTGCAGATGCGTCTAGAGGATTGTACATTATCAAGTACAGGTATATCAAGCTGTCCGTTCGTCGCTACCGACGTATGACCTCATTTGTGCCCATCGTTTTATTTAACTTATAACAACGTACACAGTGCATTTGCCGAAATTCTCAACTTTCGCGTCATGGCCTCAGATTTAATTCTCATGTTAATTTGTTTCGTGTTGTTTGAGTCATTTTAGTTAGTTCCTTGTTTACTTAAAGTGTGTCCTAGCAAATATAACAGGACAACCCAGAACACTATGTCACTGGTTGGGAACAATACAATTTGTTTGCTGTTACAAATGTCACGAAACTGCAAAAACGTATTTGTTCGAAAGTGTATATTTATCATTTTTCAGGCTTCTGTAATATAATCGTGTCCCAGCAGTTAAAAGTAAATACGTCTTTATTAAACAGGAGACGTATTGTTGACGTATATAACGTAATGGATGTCAAATAGAGTCACATGAAACCAAGCGCTTGCTGATCTTTATTCTCGTTCGATGGAATGTTAAATAAATGGGATCTTTAAACTCGCACCGGCAAAATCTATTTTTATGGTTCATTAATAAATTATTAAAATTTAGTACAATTACATCTGTGTTACCCAATGAGATAACGTTTGGAGTTTTGTTAATTATACTACACAACACTTATTACTTTTTTTAAGGAAAACATTTTTAAAACTATATTTTCCGACTGTTTTTCGTATTTTAAAAATTGTGTACATACACAAGTACACATGCAGTAAGTTGATTCATACTAGAAGATAAACGTGCCTTATGTAAGCTGTTAAACAAATTGTCTACAGTCATTGATAACATAGTCAAGCGAAACGTGTTGATACGTCTTTTGTGTTGGTGTCAAGTGAAAATCGTCTTTTGTACCGATGGTACATACCGTGATCGTAAAAGAATTATTAGCGGTTAATTATGAATTTGTATAACAATAAAAAGTTCACTTAACAAAATTCACTCAGACAAATACTAAAGTTCAAAATACGCGTGTACAATTACATTTAATAATTACTTTATAATAAATATATAATAATTATTTCAGAATATTAATCATTCATTATACACACAAACAATAATTTATAAAACTGGTTGAAACTATAAAATATCTTACTTTTGGGTTAAATCTCTAAACAAAATAAAATAAAGGAAACTTAACATAAAAGGTTTGTTTTTATACAACTTTTTATAGGTTGCTTTAAACGAAACAACGGGTAACAAAAACAACGGGTTGAAACGTCGCGTTCACCACCTCTTCTATTAGTCACTTCTTTCCCGCGCCGCATATTGTTATAATTAACCATTATTATTTGCTTACAATGCCTTTATTTGATTAGCTACGTTTCATATCTAATTCAAATTTTATTTTATTTAATTACTTTTCTTCTATTTTCACAGTTATTCAACTGTGGTGTTTGTTTTACTAAAGTAAAAAGAAATGTATAAGAAGGGCTCCAAATACCACGCGGTATACCAGAAAAATCTTTATGGTATGGATTTGTATGCTACGAGATCCAAGACCATTAAACAACGATAGGGAATAATTTCATGACAGGCGTACACCCTTAAAATATCTGAAATATAGTTTGAGTGGTAGAATATTATATGTAGAATATTGTTAAGGCATAGAATATCATGTTATATCTAATGGCAAAAAAATATTCTTTGGTATAAAAAATTATCAGTACAGTACTTGGTAAAAGCTGGATAGAAGTCTATCTACCTGAATACCTGTCTACATCTCTCTCCCCCATCTCTTTAAAAAAACAGAATCTTACACATTTTAATCACTATTATTCACAATGTAAACACGGAAACAACCCCCCCACACACACACATGCAAAACTTGTGACTAAACTTGAATTCTTATTAGCAGTTTGATGTTAAGTTAAATATCACTGAAGGATGGTTTTATCGATCGAAGTGCAAATAACTGATGTGACATAATAACTGAAGGTATCTTATCAGATGTAAGTTCCTTATCGCTAATAAGGTGGCATCGGAAAACCTTTTGATAATACTTATTTAGTAATATATCATTTCAATTAGAAACGTATCAGAAACGTTCACGTAATTCCAAAACGCCAATTTACTTCTATTATTATAACCATTACAATAAATTCTTCTAATATAGACGGATGGGATCTTTGTAAAGTCTGCAATTTGGCACAATTGATTCTACTAAACACAGTACTATGAATAGATAAATGGTACTGTTATAAGGTTCATACCATTATAATATTTGTAAGGAACCATATCCTTTAATAATTAAATAAAGATCTGTCGATATATCTGGAATCCACTTTTAACATAATACTTACCTTTTTTATACAATTTAGTAAACCTTATTGGAATTACCGACAGCCTTGGTTTCAATCAACATCCTGCCTCCCTGCCACCTTGTCGCCCTGTCACCCTGTTTTTGTCAGACAGATAAATTCTTTGTAAGTCTCTCTACAAATGACGTTTTCCATTCTTATAGTCACTTTATACGCATTCTGATCGTCAAAGAACTTATTTTCTTCAATTATATTCATAGTTTAACGTAAAATAATATATCTTATACATTTGTTTATATAAATAAATCCATACTACTTGCCGGAAAATAGAATTAATACATCATGATTAATAATTTGCTCCTAATTACTTGAAGCAAAACCGAATTCCTCACTGAGAATGAGAACAAGCCACTGGCTACTTCTCGTTCACAATGGACGATCGAGTTAAATCCATATTTTTTTATTTTGTTTTTCTTTTACTAGGTTTATGTAGTATATTGATGGGGTGGGGTGGTCTGGTAGCAAAACATGTTTAAAAAGCGACTTGTGCTTAATTAGAAAATTAAGTAAAGAGTCGCATATATGATGAACAGAAAAGTAACTACAGACTAATTCATCATGGAAGAAAATCAGTTATTTTCTGTATATATGTATATATGTTATATGTACGTAACTTGCATATAATTTGAATATATGCATATAATTTTAATACAGTTGAATATTGAAGAAAATTATAAAATTACAAATAAATTAAGATAAGACAGAGACTACCACTTTGCGGTATATTCTTTAAACTGCATGGACCAGTTTGTTTAAACATTCATTACAGAAAGTCTGCCAAATAGATAGTGACTTCAACAAAAGGAGACGAATAGTTTGCATACGTTACCTTTCACCTACGTTAATGCCGCTCTTGTCACAAATACAATTTGTGTGCATGTGTCTGTATTCTTATTTACGATGAAAGTCGTGCTAAAGTATGTGTAGATGAGCGACATGTTTGTGGTATTTACGCATATTTGTGAATTCGTTCTGTAACTTGGGATAGTGTGTGTGTGTGTGTGTGTGTGTGTGTGTGTGTGTGTGTGTTTTGTCATTCATTGCATGTTTGAATAGGTGTGCGCGAATTGTGAGCTACTAAATTTTTAACGGCTCATTACTAGAATCGACCTTAAAACGGTGACTATGGGGACAGATGTGTCAGGTGTAGTGAAAATGTCCTTCTTGGGTTTACTTTTATTGCATCCTAATTGCTCACTCGAGAAGTTCTTTCTGCCCTCACACGAATTGCTTTTAAGCAGTAGAGAAAAAGGGATAAATGTGTAGAGGGGAAGAGAGAGAAAGTGAGAGAGAAAGAGATACAGATCGAATAGATAGAGTTGTACAGAAAAGAGGCTGTAGTAAATAGATAAGCAGTAAGAAGTTGGTAGCTAATATATGAACTCATAGAAAACTAAGAGAGAACCGATTATTTATTTATTTTGCAGCGCCCACAAAGTAAGATTCGTAAGTAAAACGCTCCTCTGTAAGACGTATGAGTTCGGCATCTGCACACCTGCGACAGTGGAATTTTACCTCTTTTATTGATTTCTTTGGAATTTTGTTTATCGGCACTCTCTACTTCTTACAAAGCTGCTTCCATCAAAACATCGCAGTTTTGTGGTCTGTACTTTTAATTTTAACACATTTAGTTTTAATAATTGTTATTAATATTATAATTAATTAAGTTTGCAGTTTTGCACGAACCATGAAGACAAATGCAACTATCCTCACAACGTTTACAAAATTCGTACCTATGCATCCGCATACACCAAGATTTGTCAAATCGTTCTCACCGATCACGTTGATTGTGAATTGTGATCAGTGCAGTTTTTTATTGCTGCAGCTTCTCCAGTCTGAAAATAGACTCCTACTACTACGTAATCTTAAATCATATGTTTAAGGTTTTAGAATTTAAGTGAATTGGGGGAGGGGGCAAAGACTGAAAGACTTGAGGATCGTTCTACTGTGCCTAGAAAACGAGGTCACTTTCAAAAGTCGCATGGATCTAGACAGTATTTATCTAGTCTGGAATCTAGTAGTGTTCCGGACCATTTGCACGCATGCAAGTAGCAATTTCTCATTTCAGAAGCTGTCAGGAGAAATGGCGAAGAGTTTAACTAGGATCGAGTACGATTGGCAGTACCTTTCTATGTGATATCGTCACTATCAGAAGCGTTAGGTCGGACTCTGTTACTACCGGACGTTAGAAATTTAGCACATAACGTTTCGACCACCAGACAATCTGTGGTCGTCTTCAGGTGTAAGTTAAACAAATAAATTAGATACAAACTTATGCCTACCCGAGATTTATTCAGCAACAATCAAAAACCTTCAAAAGAATACACCACTATTAACCTACAAAGTTAAACGTAACTATAGAAAAATTATATAGAAAAGAATTACCGCTAGTTACCCTGTAAGGCCGCTGGAGAGAATCCCGAAGCACAACTACACTAACCTACGTTCACACAACAAACAACAGGGAGTACAAGCAACGCCCTGTTTAAATAACTCAACTAAGCACCCTGGGTACACTCACAGCTAGCCCCGCCCATCACGATATATATACTCCTTCAACTTCCATACCCGGATCCTAGATACATCTTTACTAGGCTGACTGATACACAATTATCATTTGTAGCCTTAAAATATGCATCTATGATTTTACGGTTACTAGTATTACTTTCCCGTCCAACGATAGACTTTATCCCACAGTTTTTTATGTTGTATATTTTACACGTGTTCGCTACAGTAATTTAAATTTGTTAGTCTTCACTTCTTTATTGTTTTCCTATACTCTGTCAGTCGTACCTCCAGAGGCCTTAAAGTTTCGGCGAAATACCGTAATCCACATTCACACGGGAGGCTGTTTAACAATTTTACACTAACTCTAACTCTGGTAGTTTTGGCGCAGTATTACACAGAACGTTTCCTATAGTGAAAGGCAGTACGCAATCTTTATTTCGTTGCGATCCTCCGAATCTCGGTTAGGCCCAAGTTTTTATTTCATATATTAAACATTAAACTTACAGCTGAAAAGGACTACAGGTAGTTTAGTGGTCGAGACGTCATGTGATAAATTTCTAACGACGGCAATAGTCTGACTTAATCATTCTGATAATGTTCACGTACCATCGAAAATTAGGTTTAAAGATCGGGTAATAATATCGCGTAAAGTATTACGATAGTCTGGGACTTATCACCTGACGAGTCATAATCTGTGAAGTTTTAATATAGGAGGTCTGTGCATAGAATAGAAGATGCGTAAGGAATCAATGTAGAGCCTACAGAATGTTACTTAGTTGGTAATGAATTTTGATTTCAACACATCGATCACGATTAGCTTTCCCGGAAGACGATGGAGTACGAAAATGGAAACAGATTTCGGGCCAGAAGCCTTTCGGAGCTTCCGTTCTATAAGAAATTAGCGGTCTCTTTGAGAAGTGGCATGCTACAGAAAGCGTTCCATTTCAAACTGGTCATCGAATGCTTAGTGTCAGACGCGTTGGGAGCAATGTGTCATCCAAAGCAATCGCTCAAAAATGGACAATGTCACAGTCAAAACACTGATTCCCCGAACAGTGTGCCGCAGCAGGGATTCCACGAAAGATTAAAGTATTAAAATAAAAATAATCATAAATATAAAGGTTTTCAGTAAGTTTTATTTTTTATATCATTTTAAGTATAGATTGAATTTATACTACAGTTACACACTACCCGTGATAAATATGCAAAATAATTATTTAGCACGTTTATCTAGCAGAATTAGGGGTTGCTGTTAGGCAATTCTGAAAAGCTACCAAGAATCCTAAATGGCGTTGAATCCACTGCGTTAAAGTATTGAGCTCTCAATAAGTATAGTCATTTCAGAGCTGAGGAGAACCAATTAGGAATTCCAGAGTTTTTTTTTATGGGTGTGTATGTTGTATACCTGCGGATGCGTTGGGAATCTAGAAAAGGATTCTGTCGTTCCTACAAAAGTTCATTCTTTCCATCCTAATTTCTTTAGTAAATGTCAGAACCTAAGATCTGTCGTCTATTCCTTGTGCCGGCCGGTAGTAGTACAACTGCCAGAGCTCGATCACTCACTATCTTCTGTCACTAAACTTCGTATGTATCGCGAGTATCACTGGCCTTTACCGCCTGTTGTGACTTAACTGTAACGGTTTTCGTCGACCAGCTACCGGTTTCTGAGACAAAAAAAAGGCAACGAGATCAGGACGCAGAGGTAATTAGTGTCATTTAGGCTGTCAGGCTAACACCCCCAACGCCTGACCCAAACTTGTATACATTTCAAGTGCACACTATCTATCTGCTCTTTACAAAAGTTTGCTTGCCAATGCGTGATCACTTTGTGGAGTAGACAACCAGCAAATGTAGTTAGAAAAATTAAAATCCCACACAATTGGTTTCTTTGACTTTGCTTTGGTTAAAGAATTTACACCGGAACACTTGCATATTTGTTTGTCAAAAATAACATTATCATAAGATTTCAAATTCTTATACTTAATGAATGTTTTGGTCACGACCATTTCTCTTTTTTCATCTCTGCTTTGTTTTTGCCTTTTCTTAATCCTACACGGCGAGACGGGTAGTTTCTATGTTACATGTCATAGGGAATATAGGCAATAGGCCTAATACCCGTCATAGAATTCTTGACAGTCTCTTTATAAATAAGCTTGTTATACCCAATAATTATTTGCGTTTACCCATTACACTGAATTGGAAATTAAACATACGAGTCACATCAAACATAATCACATCAAACAAGTACAAAACATAGGACGTTCCTGCGTAACTTCTCATGACGTGTTGAAAAGTGAGGACATGAAGTAAATTCACACACGTTTGTGGAAATGTCGCAAGTAATTCAGGTTTTCTTGTCATATGACTAGCTTTGCAGAATCTATACTTCTGTATTACGTATCTCAGGACAGAATAATTTACAAAATTTGTATCCAGTAGCATAAAATTGAAAGTTATGTGACCAACATACTCCACAAATCTTAGTGTGACAGGTTTTGGCATTGCTATATTCTGTAAATCTGGTTTTGTTAGAAACAGAATTAACTTTATCTATAGTTTAAAAAGTTTGAAAGATTTGGCGCATAAGTTCAAAAGTTCGTCTGTAGAAAAACTAGTGAATTATAATAAAAAGTAACGTGGTATATTGTACGACGTATACTTAATTTAACAACGCAGATCTAAATCAGAAGCTAACGTTTTATCAGTTCTCATTAATTGTTTGTAAAATTTCAGACTCATATAAATTTCCTACACAACGTTGCACAAGAAATTGTTTAAAATTGCTTCTTGTTGTTTACCATGAGTTACCATTTTTAAATTCTACTTAATAATAGTGTCTATAGTCCATACCCCAACTCATGTCTCAAACGGATGTTCATATTACACAGCTTCTATAGAGGTAAAGGCAACCCGAGTATATCATAAATAGATCAATATTACAAATGATATATTTTAGAAAAGAAAAGTAAATATTATTAAATATTTATTTTATTTAGCATTTGAGAATTGGAAAAACTAGTCAAATTTCTTTAGAGTTTTAATAAATTCAGGAAAACACACAGCTTTTATAAGGAAAATAAGCCAAATGTTTCGTGAGGAAAGAATTTAATAATTCCTTTTTTTTGTCAAAATCTCATAAACAAGATATCGTTAGATTAAGAATAAAAGGGGCTCTTTTTATGTGATAATGATATTTTTTGTTATAAATACGGATTTTTTGTGAAATTCAAGACATAAAATTTCAATAAACCGCTAAAACAAATTTTATTAAAGATAACACTTTGGTTTGTTTGGAACATACAAGAAATGGTAAACTTTCTGTGTATTTGACATAGATATTATTATTGGTATCCAAGTCACTTTGTTATTTATAAATTAATAAATTACCTTAGATCCGTCGTGTGACTTTGTTTTGTTATTTAGAATTACGCGTTTCGGAACATATCAGATTCCTGTACTCAGCTGAGACCGTCAAATGTTAAAATCACATTCTCAATTGTTAAAAACACACGTCAGTATGCATACGGCTGAGTATCCGGTCAGCCTTCATAGTGTGCGCACCCATACTGACGTGTGTTTTTAACAATTGAGTATGTGATTTTAACATTTGACGATCTCAACTGAGTACAAGAATTTGATGATGAAACATATGTTCCGAAACGCGTAATTCTAAATAACAAAAAAAGTCACACGACGGATCTAAGGTAATTTATTAATTTCTGTGTATTTAAACTCTAAATCTCAACCCGTTCGGCAGTAATTAATTTTTTTAACACATACAGACAGAAAACAAAGTATTTTTTACATCCTTTTTAAACATTTTTTCTTCAGTTAAAGAGCTGAATCAAGTTCCGAAGTTTGTCACAATCTTTTGTAAACACTGTACACGTTTAACTGATGTAACACACGGCTTGATTAACTGATTAAACTGATACTTGTTTAAGTCAATTACTTGCACTAGAATGTCACATATATATGCATCTTATATCTGATGTTTCAAACACTAAAACACTTACCTGGCATTATTGAGACGGTTTTTAGAGCTCTAAGTACTCTGAAGGTTCTTAAACCAGCAAGATTACCGACCTCCATTCCTATCGTTGCGTATCCAGAGGTAATTACTACAAAATCTAGCCAGTTCCATGGATTACGAAGGTACGTGTACTTATTAAGGATAAAGCCTTTTGCTATTGACTTAATTATCATTTCTGCCGTGTATATCGCCAAGAAAATATACCTGAAAATATTAAAAAATATTAAATTAAAGAACGAGTTCAGCTACTGTAATATTACAATTATTTTGATGAAAATATCAAAATATAATGATTATAATACTACAATATTAAAGTATTATAGTTTTTTTTATGACACAGGAACATGGAAGAATCAGTTTCATTCTGTTAATGTAGACTTAGTACGTATTAAATATAGCGTCAGCTGAGATCAAACAAGGAAACACGTATAAAAAAATTAAAAGGTGCTGTGGTACCTTATGCATAGTTTTTCAAATAAGGTTTTTATATTGGATTGACTGAAACAAAGTTTTCACAAACTGTACCTTTAACTGCACAAATTGAGCAAGTTTCTTTGTGCTCAGTATGTAGGTGAGTGTGTTTACTCCTGACCATGAGAGTGCGCTGCTCACTTGACAACTGGATTCTGCAAGGTACATTATCTGGCTTACATATGTATACTTTATCCAAAAGTCGTTCAGACATTACTCTGTTACTCAGTGACTGATTATTAATGTTTATGTAATTTGTGTTTTTTATATTTTAAAGTATGTGATTAGTCTGAAGATGGCTACTGATTTCTGGTGTAGCGTAGCAGAAACGTAGTAGTTTTTTTGAAAAATTAAGTCAGTAAAATTTAACGCCCACTTTACAGATTTAAACTTCGTTAATTAGGCTTGGTCAGTTGTCATACATTAATTAAAAAATTTAAAAACATTACTTCTTTTAAACAAGTGATCATTATACTTTTGTTTTGGGTGTCTTCTTTTAGTTTTGTTGTTACTCTAAAATTAGATGTAAACACTTGCCTGTGAAATTTTTAATGCCACTTTATAAATATTTAAAATTCATGACTGTAAACGTAAATGAATAGATTAATTTGTATAACTCGTGAATTTACAACTAAAAATATTAGTTTTACTTTTAACATTATAAAGTCAATAAATATTCTAGGATCTATACAGCTATAGGACATAGAGTGTTCGTTGGCTGTGGAAAACTTTAGTGGAATCATCGTTTCTTCAGGCAATGTTAATGTGTAATTTCATTTTAGTTGCCGTTCTTTATGTTAGTTGCTAATTGTCTATCAATTTCGGTTCATCTTCAAATTTCGAAGTCCTGTAATTTTGTAATAAGTCTGTTAGTCTCGTAGACGATTTACTTCATCTTCGGTTACCTTCGGTTGTTCCTTCGCCAACTAGTCTCTTTGTGTTACTATTCCTCTGTATGTTCAAAGCATTTCATTTCTTTCATTATGAATGTGTTACATCGTATCGCAGGGAATTCCCCAATATCAGATTTCTAATGAATCGACACACTTATGGTATGACTCTACTGACAGTCTTGTATCAAATGCATAAGTTCTAAAATAAAATTGTAACAGTAGTGGCAAGAAATATAATACAAAAATGATCAATGCTTTTCTATAGCACGGACCTTCAAATTCCTTGCTTGTTTAAAACGTTTTCTTTATTTTATTACAAAATTTCTATTCTGAAAACTTATAGACAGCTGTCTATATCTTTTACAGACCGCGTAGCGTTGAAAGAAACTGGGGCTTATTGGTCTTCGAACCGGACAGCGGGTCCAATAAACATCAGAACCCTGCCAGAATCAGCAAAGATTTCTTTTACACCTATGTAAATATTTTCAGCTATAAAAAAATTAATTATTGGACTGTTGAACAGAATCGAAATCCGTCGCCTGTTACTTTATTGTATTTGTGGGTGTTCTGTACTTTGCTGCGAATCTACTGTCGAGGACATACTCTATTACGTCTCGACCTGTTGAATACGTTTATGTGTTTAGTTTGTTAATTTGTTAATTAGTTTGTCAGTTTGTTAATCTGATTTAGAAGTTAATTAATATTTTATCCGTCTATGAGAGACCACAAGCGCCTGCGTGAATGGTCGATTTCAGGATGGCATGAATTGGCATTTAAATCTTAATATTAAGTGATTAGGTTAGAATTTAAACCTACACTAAGCCGTCAGATTATTGTAATTGTAATCAATGAACCTGAACTAGTATTTCAAGTTTTCACAGATCATTTACATAAAGTGCTTTTATCTGTCATTCTGAATTTAGGTCAATGTTTTCGTAACTGATAAGGCAGAACAATATGATGCTAAACTTAAACTAAACCTGCACTTATCGGAAAACTCAACCCCTAGTAACTCACATTCTCAGAATTTGAAGCTGGAATGCTAACGAACTGCTTAATCACACGAAAAAGAATATTGCCTTCTTAAACGTAAATAAGATTGACATTCTACTTATCTTTGAAACGCACTTCACCGATCAAACAGTGTTCTGCACACCACACTCAGTACTACTCGGTACGCTCTGTCTCATTATCTATGGTGGTTCAGCAGTAATATATTTAATTATTCATAAAACGATATCTCACAACGAGCTATCTAAACACCAGGCTAATAAAGTCCAAGCAACAGCTATTGAATTTGAAGCTTAACCATGGAACTTTAAAGTTACTGCTATTTGCTTATAATCTACAAAGGTACGATATACAGAATCTTCATTAAGATCCTTGGCATCAAATTAGATTAGATTAGGAGGCGATTAGAACGCTAAAAACATACATTGTAGCTCGATACTCACTACTACAAAAGTCCGCAACTTCTGGCACTATGTTGAACAATAACTTTGATTCTTTTCAAACTCTACACCTACTGTATATATTGGCTAAATAACCCCCGGAAGACTCCTGACATCCTAGACTTCTTTACAAGCGGAATACCTAGATAAACTGTCTTTGAGCTTTTGTGTGACCATACTCCGGTCATCGCTAGCCTGAGCACAATCGTCATCAACAAACTGCCGTCACCCAAACTAATATCAACAAACTGAAATTGAAAAAACGTGAATTATAAGCTACAATTAAAGTGCCCGCCGATCTGGACTTCATCACTCTTGTATAACAAGAAACCTAATATTCCAATCCCAAAACCGATTACGAAACAACTAATACTGTCACCCATCAGTTAACAGCCTAAAACCACCAGTCAAAGAGAATTTGCCTAAAATCAAGAAATTTCACCAATTAACATCATTATTTAGACAAGTAAGAAAAGCAAATGGAAATTTCAAAAGTCAAACTATCAACATTTCAACACTACGTTGTCCCTAAACGAAAATACACTCTAGAAAGCAACAAAAACGCTAAACAAACTGCATACACATGTATTTCCAGTCTGTAAGCTGGACGGTGAGTGGGCATGGTCTGACAAAGGAAAAGCTGATCTCTTCGCCAAATATTTTAATGAAGTGTTCAAAGCTGAGCCCGGGAATAATGCCACTGAAATAACTGACTTTATTAATACTCCATGGCAAATGTCTCATTCTGTAAGGGTATCCACACCATCAGAAGACAAGTCAGATATAAACAAATTAAACACGCGCAAGCTAGCTCTAGGTTATGATCTGCTCTCAGATATAATTTTTAAACAGTTAGAAACGCTATTGTTCGTTTAACAACAATTTTCAACCACATGATATTTTTTCAACCTTAGTCTGTTTTCCACGATACAGAAGTATGCCAAAATTATAATGATCTCGAAACCAAAATAAAGTTGCTCATGAATCAACGTCCTACCAACCTATTAGCTTTCTGACCATACTGAGTAAAGTGTTTGAGCGACCATTCTTAAAAAGGATTCAAAAGGATAATATTCTTAACTTCTGACTGATCATTAGGTTGGTTTCCGGGAACGCCATTTCAAAACCTCGTAAGTCCATAGGATAATTAATCAAATCGCAAAAGGTCTCAGACAAGAAATTCTGCACCGCCGTTCCCCGACATTTCCCAAGCGTTGGATAAATTATGGCACACTGGTGTGGTTTTCAAAACTAAAAACAGCTCCTGCTAGCTGAATTTTGTAACCTTCTGTCAGTCAAATTCAACGATCCCAAATCAGTCTACTACTCTGTTGAATCAGATGTTCCCGAAGTCAGAGAGTAAGGGTTCTTGGACCTCCTTGTATATATATACAGCTTAGTTACATGAAACACCATTCCAAACGTCAGCACCATTGTATCTATTACCAACGTTGTATTTGCGTCATTCATTAACGAAAATACGCAACTTACTTGTGACAACCTACAATTACTCACCGACTTGTACAGCAAATGACGAGCAAAAATCAACGAAACAAAATCAGCTCAAATCACATCTACCCGAACGACATTTGTCCAACAAAACTGTACCAATGAAAACGTAGGAATGACACTGTACCAGCCCAAAAGGAGAGAACGACATTCGAATTTACATTAGCCTATCTGTTTGGAATGAGGCTATATTAGGCTTTATTAAATTAGGCTATATTGGGCTATATGTAAATTTGTTGCATATTTATACTAAAAAATTGTGTATTTTTATTAAATGTGTAGGGAGGCGTGTAACACAATGTAAAAACAGCCATAAGTAAATCATACAGTGAATCCAAAACAAATACAGACAATACAGCAAATAAAATAGAAAACTTGGGAAACTTTACAGAATTATGTAATACAAACTTAAAAGAAGTATGACGAGACTAAAATTATTGCCTTGTAAATAAAGTTTTAACTTGAAAGAATGTGCGCTAAAATATGAAGTTTATATGCATCTTAAAAAGATATAAGCATATGCTATACGACGTATGCGCCTTCAAACAACTGAGAGAACTTTTACTGTAGAGTAAATGCATTGTGAGAGCTTACAAACTTTATATAATTCCAACGTAAAAGATTTAGTTGGGTGTTAGGTTACATATTGATCACACAGCATATACTTTTTTATCCAGTAACCGTGAAAATGAACATAAATAATTTATTTATAGTTAAATACCATTTATTTATAGTTAAAAACCAGGAGGGTTAAAATTAAATTTTTAAAAATACCTAACAGTGAGTTAACAGAGAAAACCGAAAAAATTAATGCAAAACCTCTTTATAGATGAAGTTTTTAATTTTTTTGTAGGCACATTCCACGCGCGCGCATACATGCACACTAAGAGTGTATAGGTGTATGGATTACCTTACATCTTACGATAGGAAGGCTTGAATATACCGGAAACCGAAGTTTCTCCAAAATAGAGTGCGTAACGAAACCCAAAGACGCTTCGGAAACTCTGTTTGTCTAAAAAACAGTTTTTCAGATTCATGTTAGAGGAACCTTCAGGGGTTTATTTTTACAAAGGTAAGAAAAAATTGAAATTATTAATATACTTTATTTATAAACAACAGAATTAAATTTTAAGACCTGTCATTATTTAATAGCTATGTCTCATCCTACGGGGTGTAAATTAATGTTATTCACGTTTCGTTATATGGAATAACCAGACTTGTCCATTATCGTGTATCGAATAATTTGCAACTTGTTATGCCTGTTTTTTTTTTAGATGCCTCAAAGAAATAAGTGCCAATTAATTTCCAAATAATGTAGTCCGTTTAATTTCAGAAAGTTCCTGAAATAGAATGTGAAGTAACTCTGAATTGGCGGTAGAAAAAAAAAACTTTTATTAAATTCAGTTTACTTTAAAAAAAAATTATTATTGTCTAAATTATTTTTATCACTTCTAGAACAAGAACAACAATTTATTATTTATTTATATTGAGATTATTTATAATGGAAACAGAAAACATACCTTTTCATTTAGTGTTTGCTCCTATGTAGCGTAGTGGTGTGTGTGTGTGTGTGTGTGTGTGTGTGTGTGTGTGTGTTGTGTGCGTGCGTGCGTGCGTGAGTGTTTTATGTTTGGCAATTTTGCAGGACGCCAGAAAAACAAGTTATAAATTCTACACCCCATTACGTGCTCTGCAAGTAGTAGATTTTATCTGGCGTAAAATCGTAAGATTAGAATTTAATTTATAAACAGTCAGATTAATGCATTCGAAATACTAATAGTTATGAATATTTAGTTTGACACTAAGAAACACAGTTATGAGAAATTATAACGGTTTCTCGTTGACTGAAATGTTAAAACATTCACCAGACTTAAGAAAGTCTAACATATGTAGGCATTGCGTTAAAATATCTAAATAGCGTAAGTTCACTCGTTTTTCGTATGCTGTTTTTTGGAATAGTAAATATTTACTTTCAGTCTTTCAAAAGGTTATCTGATTTAAAAATAAATCACTCATTATTAAAACTCTAAATTTTTTGAACTACTTTTAAGTAAATGTTTACTTTATTTAGCGTTAGGCGTTTCTATGTTTTCTTTACGGCGTGTGTTTTTTGTACAAGAGTAATGGAACAAGTTTAAAGACAAAAAGATAATTAAAGAAAAAATTGGGAAAATCTAAACTTTAATAAAAGTGAAGAATTCACATAAATGTTCAGACTGAAAGTACATATCACTTTTGAGCTTGACACAAGTGCTTCTTTGAATACTGTCTCAATACTTTGAATACTATGTTTCCATGCAAAAAGTTATCAAATACCGCAATGCAGAAATTCACGGGCGAATGTCAAGCGGTTTAAATTCACAATAAAATATACTTTACAGTTAACTTAAACACTAAAAAATAATCATGTCGAACAAACTCTAATGTTAAAAATGGAATAACTCAACTATTGCGGGTAGTTGAACTATACTATATTGAACCGGCAACGAAAGACAACAAGTAACTACAATTATGTAAGGATAGCACTACAATATAATCATTACACAATATTTAAATGTAGTAAGTCAGTTAACAGTTGAAATTTAATTTAATTATTTTAGTGCAGAGAATTTGAGGAGTGTAAAGACTTACAATGTGTAATGTGTTCTTATTACGGTCTGTATTAACTTTTTGAAAAATTGCTTTTAATTGTAATAATTTTGTAATAATTGCAATAATTTATAATAATTGTTTGGGCACAAACAATCAGAAAAATAATTTACAATATACAAAGCATATTGTTGCACACTGTTAACAAAATATGCTTCCTTTTTTGTAATGTTCACTTAGGTTGAATTGTAACAAAAACATACGAGATAATTGTAAGCCGGATGTCAAATTAATGCAAATTAAAGTAAGATATTAATGTCACGTACTTATATACCATGGAATAAAGCACAACCACCTTATAAACTCGTAATATTGAAGCTTTTTAAATAACACGACGTTATAAAAATTAAATCCCTTTTTATCAACATACGATTCTGTAAGGCTTCTGTTTTACTTTTTGTATCATAATATAAACAGGATTGAAAATTATGGAACTTAAAACGTCGTTTTTAATATATGCCATGCGATTAACGCGTAACTGAGTTAGATTGTCATATACAGAATTAAACATTATTACTGTACTGTTGACGATGAAGATGTTTCAACTCTAAGCTGCAACACGGCGCATGAGTAGGCAATTTACGCACACACACACACACACACACACACACACACACACACACACACACTGTTGAACTGATTCAGTATTGTATTATCCTGTCAAAATAGGATAGTCTCTAAACCTTTCTTTCCTTCCCCCATACCATCTTGCTTTATTCTTACTTTTCCACACAGTTTAATTAATTCACATCTCTCTTCCTTCTTTCTGACAGCGTCGCAGAAGTGGTTTACGCTTGTCTATAGCGGAAAGTATAAATTTCATTTTCTTTCCAACAAATGTTAGTTTGTTCAGTTATTTAAACGAAGAATATACTTAAAAAGAAGACAGCACTAAATCGAAAGCTTTACACATTAAATTACATGTACGCGCGCGTAACTTTACACACACATAACAAAACTTTACACATACAAAACACAAAACTATACAAAAATCAGCAACTTAATTGTGACAACGTACAAGTGCATCTAAATTATTCACCGATTTGTACAGCAAATGACGAAAAAAAATAACGAAACATAATCTGTTCAAAACACATCTACTACGCGACACGACATTTGTCCAACAAACCTATACCAATGAAAACGTAGGATTAACACTGTATCAGACCAAAAGGGGAGAACGACATTCGAATTCGCATTAGTCTACTTGTCTGTTTGCAAACAAAATCTACTACATACATAACAGTAACCTTAACCTCAACTTGCGTGTGTGTGTGTGTGTGTGTGTGTGTGTGTGTGTGTTTTATAAATATAAATATATTAAAATTTATATATAAATATAATAAAATTTAAATAAATATAGGCCTACAAATAAAAATAAAGGAAAATATAAATAAGTGCTATAAAAGTTATAAGTTTAATTTGAAAAAGTTTTTGTATTAATTCATTAAATTAGAACACCGCGGTTTTTTTACTGGTAAGATGTTTTAGAGTGATTGCAGTTAGTATTCAGTATACGGCTACTTAAACGTAAACAGCAAAACATAAACTTAGATTCTAACATTCTAACTGGTCATATGATTCTCGTACTTAAATTTAAGCTGTTTTGACATATTTTACAGTGGGATGAAATGAGGGACATAAATGTCACCACTGTGTGTGGTCGAAAGTAACACAATATTTATTATATGTAACAATTATAAAAATCACAGAAAATATTTCGTTTGCCCGTAAGTTTTTTTATGGAAAACAACAAAAAAGTTTTAATTTAAGTTCTTCATTTACCGTTAATTTGTTGGTAGCATAATCGGAATACTATATTGCAATCAACCATAAAAATATCGTTAAATGCGTCTAACGATCGTTTATACCGTCTTCTTTTACTTGTTGTTTGGTATTTAGTTAGTCCGTAAAACGTTGTTAGTATTAAGTCGTGTATTGATTTGATTGTGGCTGAAATGAGAAAACGGGTCCTGCAATACGCTAGCGTGATAAAACTATACTGAACTATGCTTTAAAGATATGTGCCTTGTCACCTCATCTGAATCTGACATCGTCGTACCTGTTACAATCTGAACATAAACGGCCAGTATGTAGGCTACATGCGGCAGAATATGCATAGTAATACACATAAAAGATAAGTGCTCTGTTCTTCGAGCCTTAAGACAGAGATGTAAAGTAAGAGGTGATCTGGAAACCTACCTCCCTGAGGAGACAACGGAATCTGAGAGTATCTGTCGTTCTTGAGGGCAGCTGAACTTACCGGCTGTAAAACAATGAAACAATTGTTCTGAACATTGCTAATATTTGTAGCAAATGAAGGCCAGCTTCTCCTCATATCAAAGATTAGTATTCGTGAAGGTGCGACCCATATTCGCATACCATCAGAGCTATCATACCTCACGCAGCATTAGAGGCACTGAGAGCGAGACTTAAAACATACGGAAACCAAGACCTGAGTATGTGGGATAATAATACACAAATAACTGAGTAGCGATATTGCGCAAATAATAGATGCTAAGAAACAGGTATATTTAAAACATGTAGCTTTAAAGACAGATCAGACACGGTCTGAATATAAGCTCCGCTGTACCGTTGGTAGAAATAAGGAAAAATCAAACGAAATAGTTGAGACAAATATATAAATGACATAGAACACGATGTACAGGATAGGCGGGACAAAGCTTATAAAATATTACGGCATTCAGATCAGAGAGAAAGAGATAACCTGAAGATCAGTAGTATCACAAAAACGTTATGAACGGTTGTGGACCTAGGAGCCACTGAAAGAAACAAAATTTACATACATCAATGAATGTGTGGATCCAGTAGCAATGGATGAATTCTTAGCTGTTCTGTGATGCTGTAAAAATAGAACATTGCCGGGCACTGATGGGCTGAATTTCGAGCTTAAAAGGTATGCGCCAGCCGTGCTGCATAGTCGTTTATTGAACTTTATCAATCTGTGCTGGAGCACTGCTCATAGTCCCAGCAGATGCCAAAAGGAGTCCCAAGATTTTGAGAAAGGAGATCGTAATGACTGTGATAACTATAAGGGGGACAGACTCCTTAAAACGTCTTACAAACTTTATGCATCTATACTAGCAAACTCAGGTCATTGAAAAGCACAGAGGATATCAGTTGCCCACATGCTTAGCTTTCATCGACTATATTTACATATATAATTTAGCAACACATTATTACAGACATGCAATTTCACAATAGCTCAGGTCACTGAAAAGCACAGAGGGTATGAGTTGCCCACATACTTAGCTTTCATCGACTGTATTTACATCCATAATTTAGCAACACCTTATTACAGACATGCAAGTTTTCACGTGGAAAATAAAATCTTGGGACAGGAAAACCGAGCACATATTCTAGTGTGGGCCTAATCAATTGTGGAGTACGACAAGGGTGCCCATTTTAATTTATAATATATGTGTATATATATATATATATTTATAATAACTTTACCTCAAGCTGTTTTTTTTTTCTTATTTGGAACATGTTTCGGGAAACGTATTGTTCCCAACCTCAGCCTTCTTAATTTTGAATCTTGTGGAGTACTTGTGTGTTGGTTGGTTGTTGTTATGGTTTCCTGTTGGTTTTTAATATTTTAAATTGGTTTTCTTGTGTGTGATTGTAGTGTATATATTAGTATTTTGTGTATTTTCGATGTTGAGTGCTTTGAAAATCGTGTCATGTTTTGTATTGATTTGTATTTGTTCAGGTATTAGTTCGTGTTTTGTGTTTGTATATTTGTAAATTTTCCCAAATGTTCATTGTGGTGCCTTTGTGTGGTATGTGTTTTATTAATGTCATGTTGGTTATGTGTGGGAATTCATGTCCAGTGTTTATTACATGTGTGGCCAACTTAGATTTACATATTTCTGTTTTTTTTTGTATGCGTTTAGATGTTCAAAATAACATGTTTTCAGTTGTTTTCTATGTCTTCTCCCATGTCGTCTACCCCTTCTTCATCAAACCACCCTTCATCATTGCCGTTTTTTGTTTGAAAAATACGCATTAGCTCGTTGACACGTCGACAACTATGTGAACTAGGCACACTCGTGCGTGTTTTTTTTTTTTTTTTTTTACTTTGGTCGGAACTCTCTTGTGAATGGTTTTCTTATGGCGATCTGCTGACTTAGAGGGATCTTACAAATCGTAATTCTTGAAAAGCTACGCAACAAATATATTATTTCCTAATATTTTCATCCAGGCTGTCCTTAATGGTCATAAGCACTTTTAGGCTTGACCGAATGATTCTCTGTTCTAACCAATGACTGAAACTCAATAACGTAAGTTTCATTAACAAGAAAATTTTAAAATCATGAACCTTTAACATCACATGAATCATGAGTCATGTACTGACAGAAGATGAACTTTGCTTTTCACTTCCGAATGCAACGAATTTGCCCAGGGCCCCCAAAAGCCTTTGATTTCATAAAGGCTGATGTAGACCAGATTCTCTGAACGTATTTTTGAAAATTTCATAAAAGAAAACATAATCATATGGAACTTTTTTGAGCCAGCAGAGGCTCAAGCTAACAAATTCACCCTCACCACTTACATAAGATTATATGCCATTAAAATCATTTTCATTGGCATTGGGAGGCGGTCGGCAGTAATCGAAATACTTCTTGGTACATTGAACGTTGCATCTTTGCGATTGGCACCTACCCGGAAATTTTCCGAATACCATTTTAATTCTGTGTCACCTGGAAGTAAAGATTCGACGGATTTAAAGTAGCCTATCGATTGTCACGCTGTAACATAATCTTTCCAGCAAACTCAAAGTTTGATTTTTCCAAGTGATCATTTATGGTGCATCCGTGGTCATCCAGTTGGGAAACAGTGATTATGATGAAGAACGAACGTAAGTCCAGCCAAACCCGTGCCTTTCTACGCTCAACTCTGGTAAATGCACTTAGCCCTGGAGTATATGAAAAAAAATCCCTTCCCGATATATTAAAATTCTGAGGGATAAAATCCTGATATAATAGATTTTCATTCGTGTATCTCCGTCGACGGTCATAATCAGTGTTAGATTTCACCGAACGATTTATCTATTCTAACCAATGACTGAAACTGACTAATTACAAGAACATTTCAAAGTCTTGATCATGTGTATTGACAGAAAATAAAATGGGCTTTTCCCTTCTGTTTGCAAATGAATCTTGATGCCTATAGCTTCACGTTTCGAGATGTCATAGGGTCTATTTCAATACTGGCATAAACGGAAGGTATCAGTTTGTGACATTCTGCTATAAATCAGCATGACGAAGGGCGCTTTTGTTTTTGCCCCTGTATGGCTTGTATAAACCTGAGCTTTGTCACCTTGAGAAAGAAAAGTAGGCCTACTTATTATTGGTTGAACATTGACGTTAGATGTTTTAACAAATGCTAACAAAACAGTAACTGTGAATGTGACTAGGGTATTAATTTTTATTGTATCTAAGAGAGTTTAAACACGTATCAACCCTAAACAGTAGTAGAATTACTTGGGAATAAACGAATACTCCGATTATTTGTTTGGGGATACAATCTTATTATTTTACGAAGGCCGGCAACCATGCGCAGTGCCGTGTGTTTCGTCAACACAATCCGACATTACATTGAATCTTCCCACTACAGTTGCTTGTCGCACAGCACTGAATCGTAAACACATCACTCGACTTCGGATGATGTCGAATTAAATCTTGTGTTCAATTCGGAATTATTATATTATGAATTGATTATGTCCTTCACTTGGTATAGTTTCGTCTCACGTGCATGTTTTTCTGTCTTACGTAAATATGGCTTTGATTCCCCGTCCTCCTTGTTAGCAAAACCGTGCCCCTCTTTGAATGCTTACGTAATATGTGAACGTGATACTTGTGCAAAAATAGCAGTAAAATACAAATAATTTTAAGCAGAAACTTTACGAACCAATGCGGTTTACACTGACAATGGTTAGTGTACAGATTTCCTTTAACTGATATCGGACTAAATTAACCGCCCTTTTAAATTAATCAGGGAACATCATAAAAATCAATATAATTTTCTATTATGTGTTTTAATTACTAAAAATTAATTACAAAATCTTTTCGTTAATCGGACTGTAAACCGCGTTCATCCTCCGACATCCTAGTCTCTAGTATAGCAACTTTTGTGACCGTCTGCTGTCGTCTCCATTAGACTTTTTAACTTCATAAGAAGTTATTACCGATTTTAAGTTAGTTGGGTACCCATTGTCTTCTAAGTCCCATCCTTACCCTTTCTATTTCTGTCTCTTACACCTCTTTGAAATACACAGTGAGTGCTTTAAAGTACATCACTATTGAGTCCATTGTCCACGTGTGTGATGCATAATAATTCATTGCTGGAAGCATTCACTAAACAAATTTTCTTTTTGTAAACCTAATGAGTTTGCTATTTAGCTTTTATTGCCCACGTCAGTAAAACCAATCTACTCTGATCTTACTCGACTGACAATTTCTAGTATTGCATGTCCGTTGAACGTTACTAGATTAACTAAAGT
Source organism: Magicicada septendecula (assembly GCA_034769895.1). Lineage (NCBI taxonomy): Eukaryota > Metazoa > Arthropoda > Insecta > Hemiptera > Cicadidae > Magicicada > Magicicada septendecula. Next base: position 975,750,661 of record CM068367.1, on the reverse strand, counting down.
TTCATTTCATCCACACATGTAGCTGCTACATCAACAATGTGTACCTCATGCACCGAACTATGTTAAGCGACAGACAAGGAAGTCACTTTACCTGTTAAAGCAATTGTATGAACTGGAAAACTTGCTAATGAACACGGACATGACATTATTTGTTTGCCACCATACCACTGCCAACATAACTTAATCAAATTGATAAGAGTTGGATAAAAAGAAGCAATGCAATGAACAATAAAAATTTTAAAACTAAAAAGCTAACTTCAACCCACGAAGTTTTAGGCTATGCTACCGGACAAGACGAGAGAATTGCGTGGATCGTTAAAAAAATCAAGAATTTCAAGAGAGTTCATCCGGATGACGTAATTGAACAATTCATTAGTAAGTTTAAACAAATGGCAGTGATGTAGCATCACATAAAACAGCGATTAACATAGTTATGTATTAAACGGCATACAGTGGCTCAACAACAAGCATAATTCAAAAGAATTAGGGTAATCAACTCAAGTAAGTACAATTAAAATTTATACGTTAACACTTAATTACTAACTGTAAAAATTCTAAGACGCTAAATAAAAACTCACTGAATAAAATAAATAAATAAAAACTCACGTAAGTGATAAAATACAAATTGTAAGTTGTGGAATTGTTACTTTAATATTAAGGTTGTATTAAGTTTAGTAGGCCTAACCATTAATTTATAAATAACGACACTTTTATTGTGAAACATGCAACCTGGTTATTCCTGTTATATCTTGCATCATTGCTTGTTTATTCTTTAAATTTACAATGACATCCTTACTGTCCGTTGCAAAAGGTGGTCAATGGACACTCGAATTTAGACATCTACGAAAAATGAACAGGATAAATCAACTTCAATAAGAAATTTAGCTGCTTTCTTTGCGCGTTTAGTACTTTTACTTAAACATTTATGGAATTGTTTCATCTCTTTACTAGGATTAGAACCAAAAAGTAGCCGTTCTACTAACTATTTTGAAGAAACACCAAATTTAAAGTATTGTCAAATAAAATTGCGTTTTCTGATGATTATAAAATTTTAACCAGTGACTGCCCTGAGTGACCAAAATGCGTACTGTAAATTATTGAATCATTAAAGGAAAATTTTTATTCGTTTTCCTTAAAGCTAACAGACCATTGACTATCGTCCCATTCAAATATTCAACGGTAGTAAGTTGTGCTTATTTGCTTTCTATTTATACTTGAGTTGTCTTGGTACTAGACCCCAGTGCCAAATAGGCCATGTAGAACATGTTACATGGAAACTTACACATATTTACAAAATTTTCAGGTAATTAACATTAGTACACTATAATCTGTATAAACATTTTTCACTCTTTTCAGTCTCTTTTAAGACTAAATCATGCTTCTTTCCCTTCCCCAGATTGGAAAATTTGTAACTTCGTTGCACAAATCATTTTCCTTAATTTTGAAAGTCATTGGGTTTTAAAACCAATGCACAACTCCATAATTTTTCATTCATTGAACTATGTTTTTTAAGTGCTTATTGTCGAACTGGAAGTTTGTTTATTTGGGGGTGGAGGTAATGTATAAATCAGATTATACGTTCTTTCGTTTCTTCTTTTTGGTCTCGACAACGGTTCTGTGCCAACTTCATGTAAATTAGCGCTCTACCCAAATTATCGGATCGGCATAAAACGGTTTCCACAGCAATTTGCGGTTAATTGGCATAAAGTTTTAGCGTACTTTATTCTTTGAAATTGAAAGTGGAAGTGCTAACTTCATACAAAACCGCACCACTTATTAAAAAAATGTATGAGCGCAATGAAAAACGGTGAATTATTATAATCACGATAAATTTACTGCAAATTTTTGCAATTTTTGAAATTTCAAAAGTTGATATGTTAATTGTATGTGCATAAACTCGGCACGATAAGACTGTGTTGTGGATTATTATAATGTGGACAAACAAACTTTAGACCTAAATACAATCAACACACCCAGCTTGTTGATAGTATACGTACTATGCTATAAGTCAACTTTGATTGACTAGCGTTTTTTTCCAGCAGACAGAATCTGTCACAAAATCCTTACGGTTAAAGCAAAAACTTGGACAAATGGGGATTACACTTATGCCAAACCAGTTAAACAAAGACAATGGCACTCACATAACACGTCATATTGTAGCATAACAGAATTATCACCTTAAAACTTAACTTAATACAACATTAAAAAAGAAAAAAAAGAAGAAACTATCAGTAGTGAGTGAAAAATAAATGGTTGAAATTGAATTAAATGAGCTGATATTTATAGTCAATAAAATATTAAAAAATAAACGCAATAACAAAGAAAACTCTTGGTCCAAATAAAAGAAACCATCTATATAAAACCCCAGTACAACATCAATATACCCAGTAGGATAAGGAGCAGTAAATGAAAAATTAAATGGCAAAATAATCATATATAATGTGTTAACTTAGTGAAATCAGAAGATCCCAAATACAAAAATAATCACCTACTCATAAGGAGCAGTAAAATACAAAACCGATAACATACTGATAAGGAGCAGTAAATGAAAAAGTAAATGAAAAAATAATCAGGTACAACTCATTGAATTGATGACATGAGGACCTAAAAATACAAAAATAAGAAAATACTCATAGAATAAGAAATAAGAAACAAACTATGTCAAGTTTCATACAAGGAATACAGAATAAAGAAAGGCTATTCCCAAGATATGATGAAGAACATGTACCAATTAAACAGAGTTAAAACAATAACAAACGTTAAGCCCAGTAACCCAAGTTACAGGATACATTACCATTGAACTAAATTGTAAAATAAATATAAGAATAATTTAAGAATAAAACCTAATAAGAGTGAAAGACTACCATAGTGTAGAAACGAATAAAAGACTACCATTAGTGTAGAGAATAGAAGGTGAAATACCCTAATAAAACATGATAAGAGTTAGAGACTACCATGAGTTGTACAGAATAACTCTACAGAATAACAAAGTGACATACCCTATTCAAAAGTAATGAAAGAAATACAATTATTTAAAAGACTACCATTAATGTAGAAAATAAAAGGTGTTACAATAAGAAACCAAAAAATTGAAAGACAGATAATAACTGCATATATTATTAATTAGAATTTATAAGAGTGTTTAAATAGAATATAAGGAGTGATAAACAGTAAAATAGATAGAAAACCATGGACTTACCATAGATGTAAGGGAATAAGTTAAATACAGAAGGATTGTTTAGGATTAAATAATATATAAGAAAAGGATAGATATAAGATGTTTTTATTATGATTAGATGATATATAGAAAAGGATAAATATAAGATGTTTTATTATAATTAAATGATATATAAAAAATGATAGGTATAAGATGTTTTTGTTATAATTAAATAATATAGTTAAAAATGATAGGTATAAGATGTTTTTATTATAATTAAATGATATATAAAAAATGATAGATATAAGATGTTATGTTATACTTAAATAATGTTCACTAATTTCAAAGTTTTGTCAAGGCAGGGAAGGCAAGAAGATAATATAAATATATTTTTGAATTGTAAACCATATAAATAATAATATAACAAAATAGTTAAAAAACCAAATAGGAAAGCAAAACCATAGTTTAGACCAAAATCAAATATTACCATAGAGTCAAATCCAAAAGGATAAACTCAATAAAACTGTATATAATTAGCAGAAATTAGTCAATGTAAAATATAGATATTTATATATAATCCTCACAGAAATAAATAATAGTAAATGCAATGACCAGAAGATAAAATTAACTTTATTGAAAATATGTAATATAAGGCCTAACAAGGGACTCAGTACAATTAAAATGTGAATTAATCAGCATTAGAGTATTATAACAACAAATTGTTAACAACAAAGAATAATAATGAAGGAAGTAAAATTATTTAAGGAAAATGTTAACTCAACATGAATTGTAAACCATTTAATTACTGATTATGTGAAAAATAATAAGGCCTATAAGAAATATCACAAAATGTAAAAATTAAGCTTAATTGAACTTAAAATAGGTCATGTTGTATATTGAATTATGTAAAATTAGAACAAGAATATTGCTAGGTATTTAAATCTTTATAAAATTAACAAATAAATAAGTTATAGTCATAAAATAGGAAAAAATTGTCATATATTTTGTAACGATACAATTAAGCCAAATCTCGTACCAGTGATAAAAAAGATAATTCTTGATATAAAATTACTTCATATGAAATAAAATGTGTAAAAAATGATTAAAATGTAAATACTTTGACAAGACGTACAACGATATTACCCAACCCAAGTGATTGAGCCGAAAACACAAACATAAAGAAGGGAACCACGTAACATACTTATTAAAATGTAAATATTTTGACATGATTGAGCCAACAACCCAAACATAAAGAAGGGAACCACGTAACATACTTAAGAAAAATATGATAGACAAAACAATGATGGACACAGAACTAAAGAAGAACCAGAAGAAGAGGACAGATCCATACAAGTAAACAGAATTTAAACCAGAAGAGAAGAAGAGGAGAACCGAACCGGATTGAAGAAGAAGAAGAAGAGGAAGAATGAAGAGGAGACAGATAAAACCCAAAGGGAAACTAACACACATATATAAAAGGGAAAGATTGTATGTTTAGAGATAGAATACGGTCAATAAACCTTGAATAATTATGTATTAATGAAATCAATGTTATTATTAGCATTAATTTAACCTAGGTACCCATTTTTAAGACAATACAATTGTAAAGCAATGTAGTATAGGAAAAGTACACTAACCCTGTCAGAAAGGTTAGAGTCAACCAAAACACAACTAGCCTAGTATTGTTAATAGTAAAAATAATACTAAAACAAAATAGTGAGAAATGGTAGGAGAAAGTATAGGGATTACCCATTAAATAACACTAATTACAAAACAGTGAACCAAAGTGAAGTGCTTTAGTGAAGTGTAAATGCCCTAAAAAATAGTGAAAGTGGATGTGAAACATTCAAAATAGAATGCTAAGTAAATAGACACTCTGTAAAACATTGATAAACCACCAATGATTGGAGTGAGATTATAATTAGTTATATACCTAGAAGTAATTAGAAATAGTAATCCAAATTAATATTAAGGAAGCTTGTAATAATATTCAGGGAGAAAGCCCAGTACAATAACTTGTGTTAACATGGCATGATAGGATAGAAGTAAAGTTTGTTATTAAAGATTAAAATTATAAAGAATACTACACCCCATGTTGAAAGGGGAATTAACCTTCATAATATTAGAGAAAGTGACAATGTTTATCACCCTAGTTTATAAGATAAGAAAGAAATCAATGTTAGTACTAAGAATAATTTATGACTTGTAAAGAATAGTTGATTCAATGTTAAAGAAGGAATATGGCTGAAGGGGACTTACAGTCCATAAACCTAACTATTATATTTTAAATGAAGAGTAATGAAAATGTATGTTGAATAGTAATTAAAACACAAACAAATAAGTGAAGCCCATCAGGCTGAATTCAGAATGTAATTTAAAAAGGAAATACACTAAAAAACAATAATGGCTGTTTGTGACTATGAAAACAGTTGACTGCCAAAGACATTCAAATGCAAATTGTATCAATTTCACAAAAAATCTTACTAATCTAAGAACAGTGAATGGACAGTAATTATATATCAGTTATTTCAACACAGAAATATTATTGTAATAATTTAATTCAAGAAAGATATGTTATTTATTAAATGTCAAATAATTAGACTATAGTTAAAGTGTAACAGAATATGACCTTATGAGGTATCATTGTAAACTTTGAAAGGAAAGAAAAATAATAGTGATGTCATTTATTATCCCAAAGGAATTATAAGGGAATAAAATCATTAGGAAAATACTTAATAAATTTGAATAAAAATTCAAATATTTCTAACAATGTATGTAAGGAGTAATTAACCAAGCATTGAATTATTGGTTACTATGACAACGAGACGTTTGAGGGCTTATTTTTCCGTTAAATTTTAGAGACGCTGAAGAAACGAAGCGTGGGTAAGCCACACGAAAAATTGGACAAACTAAAATTTTAATTTAAACAGTTATAAAAAGTCGAATCAGTGAACCAAGATAACCCAATATGAAGAGACGTCGATCTATACAGAATTAATGATGTCCAGGAACGAAATTAAATAAACTAATTAAAGAAAAAACCCAGACCAGTTTGAAGAAGATGTTGGAAGCCTTCAACCAGCCCAAATTCGAAAAATATACGCCTATCCTGATGACGATACAGACAACGTGAGATGAACTGATAAGTACCGAATAATTTCTTACTCCCAAAACCCCAAATTACTTAAATTATTTTCAAATGATAAAATTTCTCACTATTTAAAAAGTAGTATTTTCTTTCAAAGGTAAAGGCATAATTTACTTACATTAAAAAACATTTAATTAAACTGTAGAGATAACCTTATTTGTGAACATAACTACTGTAACAGAAATACGACACTACTGAACAAATTGTACAAACACATTATAAATCCTAAGTACGCATAAGGTATAGTAGTGTACTTTTTGTCATGTAATCAACGTTTATGTCTATTTTCATGATCAAAAGAACTCCAGATTTTAAAAACATAGTAATTTGTTAAAAGTAACTGAACGATAGTGTTTTGAAATCAATTTTGCCAACCTGAGATATTTTGTGTTTCAAGCTGTAAGCCGGAGCATAATATCATAAATTTGTTTATGATTCATTTGTCATATTTATTGATAATTAAATGTGTATTAAAAAACGCAGTACAGAACATTACTATCTTGTTATTTCATAGGATTTTTGTAGAATATATGTGTGTTAGCGAAGTTTTAAGTTATAGCCAACTAGCGCTTATCACGAGTGGCCGAGTCGACAACCTGTGTAGCAGCGGGAACAATTCGAACGTCACAGCTGTCTAGCTAATATCACGTATTACTTTAAAAATTAAATGTTTTAATTGTTTTAACATAAACAATTTGGCGCCACCCGGGAATCGTAATCCCTATGAATTAACAGGTAGGTTGTACTGGTGACATTGACAACGCTACGGACTCCAGTAGTGACGTCGATTTATGTAACAACCAGTGTGAGGCAAACACACTACATTCACACTAATACACAAAATAAACAAGTGTGATACATTTTAACAGGTACGACCTTAATAGATTGTTACAATTTTTACAAGATGAAATCTAAGCCAAGGCAACAGCTGATTCCAGACAATGGGAAGGAGAATAAGATATTTCGGAAATTACCACATTAAGACGACGATTTAAGTCATCAGTTAATTGTTAAACGTAAACGTGTACGGATCAGAAAGTACCGACAGAAGATCCGAAATTTATAAATGGTTTGGAAAAATTGAAGTGCAACATCAAAAAACATTACAGAGGTTATCAACCGAAAGTTAACACCAAATAACTCAACTAATAACCGAACTTAAAACTAATAACAGTAATAATACGATCCAACACAAGAGCACAAGGAACCAACCGCCATATTGAAAAATTAACTCAACACCAATTTCAATAGAACAACGAACGCAAACAGATTTTGAAACACGGGACCTGCACAAATAATCCAGCACCAAACAACATCGACGAGGAGAAGAGAACACTCCAAATAATTATCCAGAGGGACCACATCACCGCAGAGTACGAGATCCACCATCATATTTGAGGGAGAAGACGAAACATAGGAGTCAGCGTGGGTAGCAGAAATACGAAGCGGACCGCAGCCATACTTTATTTTGCATAACGAGCTGTACACAGCCTCCCGGAACCAGTGACGACGAGACGTCATATACTACTGCTTGGTTCGAAATTTTATTTATTCAATGACATTATTTTCTGAATATATGTTACTTTTATGGAATAGTATTTAAGTTGAATTAATTGTAAGTACTGTATCTTATAACTTGCCCTTCTCTGACCATTTCGACAGTTCAAAGAACTCAATTAATTAATTTATGTAATTTCATATATTTGTCTAGTGACACAATCGACCTGAGTCGAGTCGTAGCCGTAACCATTTGTCGATGCGCGTAAGATTGGCACACAATTTTCAAAACAAATATCAGAATTGTTTTAAATACTCGTGTCTATTATTATTTGAATTATAAAAATTAGATTTTTCTTTCTTCCTAACATAATTTAGAAGGATTACGAAAAAATCAAGAAGAAGAAGAAGAAGAAGAGGAGCTGAGATAGAAGAGAGTATACTTCGATCCACTTGACATAATAAGATTAACACAGTGAAACAAATATTTCGTTGTAAAGACATACACAATAATTAATTCACAGTTGAAGTAATTAATTAAAATATAAATAATAATTAATTAATTAAGCAATTAAACAAATAAAATAAATAAAAACATTATCAAAATTTTTTTTTAATTAAACTATAAATTTTTTTAGCAACATAAATATTATTTGTGATAAGAAACCGTTATATTACAATATTCAGTCACAAATTAGAGATATACCGATTACAGCTCTACCAAGAGGACCGAATTTCCCCCATTACACCACCAACACTTTCCACCAACGACATCATTTACTTTAAATGACATTTGCTTTCTTGAAAAGACAAAACAAACACCAACTTATTACTCATTCTTCAGCAGATGTAGATATTTCAGTTTTACAAATTCAGGGTGATAAAAATGCAATTTGAATCTATATTATTAAAAAAAAACTGTAGTATTTGTTAAAATTTAATACACCGTCCACTAAGTAAATTTTCATGAAACACTGAGATATCGAAGATCACTCAAACTTAAACGGTTAACCTTCTTTTTCTGTTGTAGGAAAATATAGGAAAGACATATGCTTGAGTAAAGGTACTTTGTACATTTAAATATGTGGGCAGGGAACTTAAAAAAATTATTTGATAAAATTTAATATTTGTGTACACAGTACTTTTATAAATTTATAACCTTGTTATAAATTCGCCAAATTCAATCAAATATACACAAAAACGCTATAATTAAATTAATGTTGTTATTAACTCATAACTAACTGAGGATTTAAAATAGTACCGTTGTATTAATCGATTAACGAAAAACATATCAAGGGTTTTTCGTAATATTTTCCAATCCAGGTGCCTAATAAAGCATTAACAAAGCACTAATGGAACACTGGTAGAATACTTTTGGACCTTGTATAGAATTTGGTAGTTCAGCATGTCACTACTACTAATGGGAAATGCGTGTTTTGTGTCTGCATTAACAAGAACCAACAAGCTTATATAAATGAGGCAAAATTTATTAAACGTTTTTAATTTGGAGAGTCTAGAAAAATTGATCTCACCTTTGTTATCTATTTAATAAGTGTGTCATTAATGTCATTGCATAACATTTTACTTAATATCGAAGACTCCTGGTATCACGAAATTTTTTGTCTAACATTTGCTAGTTGCTTTACTTCTACGGTTTGACCTAATTAATAGTATCAACTGTATTCAGTATTCAATAATATAGTTGTGCGGTGTAAAAATTTGACGCTTCCAAATAACTAACGTTATTGTTCTTCTTTTCCATTTGTCACATGCCTTCATATTATTATAAAATTGGTTATCTAAAACAAAAAATTATTCTTCCTATACGCTGTTACCAAAATTACTGACGTTTCCAAGCTAATTTTTTAAAATTCATACGTTTTATTTATACAAATTACTTATTTTCTTTCTTACGTTATCTTTTATCATCATTACACATTATGTTAATCTAATCATTTTTTTCTTTCCTAATGTAACGGCAATTGATTTCCATATCATTTTGCCATGTATTATTTATTTGTTTAATTACTGTGAAGAAGACGTAAGTTTTCACTGCAGACTAAAAAGGTTTAACTGGATACGAAGTAGGTTTAAAATATTAGAATGAGCTTGAGATTTACAACTGAATTCTTCAGATTTGTTGATGACTAGTGTAGTCAAACTAAAATAAAAACTCTTTTTAAACGTGGAAACTAGGAAGAATTTAGTTGGTATATTGTACTCAATGTCAGTTTAGTTGGATGACATTATACACTGCGACTCAATGTTTGTGACTAATGGCCGTCCTGAATCAGAAGGGTATCATTTACGTTAAAGTCTAGTGTCATTACACAGCCATTAGACATCCAGCAACAAAACAAATGTAGGAATAAAGAAGGAAATATTCCATTTACTATTTTATTATTCTAGATGAAAAAGTAAATCACGTATATAGTATTTTATTTAATTTGTTAACATGAAGTGAAAAAAGTATACTGTGGTTGCGAGACTTTAAAGGAACGTGTAATAAAGAAAAGATCAATAAAAATTAATAAAATTTAGGGATGGGAAAATGGCTACGCAAGCACCTAATCGTATGAAGGTAGTAGGATTTATCAATATTCCTAGACAGAAAAAGTAATCATAAAAAGTTTAAATATTTATTGTAAAATCACTACGTAATAGTAAAAGGTAGTTACCGTAGGCTAGGAAGAGCAAAGAAAATACAAAGAAGTATAATAATAAAAAAAATAATAATAAGACGTTTCTAGGAATTAATCAAATATAAACTCATATTATTGCTCTGGGCTGTGCGGTTGTGCGTCGCAGAGACGAACCGCTCGGTATCTTAGTTCCGAGCTACCTTCTGGAGCTCCTGCTTCGTGGCCCTGCCCAAGTAGGGCGTGTGCTCTACAGCAGGCCGATTCTCGGCTGTTGTGCTAGCCTACACTAGCGCAGTATATACCGAGTGCGTTTCCGCGAATCATCTGGACGTATACGGTACCTTCCCAGCCCAGCCACTAGAGGATTGTCTGGGAACCTCGCCGCACGTGCATAAAATTTGCGTGCAAGCCGCCTGAACGTTTCGTCTAAGGAGCGGACGCCAAGTCCTCTCCTTAGAAGGCGTGATGAGAAGCGACGGGGGACTAGTCGAGGACCCCTGTCGAGGACGCTCTGCAACTTCCTTTTATGCATTGGGGCGAGGTAACCCCAGACCGGGCAGGCGTAGGTAATGACCGGCAGCAGATCATGGCTGAGCTGATCAGAAGTGGAAACAGTAAGCTCAGACGAGCAGATGCTCGCTTGTGAACTGTCTGAGCGTGGGTACGCCAGGTGAGCCGACGGTCGAGGTGTAATCCGAGGTACTTGACCTCTTTGGACCAGCGCAAGTACGTTCTGCCGATACGTAACTGCCTAACAGGGTTCTTCCGTCGCTTAGAGAATTCGACGGCTACACTCTTGGTAGCGTTGAGTTGCACTCTCCAATTTTCAGTCCAGTCCCCGAGCGTGTCGAGCTGGCGCTGCAGTCGTAAGACGGCTCTTTCCACATGACGATCGGCCGTAAATACGGCCGTGTCGTCCGCAAAGAGGGCCACCTGGACTCCAGGCTGTCTCGGCTCGTCGTTGACGTAGAGTGAGAACAGAAGGGGGCCAAGAACACTACCTTCAGGGACGCCGTCTGTGATTCGTCTCTCGGAAGAGACTGAATCTCCAACTCTCACGCAGAAGGTCCTCTCCGTCAGAAAGCTAGCAACCAGATGGGGGTAGCAGTCCGTGAGCTAAACTTCCCTAAGCTTGAATAATAGACCATCATGTCGAAGGCTTTTTCAACATCTTAGAAACAGCCAAAGGTTCTTTCCGACACCCGGCTTCCGTGACGTATTCCACCATTCTCATCAGTTGATGAGTGGTCGAATGCCCCACACGAAAGCCGAACTGTTCGGGGACCAGCACGTCAAAGTTGGTTAGATGTTCTCGTACACGACGTTGCACGAGGCGCTCAAAAACCTTGGACGTAGCGGAGAGTAGGCTGACAGGCCGGAGGTTGTCGGGGCGGGAAGCATCCTTTCCCTGCTTCGGGATCACGATGACCGTCGCCTTTCGCCATTTCTTGGGAAAGTAGGCCAGTCTGAGACACGCGTTGAACAAGTCAGTCAAGAATTGAACTCCAGGCTCGGGAAGAAGTCGTAGAGCGGTGTTCGTAACACCGTTCCGGCCTGGAGCTTTTCTTGGCTGAAGTTCAGCGAGCCGATCTGAGACCTCTTCCAAAGAGATGGGTTCGGACTCCGCCGTGATCGGAAGAGACAGAAAGTCTTCCACAGCCATCTCGACTTGTTCGCCGAAGTTCCAGTCCATGGGCGGGTTGGGAGCGAACTGTCGCTGGAAACACAAGCCCAAGTACTCGGCCTTCTCCTCCGGGCGACCCAGGAGTCGTCCGAATGGTCCAACAATGGCGGGGAGTGGACGTCGTCGCCTCCGTCCCGTCAATGCGGTAGGTATTCTGTACGGGTGACTTTGCGGGTCCACATCCCCCGTTCGGGCCACAGCGAGTTCCCAACAGCTACGTCGGAACGCCTTCAGACTGCCACGCAGTCGTCCGGTGAGCCGATTGTATGCTGCCTTATCGGCTGGATCACGGGTCCTCTGCCAACGTTTCCGGAAGTAATTCCTCTCGCGAGCGAGAAGAGAGACTTCCTTAGAGATGCGTTGGTAGTAAGGCGTGAAACCAGCTCGCGTACGTGAAGACACGCCTATAGCCGAGATGATTGCCTCTTCGATTCCCGCTACTGCTTCGTCTAGTAGGCGAACGGAATCGAGTGGGGCCGCTGGCGGCAATCTACAGCACAAGGCCGGGCCGTAGCGGTCCCAATCGATAACCTTCTTCTGGTCAGAACGTGCATAGGCGTGCTGGGTAGCGACGTGGACCAAGATAGGGTTGTGGTCGGATGTCAGCTCCGTAAGTGAGAATACCTCGACCGGACAGACAATTCCTTGGGTCACCGCGATATCCAGAACATTGGGAGCCGCGTTAGGCAGTGTCGGAAAGAACGTGGGTTGCGCTGGACCAAATACCATCGCCCGGCGCGATTCAACAAAACTGAGCAAGCGCCTCCCGTTCGGTGTAGTCAAGCGAGTATTCCAAACGCGATGCTTGCAATTCAGATCGCCGGCCAAAATTACCCTTCGGTGGGAATCGAAGATGACGTCCAGGTCGCCGACAAGGAGTTCAGCTTGTGGGGGCTTGTATGCTGAAACCACGAGGACGCCGCCAAGAGCTCCGTGGACCTCAATGGTGGTGGCCTCTAGGTTGGTTAGCTGCGGCAAAACGACACGATGATGACCTATGGAGGTCCTCACCGCGATCGCCGTGCCGCCTTCTCGTCGGCCAACTTGGTCATCCCGATAGACCACGTAATTTGGTAATCGAAACCGGTTCGCCGGGGTCAGGTGAGTTTCCGTGAGGAGACGTACGTCGGGTTTGAACCGAGCCAGGAATTCTAGAAGGTCGGAATGCTTGGAACCGATGGAGTTAGCATTCCAGGCTATGAATGAGAGGTCTCGTCTAAGGGCTGGGTTCATAGAAGACCTATGACTTCGCAGGCTTCCACCAAGAGCATGAATCTCTCAGTTGGGTCAGCAGTTTCCAGGCGGTCTCGGATGGACCTGAAGGTGGATGCGACTTTCTTGAGGTCGTAGCGAGACAGAAAGTCGCGGACGAACTGTGCGTCATCGGATATGACGGACTGGGCTGTTTGCCTGGAAACTGAGGCCGCGTAAGAGCGACCAGGTTTTACGGCAGATCGGGTCGTGGTGGAAGCCACAGGACCAGGGGCAGACGGTTTTGAGTGAGCGACAGGAAAAGTACGCTGTTGCGCTTCGTCGGACTTGTACCGGGAAGCAGGACTTTTCTTTGGCTGTGGGCAGGCAGGAGCTCGGGGCCGAGCATCCGGTGTGGATACCCTATAGTGTTTTTGTTTTTAATGTTGCCTGCTCGCGGAAATCGCGGAGGTGGCAGTGGTGGCGAGGCTACCTCTGATTCAGAGGCGGGAGTTGGTGGTTCCGCGGAGGTGGAGGGTTGATTCTCCGGCTCCATAACCGAGATGTCCGCTACAGGGCTTGTCTCTGCTACTGAAGGCGACGCGGTACGTTTTTGTGCCTTTGTAGGTGCTGGAGGTGGAGCCGGAGAGGGCGCGCGCCGTGCCGGTTGTGCCTTTGGTTGCGGCCTAGCCTGTGTTTTAGGCTGCCTCTGTGGTTGGGGCTAAACTCATATGAACTCAATAAAGTGAATTACGGAATTGCAATCAAAAACCTATGTCAATCTGTTTATCAGTACGAGATAAATACTGACATCTTCAATAATAAAACAACTCTCGGAATAGTTCCAGCAACAAGAGAACTGGCTGAATAACAGATAGAAAATTGTTCAAAAATATCTGCAAAAACAAACGTTTAAATAATTAATCGTGACATATAAGAAGAGTAGATAAGAAAATAATTCATTGTATAAGCAAACCAAACTTCTTTAAATGATACGTTTTAGAGAATTAAGAAAATAAAATGGCAAAGATGTCAGAAGTCATCCTGGTTTCCGAAGTAGGTATCTAAAGTTTTAGTAAGAATACTTGCAAACAAAAATAAATCTTATTTAATAAGAACACGTAAAATAAATATAGTTTTCCTTACTATTATATTCTCACAGCAAATATACAAAATTTTTTTTTATACAATTTATTGTACGTATTCAATTGATGTTTGTGAATGCTAATTGATACTACATACCAATGGTTTTCGATCTTCGCAAGTCATATACTGTCACTGCCATACCTTTTTATTTTATTATGTGGAATTATACCTTTTACCCTATTTCTCTGTTCAGTTATTAAATGAAATTTTAAGAAGAGATTAAAATTGGGTCTTAATGGAGAGACTAGAGAAAAACGAAAGGGCTAAATACTTGTAAAACTACTAGAGTTCCTACGAACAAAATAGCATTTAGTCGTGAACAAAGAATGCAGTAGCCGTTGAAAAGGTTAGAGCGAACGTGTAATAGACGAAATATCAAGAAACATTTGTGAAAATTTATGGAAAAGAAAATGGCCTTGTAAACGCTCAATCATATAAAGAGTAGATTAGACCATATCAACATTTCTAGATAGAGAAAGTAATTTATAAAAATATGTTTAGAAATAGTTATAATTATTATTATTATTATTGGGTCCTTCAGTCTTTCGACTGGTTTGTACCCTCCCCCCATATCCCCGTGGTGCGTGTGTTACGGAGTCTCTCACAGGTATATGGGACCTACAGTTTATCCGAACGGCATAGTTGGGGAGGGTTTATACTACGCAGGATACCTCTCGCTGGTTTCCCATTTCCTTGCGAGGGGGAACGGTCGTATCTAAATCAGATGGCCTCGGCGGGAATTTAACCCGCGCCGACAGCGTAGCAGCGCCACACGCTAGCCACTACGCCAAGACCGCTCCCTAGAAATAGTAAAATAGTAAAAATTATAACATATTGAAATATGTTACGGACGACTTAAACGAAAAAAAAACATTGTCATAAGACTTTGTGAAGACAAGTAAATCTCCAGCAAGAAAATATATTGTTTTAAATTTAAAACATAAAAATTGTTGATACCAAACCTATATCAAACTAAAATAGAAAAAATATCTAAAATTCGTAGAAAGTGAAAATACATTTTTTGCTGCGATATTTGCTATAGTGATATTTAAACATAGAGTTTAAAATGTATCACGACTGTAATCTTAGTCAACAGCTTATGCGCTCCTACATATTCACTATGAACCTATATTAGGTTCATTAAACCTACTAAATGGCTGTTTAAAATTCTATTCAGCGATCTCTCAGATACTCTGTTAAAACGTCTTTTTTCCTCAAGAGAAGTATCCACTAACACCGTGTTCATAAAATAGTCATAATTTTTTTTTAGGATTCTGTTAATTAATAATCTATGGATTTCTTTGTTTGTAACTTCTGTTCTTTAAAATATTTATATTATATTCTGAGTTAACTTAATGTTAAAATGTTCCTGGTTATCAATATTTCTTTATGGTATAGTAAGAGCCGACAACATTTTGTTGAATTAAAATTTATTTTGAAAAATTTGAAGTCTCTTACTGGTTATGGAATTAGGCGTAACTGTTTAATTTTTGAGCTTGAATAACATAATGTCTAGATTTAACTTCAATCATATGCATCTGTCACTAACTTAGTATAGTGGTAGACCAGCCACTAACTTATAAAGGTTTTACAACATATGTAAAACAACTAATAATATTTTATTATACCATTTATACTTGTCCTGTCACCTGAACAAGTAATGCCATTATAGTTAAAGGAAAACAAGACTTTGAGAGTAAAGTGAAATTAAACCAATATCAATATATTACACAATAGGTAAATCCAAAAATCAGAAGAAATTTTCTTATATAGGAAGACATGTGTGGAACATGAAACACGAAAACTGGTATAATTCATAGTAATTTGTTACTAATAACAAAAATATACTGTATAGTACAAAAACGGCTTCAACGCAAACACACACACACACACACACACACCATTGAAAACACAGAAAATATAGTAGGTTATTGAAATTAATATTAAATTAGTAGAACTGACTTACTTTTAATGTAAAATTTTAAGTATTAAGTATTAAATTAATAAAAAAATTGAATACTTTTTGCGCCTTGCATCTGTTTTGAGTACAGCCATTACTCCCTGTATAGACAGATCTCGTCAGTAATAGTACAGCACGGATATATCAAATTCGCATTTCCTGTTACACTTATAATTATTAGAAAATATTGTTTTATGAAGTTGTGGTACTTTCAATAGTTTGTGTGTAAAGTGTACAAAAAATTAATATAATTGGTCTTTTAGTATGTTCAACCTAACTATGTATTTCTTTTAAGTGACACAATTTATTTATTTATTTGAATAAGTATAAAATAGAACTAGTTTTCATAATAATTTATGAACATTCTTTCATATATTAGTATAGTTCTACTAATGATAAATTACATATACTGTAATTATAATCGTAGTTAAAAGTAGTAGTTGTGATCAGATAAACCCGTTCATTATGCTAATTACTTGACTATAATTATATGAAGTACTAATTGCGTGCTTTATAAAGTAAAGTTAGTAAATAAATAATCTGATCTTTATTATCTGTCTACGCTTATGAGCGTAGTGGTAACCGGTCACCGAGTCTTATGAGTGACGCTTGACTTTGTAAATAGAGCCAAGATAATCGCACAGCTGTACCGCCACGCCAGCTACAAAAGTAAAAAAAGTAAATAGAAATAAATAAATAATATATAGCTAAATAAAATACATTAAGAATAATTTCATAAATATTTCATTATGAGACGTTTAGAAACCCTATACACGTATACTATATAGTAACCCTACTAGCACGTGTAATTCTTATAGTGGTTGATATTATACGAGTATTACAATAATGTAACTTTTAACAACTTAATATTGTAATCTTTTATTCCAATATATTTACTTGCTTCATAAGAAATCCGGCTTTATAAGAAATCAACATTATTAAAAATAACAAATTTTATTTGAATGAGTTAATATTAAAAATTTAATATTTTACAATTTTTAATTTAACATGTTGAGTCTACACACATTTTAATGCTAAAAAGCAAGTCACAAAAACACATCAAATAATTTATCGTCTACTGATTATAGTGAATTTAAAAATGTGATGTTACAATACTATGAAAATTTAGAACGAGACGGAATTTTGGTATAAAACACTATAATTAGCAATTGGTATATATAATTAGATAACTGATATATACTACTATAATTATAGTAGTAGACTTATAATATGCATATGCATATATATATATCCTCTAAATTGCTTGTTGTATTTAATTACAAAGCTAAGTCAGTGGAACGGATGCCTCATTAAGTTCTCCAACATATTAATGAAACATCAAGACAATACTCGTCTGAAGGTTTATCATTAACTACAATATCTGTATAGATGCTGTGTTTGTATTTATAAATCAGGACATAAGACTATTCGGAGCTAATATTTTTAAAATCATCAACATTTTGGATGTTCAAATTACATTTTAATAAGGTAAGAATATATATTTAAAGCAGTAAACAAAGAATGTACTCTTTGATATAAAATTTACTAAACATTATCAGTAATTTAAAAATTACTACAATAACATGTATCTGCGTCATACTTTTTATATTATTTAAGAAACGTATTAAAAAAGATACCACGAGATCACGCCCTTGGGAGTTTTAGCTTCAGATTCACGAGTTAAGGAAAAGTTTGCGGGAGGGGGGAAATACATTGCTCTGAATCTTTCACGATGGCATGGGGAGTGGAGGTTAGTCAAACCAGGCATGTACTACACCCAGTGTCCACGAGACTGTCACACTCAGTAAAACAATGATGTATATGTAAGAAAAGTTGTGTACTCCAATCGAGTTTTTGTTTTGATATCTCTGAGCCCTAAATACCATTGTAAAATGGTTTTGAATGTGTGTGTGTGCGCGCGCGTGCGAGCGCGTGTGCGTGTGTGGACGAGTGGACATTACCAAAAGTTCTGACCAATTTAGAAACCTAGTACGTTTAATTTTATAACGTTAAATAGAGGACTTTCAGGACATTACAGATTGACCTCTATAAAAATTTATTACCAATATAGTCACAACTTTACGTTTACCGTTTGCTACACCTTTCCCTACTCCTAAATGGACAATCTTGCTCTTCCGCGGATAGCACGCAATTATAATAATTATCGCAGTAACGCTACATGAATTTTCTGACTTGTGCATAGGAACTGGCAGACCAAACGTCATAGTCCATCGATAACGTTTGCTCGTTATCGATTCCGAAGAAAGACTGACATGAACGCATAACAGTCATATTTTTGAAACTTAATGTCTTGTAATGTGATTGGTTCTTCGGTAACCCCTCTCATAATACCCTTAAAGATAATAGATTTTCCTGTTTCGGAACAGAATAATTCTTGTTCAAAAGACCTGAAATATTTTAAAACTGAATTCATGGCCTATAAAACCTTTCTGCTTAAAAACCGCATATATTCGGTTACTAAAACAGTAAAGTTTTAAAACGTCTACTGTCATCAGGTAGGCTTTATATTACGAGTATCTTGATACAAATCCTATCTTAAAATTTCCTATATTTCGATAGTTACCCAAATTAATCTGTTTTTCAAGAATATCCCGTAAAGTAATTACGTTCCCTCGCACGCTCGCACTAAACAAGCAACTAAGTATCCTTACGCAGCATATCACTGCAATTAAAATTACTTAACAAGTCAAAAAAAAATTCACAATGTTCCTTATCAACTTATCAACTATAGCAATATAGTTTACCATACATTTTGTAATATAGTGTTACGAAATACGGAACATCTCGTTCAGTCGATAGTGTCGTTGGGTTAGCTTCTCGACTAGCTCAGCCGATACGTGTTTCTGCCAAGGCCGCGCAAAAGTATCCTCTAGAATTTTCGAGTGCTTGTTAAGAACGCTTATTATGGAACACTGCAGACTATAAATAGCCAACAATTGCCGCTAGGAAGTCAGTTTACGTCGGGCGATTACATAGTGAATTCAAGTGGTTATTAGTGAAAAGTGATTATTGTGCGGGACGATATAACTTGACATTACTATTGCGTGCGTACAAATTTAACTTGAGTTATTGTACAAAGTATAATCTTGTAGAATAATTTGTTGATTTTAAACTGTTAATTCAGATTAATTAAAACAGGTGATTGTGACGATTTTAAAATAGGAAATGTAAAAGGAGAGAAATTAAATTTTTTTAATCGCACATTTAAACTAATTTTAAATCCCTTAAATAACTTAAAATACTATTTAATAAAGAGATTATATAGACAAAAAGGAATGCGAGTGTAAAGTAAAGAAACCCTTTAATAATTTACCATGCATCGACATGCGAATACCGGAATCAACTTGCATACCGGCCCATAAACTAAACTAAAAATATTTGTAAATTTGAAATTAAATAAATAATTAAACAACAACATAGTAGTATACTGTAATACACTTTTAAATAGGCCTTAATAAAAGTTCACGTTACTATTATACATACAGTACTACACTTGGCCTACGAGCATGTGCAAAGTAAGAGTTTATCAAGCTAATTTAGCCAATGACAATATTAATATTTATAACATACTAATTATCAGCAACAGAATGTAACAATTACTTTAGTGTACCGACTCTTAAAAATTATCCCAGGGCGCCAGTAATAAATAAACACAATTTGACTGTTATTAATTAAGTTTTTAATAACTAATTTGTATTTACATATTACAAAATTTGTAGATCATTACCTTTAATAAGTTTGCTATAAAATTTGTTTGTGCTTATTTCTTGGCTATGAATTCTTTGACTAATTGAGTCACCAAGTATGAGTTACATACATTTAAATTTAATAGACAATAGTACAATAAGTGTTCATTTTATTATTTACTTGCATGTTGAATCCACTCTGCGCCGCGATGTAATCAATTCTACACGTTCCAGGCAGGTCGCCGACGTTAATCGTTGAGCCCTTATCCTTGTTAGTTTTGCACTAATTTATACACTTGTTTCACAGGTATTAAACACCATTCACTTTGACAACTTAGTGATAACTACACATGTGCCGTATGCTAATACACTTGTTGAATACACAGTATATTCTTTTACAAAGCTAAGTGCATCTAACACCAGATTAATAACTGCTTATTGATCGACCGTCCCGCACCATGACGTTGACACATTTAAATCGCTATGTATTTCGATTTAACGATTGATGCTGTGTTAAGTAAAACTTGGATATGTTACCCGATTTTAACTTATCTTCTCTAATTTCTCTGCACGTTATTCTTGTAAACGATTATTAAATGTTTATAATATGTAGCTTTCACAATACTTAATTCTCTAATTTCTCTGCACGTTATTCTTGTAAACGATTATTAAATGTTTATAATATACTATGTATATTTTTATGTATATGTAAATGTTTATAATATGAATGTAGCTTTCACAATACTTAATATCGCGTTACCGTGACTGACTTACGTGGCGATTGAAATATATTTAATCAAATTACTGAGAAATTATTATTGCAACTAATACGAGTCTAATATCTGTAATCTCTCCGTTGACTGCCCTAACTTCTTACACTCCGTATTTTTATATTTCGCTAAAACTACCCTCACTCAATATCGACAAACTACATGCCTATTGGTCTGACTTACCGCTAAATTCAAAACTACCCAATCTGTTTATCGGAACAGCCCGCGCAAAAAATGACGCTATCCGCTATTCGTCCACAAAACGCGCGTGAACACGTGGTATGAAACTTCGCGTCACCTCCCATTTCACACATACGCTCTCTCTCTAAAATATAGCTCCCTATTGTTAGGCGCACTTAACTTTTACAACCTTAGTAAATGTTTCTTACACCCTAGCAAAATAATACAGTTTTATGACGGTCCGACCCGTCCGTGACAAAATATAAATTCTTAGCCGACTTACTGGCGTCAACGCAAGGTCGTCTTTTGAATATCTATCGCTCTTTACTACATATTTTAATGTTTTCTTACTTCTAAAGAAAACCACCGCTTTCTATAAATTTACATTTCTCCCTGGGTACCATATGACTTTGTCCCCGTAAAATTGTTAAGAATACAATTTTCCGTGATAATACTATAATTAATTCTGAAGTAAAGCGTAACTTTGGATAATTATAATGTCAAACATTAATACCGTAAATATCAAATAAATGTGGAACTACTTTTATGCTGAAGAGTAAACTACGCGAGGTTACAATTCTGCCCCTAAATGATGCCCACTTGAAATGGAACGGTCAACCCGTAAGCTGCGCACAGCAGTAATGTGGAACGTTAAAAATAGTTTGTTTTCTAAAGTGATTAATCTGTCAGTTAACACATAGAGGCATTCTTTATACTATTAAACAATGTGTTGCGTTAATATAGTTGAACCGCGATTCATATAAATATGTAGTAAACGAGTAAGAAAGAGTAATGAAAATTGAGCGCCTATGACATCCCTACAAAAATCTTAAAATATAAAACTTATGTAACTAAAACTGTGGTAAGACCATAAAGTGAAGTGCAACAAATAAACAATCATGTGAAGTGGATACAGGTGAATAAACCTTTGTGTTAATCATTCAAATCAACGAGCTATTACTACCAGTTATCAAAGAGCAGTGAACCAGGACCCACAATGATCTAAAAGACTTCAGGACTACACCATCACCGGATACGAAGATAACGAGAGATACCTGACCTACATGAAACATTCTGCAACCGAGGACCGAGGGCTGGAATAACGAGGAGCTGGAGGATATCACAGGTGACACGGAGGCATGCCTTCCGTGGTTATGAAATACTAAATACTATATACAACAAAAGACAATTAAATTAACACCATTAAGACATTTTAATTACTGACAGTAATTGTATTTTTATTCTTAGTAAAAGAGTTATAGCTCTAAACTGTAAATCCTTATTGTTTAAAAAGAGAAATAAGTCCATTCTTCTATTGGCACCACTTCAAGATAATATATGATATGTGACCATTATTAATATACCTTTTCAAGTCCCGGATCCGTGGAAAAGTTAAACAGATGTACATCTATATTTTGAGGGCCCTTGTAACTGAACAAAACATAAAATCATTTTGTAAACTATTGAAACACAAATGTTGATAACCATAAGTAAAGATGCTAATATCAGTAAGTAATAAAGAGATGTCATGGTCAAACAAAGATGAGTAAATAAGTCTACACACCCCTGCCAATTTTCCTTAATTCTCGAGATCCTATATAATATTTGTTTATTTTCAGTTATTCTTGATTTTGTTAAGAATATGGCAGCCTGTTTAATTGACCTGAGCCAATTAACCAGGTTCCCGATGTAATAACGAAGAGACGTTATAAAATGCGCCACTCTGCTTTGTTTTGTTGTAATGTGCAAATGACCATAGCAAAAATAAAATACGTTACTCTGCGTTTGTCAGTTAATATTTTGTAGAATTATTCACTCTGTCAGGTTAACTACCATGTTTATTTAAAATAC
Source organism: Magicicada septendecula (assembly GCA_034769895.1). NCBI lineage: Eukaryota > Metazoa > Arthropoda > Insecta > Hemiptera > Cicadidae > Magicicada > Magicicada septendecula. The sequence continues at coordinate 975,727,728 of CM068367.1, read as the reverse complement.
GCAAAAGAAAGAATTGAAGTAAGTAAAATCAAAATTAGTATAGAGTGTTTTATAATCATTATGCGGCGTAATAATATAATATAATAACAATGATATATAGGTTAAGAATATTTAAATATAATATAAAAAATTATTTAAATGTAATAAGCCCATGTCTGTGGCTGTCAAAAATTTCAGTCACCAACGTGTCGGTTGACAACAATCTCAGACCGGTAAATTTCCTGTTCTCGCCTGTACGGAACTGTCCTTGTCACCCTCTGCCACGTTGAGTTAGACAATACCCCACCTCCTCTATTGTTTATTGTTATAACAAGTGTGTGTCGTCTTGTGCCTAGTAACCATGTATCTCCCCTTTGTTGAAAGTAAGTCGACATCTGTGTGAGATTTCTCTTTCTCTGAGATTTAACTCTCGCACAACCAATGTAAATTTTACTGCAAATTAAAATTGTTTATTTGTGTGGTCAAGAAAGAGTAGTAGAGGATTTATTATTAGTAGAATAAGTACTTATAGTGGTTAATATAAAAAAAAAAAAATGGCTTTATTTAACCCCGATCTATTATTAAAAGATGAATTGTGCTACGAAGCTATGTTACGCGGTTTACCTCACGCGAATGTAACAGTCTCTGAATTGCGCAAATCGTTACGCGAAAGTAGATCAGATACATCCGCGCAGTTAGGTAGATTAAGCGAACTCGATTATGAGAGTGAAAGAGAAACGTGTTATGCGAAGTATAGGGAATTGACGTTATTATCTCAAACCCTTCACGACGAAAAATCACCTGCAGTAATATTGCGGATCACGCAAAGAATCGAACATTTAACCCGCCGGATGAAGAATTTATTGAACTGGCCCAACGTCAATGTAATCCCTCCCGATGTGCAAAAATTTGCGGATGAGGCATTACAGCAATTACCCACAATTATCAATGAATTGCGAAGAATGTCCGACTCTGTTCGAATGGAAGAAATAGAACAGTATCTGAAGAAATTATATATTTCCCCAGTTCAATCGCCTACTTTAGAACACCCTCCCACCACCGCGAATCACGAATCACCCACCGTATCGAAGATACAACCGAGTCATGTACAGCTACCAGATAGAGACGTGAATACCCTAAACATATCGGAAGCCCCACAGCCTAGTGGTCATCAATACCGCACTAGTAAGTACGCGTTTACGACGGCGACGCCTAACGCACCATCAGGTCCTTCTATAAGTATACCACATGTAAATTTTAATCTGGACCTCTACGGAAAGATCACGCATCCAGTAGAAAAAATATAACAGAAATTCCATACACGGATGGATTAAGTATTATGAAACTGTTAAATTTCATCAAATACCTCCTACAAATAAAAGTTTTACAGCAACTAAATGATTGGCAAATCTTGCAAGTCCTCCTACCCAAATGTAAACCACCATTAAAGGATCGTGTACTGGAATCATTAAACTCGACTCTTCCAGTAGAAGAACTTCATACCACCATAATAAAACATTTTATTCCCACAGGAATTTATGAGGAACTCAAAAGAAACACCGTACTTCGAGTACAAGGAGCCCATGAGAGACTGGCCCACTATATTGCAGACATCAGAGAGTCTTCCCGACTACTGCTAGTCAACTGGAGTGAGAAACAATTGGTCGATACCATTTTAGTAGGATTATCTCCGGAAGAAAGATCTCGATTAGCATTAATAAATAGGCCCAACACTTTCGCAGATCTAGAACAATGCAGTATTCACTCGTCAAACGTATGGTACGCGGATCAGAACAGACATGCATTGCTATCCACTGCACCACGTAGAAATGAAACGCAAGCCCTAGTGACAGATGCAAGAACACAGCGCGAAAGACGACCATTTCGTAGACCATTTAGTAGACCTACCAATTTTCACCCCCATGGTAAACATAATGAACCTCAACCTCGACTGGAAACAAGTGATACCCCTCGTACAGAAAATATATGTTATAACTGCGGGAAATTTGGACACATCAGTAGAAACTGTAAACGGAAACAGTATTATCAGAAAACCCCTTATCCAAAAAACATGTAAGGCAGGGAGATCCGAAATCCTGCGTCTTCCGCAGCATCGTGAAAACTGGTAAACCCCTAAAAGACAACAAATTAAAAAAAAATAACAAAAGAAAATTAGACCCCTATGTTAAAAAGTTCATTGATAAATGTAATGCTACTAATAAATGTGACTTCAGTAAGTGTCAATTACCATATATACAAGTAGACCTCGGTGTTACATTCCCTCTCGGATTAATTGATTCCGGATCAACCCGAAGCTTAATTAGTCAACAGCTAGCCGATAAATTATTTGAACACAACCTAGTTAAACGCAGTCAATCGGTGAATATTAAATGCGCTACAGCTAATAAACAAAATTTAATGATAAAACTCATCATTACGTTTAAACTAAAAATTAAAAATCTAACTTGGTATTTTCCAATGTTGGTCTGCGACGAGTTAGGACCCGACTTAATATTGGGAGCTGACTTTATCAGTAAAACAGGAATAATTCTTGACATTCACGATAAGAAGTATTATTTTGGGTTCGATCGTTCACAAAAATATAGTTTTGATGGTAATACAAATAACAAAGAAAGTACTGGAACAGTTTCTACACATCTAGAACACCACGAGTCTGAATTAGCTCATCTGGAAAATAAAGATAGACTGAAAATGCAGACACTAATAAAAGAGTTTTCCACCGTCCTCACTCCAAAGTTAGGACTAACGAACCTGATAGAGTACAAAATCAATTTGAGCGACAATAAAGTAATACGTCTACCCCCATACAAGTTATCACCACCAAAAATGGAAGTAATGAGGAATCAAATCAACAAATTATTAGAACAAGGAGTCATCGAACCCTCTACTTCACCTTACTCATCACCCGCGTTTTTAGTACCAAAAGGTCACGACAAACATAGACTAGTTGTGGACTACAGGCAATTAAATAAACGGATAGAATTCGAGTCTATACCACTTCCCGACATCCACAGTGCTTTTCATTATTTTACGAAAGCGAACGTTTTTACCATAATGGATCTAAATCAAGCATTTCATCAAATACCCCTTTCGGAAGAATCAAAACGTCTAACCGCATTTGCCGTCCCTTTCAACCTGTACCATTTTACAAGAGTACCCTTTGGAATATCCCAAGGTAGTTCTGTATGTAGCCGACTATTAGAGAAATTATTCCACGATATAAAATTTAAATATGTGTACCACTATCTAGATGACATCGTTATCTACAGCGAATCAATGGGCCAACATCTTAAACATCTACGTGAAGTACTATCCCGATTAGAGAAAGCCGGACTAACAGTAAATCCCAGTAAAGTAAGTTTTGCTGTCACACAATTTTCATTTTTAGGTCACATCGTAAAGGCCAACGGAAAGGTAAGCATAGACCCCGAGCGAACCCGTGCGATCAGAGAATTTTTACCACCGCGGGATGCGAAAGGAATAGCCCGATTTTTGGGAATGATAAATTATTTCCACAAGTATATCCCTCATCTAGCCGAAATTGCAGCACCGCTGAATGCTTTAAGAAAGAAGGGAGCTAAATTTGAGTGGAGTCTGCAACACCACGCTGCATTCAAAAAACTAAAAGAAAGCATAATATCACCCCCAGTATTACAATTAGCCGATTTTAGAAAACCGTTCGTAGTGCAAACAGACAGTTCAAGTGTAGCCCTAGGTGCAGTAATATATCAGGAAGTAGATAACTCTAGACTACCTATTAGTTACGCTTCACGTACTCTGACTGACCAAGAAAAGAAATACTCCGCATACGAATTAGAATGTTTAGCTATCGTTTTCGCATTTGAGAAGTTCAAACCTTTTTTAGAATATAAAGAGTTCCTGTTGGAAAAGGATAATCAAGCATTATCTTGGTTATTAAATCACCCTAAACAGTTAGGTCGTATTAGAAGATGGGTATTAAGGTTAAATTGTTACAAATTTAAAGTACAACATATTAGAGGTACCCAAAATGTAGTTGCCGATACACTGTCACGTATGTTCCAGCCGTCTAGTAAAACATCTGAAAGCAAGGAGAGTAGAGAATCACCGATTATCAATACTTTAATTACCGAATTTCCTCTTGCATTTACGGACATAGCTCAGTATCAACAACAAGACCCCTTTTTAAGACCAATTATAGAACAACTAGATAAAGGAAATAAGTCAGAAAAATACATATTGAGTAAGAGAGTATTATGTTATAGAATAGCAAACGGAAAATATTTACGAATAATTGCCCCTGACATTATTAAACCTATGCTGATGGAATACTACCATCTTCCACCATTGGAGCACATATGGGAATAAATAAAACAATACATCGAATCCGTAAAGAATATCACTGGGATAATGTGAACAGTGAGATTGCTAGTTTCGTAAAAAGGTGTAAGTTGTGTGCACTCAGCAAGCCAGCGAGAAACAGCCAAATAAGTTAATTAATCTCAGAATTTCCAACTACCCCGTTCTCGAACATTTATTTAGACTTTTCAGGACCCTACCCTCGTTCTAAATCAGGAAATACCATGCTACTCATTTGTGTAGATTCTTTCACCAAATTTGTCTGGATGTATCCCATGCGGCGAGCGTTAGCTTCGACCACCGTAAATATATTGCAGGATAGATTATTTAAAGATTTCGGTACACCCGTACATCTAGTGTCAGATAACGGACCCCAGTTTAAGTCAAAGGAATTCAAGAACATGTGTTTCAAACTAGGGATAGACCACATAACCACTACAGAGTATCGTCCGCAAGGTAATATAGCTGAAAGGTATTTGCGAAACCTAAAATCTGCTTTAATAGCCTACCATGCAAACGACCATACGTCTTGGGACCAGAACCTATCCTGGATACAATTCGCCTTCAATTCTGCCTATCATGAAGGACATAAGTCTACGCCATTTGAATTATTGTATAAATACAAACCTAACCACCCATTATCCACTAAGTGGAAAATACATGAGTTACTACCCCACGAGATTAGGGATAAAAATATAAAAAAATCTGGAATGAAGCTCGCGCTAATTTAAGAGCAAACTTAAAGAAATCGCGAAGATATCACGAGGGGATTAATAATAAAAATGTAGTAAAGTACCGAATCGGTGACTTAGTAATGTATAAAACACACCCGACGAGTAGTGCAATCGATAAGACCACCTCCAAGCTATCATACCGATGGAGTGGTCCTTACCAAATTCACAAATACTTAACTCCAGTAACAGTAGCCCTGTACGAACCCTCTACTCAAAAATATGTACGAAGAACACATATTTCGCAGATAAAGTATTATCACGAAAAAGGAAATGGTAGAGTGCAAGCAAACTAAATGTATAAAAAAGGTATACCTGCTAAAGAGTACTTGAGTAACCACTTGATTACCTAATCGTATAAATAGGAATGAGGCCTGATCAACCTTGGATCCTATTCAGCGAAAGTAGAGAAAAGTGAGAAGTCAGCTGACATCGAATATAAATAATAATTAAGTAATAAATTACTTAAAGAGTAATTCTATAACAAGAGTAACTCACAATTAAAGAAAAAACCGGTAGTAGTCGTAAGTAGTAGTCTTAAGAAGAATTTAGTATGTTTTCGATATATTTTATAAAGTGTGAATTTTAAGTACTCTAAGAATTAGTTTGTAAGGCGTTGTATATGTTGAAAATAGGAAGAAGTAAGTCGAGAGTGACTCATGCACCTCATAAATTTGAAAAGAGAAACGAGTGAGAGAAATTTCACACAGTAATGCCAAGCATACTCCCAGTACTTTACTGACCTAATAACCCATAGAAAACATATCTGTTTCCCCACCCGGTGTCTTCTTTAAGCGGGGGAGTATGAGACGATTTTAAAATAGGAAATGTAAAAGAAGAGAAATTATATTTTTTTAATCGCACATTTAAACTAATTTTAAATCCCTTAAATAACTTAAAATAATATTTAATAAAGAGATTATATAGACAAAAAGGAATGCGAGTGTAAAGTAAACAAACCCTTTAATAATTTATCATGCATCGACATGCGAATACCGGAATAAACTTGCATACCGGCCCATAAACTAAACTAAAAATATTTGTAAATTTGAATTTAAATAAATAATTAAACAACAACATAGTAGTATACTATAATTAATTCTGAAGTAAAGCGTAGCTTTGGATAATTATAATGTCAAACATTAATACCGTAAATATCAAATAAATGTGGAACTACTTTTATGATGAAGAGTAAACTACGCGAGGTTACAATTCTGCCCCTAAACGATGCCCACTTGAAATGGAGCGGTCAACCCGTAAGCTGCGCACAGCAGTAATGTGGAACGTTAAAAATAGTTTGTTTTCTAAAGTGATTAATCCGTCAGTTAACACATAGAGGCATTCTTTATACTATTAAACAATGTGTTGCGTTAATATAGTTGAACCGCGATTCATATAAATATGTAGTAAACGAGTAAGAAAGAATAATGAAAATTGAGCGCCTATGACATCTCTACAAAAATCTTAAAATATAAAACTTATGTAACTAAAACTGTGGTAAGACCATAAAGTGAAGTGCAACAAATAAACAATCATGTGAAGTGGATACAGGTGAATAAACTTTTGTGTTAATCATTCAAGTCAACGAGCTATTACTACCAGTTATCAAAGAGCAGTGAACCAGGACCCACAATGATCTAAAAGACTTCAGGACTACACCATCACCGGATACGAAGATAACGAGAGATACCTGACCTACATGAAACATGCTGCAACCGAGGACCGAGGACTGGAATAACGAGGAGCTGGAGGATATCACAGGTGACACGGAGGCATGCCTTCCGTGGTTATGAAATACTAAATACTATATACAACAAAAGACAATTAAATTAACACCATTAAGACATTTTAATTACTGACAGTAATTGTATTTTTATTCTTAGTAAAAGAGTTATAGCTCTAAACTGTAAAGCCTTATTGTTTAAAAAGGGAAATAAGTCCATTCTTCTATTGGCACCACTTCAAGATAATATATGATATGTGACCATTATTAATATACCTTTTCAAGTCCCGGATCCGTAGAAAAGTTAAACAGATGTACATCTATATTTTGAGGGCCCTTGTAATTGAACAAAACACAAAATCATTTTGTAAACTATTGAAACACAAATGTTGATAACCATAAGTAAAGATGCTAATATCAGTAAGTAATAAAGAGATGTCATGGTCAAACAAAGATGAGTAAATAAGTCTACACACCCCTGCCAATTTTCCTTAATTCTCGAGATCCTATATAATATTTGTTTATTTTCAGTTATTCTTGATTTTGTTAAGAATATGGCAGCCTGTTTAATTGACCTGAACCAATTAACCAGGTTCCCGATGTTATAACGAAGCGACGTTATATGATTAGTGACTTAAATGGTGTCTTTGTTTTGTTTTCCACTGTACCAGAGGACGATCAGTTATACCGTCGTAACAGTGAATCAGAAGTGGGACAGAATCTTTAACAGTGGAAATAGTGAAGACATTGTACAAAACTAGTGTAATTTGTATTTAATCGGTAAACAATGGATGCCAGTCAGATGATAGAAAATTTCCAGGCGCTGCTGATGCAGACAGAGCATGCAGAGGAAGCAGAGAAAAAACGCCGACAGGATGAGAAAGCGTAAGAGACAGAAAACCTTCTTGCTGGAAACACAAGAACGCCAGAAAGCATTAATGCTACAAACAGAAGAAAGACAAAAAGCACCGTTGCTCGAGTCGGAAGGAAGACAGGCAGAGGAACGGAATCGTGAAACAGAAGACATCAAAGCGTTAATGCAAGAGGAAAAGCAGATGCAAGAACAGACCGCTGCAGAGTTTGGTCTATTTCGTGAGCTTAATAACCAAATTACTAGAATACCTGACGCAGAAGACTCTATGTCAAACAAAATAGCTGAAGTAGAAAAATCAGACACGAGTGTGGAAAAAGCTATTTCAACAAAAATAGAAGACTCGATTGCAAATATAAAAGGACAGATTACGAGTGAAGTAGAGCTGTTAATGAAAATACAGCCATGCATAAAGACAGAAGAAGACATGGAAAATAAGACAACAGAAAAGTCACTTCGTCTGAAGCTGGGGGCGGTTCATATCAAGGCCCCAACATTTAATGGAATGGAAAAAGATACACTGGGAGACGTATCTTTGGCGATTTGAAGCTGCTGCATGCCCAAATAATTGGACAGAGAAAGTCAAGGCAGTTTCACTTAAAACCTAACATTAAAAGGACATGCGGCAGAAATACTACAGAAAGTGCCACCTGATAGCCAGAACACCTATGCCGAATTGATAAAAGCTTTAGAATTATGGTATGGTGATAAATATTTGCGAGATGTGTACTGCACTCAGTGGAGAGCAAGGTGACAGCATTCCGGGGAGAGTCTTCAAAAGATAGAAACAAGTATCGACAGACTAATTACACTGGCTTATCCTGAAGCGGCAAACGATTTTCGAACGAGGTATGCGATGCAGACGTTTACTGCTGGTATCTACAGCAAGTGTTACGATTGGCAAGACACCAGAACAGTGCGATACCCTGGTACATGCTTTGCAATTTGAGGCCGCCAAATCAGCGTCTGGTTGGACAAGTCATAAAGTGCGCGCTAAAAGATCGCGACGGGACAGACGATGAAGAAGAAAAGCAAGGAACAGAGACCCCACGAGCGGCGCCACAGAGTAAAGTAAGAAAGGATGGAATACCACAGTGTTATCGATGTGGTAAACCTGGACATATACAACGAGGTTGACTGGTTAGAGTTCAGCAGCAGGGAAACGAGCAGTAGTCGGTAAAAGGGAGTGTGTGCTGAGTAACTGGAGGAACAAAGCCCCTAGACAATAGGCAATTTCTACACTTCAGAAAATAGCGGAAGCCTGGTATTTCAAGAACGGCAGACTTCGTTTTCAGTTGACACAGGCGCAACCGTTTCCATTGTGCGGCGCGATGTGGTGAAAAATCTCAAGGCAATCTGGTGCTCTTGCAGCTTGCGAACAGCTACTGGGCAGCCTGTAAAAGTGCTCGGAAAAGTGGAGATACACCTACGCCTCGGTCGACTTGAGTTTGAGCATCAAGTACTAGTTGCAGGCATTGTGGATGAAGCAATTCTTGGTGTGAACCCGTATGGTTTTATAGTAAACTTCAAAAACAATGTCTTGAGAATCGGAAACGAAGAGGTAAAGCTCTCCACAATGAGTACATCAGAAAAATCGATTGACGTGATAGATCAAGTGGCCATAACTGTCACGCCAAAATTCGAAAAGATCATCATTGTTAGGACTGACTAGGAGCAACCAGTGTTCTATATTCGAACCAAAGGTTGTCAGTACACTGGGTATACTAATTTCCAGAAGTTTAGTAAAACCTGACGAAACCGTAAATGTACCTATTAGAGTGGCGAATATTTTGGACCAAGCTATCACTTTACAAAGTAATACGCATCTAGATAAAATGTGTCCTGTGGCCTGGGCAGCCGGAATGACGCAAGGACATTTCCAAATTACCAGAGGAACTTCAAGAACTGTTAAAAAGTTCTTCTGATGATCTCTCAAAGGGTGAGGTAAAAGAACTAAGATAAATTTTACATGAATTTAAAGATTCTTTTGCAGTTCGGGGCCAGTCACTGAGAAAAAAGTCACTTGTACATCGCATCAATACCGGAGCTACAACACCAATACACCAACCTATTCGAAGACCTCCATTATGTAAGCAAGAGAAAATGTCTTGGTTAGTACAGGACACGTTGTCAGAAGGAATAATCGAGCCTTCGTCAAATGGTTAGTCTTCTCCGGTAGTGCTGGTAGTGAAGAAGGACGGTGGATTACGTTTTTTCGTAGACTACCGTAAGTTGAACAAGGTGACCAAGAAAGATCGCGTCGACGAACACTTAACATGCTGTCTGGAGCCCAGTGGTTTTCCTCATTGCACCAGAAGAGTAGATATTGGCAAGTGGGTCTTCATCAAGAAGACAAGGAAATGACAGCTTTCTCTACCCCAAGTGGCCTATTCCAATTTAACGTCATGCCACTTGGACTCTGTAATGCATCAGTAACATTTGAAAGATTGATGGATCAGGTCCTCCGAGGCCTGACACGGAAAACTTGCCTTGTTAATTTAGACGACGTCACAGTCATCGGGAAAACTTTCAAAGGCCATTTGGAAACCTTAAGGAGGTTCTAACTAGAATTCACGGTGCCAAACTGAAGCTGAGCCCGAAGTGTTCTCTATTCCAGAAGGAAGTACAGTATCTGGGCCATCTGGTTTCCGCAGCGGGTGTTAATATGGATCCCAATAAAGTAGACACCGTAAGAGACTGGCCAGTTCCGAAGAGTAAACACGAAGTTCGGAGATTCCTGGGGTTATGCTCATATTACAGACGTAGTGAAGGCTTCGCTACTATTGCTAAACTACTACATGAGAAGTATACAAGGCAAATACTGTAGTGTATTTGCCTATGGGTTCGTGTAATTTAATTTTATACGGTTAATTTTTTTTACACTCCATTATTTATTTTACACAAAAAGTGTCGTTTGGATGTTCCGTAAATGGTCAATTCCAATAATAAGGTCATAAACTATATTATCTTTAAGAAAAGGAATTTCCCAGCTCCATTCATCCTTGCCTATATTAGTGTAAATCTGCTAATCTATTTTTTCTTTTGTGCTTATGGCGGTTTGGAACTGTGTATTATTTATGGGTAGTATCGATGATCGCTTAAAGTGTTGTTTATTCCTATTTATAAATTTCTGACTTACGCAGATAATTCGGCAGCCGTGTCTATAAGTATCTCCGTATACACTCCATTCACTGTAGCTACAATAATCGGGCATTTATTTTTATGTATACTGTTATTAATTCTTTCCTGATCATTATTGTTTAACAACTCATCACGCATATCAGCTGGGTACACACCATTCACATAAAAGATCTTATTAACATTGTTATTACTATTACTAACTTCCTTAAATCTAATTTCCTTTCTACAAATACTAATATCACTTTGGATTTTGTTTGGTGTTTTTATTTTTTGTTATTCTGCTGTTATGTGGTCGGGAATTTCGTTTATACACAGTTCCCGTCTTTGTTCGTAACCACGTTTTTGGGCGGTTTTCTTTAATAGTACATACTGTGGATTCATGAGGTTTATAAGTTTTTTTGCTATCCCATTTTGGTTTGATTTCTATTTTGTTTGTCTGATTTATGTGTATATTTGTCTTGATTAGGGATTTAATACGCTCTGAATTCCAGTATTAATTTATATACATATTCTACTCATTAGAATAAATATATTTAATTTTTACTTCCATGTTCCATAAGGAAATGGAAGAATGGTCATAGCGAAAAAAATCGTGTTCGAGATAACGGCAGATTCTGATTGTACTACCACCAAAACATGAAAAAAAGTCATTTTTCGAAAAGTGTGTCTGTGTAGAATTTTTTCTATGGCAAACGATAACAGCCGCAAATTCAAACAGAATCAAATAAATTTTTGCATACAGACCTGAATTGTAGAGGACTCAAGGGCTATTGATTTTGGTGAAGATCGGTTAAGGGGAAGGGGTAGTTTACCTCCAACATTTTACGTTTTAACAAGAGTAAAGTGCCTAATTTTGATAAATAAAGTATCCTGAAAAGAAGGTCATAATAATCCACTGTAGAAAGGTAGATGAAATATCTATAAATGAAAAGGGTAGTTAAAGGGGAGGGGTAATTTTTGACGTGATAACGTCTTATAAATTGATGAACACCGGCTGCACGCACGAAAAAGTGTCACGTTCCGTCTGAGCCTGAGTATTATTTGCTATTGGTTGATTCTGTAAACATGTGTCAGGCGTCGAACACGCGGTCGTCGATGCACTCAACGAACGCAGCTGTACAACGAGAATCAAACTTGTGACGAAAATACTGTCCATTTGTTTCATTATCCGCCTATATCGAAAGTAAATTTTATTTTGTCACTCTTCTGGGGTTCGGCTGATGTCATTTAAGAATGCCTTTGGAATTACTGTCGTTTAGTATAATTTAGCACATCAAATTTAAAAATAATAATTTGTTATGTAAACACTGTTGTATCGTAATTTTGACTGAATCAGCTGTGAAACAACAATTCTATGAAATCAGCTGTGCTTTCCTGTAGCACTGAAAAATATTAATGTTTGCTACTAAATACGATAACAGTTCTACCAACTTACTGTATCTTTAACATGGTGCAGATTTCCTATCATCGTCCTATCCTTAACAGAATAACGCAGATTGGAGGATCTTAAATATAACACATGTATATAAGTTGTAAATAAATTGTTAATAGCACATTGTTACTTGTAATTAATCTGTATAATTTAAGTAAAAATATTTGAATTAACGAATGTAAATAAATGTTAATTTATCGAAAAAATTGTAATTTTCAATTAACTCCTTCTTTGTATTATACAAAATAATGATAATTCAGTGATAATAATTCAATTCAATTCATAAAAGTATGCAATTTTTCATCAATGTTTCTTTATGACGTTATCACGTAAAACTATCGTCCGTAAACCGACTTTACAGACAACCACAGAACAGTTTTTTTTGTTATAAATTAAAATGGTAGTTGATGATGAAGGAAGTAAATTTTATAAGTTTTATATGTGTAATATGTTATTGACAACAAAGAAGTAGTTTCTATGGAAACATTTCATTTCACTTTAACAAAATTTTATATTTTTTAATTTTAATTTAAATCATGTATCAGAGAAAATATATCGTTCGTGGCAGGCAAGCATATCTCAATTATGTAATGTTTACGTTTCCATTTTATTATTATGATTACCGCAATAAAAAGGCAGACAAGACACACACACACACACACACACACACACACACACACACACACACACACACAATTTGCGTTATTTCTGGCCTCACTCATGTTTATTTTCTTACATTTGCATGCTTTTTAAATGGAAAATGCCGAAACCCACACCAACACAACGCGTGCAAGCCGAAAAAGTGTCCAGCGTGGATAGCGATTTGCTTCCTGTGGATCGCTGGGCAGTGTAACTGCACGTGTTTACAGAGGAACGGTTCATAGACAGACTTTTCGTCTTTAGGGAATGAACCCTCTGCAAGATGCTCAGGGTCCATGAGTGACTTTGGAGCGCTTCGGAGGAGGGATGTTTATCTGCGTAGTTCGGTTTCTTGATAAGAATACAGTAAGCCTACCTAATTTGTATGGATAAAGTGACTGAAAATAAGATTATATTAAACGACTACCCCATAATAATAAAAATATCTATAAATAGTGAAATTAGTTTGAGGGTGGGCGATATTTTTTTAGAAATTACCGAACCGAATTCAAGTAAATTATTTTAAACATAAATCTTACAACATGGAAGTCATGTATGGCTCTCCATACCGATTTTTATACAAGACTCGGGAAGTCGACCCGTAACATTTACTCTGACACGCAAATAAATTCAGCACGTGAATATACAGTTGATCGTTAGGTACTTGCGTCAAATAACAATTTGTATCGCAAGTGGGGTATTGCTTTATCCAGTGGTTTTATAGCCTCAAAGTTGTGCCACTATAAGCTGAGAGTAACAAAACCGAAAAAATATACGAATACATAAGTGAATACAAAGTGATTCTCTTGTTTATCGAAAACGTATTCTCCTGTACGTGCAGAAGTTCTCCAAACAAGATTTAAAAGTTAAAGGTAGGCTAATAGCGTATTCATGCTTTGTAATTTCAAGGGTCTATTACAAAACGCTGTAATAGTAATAATATTACAAAACGCTTACAAGTACAATTAATAACGCTCGCAGGACGTCGCTACTCTTAACAATAATGCAATTTCGAAGTTACATGATTGGTGGCTGTTACTTAGCGACATTACTGTCATCGCTCCGGTACCTCCTTATCTACCATATTAATAGTTCCTTTAAATTTATAGATTGGAAAGATTAATTTTATTGCGACTCACTGACTTATTTAACATATTTTACGTTTATTTTAAACGTAGTATTTTGCAATTTGTTTCTATTAGGATTTGGTGTTTCCAGCTTTCAATAGAGTTCACCACGTGTCTGAAATAGTTTTAGTGAAATAAACTTGAAAAGATTACTTTACGATCAAGTTACAACAGCAAATCATAAAATATATCATTTGATTTTTCTTGTCAGTTCTGTAAGGCTGATTTATAATAATAGCTAAGATTATAACGGTAAGATGCAAAAAAGTAATGCGAGCGACCACATACACTAAAAACTCGTTTATCCGAAATCCAGTTTATCCGAAACGATTTTTAGTAAATTTGAAAATACACAAGAGCATTTTCCAGGAGAGAAAGAGTTAAGAAATGGAGACATTTTTCTAAAGTTTTTCCTTCCAAATGTTTTTCAATTCAACCAATGGACCAGGGCTCAATTGAGGTTTTGAAACACAGGTATCGAAGGGGGCTGTTAAGCAGATTTGTGGAGGAAAATGACAAAAGTGACAAAAAAGACATCATGAAAATTTTAAAGGAAATTAACATCAAGAATGTGATTTACATGTGTGCAGATGCTTGGGAAGAGGTTATACCGAAAACTTTAAGGAACTCCTGGAAAAACCTATGGCCAGATATGCCAGTGGAAAATCAAGACAATGCCAACGAGAATGAAGAAACCATTGAAAATTCAAAATTTGTAGAAATATTAAAAGACATTGAAGTTACAAGAAGAAGACATAACCGAGTGGATGTATTCGGAAAAGACGATCCTGTATATCAGCTGTTATCCGATGGCGAAATTGTTGCACAATGTTCGCAACAGCCCGGTGTGGACAAAAGCTCTGACGATGATGTGGAAGAGAAAACGGAGTCAACCATACAGATGCAACATCAATGTTTGAAGAGCTACTGTCGTATTGGAGCGACAAGACGAAACTTCCCTTGCAGAACTTCTAACAATGAAACGACTTCGAGATCGGGCAGCCAGCAAACGAGCTTCAAAGCTTAGGCAAAACCCTATGATTGATTACTGTACGAACAAGCAGTAGGACTGTTCCACTACTGTAGAAACTATAATTATAGTTTATTGTGTCATATCCACTGTAAGTAACTTTTAAATTATTATTATTATTAAGTAAAGTTACTGTACTTACATATGTATTATTACATAAATAGAAGTTTCGGTTTATCCGAAACGGGAGCGGTCCCATCAAATTCGTATAAACGAGTTTTTAGTGTATTTGAATTGCGAATACTTTGGACTGAAAATGTTATTTAGCTTTAAAGGCTAAAAGAAGCCGCCAGTTTATTGAACAAAATAACTAGAACAGCTGATGTCAGCGTGCCACGATTAATGGCTAAGAATTTTGAGTGCATTATATAAAACAGAATTAGTAATGCTCATTAAATTTGATGTTAGTAACTAGGTAAGAGAATGTTGTAATGTGTTAAAAACCGGATTCTGAAGAAATTTTCGAAACGCCGAATTTTGCTAGTAACGTACACACGCACAAGCGAGCGCACAAAGAACAAATATATGTACACATACGTGTACGTGTGTATGTGTGTATTATGTGTATTTACTTTATACAGAAGAAAAAGTGAAAACAAAAATAAATCTGAAATTACATTGTATTAAATTGTATTTAATTAAATAAAATTGTATTAAACCTAAAATTGTATTTAATTACGTTATTTTTCCAATTTTCAGGACGTGTAGCAGTATGGAAGGGATGACTCATTAAGGTACTTGTACACGGCAGAACTGTAAGCTGATGGAAACTCTGAAACAGTTTTGCAGGAAGAGATTTACTGTTGAAGTTTTTACATTCGGGGCGGAGAGTGAAGAAAGTTTATCACATTAAAGGTTAGAACTGAGAGGTGTGACGAGGTTGAGTTTGAGCGTAGTAAAACAACTTTAATTGCTATCGTTCCGTTGTAAATAATCTATTTTTCACTAATGTATAACTGGAAGTAGTTTTTATTTTACTTAACAAGCATCCTTAGACGGTCATTATACCCTTGTAGTGTATACGAGTACTCTAATTAGCACCTGTGCCTCTACTTACACAAAAACAAATACACACACAACATACATATGAACGTAGACCGTAGTTTATACGGTTGTAAGTTTCAGGATCACACTGATTGCAAGAACTGTTCACATAAATTAATTATCCTCTCTTTACTGTTAAGCGCTTCTTTAATAATAAATAAATCTCTACAAACACATTCATATGCACAATATTGTGTAAGGTAAATAAGAAATGGTTAATTCACGGATAATTCACGGCTGCAAAAATAGTAATCAGGTGGATTGTGATTATTTACATGTTTAAACTAATAATTGTGATAATTGCGTGATTAGTAACAGACAAATTACACACACACACACACACACACACACTTTTAGGCCAGTATTTGGATTTCAGAGACGCATCCTCAGAATGCGTCCACATATATAAATGTAGTTATTTTCTCTCTTATCTATACGTGACACAATACTGAGTAGAAGTAAAAAACAATTTCCTTGTGTAGAAACAACATATAAACGGATGTTTGTACTTGAAGACATGTCTTCATTAACTTGAAGACATGAGTGTATTGAACCACTATCGTTGATGTCTAAGAAGTGTTTACCAAACCGACTACGACATTGGGATTACAAACGAGAGCATCGTTGAACCGTAACGATATTGTTTGTAGAAACAGTAAATTGTATAGATAGAACACGTATCAATAATATTCTACAATTTTTCTTATGACGTTCTAAACACAGATAATACCAGTATTATTACTGAGAATAATAATTTCGACATACTGTCAAACAGATATCACAATTATCTTGCACCAATACTGCCTTCAACTCTCTGTAAAAATTCGCTGAACTTAACCTGCTGTCACACTCACATGGTCTTTTATAGTTGCCATCAACATAAACAAGAGTGTAACCGCTGAGGAAGATCCAAAATTGTTGTTTTTAGAGTTATCCAAGATGGAAGACAGTTGTTTGTGCCAGACAACTGACAACATCACTATACTAAACCACCGTAATACTATGTGGGAGAACTTACACACTCTACACGGGAAGTCGCTGTAACACTACCACCCTCTTAAAGTCTGTTCGACACTAACTGGCATTCCATAAAACAAGGTTTGGTTTCAAGTTTACCCTTGAAACCTAGGTTTCCATTTTTAGAATATTTTTCTTCCATAACTCGCAAATGACTTTCCTTCCATAACTGTGTGTATACCCATATTACCTCCAAACGTATTCAGAGTTTCTTGCTTTTCCTGCAACTAGTCTCTTGCCGACTTCTAACTCTTCTACTCCCTTTACTTCCGTCCTATCTGTTGTTTCTGCTCGCGTATTCTTCTTCATCGGAAAGCCCTCCCGTGGGTGCTTGTTCTAACTCAAGAACGAGCATGGGTTCTCTCCACGAGTACAAAAATATTAACTTATAAATCATTCCCTTCTGTCGTCACACAAGTTGGTACTTCGTCATCCGTTCTTTTCCCGTTTTCTCTTCTCTGCACTTCTCCATCCCTCCTCCGACCATCGTCACCTGCTTAATCAAATAGGTGAAAATTATTTACAAAGAAGTGTATGCCAAATTTTCATAACAGTTTCACATTTCTTTTAGTTGCATTCAGTGCGATATAATAACATAAATGAAGCCAAAAGCTGCTCATTACATCAGCGTTAATAACGGTCTCTCCACAACCTGTGCCTACTGTGACTGAGGCTAATGAAACCATTAATCGTCACATTTAATTGGCGTTTAACAGTTAATAACAGTTTAATTGTTAAAATACCTCTGTCATTCTGAAGTGTAAAACTGTGTTGCATTCTAGTATTAATCCAACTTCGTTGACACCATGGATCTGCTTCCTAGAGTCCTAATAGTCTCCTTAAAGATATCCACATTTGAAGCACGGAGAAGCCAACAGTCACACATTTTATTTAACAGAAACATAAAAATGATTACACCCAATAAGCTTTAAATGTAGTCGATAAGTTGGTAAATCATAATACCGCAAATACTGATAAAAAGGCGACACATTTAACAGACTTTACTGTTAAATGTATCAGATCATTTACTGTTAAATTAGTGTTATGTTAAACATAACAGACTTTACTGTTAAATAAATATCAGACCAAGAGCTCTGATATCGTACTCTAATCACTGTAAAACAATTCTCGTGGCTCACTGTCCCAAGAACTTCGTCTTTTATGATCGCCGTCAATATAAATAAGCTCTTGATCACCGAGAAGGATCTAGAAATGTTTATTTTGTGTTTATAAAACGTTTTCGAAGTAGAATGTTTGTAGTAGACGATTATCGTCGCTATACGATGCGTCATAGAAGTGCACGGTAGATGAGTTCCAATAACAATATAATACGATCGATTTATAACACAGTAATACTAGTGTGTAATGTGTTGAAAGAAAGAATGACAGGAAAGAATTTAGTGGTGCGACAAGAGAATGCTTAAACTGGATAAAAGGGATAACAAGCAAAAGACTTTGGTATGAACAGAAGGCAGGGAAGTAAAGATTATTGAGCTTTGTTAACAATAGGAAATGAAAGTAGATGGACCATATTTTGGCCCATTGTCGTTCTCTTGTGACTAGATTAATGTGGTGTATCTAGAGGTAGTCAACTGATCAGTGCACTAGGAAACCCAAGATAGTCGTACATCCGACGTATTGTGAAAGGTGTTGATTGCAAAAACTATACAGAGAGCCAGGAGAATTGCCATTACCGCTGCTGCTAACAGGTCTACGTATTATACCATATGACAGAGGCAAAAGTTGAACAAAAACGCAAATAGTTAAACTTTAAGAATGAAATATGTGGTCTATGAAAATACACGAACCATATATAATTCTCTGCTCACTATCTTCAATTAACACAACAGCTCCAACATTACACACATCACACATTGCAACTCCAAAGTTTATGTAGCTCGCTTATTATCTTGCAGACGTCTGTATGCAGAATTGTGCAGTCCACTGTATATGAGCAGACAGTGTGCAGTATATGTTTACTAAATTATCTGTAGTACAAATTTACAAATAAGGACGGATCCTCTTGTTTCCGTTTTCTTAATGCCATTTGCATTACGAAACTATAGTTTGATATATGATATATTTAGTTTTATATATATTATTCAGAGCTCATGTGACAAACCCTGAGTATCTGATAAAATAAAGACGAAAAAAATTGACAAAAAGGCCAGTACCAAACCATAAACATAATGATGGAGATTACACGATGCTGTGTATGTATACTGTTTATCGTGTTTGGTGTTGGTCTACGTTTGGTTTTAATTAGAAATGGATTTTCCGATTACACCACATACTTGTCATCTTTCATTAAACTGTCTATACAACTACACAGTCAATGTGTTGGTACCTTTATCATAACGTCTGTATACGCATCCTTGTTTTGACTACTCTAAGCTATAAACCTATAAACATATAAAGCTTCTCTTATCATTTTCTCTCCTCAAAAGCGGCAGTTAAACGTACTAAAGATGTAAATGCTGAGTAGCCGGAAGCGGCTGGATTCGTCTGGAAATATCGCCCCAAAGACAATCATTTATTTGAACACAAGATATTAATGCAGATGTTGAATTAATGCGAAATGGCCGCCTTAATTAATGTTGAATTTCGCTTAAATTGTACTTCGTTAGTTTTTGTTTGTTTGTTTTGTTTTGTTTGGTTTTCTTTCAGAGTAATTATGTGCTGTGTACGTATCATTAAAAATGTCTTTTGTACTGAGTGAGAACAATTTTGTACTTCCGACTGAGGACAGTGAATAGGGTATGGAAAGTTCAATGAAGGTTGAACAATAGGGGGCTTAACAGTAAAAGACTCACGTAATATTATAGAAAACATGTAAATACACTCCTGTAGAGAGTACAACTGAGATTCGATTTTAAATGTTGTAAGATGTATTTTAAAGTAACTTAGAAACAGTGTAAGAGGTTAAACAAAATATCCCAATACACTTATCAAGCCAAAGTTGTCTTACGTCGAATATCATTAACCTAACTATCGCCATCCACCTTGATATCATGACCAAGATACATACATTTCTGCTGATTGACTGTATTAAGGCTGGTTGACTGGGATTTTTAACTTGTTAAAATCCTAAAACTGTAAACTTATAAATTTGTTAACTAGTTTATTTATTTCATATCATCATCAGATGATCAAATTTATTTTCAGATCATCAAACTTTGTAATTTGTTCAATATGTATTCAGTATTGTCCACATATACTATTGCGTTGGATAATGGTTTCATGTTCAATTAATTGCGAATACCTTCATGTGTGATGAGTTGTTTCTGTAACCTTTAACTACTCCTAAAAATTGCATTCGACCTTATTGGATTCTATTCTTTCTCCAACAACGCGTGCCTCGCACGTATGTCAAAGTTGAAACCGCCATTGTTTCGTACAGCTTTAATCTACTACTATGCTGCTTTTTATTACTTCAATTTATTCATATTGTACCAGATGTCAATTAATTGCATTGCCTGTAACTATTACTTGTATTATAATTGTGTGTTATGTACGTTAAATCAAAACCAAAGAGTTTAAAAAGCTCGCGATACACTTCAAAAAACAGATCGAATAAGCGTGATTGGAGATCCCGAGACACCCTAGGTGTTTTCCATTTTGCTTCAATTTGACTTCAGTAAAATTCCTCTATGGTAAATTGATTTTTACTAGTGATCCCAGGATTAGGCACACGGGATACTATCGTCCGAAGAACCCAGGTTTTGAACGTGTTACTCCTCTTCCTTCTGTCTCATCACTAAGAACGACATAAAGACCCCTATCCCTCGAATACTTTGACTCGATTACTCGAACGTGTGGTCGGAAGAGATTAAGAGTTCGGTAAGTGAGATCAAGCAGGACGGTTAACAATCTCAGTGGCAGAAAATGACTATGTGCCTAACGATGGGAACAGCAGGAGAACTCAGAGATGGGGGTCTGAAGTCACGACAGGTTTTAAGATCTAAGTTGGCACTGCCACATAAAATTTACTCTACAACAAATGGCAACATCTTCAGAGCAGTGTTTCTCGGTCTTTGTGAGCCCGCGGCACAGTAAATTCTTTTATTTTAAGACGAGGGTCCGGTCCCAAAACAATTATTCCCAAATACCTTTCCACTTTTTCAGGTTCATTCATTAAACAAACGTAAGTGTTAATGAGATCGTTTTATATTAGTTAATGACAAATTCGAGAACATCTTGCAAAGGTACGGTACAATACGGTATATTTGACCGTATTCACAATATACGCTAAAGCATCAGAGAAATATGGTTACACAGTCTTGACTAATTCCATCCCAAAACGCATTCAAAATAACACAGTTACATTACACGATTTACACCTCATAAGTGTGCGCGTGCGAATGCAAGCGCCTGTGGCTGTTTTAATTTGATTATCCCTACATGACTGTCAGAAGCTTATTTTCGACATACAAAAGTATTTACTATTAGTAAACAATATGTTGAACTCTATGCTACACCGCCACGGAACCAAACTTAAAATTTGTATTTCACATAAAAAACCAAATTTTATTTTCCGAAGTTGGTTGCGACGGTCACGAATAAGCACAACGTTTATACTTTATACCATTATCTTAGATGCTTGTTTTAGGCATTTATGTGTTCTATCTGTCCGTGTGATCCTTGCTTTAAGCAAGTAAGTATCTATCCATCTTTCCTTTGGTTGTCCTATATTATTTCCTCCTGTCTACTTAGTATCTGAGAACTTGTTTAGGCAATCATCGTTACCCATCGTTTCTAAGCGCTCTTAGAACACATTCTGTTCATCGCGAATGTCCGGATTTCTGTCAGCTCTCGTACATTTTTTCACGCCTCGTAGCAACTTCTGGAAAAACTGAATTTCGTTTTCACTTTTCATGGTCATAATCTATGCTTCACTGCCACGTAATACAACAGAGACAGCTACCGCTTTGTAAATTAATGTCTCGTCGCACTTTGCTGTGGTATTGACAACCCCACATTTCATTTGATGTTCGTGTTTTATTAGCTATGGCCCACCCTCTATCATTCCAATACACGGTTAACCGACTACTTATTCTATCCGACACCAGTACATCACAATAACAACACACACACATGTATATATATATATATATATATTGCAACAATACATATATTTGCATATTTGCCCAGGGCGGTATGTTTTATTTTGTAATTAGTATAAATAGAATAAGGAACAGTTTTATACAATTTTGTGCAGGAGTTGACAATATCTAACCTGTCGAGAGGGACACCTGCTGTGATAGCGTAAGTTACAGCGTGTGTGTGTTTGTGTGTGTGAGCATGCTACGACATGAAAATATGGGGTGATGCGAACGACTTATTGTTTTGTCTGTAATCATGTCTTAACAGGATTATAATAAATTATTACTTGTGTTAAACCTGTAAGCAAAGACTTACGCCAATTATAAAGGCACCATAGCATTAACGAATTCTTAACGAATGCAGTAATATATAAAATATTGCAGAAATTTGCAATATTAAAGACGCTAAGTAATTAATGTTAATTACGGGTGTAATTAAAAAGTAATTATCATGTGTGTTATATGCGCGTGACCAGAAAAAATTACGCAATCAATGATATCGTGCATGCTACAATGTGTTTACGAAATCGCTAAAATGAACAAAAAAGTGATTCGTAATTAAAAGGACGCTTTGCATGAAAGTTACAATTTCTAACATGTCAAGAGCAATCCTGGAAATGTCAGATTGAGTCCAGTATAAATACGACCGACAATTTTGGGGCATTCTCAGACTCAAGGAATCTCTACACGAGGACACTATGTCAGTTTGATAAGCTATTTCCAAAGGACGTCACGCTGCTGGTCTGCCGATCGACTGAACAAACTTTTACCACACACACAAGACGTATGGAGGAACTCAGGAGCAACAACAACAACAACAACCCATAGAGACATAGAACACAGCATCATAATCATCAAATTCTCAGGATTCAGGACGCGCGCGCGCGCGCACACACACACACACACACACAACGGTAACGGCAGCAGTATGCAGGTGATGACTAAATATTTATAATTTTGTTGTGAAAAGAACTTTCAGAAAGACAATTTTACATGAACAGTAAGACTTAAAAATTGTAAATGTAAATAATAGTTAAAGTCAATAATTTAATTTTATAAGAAAATTTGAAAGTTACTAAATCTTTTGCTATATGTTAAAAATTTGGGCGTGTCAATAGAGTTAAATAATAGTTTGAAAATAAATGTAATTAGTTTATTTTGTCTATAGCAACTAGTAATTTTATGCTTAAGTTTAATATTATTTTGTTTCTTTTTAAATGAGTTGCTATTAGCATTTGAAGACTGAATCAAAGTCAGACACACACAAAAAATGAAAGAATTTAGATGGCTTATTTAACATGTCTGTTTAGTGAATAAGAGTATATGATTGTTTAGTTTTTAGATGTTATGAACAGCCTAATATGTGTGAAACTTATAAAAGTGGATATTTGATCTATCTAATGTTTGAATTTTTTAATATTAGAATATTTTTTTATTAATGAATAAATCTTAGGACGATTATTTTTAAATGGTTTTAAATAATTATTTCATGTCAACAACATCTCACTCCTCTTTGAAATTTATTTAATTATTGTGCAACTACATATGCTTGACGCAACGAGAAACAAAAATCCTGCGACCTGGTCGGTGTACTACACTTAATAGTTGCGTTGAGTACATGGTTCTGTATTTGTGTGAATTTATGAAATAATCGTAACGTTGCATAATAAATTGGCGTGCCCAAAGTGGGGCCCCGATAGTAAACGAAGCCATAATAAATTGGCGTGCTTCGATAATTAACGAACCATAATAAATTGGTTCAGAATTAATAAGTGTATTGTTATTATATTATATTATATTATAACTGTAATATTGTTGTGTATTTCACAACTGGTGCTCAACAAAACTAAAAGAGGAGAGAAATTGTTGGCATGAGATGATTTATAATAATAACAAATATAAATAAATAATATTAAATAAAAAACCAATAGAGTCGCGGTTTACCAATAATAAATATTTTAAAATATAAATAATAAAAATAAGTCAACATGGCAGAATCAAAAGGTTTTGATATGGAAGCATTTCAAAAGATGATGCTGGAATTAAATAAAAAACTAGATAGATAAACAGAAAATTTAAGTGAATGTAAACAAGAGAGTATAAAACAAAGAGAAAGTATAAATGAGTTTAGACAAGAATTAAAACAAGATAATGTAAAAATTACAAAAATTTAAGTGAATTTAAACGTGAATTGAAACAAGAGATGTTAGATAGAATTGCAGACACGAATAAGTGCATAGATGAATTAGAGTTTAAAGAACAAAAAGCAGGATGGTCTACAGAATTAAAAGATAGTGTGAACCAAGTAGCTGAACAATGGAATGAGAAGTTTATAGTATCAAAGCAGGAACAGGGTATGGAAAGAAAAGCAGTCAGTGAACAAGTCCATGAAAACATCAATAAGACGCAGGAGCTGGAAGCGAGAGTAATAAGGTTGGAAATTGCCGTAGTCGTGCCTAATAAAACCACAAAATAATATTCCAGTGAAATAGATACACTAGAGAAAAATCAACGTGGAAAGGTAAAACGTCTAAAAACGGAATTGAAGAGGGAAGCAACGAAGTTGATGGTGGATCCAACACTGAGTGATGAAAGGACAAAATTGTTACTGAACTGTGAACGAGAAATGGAGGTAACAGGTAATTCTGTAACTTATAAAGAGAAAAATAGCTTTATTAGTGAACAGTTTCAAAGTTCTGCTGTAAGATGGTACACGAGAGCTCGATATAATTTAGCTGCGAACGAACAACTTAAAAACTCATTTGAAGGTTGCTATGGGAATATGCAAACGCAAAAACAAAGAAGAGACCAATTAGAATATGGTAAGTATCAGAATAATGGTAGATTTACCTTAGCGGAGTATGTAATCCAACGTGTCGAAAGAAGTAAATACTTAAGATCCAGATTGGCACAACACAAGGTGGTACGTAAATTTGCACATCACTTTCACAGAGATAGTAGATTTGCCAGTAAAACACTAGGAATTGAAACGATTAAAGAATTGTTAATATTACTCGGACAGTCCGAACACAATGTTTCGCACCGAGTACAGAAATAAAACTAATATTGTACAGAGAGAAGAGAATTATTGTGGAGAGAAAAATACAACGTATTCTCTGAATGCAGGTAAGGGCGAAGAATCGAGAGAGAGAAACGCCAACAGTATAAGAGAAGAGAGAGAGAGAGAAACAAAACTTTATAGTATTTTTAGTTCAAATGATTCTCTTAAATATTTAGAGAGGAAGAAACAAGTGAGAACGACACCTTCATGGAAAATAAGGAAGTGTAGTAGCGACATAACGTTACACAAACATAACAATATGCATTGTTATGCGCAGAACAATTGGAACGCAGGATGTTTATCGTCTATGATGACCAGAGCCGAATCACATAGAGAGAGAAACAGGTGGAAATATAAGCCGACAACAGCAAAAGCGTGTCTTAACAATGGAACAATAGAACACAGATGCGATGTTGATATTAGGGGGAAGAAATTGTCACCCACCGCAAAGGATTTGTTTCTCATATACCGATTAAAATATTTACTTTTATAAGGCGTTTTAAAAACAAATTTTAATGTAGTTAATAAGATGTAATTGTAATTATAAGGTACACCTAGATAGCTGTGTAAATAAAATTTGAACAATAGTCAAATTTTATTTAAACCCACCTGGGGAATATATGCAACAATACATATATTTGCATATTTGCCCAGGGCAGTATGTTTTATTTTGTAATTAGTATAAATAGAATAAGGAACAGTTTTATACAATTTTGTGCAGGAGTTGACAATATCTAACCTGTCGAGAGGGACACCTGCTGTGGTAGCGTAAGTTACAGCGTGTGTGTGTTTGTGTGTGTGAGCACGCTACGACATGAAAATATGGGGTGATGCGAACGACTTATTGTTTTGTCTGTAATCATGTCTTAACAGGATTATAATAAATTATTACTTGTGTTAAACCTGTAAGCAAAGACTTACGCCAATTATAAAGACACCATTAAAGAATTCTTAACGAATGCAGTAATATATATAATATTGCAGAAATTTGCAATATTAAAGACGCTAAGTAATTAATGTTAATTACGGGTGTAATTAAAAAGTAATTATCATGTGTGTTATATGCGCGTGACCAGAAAAAATTACGCAATCAATGATATCGTACATGCTACAATGTGTTTACGAAATCGCTAAAATGAACAAAAAAGTGATTCGTAATTAAAAGGACGCTTTGCATGAAAGTTACAATTTCTAACATGTCAAGAGCAATCCTGGATATGTCAGATTGAGTCCAGTATAAATACGACCGACAATTTTGGGGCATTCTCAGACTCAAGGAATCTCTACACGAGGACACTATGTCAGTTTGATAAGCTATTTCCAAAGGACGTCACGCTGCTGGTCTGCCGATCGACTGAACAAACTTTTACCACACACACAAGACGTATGGAGGAACTCAGGAGCAACAACAACAACAACCCATAGAGACATAGAACACAGCATCATCATCATCATCAAATTCTCAGGATTCAGGACGCGCAAGTCAGACACACACAAAAAATGAAAGAATTTAGATGGCTTATTTAACATGTCTGTTTAGTGAATAAGAGTATATGATTGTTTAGTTTTTAGATGTTATGAACAGCCTAATATGTGTGAAACTTATAAAAGTGGATATTTGATCTATCTAATGTTTGAATTTTTTAATATTAGAATATTTTTTTATTAATGAATAAATCTTAGGACGATTATTTTTAAATGGTTTTAAATAATTATTTCATGTCAACAACATCTCACTCCTCTTTGAAATTTATTTAATTATTGTGCAACTACATATGCTTGACGCAACGAGAAACAAAAATCCTGCGACCTGGTCGGTGTACTACACTTAATAGTTGCGTTGAGTACATGGTTCTGTATTTGTGTGAATTTATGAAATAATCGTAACATTGCAATACAGTATATATATTTATATTTATATAACATATATATATATATGTATATAATATATTTTTGTACACAATTTGTTTTTCACTATCTTGACAATATTTTAACTGTCATCTTCAAAAATATGCAAAGAAATAATAATTAATGAAATTTGAGAATAATTGTAATTAATAGCTGTTTTATTTATTTATTATCTTCTATATATATAAAAGAGAAATACCACTGACTCACTGACTCACTGATTCATCATGAAATCTCCGAAACTATAACACCTAGAAACTTGAAATTTGGCATGTAGGTTCCTTATGTGATGTAGGTATCCGCTAAGAAGGGATTTTTGGAAATACGACCTTTAAAGGGGGAAAAAGGAGGGGGAAAGTTTGCCTGACTGACTGACATAGAATCAACGTAGAACAAAAACTACTGAATATTTTACGCGACGGGAGAACCAACATAGGAGAGGTGCTTTTTTCTATGGGGTCCTTTGGGGGGGGGGGGTTCTTTGGGGGTCTTCTACATCTCCTCCTAAACCACTGGACCGATTTCAACCAAACTTGGCACAAATATTTTACGCAACGGGAGAACCAACATAGGATAGGTGTTTTTTCGATGGGGTCCTTTGCGGGGTTCTTTGGGGTCTTCCACATCTTCTCCTAAACCACTGGACCGATTTCAACCAAACTTGGCACAACTATTTTACGCGACGGGAACCAACATAGGATAGGTGTTTTTTTCGATGGGGTCCTTTGGGGGGTTCTTTGGGGGTCTTCCACATCTCCTCCTAAACCACTAGACCGATTTCAACCAAACCTGGCACAAATATTTTACGCAACGGGAGAACCAACATAGGATAGGTGTTTTCTTCGATGGGGTCCTTTGGGGTCTTCCACATCTCCTCCTAAACCACTGGACCGATTTCAACCAAACTTGGCACAAATATTTTACTCAACGGGAGAACCAACATAGGATAGGCGTTTTTTCGATACGATCCTTCGGGGAGTCCTTTGGGGTCTTCCACATCTCCTCCTAAACCACTGGACCGATTTCAATCAAACTTGGCACAAATATTTCACGCAACGGAAGAATCAACATAGGACAAGTGTTTTTTCGATACGAACCTTTGGGGGGTCCTTTGGGTCTTAAAAACTATTAGATCTGGTTACTATGGCAACCCAATAGAATAGATTCTGGTTACCATAGCATCGGTGGAAGTCTCCCGCGTAGGAAATAGCGCGGGAGTCGTCCGACGGGTCTTCCGCGGAGTTCATCCACGGAACCCGGGGAGTCTTAGGTCGGATCCCGCGAAAGACGGCGGGGCCAGAGTCCACGGTTCTTATAAATAAAGATATAGGTTATGATATCAAAGGTGGTGTATGCATCTTAAGAAACTTCTTAATAGTGTGTGAATTCAGAGTTGTTTCAGTTTGAATTTAAAAGTGGATAAGTTAAGATCGAAGTTATAAGCGAGTATAAAAAACAAAGTTTTGATAGCAAATGTATTCAGATCATAGTGTTCAGGCATTATAAATGCACTTGCTTCAGTTTGAATTTAAAAATTGATAAGCTGAAATTATAGAGGTATTGTATTGTTAGAATAAGTTTAGGAGACACTAATTTAACAAATGCCTTATTTCAACATTAACACAATGAATTAAAGACAGTAAATACGCAGCGCGTGCAAGTACTGTAGACATTTTATTGAAAACTAATTTAGCTGTTCGCCCTCTCCCAGAGTTAGAAATCGAGCAGGAGCATCACGCGCAACAGAATTCTTACCAGATATAAGAATACAGTTTATAACATGTTCTTAAACAGGTGCGCTACAGAGTATTCCTCCAGTGAGAATGCGAACGTAACAATATAAGGAAGATTATACAGTATACAAGTAATATAACGTTAGAACAAGAATAGGTGCCTATGAGCCTATGAATAAATTATGAACCCGAGCAACGCTGGGTAAATCGGCTAGATATAGATATCTATATACGCCAAATACCACTGACTGACCCACTGATCACGATATCTCTGAAACCACTGAATGGATATCAATGAAACTTTGAACATAGCTTCATCATAGGTCTTAGGTGCTCACTAAGAAACGGTTTTAAAAACTTTCACTCCTAAGGGGCAAAAAACCAAATAATGAAATTTATCGCGGGAATTGCATACTTTGTAAATGAAGTGGTTGACATCTCAGTTTATTGGAAACCCCGAATACATTTAGTTCTGAGTTTTTAATCACTGTTTTAAATTGAAAAAACTTCGTTGTTTGCAGGTTCTTATAGTCGAGAAAATTTCGAAGTTCAATTAATTAATAAATGTATGTCCTTTTTTTTCTCGGAAACGGCTTTAACGATTTTCTCGAAATAAATAATAAATAGCTGTTGCTATGAATGTAAATAAACAAACTAAGAGTTGAGAATTTGTACAATCTATCTAATCCTATACTATTAAGCGAGCAATAATTGTACAATTACGTACAACGTGAAACTCCGTAGCGAAGTACGGGTATTTTGCTAGTATATATATATATATATATATATATATATATATATATATATATGAATAATTTATAAGAATTATAAGAAATATTTATAAGAATTCATATATGTTATGAATAGAGAATTATAATATATAAGTAAATAATTTTGAAAATTAATAATTTAAAAAAATAATAAATATTATACCTTAAGTCTCTAGTCATTTATGCATATGACTTAAGTCATATTTTTATGTATATGAAATATTTTGTTTTTGTTATATAATGTATTTGTTTTTGATACGGTGCGTATCAGGATACATCTGACTTCTCGTGGTGTTGTTGCCCTGAGGGCTCAGGGGTGAAGTGACTATGGGTGGAAATTTCTTTGTTTGTTTTTCTGCGATATATCAAATCAGAATTTCCAAATTACGGCTACTTTAATAAACTCTTTCTATCGTTGACCGTTGGCTGTCCTTTTCGTGATATTTCGATTATCTCTATGTACTGTATTGTCTAGTTCCCTTTTTGTTTATTCATTTTGTACTTTTGAAAACAAATGTATGTCCTCTTTCTTTGGTGTCTTTTGTCAGGGGTGTGTTTGCTTCTTTCGTAGAGATTTCGTGTTTGCGGACGCGATGGCGATATACACCTTGTCCCTTTAAATGTATTCGGCCCTTAGGGTTTTGTTGAACACAAAAACACTTTTTTTTTTTAATAAGTGTTGCCCTGATGTAACACGACTGAATATTTTCCTTATTGGGTCTGTTGCGACCTTTATGTACGGTAATATTAAGGTACTGATGTAATCCTGTGTTTCTTTCTCCGGTTGCGCCTTGTTTACATTCGTTTGTTTTATTGCTCTGTTTATATCAAGTGCGGTGTACCCTTCTACCCTTCAAGTTATAACTAAGTGTCTACTGTAACTTAATGAAGTCTATTATTCAAATGTCCATTACAGGTTTTGCTCGGCAATCTTAGTAGTAGGTGGACAGATTGAATTTTGTCCAAATTGTTTAGCCAAACTAAAAGGTAAGCACAGTTCTGTGTGTGTGTGTGTGTGTGTGTGTGTGTGTGTGTGTTTAGGCATATATACACGTATATATACAAGTTAACCACACCATAGTATGCTTACTATATTATTGCAGTAAAAAGCAGACTTATCTGAAAATACGACACGATTATACCATTCGGCTTCGTGTAACACATGAAGCTGCGAGATTCGGGAATAACATTCGATTCTTCTACCCAGATCATCTACACGGAGACCACGAACAATGTGACTTTTGTAAAAGTAACGTATTGTACTTTTGTAAGTACTAATGTAATGTACTTTACCAAATTAATCATTACACACAGTGTAGGGGAAGGTTGCCATCAATGGACCGGTTCCATGGATGGACTTCTTACGTATTCCCTACCAAAGCGTGCGCATGCACGGTAGTGGTTGTAGTCTCTTTCTTTCCTTCACGCCAGTTGTGTGCAGTGCTGTAAACGAGTTGGAGTTGCGTCGCTGCGAGATAAAAATTCAGGTAAGATTTCTGTACTCTGTGCTATAACTATTAGTCTTTTTTAATATCAGTTATCACGCATTATATATTACTGAACAATTTCACAATTTGTTGACATTAAAAGCACTTTTTAAAGTTCTAAATTTTATATTGGTTGTTCCAATTTGAATCGTCATTTCGGCTGTGTTTATCTAAGGAATCCAATATGGCGAGTTGCCATCATTGGACCACTTGGGGGTTCCATGAATGGACCAGGTTATCAGGTAGTCCATTCATGGAAACGTGAATAAATTTTTGAATTATTATTATTTTCCTTGACACGCTTTACGTTAAGTATCTTTTCTTTTATATTCTGACTACAAGTAAGACTACATTTTATCATTTTAAGTTTTACCTCTTACATGGGACACAGAAACCTTGTTTGGTTGGTACTTTTTCATTTACTAATATATTTTGTGATAGGCCTGTTAGTAAATTTTATTAACCTATAATCTACGGTTTACAGTACAATTAACAACCTGTTAAATTGCAGATATTAATTTTTATAACGCTAAGAATGTAGGAGATGCGAGGAAATAGCGTATTATTGTGTGTGAGTTGGTAGCTGCGTTAGTGTCTAGAAAAACGTGTTATAATACTCAAATATACAATGCGTTCAATGTAAGTGCTATTTTTTTTTACAAATAGCCTAACTATTAGCCTAAAGTATAACCTACAACTACATATAAACATTCAAAAATCTGTAGACTACATTGAAAAAATTACAACATTATATTCTAGTCCGAACATTGTAGTCATTTGAAAATAAGTTTATAGCAACCCAATTGGTAGCAAATTGAAAATAAAAACATTTTAATACAAACATATTGAGTCTCCCTGTACTATGATAACACAAATAAAATCATAGCCTTACACTTTTAGTCACAAGGGCGTTAGGTTCCTACTGTTAACATGGTCGTTGTATGGCACTCAGGTTGAAGAGTAGACAGACATTTGATTGTATTTAAAAGCTGAAATGAAATTTATTAATTTTAAATAATAATCAATGCAAAAAACCCTAAATACACAAAATATTGTAGTAGCTTGTCTATAAATTAACATACTAATTTTCGTTTTTCAGAAAAATGCCAAAAGGAGTGAAATATGGACAATGGAGTACCGAGACAATGGAAAGTGCTATCGTAGCCTTTCGTAACGGTGACATGGGTTTGAATGAAGTCTGCCGAGAGTATGGAGTGCCCAAAGCAACTTTAAAGGGACATTTAGAAGGCAAAAACAATTTTGCTGTGGAGGGAAAGAAAATTATTGGTAGTTTAGGAGATCTGCCTCCTGAGGTAGAGAAGGAATTAGTAGACAACATTTTAAAATTAGAGGAGATGTTTTTTGGAATTACAGCTAAAGACTTACGAGAACTTGCGTTTCAAGTCGGTGAACAAAATAACATCGAGCACAGATTCAGCAAAGAGAAGAGATCGGCTGGAAAAAAAAATGGTACTACAATTTTATGCGGCGACATCCCGAATTAAGTCTCAGGTTTCTTGAGATAATTTTTCATACTTTATATGTTTTAGTTTTGTTTTACCATGACTAGCAGATACGTAGGCCTATAATAAAACCTAATAGACCAATGTAGAGACAGTTTTTCTTTACTTTCGTAATCGGTCCATCGATGGAAACTCGATGGTCCATTCATAGCTACCAGTTGCCATCAATGGACCAGTTTGTTAAAATTTTGTTTTTTGTTCCTACTACCATATTTGAAAAATCTAAAAAAAGTAAATACTCACGGTTAATCAGAAAGTAATAGAGAGACTATCTGTATATTGAATGGTAAATTTTAGTTGAAAATGTGATGAAAAAAAATTAAAAACTGTTATGTGGTCCAATGATGGCAACCTTCCCCTATATGAATGTGATAAAATAACCTGCCTTTATATAGTAAACCAACTAGCTGAAAAAAACCATACTTCTACGTTTTAAACAGATTTCTGTTTAGAAAACATATTTCTGTTGCGCTGTTTTTAAACAGAGATTAAAGTTTTGCTGATAAATTCTATTTATTATATTTACCTAGTTTTTACAATAATTATTATTGTAACCTACTGGAATTAACCACGCTGTAAATTAGTAACAGTTACTATCACATGTATACGCACAGATAAGCGAAAGTGGTGATTATGTGCTGAACACGTTATGTACATTTCCTGAGTATATACGATTTTAATTTAAAATATAGAACTAAGTAAAAATAGATTTTATTATATTAAAATTTTTAACATGAAACAAATTGTTGCCGAAACGTCAACAAACGTTTATTGTATTATGGAGCAACTATACATTTCTAAATGCTTTCTTCTATATTTTACAGCAATTTTTTATCATTTTACAAAAGGTATTTTCCTTACTTTGACTTTGTGACAATATATATAAGTTGTTAAATAAATTTAAACTTTTTCCACTTACTCAGCCTCCTCTAAAGGATCTGTCTTGGCTAGGAAGACGCAATTGAGCATAATGGTTGCCATAACAACATAGTCGAAGTACTGGTTTGTAGAAAGAAAGATACAAGTCCTTCGGATGGTATTCCAAGGTGAAAACAAAAAGAAGGAACTCGTTGCTGTAAACCTATGTATGTAGTTCTTACGAAATCTCTTGGACACCACACAGAATGTCTGTAACAAACAAATATTACTCACAGTACCGTACAATTCAGTGAATAATTGTGCAGGCATTGTATTAGTAGGCTATACATCATGTGCAAACCTCACACATATCTTTATATATTTTGTTCACAAATACATTTCTCAGAAATTATCCCAGTTCAATAGCTTAATGAATTTTCTACATGTGAACATCGAATTTTATTTATTGTCAGAAAATCAGATCTTTTTTCAACATAAAATTATATATTTTCATCGTAAACGTTTAAAAGATTCTGAACCATGTAATTTTCTGTACAAGATATATTTTTTTGCAGCTATGGTTGCATGTGTAGGGCGTTCGGGGAGAAAAGGGAACTGGTTCACGAGGTTATTCTAGAGCTAAAGATTTTTTTTATTTGGTGTTCTGCCCTAAGGCAGGTCATTAAATGGTAAAAGCTCTCCAAGCTGTCCTATCACACGCCAGTCTTTTCGTTTCTTCGTAACACCCTCCAATTTTAATGCTTTCTATTAACTTCATTCTTCTACGCCTTCATTCTTCTTCTAACTTTTTCCTCCTTCTATGACACCCTCCATGGCAGTTGTAAGCAAGAAGTATCTTTTTAAACAATGACCTAACCAATTCCTTTTCCTATTTTCAATTACCTTCAGGATTCTTATCTCTTTCCCTATTCTTCTTAAAACTTCATCATTCCTTACTTTATCAACCCACCTCACTTTTTCCGTTGCTCGCCAAACCCACATCTCAACTGCTTCTAATCTTTTCTCATCCTCCTACCTCAGTGTTCATGTCTCTGCACCATATAAAACAACGCTCCACACATAACATTTGGCCAAACTTTTCTTAAATAGCTTAAGATAAGAAACAAAAATTTAATATAAACATAGGTCGGGAAATGCTTTGTTTTCTATTTATGAAGTGTTTGCCCATATGTCAGTTCCGAAGATAAAATAATCCAACAAGAAAATTCCAGAAAAACTGTGATAAATATGTGGCAGAATTAGTAGTCCCATATGTCATTTGACCTACAGTATGCATAAAATGATTGTAGATCTGTATCAGTAGCGGTTAGGAAGGAAATTGCTGAAAAGTGTCAGAAATTAGAGTCGGAAACACGATTTTTCAAGCAGGTTTGGTGCACAATTCCTATGTTAACAAAACATTGCTAACAAAATACACAAACAATCAAATAAAATATATGGAGAAATTATACCAGTAAAAGCTATTTTGAATAACGCTAGTTAAAAAAACATAATTTTGAAAATATCGACTTTAATTAAAAATAAAACTGGGAAGTGTTAGAATTATAAATGAAACAAAAGTCAAAGTTCTCTCATCCAAGCAAATAAAAATTGTACTGAAATATGTTGAACATAATGTTAATACAAATACAAATAAACTGAATTTTGTTACTTTATAATGAATATTCAATAATTCTACTGTTCAAATTAATGCACTTTTTAACTCATTTTTGAAGTTCATGTATGTACTGCCCGTCTCAGATCATCTTTAATTTCCTACGTGAGGGCGGCAGTATTTACAATTCGAGTGACCAATTCATCTATGTATTTATTTTCGTGTATAAGTCTTACTTTTCATCAAACCCTATAAACTCCAATCGAGTCAGGTCTGGCGATCTTGGTGGCCATATAACAGACCACAACCACTTCATTTTCCAGTAAAATTTTAATTTAAAATTGCTTCACATGATGAGTAGAATGTGCAAGAACTCCACTGTGTTGAAAATTCATGTCCATTGGTATTCCCAGTCAATATACTTCAGGTAAATAAACTGGGCTTCTGCCAGTGAACACAGATTAAATATACGTTCTTAATACAAACACAATTCAAACAGCTACTCAATTAAGAAAACAATGTTATTTGTGAACGACAATGGATCATATTCAGATTAGATTTCAATGCAATTGAATGCCAACATTTTGTTCACAATAATAAAACTTAAAAATATTTTATAATCATCATTGTGTTTGTAATTTTTTACCCCTCCCCCCGCCACAGAAGTAAACGAAAAAAGTAAAATTAAAAAAATTTAAATATGTGTGCGGTAAAAAGGTAGCCTTATAAATCGAATACAAGGGTAATCGAATCAGTAGAGGGAAAATGAGAGTTCAAACGCAGAAAGGAATTCCCCCCAGGCCATATCTGGACCACAGCATCCGCGACTTTTTCGTTGATCTGTGTCAAGATCAGCGAACCGCTGGACCCGCAGCATCCCGATGGACCACAGCACCGCGAATTTCCACGAATAAATTTTTTTTATTTTTTTTTTATTTTATTTTTTTATTTTTTTAATTAAATTGATTTGGTGGGATGAGGTTCAATGGACCACCAGCATCCGTGAATATAATTTTTTATTTTTTTAAGAAAGCTGATTTGCATATCAGTGGGTGGCTTTGGGTGGGTGGTTTTTTTATTTCATATCAGTGGGTGGTGGTGGGTGGGGGGTGGTTCCAACTCGAAGCATTATAGTGTATATTAAAATATATGATCAGTTGTACCAACCTTTGCATGAGTTCAAATTTGTTGTGTGTTATAATGTATATTAAATCTATATGATCAGGTGTACCAACCTCTGTAGTATTATTATAGTGTATAGATATTTTATATGAGCAGGGGAAAATGAGAGTTCAAACGCAGAAAGGAATTCCCCCCAGGCCATATCCGGACCACAGCATCCGCGACTTTTTCGTTGATCTGTGTCAAGATCCGCGAACCGCTGGACCCGCAGCATCCCGATGGACCACAGCACCGCGAATTTCCGCGAATAAATTTTTTTATTTTTTTTTTTATTTTATTTTTTTATTTTTTTTAATTAAATTGATTTGGTGGGATGAGGTTCAATGGACCACCAGCATCCGTGAATATAATTTTTTATTTTTTTTAAGAAAGTTGATTTTCATATCAGTGGGTGGCTTTGGGTGGGTGGTTTTTTTATTTCATATCAGTGGGTGGTGGTGGGTGGGGGGTGGTTCCAACTCGATGTATTATAGTGTATACTAAAATATATGATCAGGTGTACCAACCTTTGCATGAGTTCAAATTTGTTGTGTGTTATAATGTATATTAAATCTATATGATCAGGTGTACCAACCTCTGTAGTATTATTATAGTGTATAGATATTTTATATGAGCAGGGTTGTCAACATTTTCTGCGGTGGGGGGAGGGAAATTCAAATATGTGTTATATAGTGTATATATTAAAATATATGATCAGGGTTATCAATCTTAAATTATTGTGTACGTGTATAGAGCAGATCTGCCAACATTTCTTTCTCTTCTGTGGTGGGAAATTCAAACTATATATGATCATAATTGTTACTCTCTCTCTCACTCTCACACGGTGTGTATGTCTCTCTCTCGTTGTCAAACGTTATGCTCACCGGCATTATAGTGTACATTAAAATATATGATTAGGTGTACCAACCGTTACATGAGTTCAAATTTGTCGTGTGTTATAATGTATATTAAATCTATATGATCAGATGTACCAACCTCTGTATTATTCGTCCTCTCTCTCTCCCTCTCTCTCTCTCGTTGTCAAACGTTATGCTCAAACTGTTCTCCTCTCTCTGTGGTCAGTACCGAGCGCATGTATATGAAATTAGAAAGTTTATTCGACAAATATTAACGTCCTCTCACTCTCTCTCTCTCTCTCTCTCTCTCTCTCTCTCTCTCTCTCTCTCTCTCTCTCTCTCTCACTCTCACTTGTATCAACTGTGTCAACAAATAGTAACGTCCTCTCTCTCTCTCTCTCTCTCTCTCTCTCTCTCTCTCTCTCTCTCTCACTTTCACACGTTTCAACTATGCAAGGTTCCATACCCTTTCTCCTGTCTCCCTCTCGTACATTGAGTAGTTGGTGTGATGAATAAATAATTTTAGCACTATCTCTCTTTCGTTGTCAAAACGTCGTCTTCATTTTCAATGTATTAAATAATTAATTAATAGTTTTATAATGCAGTCAGTGTGATTGATCCTTGTTAGAAATATATATATTTGGCGTCAATGAACTACTTACCTGTTATGTTGTTACAGACAATACTTCTGTTTTAAGGTTGCAGTTTACACACACACACACACACATAGGTTCAGTAGTGTATAGCGAAATAAATTAAAATTATACACACACATGAAAACGGCGGCTGAAATTCATACGAATCTTCTGATGTAACAGTTCACAAAATAAATTAATTGTACACATGTTCAGAGGTGTAGAGTGAAATAAAATAAAGTCATAATTTGTTTAAATGATTAAATATATTTTAACATTCACAATATAAAATTCACAATTAAATAAATACATTAGAAATTGATATTTTTCGAAAGTTTATATATATAATTGTGTGTCGTACTTGTAGAAGAAGCAACCTGCAACATAACAATACAACAACAACATTAAAAATCATGTTAAATATCACACACACAGATGCACACGCAACGCGCGCACATACAGACGCATACGCAACGTAATCACACACACACACACACACATACGCACACGCATACGCAACGTAACCAAACACGCAACGCGCCCACACACAGACGCAAACGCAACGTACACACGTTTGGGTTACACCACACGTGCACGCACACACACACACAGACGTACACGCACACATACGCAACGCGCCCACACACAGACGCAAACACAACGTAATCATACACATACATACAACGTGTACACGTTTGGTTTGAATCATGTACCATGTAGGACCAATAAACAGATAACAGATTTAAATATGCTATAGTCATTGTAAGACGTTACAATCATTGAAGTGTTTAATAAGTAAATTGTATGTATGTATATATCACTGAATAATAATAATAATAATATAACCGTTCTAGTGTTAACGTTTGCTGCAACAGCTAAAGCAGTTACAAATAATTACATATAGGTTCAGAGGCGTATAGTGAAATAAATTAAAAATCCATTCATCAAAACTTTGTAAATTAGAATCTGCACTACATTCAAACATACGCACACACACACAATGATAAAAAATTGTTTATTAAAAGTAGTTTGTTACCTTAACGAGGTACGATTTCCATATGTACTGTTTGATTCCTCATGCCTCGAAACACGAGATGTAGGTCGCTGGGGCTTATATGACGGAGCTCTTCATCTGTAAAGACGCAAGCATACCTCTTAGGTAGATATACACGATAGCGTAGCTCACCATCTTCCAACGTTACAAGCACAGACTTCCCATATCTTGTGTCCACATGCACCATGTTAACAATCGGATACTGCTTGTTCAATGTTAATTCTGCACACCGTTTGTACTCAATAGCAGAAACTGCATTGAATTTTGTGATAAACGACATCATTTATTAGAAGTGAAAGTAATGATGGTGATGTGGTCATCAGGAAAGTTCACGTTCATCGCCCGAAGCTTTGCATGTACATACACACAGGCAGAATTAGCGCTGTTACAAAATATATATATTAGGAAAGTCAAGCCCACAGACTACTAGAAATAGTTATCGTTTGAAAAAAAGAAACCACACATTACGAACTAATATCGTTACAATAATAATAATACATAAACTTACGTTTACGGTCGTCCAAACTGAAGTATGGAGTGACAGTAACTATAGATATCACAGTAAGAATTTTTGTTGTTGTTTTTAACAGGTGATGTTTTTTATCCCCTGAAGCTTTGTATGCAGAATTATGACTGTTACATAATATATATTAGGAAAGTCGACAGAAATAGTTATCGCCTGCAGCAAGAATTTTTGTTGTTGTTGTTGTTTTTAACAGGTGGTGTTTTTGCATGTACATACATGCAGAATTATGGCTGTTACATAATATATATTAGGAAAGTCGACAGAAATAGTTATCGCCTGCAGCAAGAAGTTTTGTTGTTGTTGTTTTTAACAGGTGGTGTTTTTGCATGTACATACATGCAGAATTATGACTGTTACATAATATATATTAGGAAAGTCGACAGAAATAGTTATCGCCTGCAGCAAGAATTTTTGTTGTTGTTTTTAACAGATGGTGTTTTTCATCCCCTGAAGCTTTGCATGTACATACATGCAGAATTATGGCTGTTACATAATATATATATATTAGGAAAGTTGACGGAAATAGTTATCGCCTGCAGTCATATACAAGTTTACCTAATGAAATTAACAATGCTATGAGACACTTACATTAAAAATGTTTGTATAACAGAAAAATCATTAATTATCCACTCTCTAAGTGCGTGCACATTATGGTTTGTACATAGTGTAGAAGAAGAATTGCAATGTGTAAGACATAACGCCCCAGGAATGTCTTTTGGTACGTCTTTTGGGCAACCAATGTCATCAAGATTTATTATATGATAATGAATTATTTTCGATTCTAAAAAACGTTTTTTCTCAAGACCCTTCACAAACACATATTTATATATGTTCGTATACGTTGTTAACACTGAAACAAGATTGTCGTACGGTGTCTCTCCTTCATCCCATCTTAGCCCATGATAGTGTGTCGTTAACCAGCAGTTGGTTCTAGTGTATTTCGAATTCGTAACGACTGTAGCAGGCGGGGCGAAAATCCAATGTCTGCATGCAAAACGTGTTACGTCCATAACCGACAACTCCTTTACTATATAATTGCCGTTGTCATCATAAAAGCAGTGAAAGTCAATTATTACAGCAGCGTTTTCCATTATACTATAAAAAAAAAAAAAGAAACCACACATTACAAACTAATTTTTATAAACACAAAGATCGTTACAATAATAATACACAAACTTACGTTTACTGTCGACCGAACTGAAGCGTGGAGAGAGAATAACTAACGATATCACAGTGAGAATTCTTTTTGTTTTTTTAACAGATGGAATTTTAGCAGGAGGGGGAGCAGAGTCGCCGTCGGCAATTAATTTGGCACGTACGTGAGATTTTAATAAAACAATTATCAGTTTTAAATAATAATTTTCGGAAACAACCCCCGACTTAAAAAAAAAAATATAGTTTACCTTGTGGTATAAAATTCAAACTATTAAATTGTCTCTCTCTCTCTCACACACATTTCTGATTACTATACAACTAATTGCATGTATGTTCAGATGGTTCTACCGAAATAAACCATTGTGTGTGTATTCGCTAAATCCTCCTTTCACTTTCTAATATGACACATGACACTCATTAGTTGCATCACCACCGGAAGTAATTAGGGATTAGTATTCACTTCCAAAACAAACACTGGCTTTCCCCTACCACCGGAGACCAATATATATATACTCAACAAATTTAGCGATAATTTCTCATTTGACCTGCTTGTGTGCACTGATAAATCTAACACGACATTTTTAATAGTTGGAAGACTGTATTATTGTGCAATCGCAGTATATACAAGTTCCTGTGTGTAGTCAACATACAATAGTTTTGGTGAGTATAATTTATTGTATGTACAGATTTTATTTAAACGTAAAAATTATTTGCATTAAAACATTATTTAATACATGTATGTGTATGTTCAAATCACAATTTATGAAATATATTCTTACCGTATTTTTTATATTACACTTCTAATTGAAGATATATATATTTTAATTTAATACATGTGTGTGTAAGCGTATGCGTATGATCAAATTACAATTTTCTGAATATATTCTTAACGTACTTTTATTCTTAACGCACTTTTAATTGAAGATATATATTTGAATTTAATACAATGTTCTGAAATATATTCTTACTGTACCTTTTATACACTTCTAATTGAAGATATATATATTTTTAGGTATAACTGAATTTTATCGGATTCACACTGACTGCTTGCGTGCGTTGATAAATCTATCTCAGCAGTTTTTTAATAGTTGAAAGACTGCTTGAATTATTGTGCGTCTCAGTATACACAAGTTCCTGTGTGTGTATTCAACATACGTTAGTTTGGTAAGCATAATTTATCAAGTGCATTATTTATTGATTTAATACATGTATGTGTATGTGTGTGTGTGTGTGTGTGTGTGTGTGTGTGTGTGTGTGTGTATGATCAAATTATTATTATCATCTGAAACAGAACAGTATATATAGATTCGAGTGGTATGTAAGACACTGTTATATGTTACTAAAATCATATGTAATTGGACCTAACATGATCCATGCTAACGTATGCGTTCGTTAGGTGTACGTGTGCATCTGTGTGTTCGTGTGTACGTACGTTGCGTATGCGTCTGTGTACGTCTGTGTGTGTGTGTGTAAGCGTATGTGTATGATCAAATTACAATTTTCTGAATATATTCTTAACGTACTTTTATTCTTAACGCACTTTTAATTGAAGATATATATTTGAATTTAATACAATTTTCTGAAATATATTCTTACTGTACCTTTTATACACTTCTAATTGAAGATATATATATTTTTAGGTATAACTGAATTTTATCGGATTCACACTGACTGCTTGCGTGCGTTGATAAATCTATCTCAGCAGTTTTTTAATAGTTGAAAGACTGCTTGAATTATTGTGCGTCTCAGTATACACAAGTTCCTGTGTGTGTATTCAACATACGTTAGTTTGGTAAGCATAATTTATCAAGTGCATTATTTATTGATTTAATACATGTATGTGTGTGTGTGATCAAATTATTATTATTATCTGAAACAGAACAGTATATATAGATTCGAGTGGTATGTAAGACGCTGTTATATGTTACTAAAATCATAACAAATATTTTCATTCTAAGCATATTTATTGGTGTACATGTATTATGTAAATCATCTCTTTTTCAGTCATCTACGTAAATGCATTTGAATTATTTGCGCATGCGCATAACAGCTTTTTAGTACAGTTGCACACACACACACACACACA
The DNA here is from genome assembly GCA_034769895.1 of Magicicada septendecula. Classification (NCBI taxonomy): domain Eukaryota; kingdom Metazoa; phylum Arthropoda; class Insecta; order Hemiptera; family Cicadidae; genus Magicicada; species Magicicada septendecula. Next base: position 975,685,104 of record CM068367.1, on the reverse strand, counting down.
CACCTCGCCACTCACTTGCAACAACGTCTTACTTATCACACGTTCATGCGCTACAAATTGATATATATATAAATCGTTTAAGATACACTAACATAATACCAGCGTTATAACAGTACCTTTTGTTTTTCAGTATTCATTCATTCTCTCTCTCTCTTGAAGATCATGGCTAACCTTCAGCAGGAACGTGGGGAGGAGCAGACTGAACAAGGTAAAAAGTTCACAGTTAAGAAATTATTTTTGTAATTATGTAGTGTACAAACTTGCTGATGCGAATTAACGTTTGAGTCATACTATGTCTATTGGTGTGTGTATGAAAAGTCTCACTCTTAACATCGTTTAGAAATTGACATGTAGATGAAAATTTTTCATGTTCCTTCATAGGTTTGTCACCTTCTTTCCAATCAACTAATTCAATTCCACAACAAAAGCATTTAACTCTATCGTCTACGAATGACATACTATGTCCACAAACATCGAAATTTCTAGGGTAGAAGTAGAACCCCGCAAACGCTAACTCGTCGGGGCTGATAAACGTCACTTCCCAATACTTGAATGATTTTATTCTTTCACTTTCAATACTAAAATCAGGAGTAGCCGACATCTTCACGGTTTGTAATAAACTGACATATTACCCCCCGACGAGTGTTATTTATTTACTACAAACATGAATTTTTGTGTACACGTTATTTATCATTCCTATTGGTTACTAATACTCATGTTTCTATTGTTTCAGTTGTGACTCGGTTTTATATCGAGAGGAACAGTAGTGTCCGAGGGTGCATCACAACTTTCGACTACATTCCAGTGAACGTCAACGCGTCGGATCATGACATAGTATTCGTAATGACTGAGGCACGTCCTTTATTGCTTGAGGATATTCAGACAGAGCAGACACGTTTACGCAATATCAAGTGGCATATTGCGTGCAGGATACGTTTTACCAAAACCGTGGTAGATGGTGACAGTGGTGAGGAGAAAGAGGTAACGAAAGACGCCGTCTTCCACGGACGTTGTCGCACGTTGCTCGCTGACGACAGCGACGAGTTGAATTGTCTACTCGATGAATCCTACGATAAAATCTTCAATAGCATATCTAATTTTACCCGTGACGGGAGCGGATGGTCGGTGGATGCTGTACTGAAGCTGGAACTGGTTGTTGGACGGTACCAGCCTCTAGCAGCGTCCTCCTACCTTCCAACCCCGCGAAAACTCTCACACACCAGGGCAGTAGTCAACATCAGGAACCCCCACGATGAAATGTGTTTTCTGTGGTCTGTTCTAGCCCACATACACCCTCAAGTAAGAGATAGAGACCGTGCTTCAAAATACATCCCATTCATAAACACATTAAATATGTCCGGTATCGAGTACCCTGTTTCGTTAAAGTCCATTTCCAAATTTGAAGCACAGAATCCTAACATTTCTATAAACGTTTTCGGCTATGATATAGAAGACAATATCAAAAATGAATCAAAAAATGAGGTTTACCCTCTGAGAATTACCCCGAATAAGGACAGGTCGCATCACGTTAATCTTTTGCTTCTGACCGATACGAATAGCCGAAAACATTACTGTCTTATCAGTAACATGAGTAGATTGTTATCATCCCTAACACAACACAACGGTCAATCATTTTACTGTGACTACTGCCTGCATCGTTTCACCACAGAACATGGTCTGTCCGATCATCTCCCCTACTGCACACCTTACGGCGAGCAGAAAACCAAAATGCCCACGGAGGAGGAGAAGTTTATGTCCTTTAAAAATTACGCGCACTGTCTTAAAGTACCCTTCACCGTCTACGCCGACTTCGAGTCCCTCATCACTCCGCTTCAATCGTGTTCACCTGGTAACAACGTCCCGACGACAGTGCACGAGTTAGGTGAATTCTACTCCGTCGATAGCAGCGGTGCCCGTCAGAAAATAACTTCTCCTCCTGTATCGTCCACATCATACGAAGCGATGCATATCCCGTCAGGTTTCTCCTATGCTATCGTCGATCATACGCACAGCCTTTGGAGAGAGGCTAAAGTTTATCGGGGTGAAAACGTTGTAGACACGTTCTTCTCGTGGTTGTTGAAAGACGCCGAGGATATGATGAAGGTGGTACGACATAACGTACAATTAATTATGTCCGATGATGACAATGTTGTGTTCACTAACGCCACCGTTTGTCATTTGTGTGAGCGCCCTTTGACAGACGATGACAAGGTACGCAATCATTGCCATCTTACGGGGAAATTCTTGGGAGCAGCCCATAATAGCTGTAATCTGAGTTACAAGATGCCTCGTCATATCCCCGTCTTCTTTCACAACCTTCGTGGCTACGACTGTCACCATTTAATGCAGGGTTTAGGGAAATATAAGGACGAACGCGTATCCTGCATCGCGACATCCAGTGAGCGTTACGTGTCGTTCTCCCTGGGTCCCTTGCGTTTCGTAGACTCCTTTCAATTTCTTAATCGCTCTCTGGACACACTCGTTACCAACCTGTCCGCGTCCGGGAGCCAATTTCCTTTGCTCAGAGAGGAAATGCTTAGACGGGGTTTCGATGAACAGACCAATCTGCTCGTACGCAAGGGGGTATACCCATACGGTTACGTTGACATTATTGATCGGTTCAACGAAACAAGTCTACCCGCTCGTGAACACTTTGATAACCGGTTGATGGAATCATCTATTTCGGACGCAGATTACGAGCACGCGCAAAACGTGTGGAGTGCATTCAATCTGCGTACGTTTGGAGATTACCATGATTTGTATTTGTTGACAGACGTAATGCTGCTGGCCGATGTCTTTGAAAGTTTCCGAGACATGGCCTTACGCGATTACTGCTTGGACCCATGTCATTTTTACTCGCTTCCCGGACTCGCTTGGAACGCGATGCTAAAAATGACCGGGGTCGAATTAGAACTGTTGACAGAAATAAATATGCATCTGTACGTCGAGTCTGGGATCCGCGGAGGCTGCGCGATGATATCCAACCGTCATGCAGTCGCTAACAATCCTCTGATTCCAGACCAGTACGATGTTTCGAAACCGACCTCCTTCATTCTGTATACGGACTGTAACAATTTATACGGTGCAGCCATGTCGCAACCACTCCCTTACGCAGACTTCCGATGGCTCGATCGTAACGAAATCGAGTCCTTGGACGTACGTACTGTGAGTGATGATGCTGACATCGGGTACATCCTCGAAGTCGACCTACACTATCCTAATACCTTACACGACCTGCATTCCGACTACCCGCTTGCACCTGTGCGCCAGCGCATAACACACGATATCCTTTCTCCCTTTTCCAAACGTTTACACGAGAGTATATACAGATCATCGTATAACGAATCAGGGTCATCCGTAGAGAAGTTGTTAACAACTTTGGAGGACAAACAAAATTACGTTCTCCATTATCGAAATTTGAAATTGTATTTAAGTCTTGGTTTAGAGCTGAAAGCGACTCATAGGGTGTTGTGTTTTAAGCAAAGCGCTTGGTTGAAACCGTTTATCGATTTCAACACCCGCAAGAGGCAATCAGCCGTCAACAGCTTTGAAAAAGACCTTTTCAAACTGATGAACAACGCCGTATACGGTAAGTCGCTGGAGAACGTACGGAAACATATAGACTTTGAACTAGTCTCGAATGAACGACGGCTTCAAAAACTAGTTTCCACACCCAGGCTAAAACGTATGATTCGTTATACGAACGATCTGGTGGGGCTTTCACTCCGTAAAAAATCCATTGTTCTTTCTCGTCCCGTGTATGTCGGCTTCACGGTGCTTGACGTTAGCAAAACAATAATGTACGACTTTCATTATCGTTATGCTGTCGCCAAGTACGGCCGCAACGTTAAATTGTTAATGACTGATACAGACAGTCTGATGTATCATATTCAAACATCAGACTTGTATGCAGATATGAAGAAGGACTTGCACGTTTTTGACACCTCGGATTACCCCACGTCTCATCCTTGTTATAGCCTTAAGAACAAAAAGGTTGTCGGACTGTTCAAGGATGAAACGTGTGGTCGTCCTATTAGAGAATTCGTAGATCTCAGAGCGAAATGTTATTCGTTCCTTGTGGCCCACGAAGATTCTAGCAATGCGAGTCAAAAACGTGTGTGTAAAGGTGTGCCTCGAGTTGCGATTAAGAGGAGTCTGCGACACGATATGTATCGCAAGTGTCTCACTGATCATTGTCCGTTTTCTGTCAGTGCGTTGTGTTTACGTAGCGATCATCATACGTTGTACACGATGCGTGTAAATAAGCAAGCGTTGTCACCGTATGATGATAAGCGTTATATATTAGACAATGGTCGTGATACCCTTGCGTACGGACATTATCGGATACGTGCCGACGACGATGACGACTCTGCTCCTCCACCTGCTAAAATTCCCCGTTACACCACTGGTTAACAACAAAAACAACAACAACAAATCTTACTGTGATATCAATAGTTATTGCCACTCCATACTTCAGTTCGGACGGCAGTAAACGTAAGTTTATGTATTATTATTATTATTGTAACGATATTTGTGTTTATACATATTAGTTCGTAATGTGTGGTTTCTTTTTTCAGGTGATAACTATTTCTAGTAGTCTGTAGGCTTTCCTACTATATATATATATTTTGTAACAGCACTAGTTCTGCATGTACCTCGTTAAGGTAACAACCTACATTACTAATTTTTATCATTGTGTGTGCGTGTGTTTGAATGTAGTGCAGATTCTAATTTACAAAGTTTTGATGAATGGACATTACTTTTTGAGAGAGAGAGAGAGATTGACACATAATTTAAGAAGTTACTCGCGTAAAGCGTTGATTCTGCCAACTATATCTGTGTGTGTGTGTGTGATATTTAACATGATTTTAATGTTGTTGTTGTATTGTTATGTTGCAGGTTGCTTCTTCTACAAGTACGACACACAATTATATATAAACTTTCGAAAAATATCAATTTCTAATGTATTTATTAAATTGTGAATTTTATATTGTGAATGTTAAAATATATTTAATCATTTAAACAAATTATGACTTTATTTTATTTCACTCTACACCTCTGAACATGTGTACAATTAATTTATTTTTTGTGAACTGTTACATCAGAAGATTTGTATGAATTTCAGCCGTCGTTTTCATGTGTGTGTATAATTTTAATTTATTTCGCTATACACTACTGAACCTATGTGTGTGTGTGTGTGTGTAAACTGCAACCTTAAAACAGAAGTATTGTCTGTAACAACATAACAGGTAAGTAGTTCATTGACGCCAAATATATATATTTCTAACAAGGATCAATCACACTGACTGCATTATAAAACTATTAATTAATTATTTAATACATTGAAAATGAAGACGACGTTTTGACAACGAAAGAGAGATAGTGCTAAAATTATTTATTCATCACACCAACTACTCAATGTACGAGAGGGAGACAGGAGAAAGGGTATGGAACCTTGCATAGTTGAAACGTGTGAAAGTGAGAGAGAGAGAGAGAGAGAGAGAGAGAGAGAGAGAGAGAGAGAGAGAGAGAGAGAGAGAGAGAGAGAGAGAGAGAGGACGTTACTATTTGTTGACACAGTTGAAACAAGTGAGAGTGAGAGAGAGAGAGAGAGAGAGAGAGAGAAAGAGAGTGAGAGGACGTTAATATTTGTCGAATAAACTTTCTAATTTCATATACATGCGCTCGGTACTGACCACAGAGAGAGGAGAACAGTTTGAGCATAACGTTTGACAACGAGAGAGAGAGAGGGAGAGAGAGAGAGGACGAATAATACAGAGGTTGGTACATCTGATCATATAGATTTAATATACATTATAACACACGACAAATTTGAACTCATGTAACGATTGGTACACCTAATCATATATTTTAATGTACACTATAATGCCGGTGAGCATAACGTTTGACAACGAGAGAGAGACATACACACCGTGTGAGAGTGAGAGAGAGAGTAACAATTATGATCATATATAGTTTGAATTTCCCACCACAGAAGAGAAAGAAATGTTGGCAGATCTGCTCTATACACGTACACAATAATTTAAGATTGATAACCCTGATCATATATTTTAATATATACACTATATAACACATATTTGAATTTCCCTCCCCCCACCGCAGAAAATGTTGACAACCCTGCTCATATAAAATATCTATACACTATAATAATACTACAGAGGTTGGTACACCTGATCATATAGATTTAATATACATTATAACACACAACAAATTTGAACTCATGCAAAGGTTGGTACACCTGATCATATATTTTAGTATACACTATAATACATCGAGTTGGAACCACCCACTGATATGAAATAAAAAAACCACCCACCCAAAGCCACCCACTGATATGCAAATCAACTTTCTTAAAAAAAATAAAAAATTATATTCACGGATGCTGGTGGTCCATTGAACCTCATCCCACCAAATCAATTTAATTAAAAAAAATAAAAAAATAAAATAAAAAAAAAATAAAAAAATTTATTCGCGGAAATTCGCGGTGCTGTGGTCCATCGGGATGCTGCGGGTCCAGCGGTTCGCGGATCTTGACACAGATCAACGAAAAAGTCGCGGATGCTGTGGTCCAGATATGGCCTGGGGGGAATTCCTTTCTGCGTTTGAACTCTCATTTTCCCTCTACTCGAATCTAGCCTTATAAATAGTTAGGCTAATTAGTTACATGTGTACGAACATTTTAATTTGCCGTACGCTATAACCATCTTGCTAGTACGATATCGTTTCTAGTTGCTATTCGATGTATGGTTCAAATCTTTATCTTAGTTTTTGAGATTACATACCGAGTTCTTAGCGAGTAGGAAAGAGGTAGCCTCTGAATATTTATTCAGCAAGCAGTGTACCCAACTTGGTTTACAATATTTGTGGTATAGCAATTTATTCCACAGGAACTTTAATATTTCTGTATAAACAAGGTTTTTTCTTGTTATTCGAATCTTGCACAGGTGTGCCTATTGTTTTCGATGTGTATACATAGATTTTCAATCCATAGTTAATCATTTTTTCGTACTTTTTATGCAGTCTTTTTAATTCTAGGTGTCAAAAAGAAATTGGTTATTCCGCACATACGTAAAGCTAAGAGAACGTAAACGTAAAACCGCGTAGGTATATACACAAACGCGGCGTTTAGCACTGTGCTACTGATGTATTCATTTGTACCCTAACTCCAACAAAATTTGTGACCAACCACGTATTTGCATACCCCGTAACACGATTTTGAAATTTCAGTTTCTGATTATCTATAGTTTATCAAATCTTCTTTGATTCAAATCTTCAAAAAATCTTTGATTCATTTCTGTGACAAAGCGAGTAGACCAATTTAATTCCAGCTGCTGCAAATACTTACAAACACGTTGTTATTAAAGCAAAGTTTTGAAAACTTGTACAAAATATTTAACACTATCAGCGTCTGCAGAAAATGGGAGAAAACGTTTTTCAGTTTTTGTGTCGTTTATCTTACTTATTTCATGATATAATGTGGTGTGTACGATGTATATTGTATACTGTGGTGTCTTTATTGTTTCATATTAGATTAACTTATGTAAATATTAGATTAATTAATTAATATTGTTAAATAATAGCTTAATTTGTCCTTATGGTTCCAAATTAACATTCTCGATTATAACAAAATAAATAACAAATAACAATTTCTGTTTCTTCTAATTCTTGTTGTTGTATTTACATTTTAACTTAAATTTTAACTCCCCCGCCATAACTTGCCACCCCTCCAGAAGGAAATCCTGGCTACAGTCTTGCAGCAAAAAATCATATTTGGCACAAACAATCAAAGTTTATGGAGTATTCATAACTTATAAAAACATATAGACTATAATTTTTAATCAAAACGTATATTTAAAGCAATATAAAGTCTAATGGTTTGTTTCTTAACTATTAGCCTACGTCGGTGAGTCCATTCTAGCACGACGTGTGTTTATGTTTAAACTTACCCATCATAAACTTGCCCACTGCACAAGCCATTCTATTGGAATGTATCTACAGAGTAAATCTAGTCCAGTTCGTTTGTACCTCCGAATATATTCTTCTTAAATTACCACCTGAATATCGACTGCATTAAAATCCTGGTTTCCCAACCCGAATACTAAAATAAGTAAAACTATAAAATGTAAAAATAAGTAAATAATGATGATTAGAAATGTCTGACAAATTTAACCATCTTAAAATGTGCGCGCGCACACGCGTTTGTATGTATATTTATAATACTGCCGCAAAGAGAGTTCTCGGCCAGAGGAAACTTTACATACGTTCTGCGCATGCGTCAGTCGTTATTCCGAAAGCAAAAACATTCAGTGCTTATGTTTTCTTGTATTGTACTCGGCACGTATGACAAAGATAAAGAATACTATTTTCCTCAGAGGTTGAACCAATGACTTGGCAACAGTCTGAACAAGACAAGTTGATTTTACGTATTCTTAAATTAGCCTAAAACTACGTAGACTCATTGCAATAAGCCTGAACTGTAACAGACTGACTAAAAAATGTCAGATCATTTTCGATTTCACCGGTGTAATTGTAAATTGTAAAATGATAGTGCTTTGTGAAATAAGCTGGATTTAAAAAAAAATAGTTTTCGACATGTATGTCGACACACGCACACACAAAACCTGTGTATATTCTAGTGCTGTAGTAGGCCTACATGTGTGTATGTTGTCAAAGTGATGATTTATTGTAGTTTCACATGTTTTGCTTAATGTTTTGTACTTTTAGATGCCATCGGAAGCATCGCTTGGACTGCTTGTGAGTAACGTAATACAAATTAATTTTTTCCGAATTGTTAAACATGTTAAACTATTACATATATAGAAAAATTATTCAGAAGTGTTTTACACTGCTACGGGAAAGTTACGCATTAAACACACTCATATAACTTTCTGTATATTCATGCATGCAATAAGTACATTGTTTCCTTTTTTTGACACACTACATAACAGTAAAAAATGAATGATATGTTACGACGGTCTAGTGATCGTCGTATGGTACAGTGGAAAACAAAATACAAGACACCAGTTAAGTCACTAATCCTTTAATTATCACAATTAAACAGTTTGTAATCAACAAGATAGTCTCTTACAACAAATAGAAATAAAAATTGTTCACACGCAATAATAATGTCAACTAATATAAAACACAACTGTATTACAATTGTCCCGCACAATTATAAAACACATTACACTTCGCCACAATACTTCGAACCACACTGTGTAAATCGCCCGACAATAACTGAACTGAGTAATCGCCGACATAAGACCGAAGACTAAGCTGCAGGTATGGGATATTTATAGTCTGCAGGGTTCTATAATATGCGTCCTTAACAAACACTTGAAAATTCCAGAATAATCCATACTACGCGTCAGCGCGGCCTTGCACACAGCATGCGCGGACCGGTGAGTCTGGAACAATCTCGCTGACGCATGTTGAGAATCACGTACGCACACAACATTAAAGCCGGTTTCCACTGGAATAGCCGAGAAACACGTAGAAGGTTCTGTAATAGCATACACTTTTTCCGCCTTATGTAAAAATTAAAAAAAATAAAAATAGTTAACAAAACTTATAACTTATTCAAAAGAGTTACTATAACGTATTTGAAAACTTTAAATTGTATAAATCGGTTAAGTGTTTAAATAAAATACACATAATAAACTTATAATTTAACTGCAATTGTTAAATGCGATTTGTAATCAACGATTCGATAGTGTGGTTTATACATAGACATACAAAATTTCACTGACGTCATTACAAATTTAAATTAGTGTATAAAATTGTGAGATGTTTTTAAATGAAATTTGAGAAATTTTAAAAACGTGATAAGAAGAGCTAGAAAACTGAATAAGATATGAGCATTCTCATATGTTCAGAGGAGAGAATAGTGGTAATACAACAGTTTCATAATAACATCTGTAAGAAAGTGAACACACAATAAGTTACAAAAATAGATACGAAAAATTCAAATATTAAGATTTGCATAAACGTTGTACGCTTGTGGTAGTTATCTGTTGTCGGGTACTAATTTTGGAATGACACGTTTCAACTAGTGAGCATTCGTATTTTCTTGTAATCTATTGAATGCCATACTCATTCCATCGTGTTTTTTTTTTTTGCTTCCTCCAATAATAATTTAATTATTTTCTTTTAAAAATTTATAGGTGTCTGTAATTTTACAACAAAACGACACATCTGTTAGTAAAATCGATGAATTAAAGACGGCAAAACACGTAGGTTATTTTCACTTATATCATTGACATAATTCACTTCTGAAGCGAGGCAATGCGCGTAAAATATTAATTTTTAATTTTACTTGATTTTAATTATGCGATTTTGTCGTTTTTATCCGTGTTATATTTTCAGGTTAGAGTCATGTAATTTTTACAATATACAAGTTTATATACCCGGTTCTGTCCAGGTATACACATATCTATATAAATATTTTGTAAAGCTATTTATTACTTAAAAATAGGCTTACTCATTGGTTCTGGCATTGGCTCAGTACGAGAAGTAAAAAAAAGTCAAGTATTTTTTGTTTAATTTTTTTTAACACTTCACAGTCTAAAATTTGTTCTTTTTTAAAAACCTGTTTAATAATTTCTTGTTATTTTTGAAAACTTGTATAAAATATAAACCTTTATCTATATTCTAATCTATATCGTGTGTCTTTAATCTATTCTATCTATATCATTAATCTAAATCTTAATAAATTCTATACCTTATTTTATTAATGCACATAATGCAGCTCCGGCAGATGTGTTTGTTGTAAACAACACTTTTGTTTTTCTACCTGAAGCGCAGATAAACAAAGGATTTGGTGAGACTATTCTAGGTCACATGGTAAAAACATTGTGACTCTAAGTAAGTACCGCGCCAATTAACTGACTGGCCTTGAGCTTTGTTGATGGTGATACCGAATGGGAGCCGTATCGGGAACTGTAATCGCTTAAGACTGAAAGACAAATTTGTTGGTTTCAGAGGACACAAGAAATGATTACATCGTCTTCATTTTCCTTTCCAGACAATACTGTCATCGCTTCTATGACATTGGGAAACATTTTTTTGACACGACGTTTCGTAGGCCTACCTAGTAGAGTTGAGATTCCGAAGCAAAATGAAGGGAGAGCCAACTTTGAGTCCCAACCGATGTGGTGGCATGCCAGAGAGTTGAGGAACTCAGTTGGCTAATTTACAGCTTTTACGGCATCCGTAACCGGAATTGTATTCAGTTATCCTAATGTGGTCGTTGATTTCATCGACAGTATTGTTTTTAGCAGCGATGATGCCTTTTTCAAAAACCTCGTTCGTTGAGATTTTTATAATTATCTGAAATGTTTAGATAAACTTTTTCTCTACGGTGTTTAACCATGTCACCATATAAGAAATATCATGTGGAAAACAAATCATCATCATGAACTCGTAATAACGATGTCATGGTATACAATGTCACTATGTTACAAAAATCATCTGGAAAATAAATTTCACGGATTATCGTCTGAGTATGTCTTTACCGATTTGAAGAAGCTTACCATCGAAATCTGGATCCTTTAGAAGACGTACTTATAAGATATTTGATCTTAAAGTAATTATTTTAAAGTGACTGAGAATGCGGATTTACTAATTTCTGTTTTACAGTTTCTTTAGAATTTATGAAAACAAATATCACGTAAGATTTGAGTGTTCAAGTTATTAGAATTTTCTTACAAATCAGTATTAACTTTTAAGTGTTTTATGAAGAGCTAAAGGGCAGTTGTAGTACGAAACAACAGATGACAAAATACTTCTGTAAAAAGTTCAAAAAATGAGACAAATATTAATTTTTATTTTATTTTTTGTAAATAAAAAACATCACGAGGATGACACACACGAATATAAAAATTACGTGAATCATTATTTTATAATTGTAGCTTTTTGTGGTGTAATTTAAATTACATTCAGTTTGTATTCGATTGTTTCTAAAACTATTTTCAACGCGTGCTTTCATTACAAAATACAAGGCTCAACGGCACTACTCACAACAAAATATTCAAATAAAAAAAAATTAAATATTAATTATAATACTTAGAAACTTCTCATTATCCTTATTTCTGATTAATTTTTAAGAAATGTAACAACGTAAGTGGAAAAGGCATATAACAGGCTGTAGAAACGGCTGTAAAAATTGTCCGAAAGAATGACATAGCTTCGAAAGTTTTTAAGATTTTGTAATTTAACTTTGATAGAAACGATTACTCTCTCTCTCTCTCTCTCTCTCTCTCTCTCTCTCTCTCTCTCTCTCTCTCTCTCTCTCTCTCTCTCTCTTCTCCGTCTTCCTACGGCAACATTCACTATGTTATCTATTCAAACTTAAATTGATTACACTATTAAACTTAACAATTAATGACAATTATCATTGGTCCATCTCCATTAAAAAAGGAATGTTGTCGTTAATTTAAAATATATTCGTGTTGAAATATCTTGGAGCAGTTACTGCTTACTGTAAAAATAAGCAAAGGTCTAAATTTAAAGTTAACATTTTAGAAAGACTGAAGAATATAAATGTTTCCTCGACTCATTTCTCTCACGCCAATTTATACTAATTTATATAACACCGGCCTACATTCTAGGAAAAAGGTATCCCTATCAAAATTCATTAAGACAACTCGTAGGCTCCACTTCCGATGACGGAAATGCCAGCGCATTCAAGAGCAGAAAGGTACAGAAACTTTTAAAACACCTTTCTGACTACTTAATAATTTTTATGATTTTTATTAAAGTTTTTTTTTGTAATCCACACTCGTATTTACGAAACTTGCCTCGATCTGTAAGGACTGACACACAGATTTACACACACCAATTTACTAACACGGACAGTCAGACACAGTTAAGTGATATGAATGAAGAGCGACAAAGACGCCTAGTTTGCTATATATGTTAAACCAGACAGGAGGTGGTAGCCCTGGTCTGTAATTACAAGTATGGTCTTGACAAATACAGGTCAGATACTCCAGATTCTATACAGACTTGGTCGGAAAGAAACTCATTGCATTATACAAGGTAAATAACATTTATGTCAAACTAAGTGTTTGAAGTATGTAGTATGTTTCTTTGCCTTTGTCTTCAACTTAGTGTGCACAGTAGTAGGAAACGAAAATTATTAATGTAATCATGAAAGTTTCTGTAATCACTTATCGTTTATGTCTTACACTGATTGTTGCCACTTTAAATATGAAGCTAGTCCTTTTCATAGCTGGTTCCTATTCAGATTTGAAGTGTCATTGTTATCGGTGAAGGTGATAAAACTATCAATATTCAAATATCACAATCTTTACAACGATCTGCCGTATAAAATCATTTTCCTCTTCTATGTCGAACACGATGAAACACTTGTTTAATCTCTTGTAATTTGCATAAGTCCGAGTTGAATACTATAGTTTGTTAGACAATGTCGCTTGTCTGACACAGTAATTTTATGGCCACTGTACCATTACTTCCTCTTATGTTGTTCACATTTGCCCCTCTCAGTACCTCGATGTATCTTTCTCCCTTATCGCCTAGCTTTGTTTGGTCTTCAATGCAAAAGTTGCCCGAAGACTGTCTAATCAATAAATTCTTACAGACTGTTCCTTATGCCAACTTCAATTTTAAAAATGATGTAGCGGTAACTGCGACTGTTTATATTTTCTGTACTTCTCGTGTTTGGATTTTCCTGACTGTATTTGCTGTAAAACAGCTTACATCTATATTAGATTTTCTATCTTCTTGCCGCGGTTCTCCTTGTCACGTGATATGCTTGTTGAGATCCCGTGATGCTATCTAATTTGTAAACTACTTCTCCCTTGTAAATAGGAAATTTCACGTTTATAGCCTCTAAGACTAGGACCGGCAATCTGTTGGCAGTGTTTCTTAATGACATCGTTTACATGTTTTAGTGTTACAGTGGGATATTTGGTAATACAAATCCTCAGATTAAGCATCACTTCCGGAGATTAATACACATGTATCCATCCCCTGCTCCGATTTTTGTCACTTATATCTCTTTACTTCTGAAGTGTAATGCCACATTTGGTTTCATGACCACCTGATACTCTTTGCTACTGCTTTTTTGGTTCACAGATCTCCAAATTGTGTAAGGATGTCGTCGGTATTGTTCAAAATTCCATCTAATCAAATAGTTTTATCCGAATCTTTGTTGTTAATTTTACTAAAACCAATACGTTTTAAAATTACATAATACTTTAGTCTACTGCCTCCAAATAAGTTCGGTTCTTTTAAGAACACCATTAATTTATTTAATTTAAAAAGTTCTTTTCGTATAATATAGTAATTATGAATATGTTTTTTATTGCTGAAAGATATAATAAAATTGTGTTAGATGTCTTCTGATTTACCTGGTTAGGCACTTAACAACTTGGAACATCCACCTTTAGCGAATCGAATCTTTATTTACATTGGAGTAACTGAGTTCTTACAACGACCTTCTTTACAGGCAATAATAGGCCAACATTTTCACTTTACATTGTAAAATGTTTCCTTGCATTATAAACAAGCTCACGAGCTTGCCACCATAAGGGAGAACATTTCACCGATTTTTCGGTAGGAAATATCCTCCTTTCAGGATCTTGTAAATAAGTGCCTATAACCCTGTTTTTACTATTTTTTCTTCAGACAGCCATAATACGACATGTTTAAAGTCTTTAAAAAGGTTAATTAAACATCACTAACACACATGAACTGTGTGCACTAAATCATTTTAAACGAAACAAAGTGTGGAAGTCGGTGTAACACACTAAGAAAACTCAGAAACTTTAAAAAATCTGACAATGTGCATTGACGATTGTCTGTGACTTTTACTGACTGGACAAGCGGCTAACGACCTCCGTTTATGTTCCTCTACGTCTTTAACAATAGCTTTGCTATTGCTGATTCCTCTCATTGTCCTAATTTATGAAACGTACCTGCCACTTTATGTTTCTGGCATCAGTTCTAATTTCCCATTTGGTATCTGTAATTAGCGTTATAAGGTTTTTACGCCCGGTCATTGTTGTGGTCATTTTATCCATCATCAGAGCTTATCACAATTACTATCATTCACGTCAAATATTCGAAATTCTATTCCAATCCATCGTTGTCATTTTCTTAAGTGCCTTATGGATGAGAGTATGAAATGAAAGACTTGCTAGATCTCAGAAACACCATAGCCAGTCGGAAGGATCGAAAGGAAACAAGAGTTGCCAAAGGAGGCCAATACGAAAGACGAAAGGAAACAGTCTTTTGATTATGTGAACTTAAATATTTTTATGATTGTTTACTGAAAACTATAAATTGTGCTAGAACTTGGGTAATTAACAAAAAACAGTCATCTAGTTAACATTGCAGCTGATGTTATTAAACTAAGTTTCATGAGTTGACATAAGCATAAAAGTAAACATAAAATATTACAATTATTAATAAACTAAGGAGCTATCGAAATAAAATGTAAAAAATATTTTAAAAGTTTATTAAAGACATAAGGAGGTATATGAAAAAAGATTTTATGATTCTTATGATGCTACAATATTTCTGTATTTGTTACCAATTTTAAAAATTTATATTGTATTTATTAAAATTTTAGCATTATAAAATAACAGTTTTAAAACGCACTTTTGTTTGAATTGATGATTAATATCTTACGTTAAAATGACAACGTTTAATGGACAGTGTTCAATTGTTGATCGTACAAAAATACAAATTTATACAATATATAGATTTACACATAACACAAGTTGCTTAATGGATAAGATGATTCTTTCTTTTAATCAGTAAATTGTCTTTTTCTCATCATTGTTATCCTGTAATTAAACAATATGTTAAATAATTATTGTTTGATTATAGAGAACGAAATAAAAAAGATAAAAGATTATAACGCGTTGGTGGAAAAATTGCTTAACTATTATAATATAATCATTATTCTACTTATGAAAGTAGGAGTATTACAATAAGTGGACGTTTTAACAGTACTCTGAAGACGTCAATAACTTTAAAATCAAATGGTTCAGGAGGAGTTGCAATGAAAGTTATTTAAAAGAGACGAACAGAGAAAAGTCGAGTTCGTAAATGCATATATGCTAAATTATTTTGTAAAACTTTTAATGTAAACATTAAAATTATATAAAAATTAAGAAGTGATCACGTTAAAATTTAGAAACTATCTGAAACACTTGGCAAAGATAGTAGGCAGCAGAATTTTGTGTAAATTTCTGTGCGGAGATGACATTTCATTCACTTGGTGTAAGACTTTCCTTCATATTTGAAACATGAAAAAGCATCACCAAGCAGTTCAAAGTTAAAGTGTATAACTTAAGTGTAATATATAGTTAATTATGGGAAAATAAAATGTAATTTCAGCGTTCGATGTTCGATGTGTTCACGTTTCCTGAAACTTCACAAAAACTAATAATTTTTTGCCGACATATAAAAGTTTGAAGAATATTTTGGATCGTACTGATAGACATAAATTTCATATTCAGACAGATTGTTATAATTACATTTGCTACATAAAGTTTTTCCAAACATAAAACAAGTTTATTCCTCTTCACAAATTCCATAAATATAGTGCAACATTTGTCATCAAATTACAAGAAAGATGCCTGTTTGAAAGACAATCTCAGCATGTTCTTAATCTTGTTTTAGATAACAGATATGATTTGATTTGTCTGTCTATACAAACAAAAACGTTTTCGAAAATGCTCGTGTAAAACACTTTGAAGATAACACCTGTGGATACAAGATTTTTTGTACTGACTTTATGAAGCTATATCGAAACAAGGAGAGTTATCATTGATGATGTTGGGGGAAGGGTTGGCGATTGGAGTGTAAAATAACATCGCATATCAATCGCACTTCTATGCGGGGGGAGGGGCGATTTGAAAAGTTCGCGGCCTACCATAGAAACAAATGTGTGGCCTTTCTGTTTTTTACCGCATTGTGAAGTGTCACCCATTTTTCACGAACAGCTATGAAGCGTCAAGTCATTGTTGCGGAGAAACAGCTGTATAAATAAGGTTATCTCACAGCAACGCTGAAAATGGAGAAAACTGAACATCAAATTTTTTTTAAGAAAGGTTTAACGACAACAGAAATTTTTAATGAGATGAAGAATGTGTTGGGTGATGATGGACCTTCATTTACTATAGTGAAAAAATGGGCTACTGAATTTAAACGTGGTCGTGCAAGTTTAGAAGATGGCCCGCGTACTGGGCGTCCGAAAAGTGCCACTACACCAAAAATCATCAATAAAGTGGACGATGTCTAAAATTGTTAAGATTGTGGGCCTCACAGATGAAAGGGTACATCACATTCTTACTAAGGAATTATGTATGAAAAAGCTGTCTGCAAGATGGGTACCGAGTTTGTTAACAAGTGACCAAAAACGCATGTGAATGCAAACTTCTCAGGAAGGTTTGGACCGTTTTAAGAAAAATCCGAAAGATTTTATTCGTAGATTTGTAACAATTGATGAAACATAGGTCCATATTTCACTCCAGAAGCAAAACAACAGTCGATACAATGGATGCATAGTGATTCGCCGCCTCCAAAAACGGAAAAATCAATTTTGTCGGGTGAAAAGTGTATGGATCAATTTTTCTGGGATGCCAAAGGAATATTGTTACTAGATTACCTCGAAAAGAGTCAAACGATAAATAGAGAGTATTACGGTAACCTTTTAGGCCAGTTAAATGTAAAAATTGGAGAAAAAGACTAGGTTTAGCAAAGAAGATCATTTTCCATCAGGATAATGCACGTCCTCACACATGCGTTGTGCAAAAGTCGCCGAGTTGAAGTACGATCTGTTGCACCATCCGCCTTATTCGCCTGATTTAACGCCATCTGACTTTCGTCTATTCCCAAACCCCAATAAATTTTTTTTGGGGGAAGCGATTTCCCTCAGATGACGAGCTGAAAGCGGCAGTAAACGGTTATTTTGAGGACCTAGAAGAATCGGACTTCCTCAACGGGGTAAGTGACGAGGTAAAGAGTAGACGCTTCACAGCGTGCGAACGTGGCGCCACGATGCAGTAAAAAACTGAAACGTCACACATTCGTTTCTATGGTAGGCTGCGAACTTTTCGAATCGCCCTCGTAATCTTCCCTTTCACATAGATAATAAATACAACTGCAGTTCACAGGCAGTGCACAAGCTTGCATAGCGCCATCTGTGGCAAGGACATCTAAAACAGAAGGTTTTATTTTTAATTTTTAATCGAAGATTTTATCATCCATTCTTCTATCAGTTTACATTTTTAATCCAGTTGGTTTTTCATTGTTAAGACAATAACATACTGTCAGTCTTCCATGGTTTAAAATTTTATTACGTTTTTCTATATTCTGAAAAGTTTCTTGTATATAATTTTCAACTATTCCATATTACTAGACAAACTGAAAATACGCTCTTATAGTAAGTGTTTCTCTGGTTCCACTCCAGAGAATAGTCAGTTCATGTAAACAAATTTTATGTAATAAAAAAAGCATTTAAAAATATTTTTGAAATGTATTATAAAATAATTAGTGAGAGTATTTTCAAGACATTATATAAAATATATATTTTCTAATACATACAAAAACTTTATAGTTAAAACTGAAAACGAATTTCATTGATCTGTGTAAAAAAAAAAAAAAGAAAAATCGCCGTAGACGAATGCGTAAATAGAAGAAATATCACATGTATTCAATACAGGTTACACATTACATAAAGTATGATTTTATAAAGTTAAAATTTATATCGCGAAGGAAGGTGGCAGTTGTACAGTAACCTACAATCTCTCACTATATTCAAACGGGGTTTCATTAATCACAGAATATTTTATCAACACATCCGAGAATGAAATCTCTGGCTAATCCACAGGCTCTATACAAAAACTGAATATACTGCTTCAATCTTTTCCACTGAGAAAATAAATAACGAACTTCAGAAAATATCAGTGAGGTAGAAGAGGCTGCTTGTCACACTTACGATGTGTAAACAGGGCTCCCTTCGATAACATACAAGTGCTTGTTAAAGTTGCACTCTGGGCTCACTTGATTGTACAGGCGTACATCTTACGTCGAGAGTCGCTTAAAAGACTACAAGCATGACAATATTTTAAATTAAATTTTCTAGCTCATCAGATTAGTACGTAAGGTGTTTTTTAGTTTTTTTCTAAGTAAATATTCAACGTTAATATTTGTTTCATCTCTGTAAAATATATTCAATTTAATTACACTGAATTTTAAGCTAATTAAGAAGCAATTCAGGAACTGTATATATCTGCATGCATACATGATAATTATTTCATGACATAATATGTACCAGCATTTTTGTTACAATCAGAAGACAATTGTTAATATCTCTGAATTAAATTCTTGTTTGCCTCAGAAACTAGAATTAATAGAAACGCTAAATTCCTAACTGTAAAAATAGTCTAACATGTTTTTCCTTATTAAATGTAATTTAAACATGACATAAACATTGAAGATTAACATGGATTCCTGTAGATCAGTGGAACTCTGGCACAAAGACAAACGCGACAACAAATACAAGGTTCCGTCGAAAAATACGCTACTAGTCCTACAAACAAAAGTTGTAGTGGTTAAAATCTCGTCAGCACTCCCTTTGAAATATACAGCGGTGTAGTGTTTGTAGTGTTTTTCCATTGCTTGGGCGTTTCCGGGAAGCTTCGTTCTTCCTTCTGCTTTCCGCACTAGATCTCGTCAGTAGTGTTAAAACTTGAGCTTTGTCTTGAGGAAGAGGAAGAAATTCCATGGGCGAAATCTGGAAAGTACGGAGGTTAAAGGTCATCGAGTCTATGATATTACATGAGTCTAGTGAAGAAAGCTGAACCAGACATCGTTGTAAATCTCAGATAAGAATAGTTAGTAGCTTAGGAAGAAGTCGAGGCAAAAAGAGTAAACATAGTTGCACTGACAAATTATAGCCTATACAGTAAAGTATAAAAATATACATGATAAGTAGTTAATAAGTAGAATATGTTATATAATGCAGTGCTACTATTTTGAATACATAAAATTCAAAATGTAATAGTCACACAGAAATAAAACAAAATAAGGAGAAACTAATCTTACTGGGCTGAACTGATGAGGTCAGTGCTACTAATCAACGAACTGATTCCTACGTAGAAACCGAAATACAAACAGACGAAATGAATGCCATGCCGGAAAGGAAAGGACTGCTGAAGTCTTTCATAATGGCAGTTATGATCTATTGACATGAAAAATGTGCAATAGATATTTGCAAATTTCATTTAACCGCTTAAATATGAGAAAAATGTAACGGAACTGGTATGTAATGTAAATCAGTAATAAAAATATTGTATTAAAGTAAATGAAAATTTAATAGAAAATTTTTATTTTGTAAGCGAAACATTGCCCAGGAAACAAAATAAATATGTAGTCCTCAAAAATAAATAACCATGACCATGAAAGTAAATAAACACTTCGATAACCATTCTGGCACTGCATTTTGGATATCTGTGATATCGCTGCTTTGCAAGGCCCTCTTTCATAACACCGAATACGTGGAAATCACACTATGAACGGTCAGGACTGTAATTAGGGAGTTCCCACTCATCCCACACAGAATTTTCAAGGAGTTTTTTGTGAAGGATCTTCAATAAACGAGGCACACATCGAACGCAAACTTTTTTATGTTGCAGACCCTGAGAGATGATTGTGTGCAGAATTCCAGAGAAATGCTCAATCCAGCCTCAATTTTTTTGATCGTGATTCATCTACTTGTGAGGAACAATTGGTTAACGCGTTCAACGTTTTACCGTTGTGGGAGTTGATGGGCCGGTAATCATATCCGTGGTACCATTTCCAACCACTCGCACCATTTTGCAATGGCCTAAAGTGGCTATGTCACCTACAGCGCCATCAACTAGCAATGGATTTCATTAGGGTTACACCTCCTCGCCCACAGAAAACGAATTATTGAGCGGATTTCTAAGTTAGACTCTACTTGCACATGTTGTGACATGTTTCGCGGCTAACAGACTAAACCATTACTACCAAGTGGTGGGAAACGTTACTGTAGCTGATAAAAACGGAGGTTTACCACTGTATCCAACATACACTGGATGGAGGTTTATCCAGTGTATTCAATATATCTCTTAAAAAAACAAAAAACAAAGAATTGGGCAAGTGCAACTAACATTTTGACTGCCCCTCGTAAATACTTTTTTAATTATTTAATCGTAATAATTACTGTAGAACAATAAGCAAATAATATTAATGACAATAAGGAATCGAATCTGATAATATAGTATGATACAGCACTACACTATATGTACCACACCATAGAGGCGTGGTGTTAAGGTAAAAGAAAATCAGTGTAGCTGTCAAGTAATCGACACAATGCATCCACTAGTACGCTTCAGATTCCCTAATATTACTTCTATCACTAACTTACTGATTTTGACGAATTTTGTCATCCTGTAGCTCATCTACATCTACACTGTGAAAAAGGCACGTTGATATTGTAGTACGGTCATATATTGAACCCGGAACTGTTAACAGTTGGCATCTCCTGTAGAATACTTGAGCTTAAAATTTGATCACCAAGGATATATTCTTTGAAACGGAGCAGCAAAGAGCTTTATGGAAGATTTACTATATGACCGCGTCAAGAGTCAGTCGACTGAGGAAAAATAAGAGAGGTGTTGTTCAAAGGAAGACAAGATATATAAAAACATAAGATCAACCAGGAACAATAACTTTTAACATTGTCTTATAACAATAAATAACATTTTCCAATAAATACATTAACTTTTATAGCCCGAGTACTCTGTATTTATAAAACAAGATCCTAATAAAATTGAATATACAGAATGTTACCAGAAATACACGGTACTTAAGAATCGAATTCGGTTTAGTTACAGCTACTTGTCCATAGTAATTTGTAATCGAAAGAAACTTTTATGATTAAAAATAAGTAATAAAATAAAACAAGTCATAGCTGTATGTAATTAGACTGTGAATATGGAAATTGATCAGTGTCCTCCGTAGGAGTAATTACATAACAAGAAAAGTAACATATTGTCAGAGCTTCGTTAGTAAAATTGTTTTTCGTATGCAATTAAATATATACATCTGAATATTTTTTGTCCAATATTTAAGCTGGGATTTTTAGGAAATTTTGTATTACACTGCAGTTATAAAAATGGATTTAAAAGAAATCAATTAATTAATTTAATGTGTATCTACATTGGTTTATTAGACAAACACGAAGAATAAACAGCCAAGACGACTTTGTCATTGTCAGCGAGAAACTGTGTTGCAGACTTGGACGAAAGTTGAATAATTTAGACGCCACACGTCTGCGATTGGTTTGTCTTGCAGCTGTGCACTGCATAATGGAACACAAACGAGGCCCATACAGACAGCGTGCAAACAGATATCTCTTTGCGCTAATACATATTGTACTGTTAACGTCTTGAGCAGTGACCATTACTAATGTATATGAACCGCATGGAATACAACACAGGAACTGATATTTAGGCTTGATCGGCCCAGTTACAAACCAAATTCCAAACGGGGCAACTATATCGATTACACATGTATTGTATATTTTGTGTATAACGGTTTTAACATTGAAAATGTTTGTAAGGACGTGTCGCACATTTGCGGCCGATCGCTGGTGCGTGATCGAAAATGGGAACCGGTGAGTTTCCATAGAAACTACTTCTTTGTTGTCAATAACGTAGTACACATATAAAACTTCGCTTATGAATGCGACTACATTTAACTTATAATCTGTACATTGGTAAATGAAGAATGAATTAATTGATTGGTGAATGAAGAATGAATTCATTGATTGGTGAATGAACATAAATATATATATATATTTTTTAGATTTATTGAAGCATTTTCAATGCCCTTCTCTGTGCATTGCATTTGTGCAATGCCTGTAAATTTTTGTGTATATTTTATTACTCCGATCAGATATAGTGTTGATACACAACACACAAAAGGAGGTAGTGCAATACAGAATACATAGGTAGTTTTACCATACCTGTGTGTTACATTAATACCCTAAAGTTTCGCTACTGACACCGGCACTTCTTCTAAATAAGTTTTGCAATCATGGCAAAATATAATGTACGAGGACTATTCAGAAAGTAAGTTCCGATAGGGTATTAAAGAAAAATAATAATAAATAATAATATATTTAAAAACATTTGTATTGCTATTTTAAGTGTAAACCTTAAACTACATTTCTGTATAGTTTCCATCATTCTTGAAACACTTCTCATAGCGAGGCACCAGGCGTTGTATAGCTTCGTCATAAAAATTTCTCGCCTGTGATTTGAACCATGTATTAACAGCTTGTTTGACATCGTTGGTCACCAACGAGAGATTTCTCATGCTCGAAAAGGTGATATTTGCTTGGCGTGAGTTCTGTAATGTAAGGCGGACGATCAAATTATTGCCAGTCAAACTTTGTGAGGAGATGTTGCGTTGCATCGGCAGTGTGTGTGTGCAGTGCCACGATTTATCGCAATGTACCGGGTAAGCATCCTGCCTCGCTTACTCTGACCGGACTAAGCAAGAAAAGTTGTATCTATCTTGGTTCCATTGAATCGCTCACTGCTTCTTCTCCATAAATATCGAAACTCTGACGGTGAATTTCAATTGTTTTGTCTTTCGCATTCAAGAACCGTATCACACACCTACTTTCCACGCGGGCGGCGGGCGCCTTGAACTTCTTCGGCATTATAAACACGTCCAACGAAGCTTACTCAGTGCACAGTTATCCAGTTATTTACAAATGACTGATTTACAAATGACAGGATAGCGTCCTTCCTGAGTCAAAGACAAATTCGTGTCCGCTATAATGATTGCCTTTCAGAGTACCGAATTCAACGCCAAGGGCTACCCCAAGGTGCCGTTATCAGCTGCAGCCTATTTAACCTTATGGTCAATGACATTCTGGTGGCTGTTCGGTGTGTGCCGGGAGTACAAGCGCTCCTGTATGCCGATGACCTTATCATCTGGGCAACTAGCAGCCATATCATGGGTCTTGAAGCAACTATTAATAGTGCACTTGTTAAACTAGAAGAGTGGGCCAAACTAAATGCCATGACGGTAAATACCACCAAGACGACATACCAACTTTTCTCTCTATCAACAAGGCGGCCTACGGTCAATCTGCGCTATTGTGGATCGGAACTCGAAGAGGTGAACATGTCTAAATACCTGGGTGTTAATATAGACACCAGAATGACGTGGAAGCACCATATAGAACAGTCCGCGAACAGTGCGTCCAGGCGCTGCCGGCTACTTAAACGACTCACTGCAACTACATGGGGAGCAAATCAAGATGTTCTGACAACTGCATATAAGAGCTACATTCGGCCGCTATTGGAATATGGCGCAGAAGCAACTATTACTGCCTCCAATGCAGCATGCCAGAAACTTCACTTGGTCCAAAATGCAGCCCTTAGAACGATAACTGGTGCGCCAAAATCAACTCCTATACTTGCCATGGAGTCACAACTGCAAGTCGAACCTATCCAAGTAAGACGGGAAAAGCTGTGCCTCATATCCTGGGAGAGATGTAAAAGAGCCTACCAACAACGGTGGAATAACTATAAAACAGCGACAGAAAGGCTGAAAACTCAGAAATGCCCGATTGCGATCTATGAAGAACTCCAACGCAAATATGACATAGAACCAAATGAGGCAGCACCATTTATACATCACCGTGAATTCTTTAGCCAACTCCCAAATGCTAACTTGAAACTCTTCGACCATAATAAGACCAAAACTGAGTCGAATGAAGCCGAGCTTCGTCAAGCAGCCTTACACACTGTACAAAAACATTTTCCCGCTGAGCAGTGGATACGAATCTACACAGACGGATCCTCTATACCATCTACAGGGGCAACAGGGGCTGGGTTCTACAGCTCTCTATTTGAAGGCCACCTCGCTGTAGGAGGCCGGCTAAGCAACTATGACGGAGAGGTAGCAGCCATAAAGGCAGCATCTATTGAGCTTGCCAAGATCTCACCACCTAACAAAGCCGTCTTCCTCATAGATTCGACTGCAGCGATTCAAAACGTGACCTCAAATGGTGATACAAACTGCTCCCTGACAATTGAGTGTAGGCGAGAACTGCAGAACCTTGTACAATTAGGCTGGCAGATTGAACTTCAATGGGTACCCAGCCATGTCAACATCATGGGAAATGAAAAAGCCGACATCCTCGCCAAAATGGGCGCAGCACTACCTCAGCCGGAGACCCCCAGCTCATATGCATCTGCGAAAGCACTAATAAATTCCTCAATAAGCCTATGGCTAAAAGAAAAACAATTAAGAGCCTGTGTGGGAAAAAGATGGGCAACATTGGTTACGGACGGCCCCATCAACAGAACTCTACCCCGAGCAACTAGTGTTGCTCTTTTTAGAACTACAACCGGTCATGACTACCTGGCCTCCCACCTGCACCGCATTGGCGTGTTGTCGTCTCCTGAATGTGTTCTCTGTGGATACGCTTCCATGAATGCGGATCACCTAATTGCATGTCCAGCCTTGATCTCAGACACGGAAGTCCAGGACGAGGATGGTATGGCAAGGCTCTCACGTCTCTACTGGTCAGCGCGCCGCCTAATGGCCCAACAGCCAAGGGTGGGCGTTGGCTAGTAAGTAAGTAAGTTATTTACAAATGGCTTTGTTGGCTTGCCAACGAATCATCAAACTGGCCGCGCATGCGCAACAGCGTGACGGCATCGCTAGGCGGCAATATTTAAAAACGGAACAATTTAATATTACAGTATATCCAATAATCTGAACAAAATATTAAACTGCGTTCATTTAAACACTACAGCCTTGAAACAAATAGCTCGTGTAACAAACCAACCAAAAGCTCTAAGAAAAATTAGGAGAAAGGAACATTAAGTTTGCTGAATTTTGAATTTGTGGATAACAGACATCCGTGATCGTGCGTATGGACGAAATGTATGTTCACTTAAACACTGTTCTTGTGGTATGAAATTCGCTTATATGATGCTGTTTCCTCGCGTAGGCGTGTATACCCGATATGTGTGTGTGATAGAACTTCGTTAACAGTCGACACTACGACGTTTTGGAAATGCCGACACTGTGTAATGTTGTTGTACTAACGTCTGCCTTAATGGTACTTACCGATTTTGAAAAACAGACGTTCGAATGGGAAGTCTTGGTAGCAATAATTTAACAGAAAACATTTCCGTTACAAGATCTCATTAAACTAACCTGACTGTATTACGCGTATAGCAAAAATTCTATTGTGATTGTTGCGTGACTAAAAAATATATATTAACCTTATTATATGTGTACATAGATTAGGTCTTTTCCATGCGATAACATTTAAGACGATTTTATACCATTTCACATGCAAGCTATACCGTATACTATGATCTATTGCTCTCCTGCATTATCAAGAAGTTAAGTAAGATAAACAAAAAAAAGTGAAAGAAAATCAAGCGGAGAAGCACGGAAGCGAATTATTATTAAACGAGCTAATCAAGCTCTCAGTTTTAACGGACCTTTTGATATTTTTCTGCCTGTATGTCTATCTGTTTGGGTTATATCGTATGATAACTTTTGGATGCATCAACCGTTTTTCGTATAACTTGGTATAGATGTCCGCACTTTTTAGCCCACAGATTCCTATTGTTGTTGTGAGATTGATCCCCCCCCCCCAAAGAAAAACATAAGGTAGCAGGAGAAAAAATGTGGGAGGTCAAAATTTTGAAAAAATTACAAAAATCATGTCAGGTGTTAAATTAAAGAGAATTTTAACCAATGGTTGGATATAGAGTTTGGATGCCAGGTCCGGAAAAGTAGGTCAAACGTTTTATAACTCTAAGAAAATCCATGTGAGATATCAAATTAAAGAGGGCTGAAGGTTTAGATAAAAATCTAAATATAGTATTTTTTGGGTAGGTTCAAAATTCTAGGGCACATGGACTCAATAAGGGGATCAAAAATTTTTAAAAATTATAAAAATCAATGCGAGGTTCAGACTAGAGGGAATTTTAACTCAAATACGAATGTAATGTTTACTCTGAAAAATTGTTTAATTTTGAACCCCACAAGCCACAAATGGAAGTCAAAATTTCCAAAAAATTGTAAAAGTGGCCCAACAAGTAATGAGGAATTTTATGATATTAATTGATGACTCGTTGGGCACTTGGTGAAACATATTAATACAAAGGTTTTGTAAAATATATAAAAACACTTGGTAAGTTTCACAGATTTTATTTAACTCAGATCTGTGAAACTGTTATTTAACAGTTAAATAAAATCTGTGAAACTTACCAAGTGTTTTTATATATTTTACAAAACCTTTGTATGAGGAATTTTATTTAAACATGCTATCTTTAATAGTTTTACGAAATTAATGACTGCCAACATCCCTTACAAATTTTGGACCTTCTTCAAAAAGTTTGTAATCTATGATTGCAAAAGAAATTATATATAGTTTTATCAGTTAAAAGATTTGTGAAAATTATTAGATTTCTATGGAAACATACATAAACTAAAACGCTAGGATTAAATTATTTGTTATTTGGGCATATAATAATTACACATTTAAATAAAAAATTTACAGGCATTGCACAAATGCAATGCACAGAGAAGGGCATTGATGCTTCAATAAATCTAAAAAATATATATATTTATGTTCATTCACCAATCAATGAATTCATTCTTCATTCACCAATCAATGAATTCATTCATCATTTACCAATGTACAGATTATAAGTAAAATGTAGTCACATTCATAAGCGAAGTTTTATATGTGTACTACGTTACTGACAACAAAGAAGTAGTTTCTATGGAAACTCACCGGTTCCCATTTTCGATAACGCACCACCGACGGCCGCAAATGTGCGACACGTCCTTATAAACATTTTCAATGTTAAAACCATTGCAGTAGTTTAAATTTGTTAGTGTTTATTGTATGATTGTCTGCTTTGCGATTTTATTTTACAAAAATATTATGAGTATATTCAACAGGATAGCCCCAACATCTTTGCCGAATGGATCACTGGCGCATTCCCAAACAACTATGGAACTATAAGCCGAGGGGACGGAGGGGTGTGGGACGTCCAAGGAAGCGATGGAGTGACCAGCTCTAATCTTTGCCTGTTTGAGACCGGAACAAACCATCCTTGGTTTAATCCTTGAAGATGATGATGATGAAAAAACTAGTAATCGGAGTTTTCTTAGATTATCTGACAATTGAAAATTATCAAATAATAAATAGTGTATTTAGTTCAAAATACTGTGCGAATTCTGCAGCTCTAGGGAACTTACTAGTTTCAAATTATTCTGTTTTAATTTTTTGTTAATCTTGCCTGTTTACTTTTTTAATATCGGTTATGAATGTGTATTTATTTAAACATCGGCATCAAAATCCAACGTTATGGCTAGCGAAAGCCAACGCGGACTCATACGTTATTGTAAGAGATAAGTGGCAGTTACAAGAGATACCCATACAGTTAGTCTAGGCGGCAGTGTGAGGTGTGATTTCACTGTGTTCTTCGGCACATACTGAAAGAAGAAGTTAAATTTTGAGGCTTGATTTCATTACAGGCAACAGTACTGAGTATTGATAATTTTGTTATCAACACTGCTAATATTGTCGACTGAATTATGAAACAGATATGGAAAGAATTGACGTTCTGTCTGACAACGATAATAGTTAATCCGAGGCATAAATGTGGTTTGAATTACATTACTGCTTAGATTCCTGCAAAACAAAAACGTTTATTTGTTGACAAATAGGCGTGGACGGTCATTGTCCGTTAACATTGACTTTTCTTATCACGGTCTTCTTGTTTGGGTTTTCCGTGTGTTAAACCCGTGGTCCATTAAAAAAAATTGTCACTTGTTTCGTCAGCAGAAGTTTCGGCTACGTCCTGTTGTAATGGCTACCTTGACCTTGGCAACTACCGGATCTAGTCCTACACAAGCTGCACAACGTCTTTTATAGGAGTCGTAAGAAATCATTTCTTAAGTGGCAACACATCTGCCATATAATTGTTCAACACGCCAACCGCCAATCAAAATAAATTCACGAACGGATACAATTGATAATTAATTGACACTGGGCTACCTTTTTAACACTTGGGAAAATAAAACAAAGTTAAAAATTAATCCTTAATTATACTTAACGTTATAAGAATTACTTAAAAATCTACAGTCAATGTAGATCTGATTAACAATGTTTAATTGATATTGATGGAAGAGCTGACATTCGATAAGCAGACAGCACTGTTGGTGGCAGGTAAATTAGTGACCAGATAAATCGCTCCGTTTCAAATAGCTGCCGCAACCAAAACGGGAAATGGTCACAGACAAAGCTCACTAGTCAGAATTATTTACTAGATGACTCTATTTTTGACTTGCCAGAGTAAAGTACCTAATCTTCCAGACTTGAAATATGAAGTTTTGATTATTTGGCATTGTAAAACTGAAGTTACTGTGTCGTGGAGAACTTGAAACAACTTGAGAATTTCATTACAGACTTTAGGCCTACGCAATACCGTACTGAAATACACAGGTTTAATGATGAGGAATGGTATATATGATGAAAATAGAGGGGGAAGAGAATATTAAAAAATCGGTATGAAGAACCATACATGACTTCCATGTTCTCAGATTATATATAAAATCATTTGGTACTGCCTTTATGCGTACCCGCAGTTATTTCGATAATGCGATTTTTGGGCTTAGATATGTAGTGAATATCGCACATAACTTTATGTAGTGAAAGAATTATACAAATTTTAATTTTGTATGTTGCAAAATAGTTGGCTGGTGATTGCAATTGACTTCGTTTGACATTTTTTAATGGTAAATGACTGTAGTAGTAATTTATCACCGGGTCGTGGCTGTGACACCAAAAATTGATTATGTTAGGTTAACATGAAAACTGAAATTATACATGGAAACCAATACGTGTGTAATGTAAAACTATTTTTTCCTAAAACCACGAAAAACCCAACTCGAAGTAAGGCGGGAATGGCCCAAGGATCAACCCCTTGCCTATTATTATAGGCCTACATGTCACTTTTTTGTGGCAGAACTCGTTTTTTTGGTAAAATTAGTTTTCCGACAAGTACTCATTTTGTGACTAACAAAAAACAAACATCCATTATGTACAATTTGTAGAGGATATGTTGTCATTCCTTAATACAGTGTTTTTTGTTTTTTCATTAACCACAAAGCTTTGTATTTTTCATTTTGTATTTGCTGTTGTTTTTTCCAATTTGTAAACTTAAAAACGTTAGGTTCTTTATTTTAAGTGTTACTCTGTTATACGCGTTGTATTACACGTTTAATGTTATGTTTTCTCAACCACAGCTTTTATTTATTTTAGCAGTAAACTAAAAACCCAAAACCATTATTACCTAACTACCAAATGAAAACACCACGTATTTTTGCTTTACATTAGGAAATAGGGCAATTTACAATTAGTACACTTCCTCTTTTCCACACTGTAATATATCGATACAATCGCATATTAAAAACATCGAAATGTATTGCGGGTACTCATACAGTTCCAATCATTTACTTTAATTCGGTTCGATAATTCCTAAAAAAATATAGAATTTTGTCAAATTAAAATAAAATGTTTCCATAGAAACTACTTCTTTGTTGTCAATAACGTAGTACACATATAAAACTTATAAAAAATTATCTCCTCCCTCATCAACTACCATTTTAATTTATAGAAAATTACCTCCTTTCCCTTCAATTACCCTTTTCATTTATAAATATTTCATCTACCTTTCTACAGTGGATTATTATGACCTTCTTTTAAAGATACTTTATTTATCAAAATTAAGCACTTTACTCTTCTTAAAACGTAAAAGGTTGCTGGTAAACTACCCCTTCCCCTTAACCGATCTTTACCAAAATCAATAGGCCTCGAGTCCTCTACAATTCAAAACTGTATGCAAAATATTATTTGATTCTGTTTGAATTTGCGGCAGTTATCGTTTGCCATAGAAAAAATTCTACACACAGATAGACACACGCACAGACACTTGTCGAAAAATGACTTTTTTCATGTTTTGAGGGTAGTACAATCAGAATCTGCCATTGTCTCGAACACGATTTTTTTTGCCATGACCATACTTCCATTTCCTTATTGAACATGGAAGTAAAACACACACACACACACACACACACACACACACACACACACACACACACACACACACACACACACACACACACACACACTATATCTTCAAATAAAATTTCAACATTGCAACAAGGTAATCTGCAATAATTATAATCCTAATAATATGTTCACGCACTAATACATATCATTAGCATTAACAAATAAACGATATTAACTAATGAATAACACATAAATTGGAAATTTGATAAATTAAAATCAGTTCATACTTCTGTCTCTGTACAGTCTGAAATGTTTTACAATGTAACTACTCAATTGACTCTATTATAATCTGGATAATATTATAATCTGTTGAATTATACATTCTTGATTACACTATTATAGTAGTCTTGTCGGCAATGAACTTGGTTAACTACGCGAATGTAGGTTAAAATTCAATCGTTAACGTTTTTAACCAAATAAAGTTTCATTAAAAATAATTTTTTTAATGATTTCTCATCTTTTAATTTAATTCATTCAAAATTTCTTAGAGTTATTTTGATAATAGAATCCAACATACGACTTATTTTTGTAGGTTTAAACATGAACAACTTGACTGATCCTCACGTTTCTGACAAATGATGGGTGTATATTTTTATTTTTACAATTAAATTATATTTGAACATGTCCCTTTTCATCGACATCTGTTACCAAATTAACTGTCATTAAACACCCGTTAAGGATCTAATGAATGGGAAATCGTTTCATAAAACCATCGGTTATATTAACGGGAGAAAGCTTGCCTGTTAGATAACTAACGGACTGTTACAACGTTGAGAACTAACCTTGGTTTCACTCATATACGTCGTTTCTTGTGAACCAGTCGTTCGTGTAAAATAAATAAAATATACATGAATTTATTTATTTGGGTTTATGTGATCATAAAATTTATTTTGTCTCTGTTTTCTGTTGTTTCATTAAATAATTCATTTTAAATTGTTGTGTATGCATGTATAATATAAACCACCGAGACACAAAAATGGATGAGAGATAAACATTTTGACGCTAAAATAATGTAGATCTACTTAGGACGTAATTCAGATGAAGACAAAACAATAAAACACGTGTTACCGATAATAGAATCGGCCACCCGATTTTGACGTTTTGAGTGAGTCAACATTTAGAATACTATACCTTTTCAAAACGTTACTCTCATAATTCTTGAAGAATAATTGGGGTTAAACACGAGTATTCTCAATAACAGGAGTAAAACAAGAATAAACTACAATGAGGAACACATATTCAAAGCTTTTAAAAATTAAATAACCACAAAACACATAAAAAACAGTAACGCCACCCAACGTACAGTTTTTTTTTCACATGATTTCTTATGACTTGTAGAACAACTATAAGACGTCACCCTACAGATAGTTTGGAAGTTATTTTAATTTTTCTGGCAACCTAAAGCAAAATCAACAATTATCATAGTCGTTACAAGCTTCAAACTATCATTTACTTTCGTTTCCTTAATTTCCCATAAATGTCTAACTTTAATGATAAGATTCAGTATATATACTTCATGAATGCTAATGAGCATATTCAGCATATTATCGTTATTTTTGAAAAATCTTTATCTTTTTGTTTAGCTTTCTTTATCTTTGCCTTTATCCTTTTCTTCTTTGCTCTTCTGATAAAATAAATAAAAAACAACTCGTAATATCAAATATGTTAAAATACATTTTAAGGAGACAGCGAATGTGGGGAGCGTCATTCTATTTCATTTAAATACTTACATCAAATTTAACTTAAGCAGTCAGTGTTATTGATCACACTAAATACAAAAATAATAACTTTTAAAGATACACCGTTAGTAAAATTTCATTTGTAATAAGAAACCTTTAAACACGTTTATCCAACAACAATTTATTTTGTACAAAGAATATTGTTGTACTACTGATCCTGTGTAAGAAAATTACGGTAATACAACATGTTTGTAAAACTTCATTTAAACTGCAGTTCAGCAAATCATGAACGTGAAAACTGGCATTACCTTAATTAAGATGTAGGCCTACATACGTAAAACTCTATGATAATTACATTATTTCTAACTTAAGAAAACCGTGTAACCTGAGACTACAGGTGATAGGCGTAAGCGATAAGATAACAACATTACAAATGTGAATTGAAATAATAAAAGGGAAATACAAGAATGCAGGGCAGTAATATTTATGAGAATGTCGGCGTAGTATGTATAACAAACAATAGAGAAGTTGAAGTGACCCTGGGTGAGTGGCGAGTACGCGCGTAGAGCGTTGTTGACAGTCACAAGTACTACTCACACCATTCTTTGTACTGTACATCTCACCCTCACAATTAATATTAAACAAAAACCAAAGTTTTACAATTGTATGGCGATGAACGGTACGGTTGCTCAGTAAAAGATGTGCCCGTTAATTAAACATTCATTTTTATGTTCACTCGTCGTTTTGTTTTTTATTGAAAACAAACGGTACTCATTTACCTGTACTTGAAAACACACACACAGACGATTTTCTATTGAAATGTGTTGTAAACTAACGTTCCTACAGTGTTTAATTGTTTAAATAGTAGTAGTAGTAGTAGTAGTAGTAGTAGTAGTAGTAGTAGTAGTAGTAGTAGTAGTAGTAGCAGTAGTAGTAAAAGTTAGTTACAGATTTACATATAAATATTTATTAATGACGACAAATCGCTCTCATTACACGTTGTTTTGGAGCTCCTTGTATACCAAACTACCGTGCATCGTCAAGTGTCAAGTGTACATCTACTGGACTGCTCACAACGACTGAGTTGTATATATCCTTAGCATTCCCGCAGAGATAGGGTTGCCAGACGAACGGTTTTAGCCGGAACATTACGGAATTTTCCCGTTTTGTTCCGAGTATGGTGCGAATCTTTAACCGTAAACCAAATGTTCCGATTTTGAACATGAAGCATAATGACTTGTACTTTTGAATCTAATGGCAAATTTTACGTTGATGCAGTTTCTGTTGTTCACGCTAGGGCGAGCATCGGAGCATGTGATGGCAGTTAAGTGAGACGGATGTGACGTCAGAACTGCGTTGCATGCCGCTGAGCGAGGCACGTGGTTTCACCCATTTCGTTGGAGGCTTGGAGCGCGTGCGTGACCAACTCATTACTCAACTTTTTCACTTTATCGCAAGCCATCGTTCAGCCTGACGGTTCAGGGTGTATTTTACGTTTTGAAAGTGATTCTTTTTGTAATAGTAGTGTGTTCAAAATGGATGGGAGTGAGACAAATCCCACGAAAAGAAAACTAGGTATTGGAACCAGCACAAACCAGAAGAGAAGACTGCAAGTGTATCGCCCGGTTTGGGAAAAAGATTTTCCAGAACTGCTGCCAGTTTCAGGAAATGCATATAAAGCAAAGTGTACTTTATGCGTTGAAAAAGCTGGAGAGGGATTTTCCATTTCACACGGTGGCGTAACCGATGTTAGGCATCATTTTAACAGTGCAAGCCATAAACAAAGACGCTTAACATCGGTACAAACCACGCTGATGAAAAGTTTCTACAAGGTGGACTCCGTTGAATCAGACAAGGTATGTAAGTGCATGACAATTTTAATATTTAGAATTTTCAAGATAATAATAGGTTTATTTAGGATTTTTTAAGAAAAGGCTCTATTAATAGTGCTTTTTTTTCGTTTCAGATAACTGCTTCTGAGCTTACATTTGTGTATCACACGGTTAAACATCACCGTAGCTACGCCAGCACTGACTGCAATGTGAAAATACCATCTCAGTTATTCGCAGATTCGACAATTGCAAATAAAATTACATGTGGTAAAACAAAATGTGAGGCATTAGTTACGGGTGTTTTAGAGCCAAATAGCGTGAATAATTTAACTCAAAAGTTAAAGGATAACAAGTTTTTTTGGTGTGGGGTTTGATGCTTCCAACAAAGGAAATCAAAAGTGTTATCCTATTTGTGTAAGGTACTTTGATGTGCAAGCAGGTGTGTGCCACAGAATTCTCGATTTTTATGAGGACTCTCGTGAAGCTGCATCTGCAATGTCTGAGCAAATCTTGGACAGGATCCCAAAACACGAGTTGAATTTGTCCCAGGTTTCAAGCTTTACTGAGGACAATACGAATGCAAACTTTGGGAAGAAAAACTCTGTTTATGTTCACTTAAAAAAGAAAAATCCTGGTATAATAAAATCAAACTGCTCTGCACACAGTCCATAATTGCTGTAAATCTGGTATGAATTCTATGTCCATAGATATTGAAATGTTAGTAATTAAGACTTTCAATTATTTCTCAAATTCAGCTAAAAGAGTATCTCAATTGAAAGATTTCTTTCAATTTGTTGATATGGAATACAGTAGTTTGTTAAGACATGTACCTACAAGGTGGTTAAACCAAAAGCCTGCCATAGAAAGATTGTTGAAAAATCTTACTGCAATTATATCGTACTTTGCTAGTATAGATGATTGCCCCAACTTCATTAAAAAGAACTTGATGAGTGTCTTTGGTTCAGAAAAACAAATTATATTAGTGGAATTATATCTCCAGTTTTCTCTGCATTTAACTGAAATTGTTTCCACAGGTGTACTCAACTTAGAAAAAAATGAACTGACAATTTGTGAAGTATATTGTGTGGTGGAGAAGAGTTAGAGCATAGGATAAATGATCTTTTTTGGTTATAAGGTGCAACAGTTGTTAGATAAATTGGAGGACCTTTTCCCAGGTGAAAAGCAAAGAGAATTGGGAGAATGTAGATATATATATGAAGTGTGTCTGAAATATTTAAATAAGTGGTTTGATTTTGGTGATGGCAACATTTTGTCCTTAATGGACTGCATATCACTTGAAAAAAAACCCGAGTTCAAAATATTTTAAAATTAGCAGAGTCACTTTGTATTGTTGATCACTTTAGTGTAGATAGTATGTATTCAGAGATCACTAGGGTTTCTGATTTGTTTTGTGGGGAAGGAAATGAACAGTTGAAAGCAAAATTAACTACTATGACAATACCACAGAGATGGTTGTACGTTATTGAACTGATTGGTGCATCAAGTCTGTGCAATATTTTAGTTTTAGTTAAATTTGTTTTGAGTATATTTCCATCAAATGCATTCACATCTAATTGATCTAATAAAAAATGAGTTGTATACTTACTTCAATTACGATGAAAGTTGCAGTGATTTCTACAAGAATGTACTTTCTAATGAAAAAGCGTTGAGAATTGGACGCTCAAGTGAAAAGTACTCATGTTAATTGTGTTGAGTATAGTATATTATCCATAAAATGTGCTGTAAATAAAATCAAGAAATTCATTGTCGATACATGTGTTCCTATTTCTCATCTCTGAAATCTGGCAACCCTACGCAGAGATATTGTTGTGATGAGCCGATTGGTTACACCGTAATCCGACTCATACTTAACTAGGTGGTTAAAATGACGTTGACATTAGTGGCAACTTTAACCGATACTTTCTAGAACTCAGCATGATCGAAATTCGGAGCTACATTTATAACCGGAAATATAATTTAACAATTAACTGTAAAGAGTAAAAAACGTGTTATGGAGAACCGAGTTGTGTCAAAGGATATTATTATCCGCTATTGGTTTGATCAGTAATTATGCTGATAAGAGATACACGCACACCACTGGAACTACAAATATTGAAGACCAGGACAGT
Source organism: Magicicada septendecula (assembly GCA_034769895.1). Taxonomy (NCBI): domain Eukaryota; kingdom Metazoa; phylum Arthropoda; class Insecta; order Hemiptera; family Cicadidae; genus Magicicada; species Magicicada septendecula. The sequence continues at coordinate 975,648,248 of CM068367.1, read as the reverse complement.
TCAAAAGCCGTGGCTCGTGGTGGGTAAGAAATCTACACAAAACACGAAAGTTATAAACTCGACAACTGAGTATGCTGCAAACGAGGACAACAGACAGTCAGTCTGGCCACGAAAAAATCCTGCGTTTGACAGAATTAATCGAGTTTATACGAAATTACATCTTATTCTTTTCTTGCTTGTGATGAAATTACAATATTTTTCAATTAAATAGAGGGAAAATATGTTCCCAATAAAGGAATTAGGAAAAATGATTATAAAACAGACTCCCTTTTTAGCCTGTTTTTCCTTTATTGCCAATTCAACGTCTGCAAAACAACAAATAAAAACTTGGCTTTAAGTATATTTAAAAACTGAGCCTTCTTTACTATTTAAGCTTAAAAAAAATTAATTCGGATTGAAGGTTTTAAAATGGTAGCCGCTTTAAAATTGTTTGCTATTTCGGGTCTGTAGGAGTTCTTATTTCGGTGCTCACAGTACTGAGACAAAGAAGCCTCAGTTATTAAGATATAGGCTAGATTAATGCCAATTTTTATATATTGTCTTACAGAGGTTTCGGAACGTTGAATTTGTTGGTTGAATTGTTATTAAAAATTAGCTTTAAGTTGTTGGTCTTCTTCTTCTTCTTCTTCCTCCTCTTTTTCTTCACTTCAAGGATTAGGTTATATAAACCTGTTCCGGTAACCGCCTCATCGTCGGACGACCCACGTCTCTTTTGCCAATGGTTTTCGGCAATCGGTCCTCTGTCATACCTTGCAAATGATCTCGCCATTGTCTTCTGTAAGCTGAAATAATTTCATTTATGTCCCCTACTTTGAGTTCTGCTCTGATATTTTTACTCCTTACTCTATCTTGCAATGTATAGTTTAAAATATTTCAAAGAAACTGCATTTCAGCACTCTGAATCTTGACGCATTCCTTTCTTGTCATGACCACGCCTCAATCGCATATGTCAGTGTGGTTATTGCAACTGTCTTATAAAATTTAATCCTTGTGCTGTGTCTTGTTTTATTTCTAAGACTTCTATGAATCGTTCCACAAATATTTCTAAATGTATTCGTCTTCTCTTTTACATCATATTCACACTCATAGCTTACTGTACATCCGAGATATTTAAAACGGCTCAATTGTTCTTTAGTGCTTTGTTTATAACTATCTTAGGCCTCACTGGATATTTGCCTTTAAAAGCACGGTTTTAGTCTTTTTCACTGAAATTGTCAGTCAGTACTCTCACTGTCTTGCTACTTCTTGTAATTGAAACATAGCTCTTTGTAAATCATCCTCATTTTCTTGAATAATAACTATGTCAACTGCATGTAGTAGGGAACCCATACAAATTGATTTGCTAACCTGTAACCTGTGTTCCCGAAGTTACTCTGGATTTCCATGGTCTCAACATTTCATCAGTATTTATATATATTAAACAAGGTTGGAGAAATACAACATTCCTGCCTAACTGCCTTATTTATTGGAATGCCACCTGAGAACCTACTATTCAGATCCAGGACTACAGATGTACTTTTGTAAAAGATCTTGTAGTCCTTTAAATTAATTTACTGAACTTATTAAATAATTTGGATATCCTCTTCTATCCATAATATTCCATAATTCTTGACGGTCTACATTATCAAATGTTTTTTCCAAATCAACAAAAGCGATATGCGTTTCCTGGTTATTCTCCCCCTTTTCTCTATTATCTGTCGTAATACAAACAATGCATCCACAGTCGACCTACTCTTTCTAAAACCCACTTACTCTTCAAGAAGTAATGAATCTGTAATGACTCTTAATCTCTGAGAATTCTTGTATATAGTTTGTAAGCTGAGTCTAGCAAGCTTATTCCTCTGTAATTACTTGCATCTGTTCTGCCTCCTTTTTATATAACGAAATCATTTTTGCCCGCCTCCATTCTTACGGAATTTTTTCCATCCATATGTTATTTAGAAAATGGAGAATTCGTAAATGCAATAATGTTCCATCATATTTTATTAACCCTTCATTTATTCCGCTAAGTCTTGGTGCCTTTCTGCTTTTCATTCCATTCATTGCTTGTTGGAGTTCTTCTATTGTTAACTTTTGTAGACCATTTCCACTGGACTTACTTATATGTTCCTTATATTTTTTTATTGTGCAGTCAAAATATAACTTCCTATAATGGTTTGTCCATTCATTTTTCTCAATTATATTAACGGGAATCTTTTCTCTTTTAGAGCTATTCAATGTTTTCATCACTTTATATGTCATAATCTACCATATAAATCGTGTTCCATAGTGGCTATGAAGCGTTCCCATGAGTCCTGATGGGCTTGTTTAACAATTCTCTTTGTTTCATTTCTTATTCTCTGGTATGCTTCTCTTAAGTTGGTGTGAAACAACTTACAGTTGCTTACAGCAATTTACAGTTAGTGTAAATTTTCTTATGCGACTCTTAAGTTGGTGTAAAACAATATTATTTGCATCGCGCGGTTCTAATGTTTGTAATTCTAAAAACGCAGGTGTTTTTGCATCGTAGACGTCAGCTAGAAACGTGGGAACTACAGTTTAAAATTTTGTTGTCAGAAAATAACTGAATTACAGCAGCAACAGTCGACACGAAAGCGTATTCTACGTTGGGCAATGGGTTTTGTTGTAGTAGTAATCATTAATGTCGTCTCAATAGGTTTAAAAGTTGGAAATTATTATTAATGAAATTAAGCAGATAAAAAATTATAAAATGTGCAGAAGGGTATTAAACACAGTGAGCGCCTCTGAGCTTGTATGTGTTCCAATCGTGATAACTGTGAGCGTTGTCCGTCTCACTATGAATAATTTTGGAGTTATATTTCAGTGGCGAGTGTGTAAAAATATATACATGCATATATAGACAGATAGTAATGTATATATTAATATTAATTTATGTATGCATTAAAGTTAATAAACCACTAATTAAGAAGTTGCTTTAGTTTCATGTTGGAGAGCGCTTTCAGGGCCCGGTCGTGTCTTCATTAGTGCGACTATATTTACTGTGCATAGAAGAGTATAATAATGTCTGGCGTGAATCTGGAATATGCTACAGTAGATTAAACGAACACATTTTTAAGCTGATTTCACTGCAACGTACAATTTTGTAATTATGAACGTATATAACTGCGAACATTTAGGTATACAATCTGTCATCCAAGAAAAATATTAGTTTTGGCCTCATTACGAGTTGTACACAATATTCTTTTTGCAGATGACCCAGGTGTGAATCAAGGATTGGAATACCTCTTTCAGAGTGGTACACATATCAAACAAGCATAGACCATTAATAAATTGAATATTCTATATTCTATATTTACTTAACATTGAATAAATTGAATGCAACAGCTGTAAATGAAATTTACGGCTTTCAAATAGAAGAAATTCATCATACATAAATTTGTAATGAATAAAAAGTCTCTTGAGCAGGTTCCATGATTTCAGTATATGTCATACGATGTCAATTATGACTAAAAGTCATGATGTTTGAAACAAAAGTTATGGTTTCCAAGCTATTACATGAAAATTTTGGAAAAACTATAGTGCACAATAAAGGTCACCCAAATACGATTGTAAACGTTAATGTAATTCCAGCGTTGCTTAATGGTTTGTGAACGTGGGACGTGGGTATTTGAAAAGGAGACTATAGTAGGGTAGCGGCGGTGAGATACAATTCTTGAGTGTGATTTAGTTCACCAGAGAGGAAAGAGTTAGACACCAACATATCTGAGGGAACTGGAAACGAATTCAACAGTACAAGGTACAACAGACGACAATTAGAAAAAATAAGGGAACGAATAGAGAGAATGAAGAGAGGAAAGTGTTAGCTATCTACCGAGGAAGGAAAATGAGGCCTTTTCCCATGGAGTCGGAAAAGGCTTGTGGCTTAAACCTGGAAGAAGAAGGAAGAAGTCAACTTTGTTGCGTAATCATGAATTTACTAAGTCAACTTACGTATCTTCTTTTACCTTAGTAATTTATTTCAGTATCTATCTTTTACATGTTGTTCTTGTAATATGAAAGCATTCTTGCTGCGATCCAGCCGTGACTCTCTGGAAGTGTGTGTGGTAGTTCCATAATTTGATCTTTGTTTCGTTTGATACCTGCGTGTCACCGCATGGGTCGAAATATAAAACAAAGAATACATGCAAGCGCCATCACATCTTTTATTGTCTTTAAACAATTGTATCCTCTTATATTTTTGTTATTTGTGTTGTTTTTGACAGCAATTAACCTTCTTTTAATATTTTTAGTGTACATTCCTCAGTTAAATATACATGAATCCAAATAAGTATTTACATTTATCTATCAAATAATAAATTAATATTTATTGTATTATTGCTGGACGATCGGCTATCGTTCTTTGGTATCAGGTTGATTTACCTTCAAACCATAATATCTATTGCCGTTAAGTAGTACTTATCGTAACTCAGTTATTGTTTGAAAACAATTACTGTTGATACTGTATATACCATAGAACAGAATACGTAACCTGTGCTGAACAAACACCTTTTGGAATTAAATTATATCATTATAAAATACATACTTCATTCGTTGGACTACATTGCAGTTGTAGAAGGAAGTAACGCAATCATTTGGATGTCACAGTTATAATTACAAAAGGCCTACTTTGGTTTTATGTATAGGCTACATACATATTGTTTCTAATTCCAATGCAACATGAACCTCTATACTACACATCGACCATAAAATAATATAACAAAAATCTTAAACAAGTACAACATAAAAACAACAAAAAACATCACAAATCTACCTTATAATGCCACGAAAGAAATAGTGGGGCAGACAGGGAAATCAATTATTTGCCGATAACTTGAACAAAAGACAGCTTTACTTAAGTCAGCAAGATACAAGAATAATTTAGCTTTATACGCTATCAAAACCGGACACCTATTTTCTAATTAAGAAAATGTTAAAGTCATAAATCAATAGAAAAATCACAAAACGGCACAAAAAATAGACTAATTTGTGAAACAATATAAAAACGCTAAACACAATATTATATTTAAAGTAATAATAGATTAACAATTTAACAGTATGAAGACATAGATTACGAATTAGGTGTACTAAAGGAAATATGATCAGTCTCCGAAAGCGCTCTCCAGAATTAAAGAAAGATCATTGAAAAAATTGTTTTAAATAGATATAATACATTACTTCAAGAATCGGTGACAGAAAGTGTAGTAAAAATGTGTAAAAGAAACGCGCGCGCTTCTTTAGGAAAGACTGTATATTTTCTATAAATGTTACAGAAGAAACCGGGAAGATGATGATAATGATGACGATGACGACGACGACGACGACGACGACGATGATCATAATAATAACTAATGGCTCCCATGTATACCACCGAAGTAGCTTAGGAGTAGGCCGGGTAGGCTGCCTAATGTGAGCCGTACGGCATACAAGAAAGGCAGCGTGGCCAGTACTACGCTTCAACCGCCCATTATTACCCCCAGGATGTTATCCCAGGTACTCATTTTTCAACAGGCTGAGTCGACCTGGGGGCTGAAAAACGCACCTTGATTTTATGGTGCGGGCCCGGGAATTGAACCCGGGACCTCTAGATTAGTAGCCAGATGCCATACCCACTGGTCTACTGAGCCGCCATTAATAATAATAAATAATTAAATCCTTAAATTCGTAGTGACCGGCAATCAATGAATTTTTTCAGTGAAGGGTTAGTGAGGATCGGTCAGAAATAACACAAATTTTTAACTTATTTATGTTGACGTTTCGACAATGTTTATTGCGTGCGTGTTTGGCGTCAGCAACAATTGTCCTGATGATGACAATAAACATTGTCGAAACGTCGACACAAATAAGTTAAAAATTTATGTTATTTCTGACCGATCCTCACTAACCCTTCACTAAAAAAATTCAATAATAAATAATAACAATGATTATAATAGTAACATTGAAAATAATTGAAAATATAATAATAGTATGTCCTGGAAAAGAGTATCAGAATCATGGACCATATATTCACGGGATGTTCCAGTTTAGTTAAAACTGAGGATTTGCTGAGACATAATTTAACAGAAAAGGTAATATATAAAGTCTAACCCTCCAACATAGACTAATGCAAAGTCCTATTATATCTGTTAACTTCAAGTATTATACTATATTATTACGATTTTGCAGTACACACGGGTAAAACGATACAAGTAAATTATCGCTGAGCATTGACACTGCTCATCCAGCTGATCGTAATATCAATAAAGCTGAAAAGGAGAAGATAATAAATTGTACTCCACTTCCGGTGAATACAAAAAACTTACTAATTACAGTCTGTCAAAGTCATACCCTGATGATTACAGCATCGTGTCATGTAAACCAAAGTCTGGTACTCATCTATCTAAACTGCAGTTAAACGCAAGAAGTATAACAGTTGCGATTCAAAAATCGGTTATCAGGGAAACGTGCCAAGTAATAAGTATGCACTTAAAGCACTATGCTAGCAGAAGCAGTGTACTAGAGTTTGTCATGTAAACTATTTTAACATGGAATAACCAACAGTATTAGCTGTGAGTCAAGGAAATAATAATAATATTACTATTATTATAGCAACAACAACAGCAACAACAACAATTATTATTATTATTATTATATATTATCTGAAGTGAGAACTTCAAATACTGCACTATGTTACTCGGCTCACTCCTGTATACCTCGCTCTCCTAGGGCAGTAAACTGATTAAACCTGTAACGAAATATATGTAACAAAAAAGCAGTGTTACTAATTCAATCAAACCTCTTTTCCCCACATAGCTACCCAAAATTTCCCCACTGCCACAAATATGTGTGGTTTAAGCAAATCGTAATATTTTTAAGAAATTCTGCATATTCTGGATGTTTAAATACTATTACAAGAATAAAGTTAATATTAAAAATAATTTTATTTATGATAAAATAAATGTATTCACATGCTAAGAGATCAAGCTGAATACTTTTCAAAATCCTTTTCTTGTAAATAGTTCACTATTAGCCTAATATGTTTACACATCTTTCCACTTCTTTAATTCATAAAAACAATTTAAAATCAGTGACATCTTTTTTTTGTTATAATATTTATAGTATCCTTAATGAGAATTTGTGTGTACATGTTTGAAGTGTCGAAAGAATGTAATTTTGTTTTTGGATTTTGTTGTCCAAACAGCTAAAAAAAATAGATTTGGTGTTTACAAATTAAACTTCTCAGAATGTAACAAATTCTACACAGGCCAGACAGGACGCAGCTTCAGAGATACATTGAAGACATAAAACCATTCACTCTATCATCGAATCCACCTTCGCAATACATCTCATAGAGGCAGACCACACATCCGCAAACATTAACAACAACATGAAAATCCTACACGTACACACAAAAGGCCAAAAACTAGACTCTCTTGAACAGCTAGAAATTTACAAACACACAAATATGTATGGAAATAACATCGTAAACGAAGAGACACAATTTAAATCACGTATACTATTTGAATATATTACACAACCACGATCACGATTACACAATTACGAACGACGGCGCCGTCACCAACAGGAGTACGAACAGCGCTCCTAGCGGCAGCCTCATAACGACGAAAACTATTTAAGGCAGTAAGGTAAAGATTTAATAAAATTTATCTAAAATAATTGTGTTCCGTGTCAGAATTATTTTATATAGTTTGTTATAATTCTAGCTGTTCAAGAGAGTCTAGTTTTTGGCCTTTTGTGTGTACTTGTAAGATTTTCATGTTGTTGTTAATGTTTGCGGATGTGTGGTCTGCCTCTATGAGATGTATTGCGAAGGTGGATTCGATGATAGAGTGAATGGTTTTATGTCTTCAATGTATCTCTGAAGCTGCGTCCTGTCTGGCCTGTGTAGAATTTGTTACATTCTGAGAAGTTTAATTTGTAAACACCAAATCTATTTTTTTTAGCTGTTTGGACAACAAAATCCAAAAACAAAATTACATTCTTTCGACACTTCAAACATGTACACACAAATTCTCATTAAGGATACTATAAATATTATAACAAAAAAAAGATGTCACTGATTTTAAATTGTTTTTATGAATTAAAGAAGTGGAAAGATGTGTAAACATATTAGGCTAATAGTGAACTATTTACAAGAAAAGGATTTTGAAAAGTATTCAGCTTGATCTCTTAGCATGTGAATACATTTATTTTATCATAAATAAAATTATTTTTAATATTAACTTTATTCTTGTAATAGTATTTAAACATCCAGAATATGCAGAATTTCTTAAAAATATTACGATTTGCTTAAACCACACATATTTGTGGCAGTGGGGAAATTTTGGGTAGCTATGTGGGGAAAAGAGGTTTGATTGAATTAGTAACACTGCTTTTTTGTTACATATATTTCGTTACAGGTTTAATCAGTTTACTGCCCTAGGAGAGCGAGGTATACAGGATTTTTGTTTAGATTGTATGTTTTTTAGTTTATCCGTGATTTTGATTCTTGTTTTTTATATGGTATTTGGCTGAAATTTTTTTGTATTTCAAAATTCAGTTTAGTTATTTAGCTGTTTTATAATTTGTAAAAAATTGATTTATTATACTGCGTATTTTAATTATAATATAATTTATAATATCAATGGTGTAAATAAACCTACTTGCAGTTGTATTCATTTATAGACAGTAAATATTATAAAAATATATTAAGATATATATAACAGTATATAATAACATAATATATAATTATAATATACATATGTAATAATTGTCACATTCTACTTTTCAACTAAATATGCTACATTGGAAAAAATATGATTTGTTACATATTTTTTTCTACTGAAAATAAAACGACGTGTGATATGTTTCTATTTATGTTCATTGTTAATATCGATTTCTTATAATAAAATACATACTGTTACGACGGTCTACTGATTGTCGTATGGTACTGTGGAAAACAAAGTACAAGACACCAGTTACGTCACTAATCACCAGCTTTAATTATCACCGAAATACCAGAATATTCCATACTCCGCGTCAAGAATGCTACTAGAAAACACCAGTACATAATTGGTTGCCTTGCACACAGCAGGCGCGGACCGGTGAGTCCGGAACAACCTCGCAACGCATGTTGAGAATCACGTACGCACACATTACAGCCGGATTCCACACGTAGATTGTTCTGTAATGCCGTAACAGTACAAACACTACATCACATTCAGATATACGTTCACGCTGAGTTGTATCTTAATCTTTATAACAGAATCTATCTTACTTCAAATACATACGAGCAACCTTTTAGACGTTGAATCAATTCATTCGCCACTCGGCACTGAAGTTCTCACTTCTGGCAGTTGTCCCACGACACACCCATTTTTTATAAGTTTGTACTACCGATCTTATTCATTTTTTTTTTAATTTTGTGAAATTCTCTTTCAAAAGTAATCTTTTCTATTATTCTGTAAAAAATATGTAGTTTAGTTTTGTGTGTTTTATGAGATAGAAAGCACAAATGAAGAAAACGCGTAATGTACTTTTCTAGATGGTTGACAAATTGAAATTAATTATATTTTAAATTTCATCTGTTTCATTTCACTATTATCAGAGTGGTTCTTTTGTTACTAGGTTGGTACTGTCTACCCTTCTTCGGAACGTATACGGCAGTATGGCATTAACAAATATCGACTCCAGCAAAACATGACTGTAAGTCGTCAGTCATAGCATTACCGGCGCGGCGTTAGCGTGGAACACGTCTATTTGTGCTTGCTTCTGTTATCGTTACCCATGTAATTACCCATGTCCGCTGTGCTGCAGATTTTACTTTAGCCATTTAAAAGTAATAAATTTTTACAAATTAAATTAATTCCTATGTCACAAGCTTCAGCAAGTTTATTGTTTATTGAGCGAACGCACGGCTAACGTTTAAATGTAATAATTTCTATTCTATAAACGTAATAAAATCTACGATTTTGTTACCGTATAAATTCAGTAGCCTACTGTAACTGAAATGAATAAATGTAACGTATAAATTCGTTACAATAGTTACAGATTCCACAAGTCTTCTTTACCTTGAGGGTATCTGTGCTTTAGACATTTGCGTCTCCAAAATTGATTTATTCAGCGTTGTATGTGACTAGCATTTTAGTATAGTTTAGTATATTGCATAGAATTTTCATTTAAATAACATAATAACATTGTGTTATTGATTTTGCCTGTATTTAAAATATTTGTAATATAAATTAACAGAATACCACAGTGATGTTTTGATTTGGTCCGGAAGTTGCAGGTTTCAAAATATGCAGGTCGAGACGTATAGCAAAACATATAGCAGATAATTGAATACTTTACAATATGTAATTTCAAAGCATAGAAATTTAAACCTTACGCCTGAATTTGTTAGCCAATTGCCGAATTGCTGTGAATGTGTCTGTGGCTGTTATTCTAAACTTTGAATATTACGTTTTTTATTACAATCACATATGAACAAAAATCTCAACTACTTCAACGTTTTTCGTCGTTTTCTGTATTTTCCAGATTTCTTTACAAAGCTGTTACCTACAGTACAATTAATTAAGTTTCTTAATTTAATTATTTACTTATAGTGGAAAAGTCCATAAGTAAAACATTTCATAACTTGAACTGAATTGAGAAATTTGTTCTGTGCAGGGCCAAAGGTGCCAAGTTTTTGTCTATAATATCTCAACGTGCTGCACTAAATGATGTTGAAATAGTAGGCTATATGTAACTGAAGTTATGTAAAGCAATAATTAGAACCTGCGCTCAGAATTGTTGATCTTTTCGTATTGAAATCATAACTCTACCACACCGATATTTATATCGTCCAATCAAACTTATAAAACTTTATGTATGAACTCCTACTATGCAGTTGTAATATTTCGAATTACTGTTGCTTTCACAGAGACAAAATTGACAGATTAACGCAGATTACCGGGATTAATTTATTTAAGGAACAAGCCAATATAAAACCAAATCATTTCAATTCTGCATGCATAACTGACTGTTCTGCAGGAATACCTTAATTTCACAGTAGTTTTAGTTAGATCCAGTCACAAGAACGGAACTAATAAATATAAATATTAAATGTAATGTTTAAATACTAAATGTAATATTATATTCGTATAATGTAATATTTAATATTAGTATTTCAGAACTTAATAATGCTGATATCGTACATCAGAAAAATAGTATCTTTATCAAAACCTATCGGTGCAGACGATGCTCAGGGAATCGGAGCTTTGTGTAAACAACGTGGCAAATTTACCAGCAGGATAACGTAAAAGAAATCCAGCAGCTAGACGTCCAAGATTTGGTCGAAAAACTTATAAGAACAAATCTATACGATACGCGTACATATAGTTCCACACGCCGTTCAAGAAGTGGTAAAAATATTAAAAACGGAACAAACAGTCTGTGTCCATAAATTTATAGCTTAATATCCCTAGAAATTCAAGTAAGAATAAAACATCGTATTAATTGCGTTTACTGAACTATATGCAAAAAGCAGTACTTTCATTTCACAAGTATGATACAATAATTTAACGCGATAAGGAGGAACAGTTCTACAACAGTCTAGATTCATTTCTTAGAGGCGCACATCACGTATCCAGAGACCTCACGTAAACCTGGGAATCTCTGTGGTTGCGTAATAATTAGCCGGTTGCTGTTACACCCATCAATGTAGTTGTTATTAAGAAGAAAACAATACTCACGTGGGGGCTGAACGAAATGAATGAGTAGGATACAATTTTTTTATACAAGTCGACTTTTCACACCAACTCAAAAAGTACACCTGATAGGTGAATATCGTTTGGGAACTTAAAATTACGTATTCTTTGGACTGACGGTGTGGCTTTGAAAGAAATCAAAAGCTTTCCTAGATCTGAAGTGTATGTGTTTTCGGGCATATCAGAGAACCTCAGGCGAGAAGGGTAGACATCTTGGGCGTTTTCTTCAATGCAAAGCAAAATTCATGCCCGTTCTCTAGATATATCAGCATTACAGAAAATGTCACTGGAAGAGGGAAATCTCGTAATCACAAAAGTCCACGCAAGCGTGAGCCTGTATGCGCTACTGTCATTAATATTAAACCAAATGTCTCTGACTTCAAAGAGTTTGAAATCGCTTACATTATGCTCCATATCGTATGGAGCTTACAATCGTTTCATAGCGTGCTCCAAAAAAAGATGAATTTTTTAAAAGTAAAACAAAACTAATTTTTCATGGCTTCTGTATTTTCTTTCACCATCGATCAAATATTTAGATAATCTTGATAGTATAAATAATTCTGGTCAATGGCAGTCAGCGTCAAAAATAATAAGGGTGTTTACTAGGAGTAAACATTCCTAGTTGATCTCACATTTGTAAAAGTCAGAACATCTTTGTGCCAGTAAGATTTTTTAGATCGAAATTTTGTAGCATGCTTTTTAAACTGTCGGGATCATTACGTATTTCAAAATTCAAGTCTTCTACATTAAAATGCTGTAGTCGGGGCTGTAATAAATATTTTTATCTGAACTTCGTACATTTTTCTGTGTGCTTCGCACCTTTGTACATTTTTCTTTGTACTTACTCAACTTACATAGAAATATCATAATCGACCGCTGTATGGAGTTTACCGCCTGGTGTGTGCGACAGTAAAATTAATGAAGATACGGAAAGCATTATTAACAACAACTTTTATTTGTTATCCTGGCTCATTGTGTAAAGACGGCCCATAAAAGAGTCAGGTCGGTGTTGAATAGACGCTATTGAAATGTGCGCAAACAGAAGGATGCTTAGAACGACCTAGACTGAGAACCGCTTAAACAGCTCTATTTTAGAGCTATTAAAAATTAAAGTCCGTTTGTCATACTTCTACAAAGTAAACAAGCTTTATTTCAATTATCTTGAAAAATAATGATATTATTACCATGATATGAGGCTTTTCTGTTCAATAACTTCTCTCCAGCTAAAAATGTATAGAGTTATACAATTTGACGTCAAGAATAGAACGGAAATGTTTAATTTTCTGTATTTAACTTGGTATACATAGACTTACAGTAATAAAAACTGTCGGCAGTAGTAATAAATAATGTGGAGAAACTCTAGTTTATACGTAGACGAATGAATCCATTATATACAGACAAATCTCTATCATAAAATGGGAACGGCCGTTGTAAGACGTGTACTCATTTCATTTACTACTGAACATCTACACACAAGAATTGTTACGTTGTTTCCATGCTAAATGTGCACGTTTCTTATGAACGTTAAACTTTTTTATAAACGAGTTTTGAAAAGAAAATATATATACAAATGCAAGTTAAAGAAAACATGACATAGTTTATTTAAATTCTCAAATTGGTCAGAAACCTACCGCATTCAACAGTGGAATAATGAAAAATGGATCACATCAATAAACTCAAAATTTAATCAGTATCCTACCGAATTAACTTTATAACCGTTAAAAATGTAGAAAGCAAATACAAGACTTTAATCAAAGTCGTGGATAGTCGGGGAATGACCAAAAATGTATTATAGTGAGAGATTCTGTTTCGTCTAGTCCAATTTTCGGGTTTAGTGTCAAGTTTTATTTTATTAAATTTTATGTTATGTGTGTAGCAAGATATTTTTAGGTTAGTCTTTTGTTAAATAACTTACTTTTTTTGTAATAGTTTTGGTTGTTATGGTTGTGTAATATTTATGATAATCAATAATTTTTAAACTGTAGTTATATGAACGTATACAAGAATGAGTAACAATATGAGACAAATACGAAACAAAAATTCAAAAGTATTCTCAATATTAAAAACTGACCGATAAATACGACAATCGTTGATCCCATATTTCCACCAGAATCGATCTCAAAATATAAAAGCCCTGACTTACTCCAATCAAAGTAACTACCTACATCAATTAACATAGGCTTATTCTCGTAATCTATTAGTGTTAGTTACATCAGTTTTCTGTGCATGTTATTGTTGACTGTGATCAAACTTGAAAACTTAGCTATGTAAGATCATTTGTAAATTGCACTTAACGTCTGATATTCATCGTTCAACTGTGTCTATATTGTATCAATGGTTAGTAACTTGAGAAGTAATATTTATTATTAATATAATTTCTAAATTAGTTAATGAACTAAGTTATATAACTAACGATTTTAACAATACGAATCAAAAGGAAATGTTATTCATGTTTCAATAGTCGGCCTCTACAGACTTCAATTGGTTTCAACTAGAAAAAAAAAACAAAAATCGTAACGTACTCGTATGTTACTTAAGTGGTGCAGCGAAAAAGTTTTAGGAGTTAAACCGCTCTTTCCAGAAGCACAACAAAAAAGGAATTGTCAAAAATTAGAAAGAAATGTTCCGATTAAATTTAGTCTTAAAAGTCGAGTTAAATATCACTGTGGTACAAATTAATTTTTTTTAATCCCAAATGTGAAAATGAGTGAATCTAATAGCATTTTGCACGCTGAATTCAGATATGGTTTCAGAATATTCCTATCAAGTAAGGATTTTTAGAGACACCTATTTTAATTTTACAACATTACGTATTTAAAATGCATACTCAGTACAATATTATCTTACCTAAAAAATAGTAATATTTTCTACGATATTTTCCCTCATCAACAACAATCATCCCTCTTTAGAGTCCAACAACAGTCAGCTAGCATGCTCGGACTTCACTTGGCCTGGTACCGCTTTTCCATGTCCGAAGTATCCTGATGGAACAGTTCACCATTTTCGTCGCTGACTGGTCCTAGATATGGTCAGAAAAAAATCTAAGTGTGAGTCCAAGAAGTGAATCTTCAGTGACATGTTGCACCCCATGATTTTAAAAGATTTTAAAAGATCATCCACTATTTCTTTGTAATTTTCGGATTTATTGTTTCCTAAGAAGTTCTGGCAAATGCTCTTAAAAGACTTACATGCAACTTTCTCCACCTCGTTTAACGTACTATCAAAGTTGTCATCTTTAATGAAGTTTCTTATGTGAGGTGCTACAAAGATTCCACTTTTGATTTTTGCGTCACTGATATTTGGAAACTTTTTTTTAAGTACGCAAATCCAAGCCCATTTCGATCCACTGGTTTCAATAAATTTTTCATAAACCCCAGCTTTATATGTAGTTGAGGTAAATAAACTTTCTTTTTGATCAACAAGCGGTGCATTAACAACATTCTTCTTTCCTGGAGTCAGTGATGTTTGATTTGGCCACTCTTTCTGTACGTAATGATTTTTTCGGTCTCTGCTGTCCCACTCGCAAAGAAAACAACAGTACTTGGTGAAACCAAGTTGAATACCTAACAAGAGACCAACTACTTTTAAGTCACCACAAATATTCCACTTAAATTTTTCATACTTTATATTATCCTGCAGATGTTTCGTGTTCTGGTAAGTTTCTTTCAAATCCATAGCATAAGCTAGTGGCACTGATGGAAACTTATTCAAAATGTGCAGAAGCACGGCTTTCATAGTAACTTAGAAGAATCAGTAAACAAACGTCACTCCTCTGTTTTGTACTCATGACCAAGTGATTCCATTACGGAAAAAACATTATTACAAAAAACAAGCCCATCTTCAAATGAAACAAAACTCTTGAAGTCATTATGCCTATTTCTAAAAACATATACTTTTGTTTCGTGGTGGAGGAGGTTCCAACCTTTTAATCGTAATCCTAAAAGTTCTGCCTGCCTTTTTGATAAATTCATATCTCCTACAAGGTCACTGAGGTCTTCTTGTGTTAATAAATGTGGTTCAGGAGACGAACACGAAGCTTCAAAGTTCGGATCAACCCTTACATCATCATTACCGTCGTCTGCTAAATCGTTGTCTTATTCATCATCGCTAAGTATGACATTTTCTGGTGGATGAGACACAGGCCTTCACTATGAGCCACAGGCCTCATGGCAGATGGTAAATTAAGGTATGACACAGCGTGCTTTGATTTTGAACTAATGCCCGAAATGTTAGTCAGACAAAAGTAACAATCGGGGGCATGATTTTTAGGTCGCGATAAATCATTGGAACAGCAAAGTTCATGTACCCAGAACCCTTTGGCCAGCTTGTGAGGAGTCTGAGACAAGTAGCGCAACAAAAGTGAGGGGCCAGTTTTTGTCTTGGTCACCAACTTTGCATCCAAAATAAAGCTCATAACATTTGTTGATGAGACGAGTAAAACTACGTTTCTGAGATTTAAATGTTACCTCACTACAAATGTAGCAAAATGAGTCCGGAGGATTTATACAAATTCTAGGCATTTTGCAAAATTACACACAATAATACATACACTTTAAAAAATATTCACTACACGTCTTGAATTGAAAACATGAAGTATAAACTTAGAATACGTTCTAACTTAAAAATGTTTACACTAAACTACGTTAATATCAGCACATACAGACACTTAACACTTAGATGTTAACAGACTGAACACTGACCACAGTGTTCTGGCTATGGCTAGAACCAGTGTCTCAGACATATATCCGATGCGTCATTACAAAACTTACAAAATCACATCCAGCAGTTAACGACTAATATTGCTTATTGTTCTTTGCCATTTCATAACAAACTGATCATTCTTAAGTGCTTCTATAACATAATTGCATAACTTTCATAACATATATAACACTTAAGAGGAAGTAACTTGAAAACTAAGGGTGATATAAAAATTCTGTTAACATTTTTGAATTCAGGAGAAAAATACATATGAAAACCGCTTTTACTTGTTCTGGGACAAAAACTTTGTTTACCAGTGTAATTAGGCTAATCAGTTTTATGAGTACGAAAATGTTTTATTGCAGTACGCTATAGCCGTCCGTCTTGTGAAGTCGTCTTAATTCACACTTCCCGTGTAAACACTGCTACACGGGAGCATTGTTTCGTGGGAAGCATGTTTGAAGGATGTTTCAATTTTATACCTGTTTTTGAAGATGTGTCCGTTTATTAAGTAGGAAGCAGGTAACAGTGGCATTTTTGTTCAGCCCACAGTGCGTCCAACTCGGCTTACGATATTTAGGCCTACAGTGTACTAATTTATTCCACATCAACTTTAGAAATTTCTATGTTAAATACTTTTTGCTTCATATTCGCAAATGAGCCTATTGGTGTACACGGTTTTTCGATCTGCATTTAATATGTTTTCATATTATTTCATGTAGTGTTTCATTACACTTTCGAAAACAAATCACCTAATAAAATTTTAAAACATGTCCTCTATTCCGAAATATAAACCAAACATAAACCTAACATCGAACGCGCATTCGAAACGTCACTTCCAAGCACTATCGGTGAACTGATTCGTATGCTAACTTCAACAAAATTGGAGCGTAGTTTGGCAATGTAATATTTTGGTTCGTCGACTCCATCTAGAAAGTGTGTGCATTCATTTCCTGATTAAATATTGGTAGTTGCTAAACTCACCATTCTTTAGTCATGCTTTGTACTATATCTCGTTGACTAATTTTAGTGATCCTGAAATTTAATCACTGAATTTTAATGTTTTAATAAGCAAAATTCAATGGATTCGGGCTCAGGATTTTCATTTAAAAGAGTGCGATACTTTATTAAATGATGATAATGAACAGATATGCTAATGGCGTGGAATTTTCTTTACAGAAAAAATATGATTTTAAATATGTACTTAAATAGAGTGTAATTTTATGTAATATGAATGCGGACAAAACCTCTACTGAAAAAACAAATCTTAATCAAATGATCATGATTATCATCATCATCAAGGGGTCGTCTGGACGCTTAGGAATTATTCCCCTGTTTGTCATACCGAGCGTACTCCAGTGGTTTGTTTCCAGAGTACAACTTTTGCGATCTATTGTTCTAAAAAACTTAACGCTGAGCATCCATCAGTTCTAGGTGACTTAGCCATTGTATTCGTTGAGTCTTTGCGAATCTTACAATGTCCTCATGCTTCAATAGCTCATCTACCTCCTGGTTACGTCTTACTCTCCATTCATCATCATCCTTATAAGGGCCATAAACACATCGTACAGTCTTTCTTTCAAGCTTTCTGAGTCTTTCTTGTTTCTTTTTTGCTTCCGTCCACGTCTCACCTCCATAAGCAACAACCGGTCTAATAAGTGTCTTATGAATTTTCATGTTTGGGTTGTGACTAATATGTTAGCGTCTCAATAGTTTGCTGTTACCATAGTATCCCCTATTTCCTACTTGTATCCTATCATGTATACTGTCGTGTTTATGCATCCTTCATTATCTGCCATGTTACCTACGTACCTAAACTTAATAACCACATTGAATGAATATATCCTTTATCTACTGTATAGATTATACAGATTCGTTTTCCTTTCTGATGCAGAAATTATCATGTACTTAATTTTGCTAATATTTACATTCAATCCCATTGCAGCAGATTTTTTATTTAGCTCCTTGTAAATATCAACCAGCCGTTGTCTTTATCTATTATCACAACATCGTAAGCGTAAGTTCATAGTTGGGTTGTCTTATTTACTATCGTTCGTTGATGTCATAGTATCGTCTTTAATGGCATAGTATAGCACAATAATAAAGAGGGTGGGCGATAACCCATAACCTTGCTTAACTCCCTTATTAAATGTAAATGATTCACTTAGCATGTTCTCACACTTAATTTTGGCTCTCGTGTATTTCATGGCTTTCCTTAACTTTATAAGTGTCAAAGGAATTCTATATCCCGCATGGCTGTATAAAGTTTTACCCTTCGCACAATATTCCTGCCTGAAGTCCACAAACAGCATGTGGGGATCTATATCACGTTCATACCAATTTTCTATAATCTGTCTGATAAGAAACAACTAACCGGTATACCCATAGACATTTTCTGACCAATTGTTTAACCTTTTAATTAATTATCGAGGTCAATACTTTGTATGCAGTGCTGAGTAACGTTATTCCTCTATAATTGTTACAATCCGTTTATTTCCCGTTTTTATAAATTAGGCATATTACTCCAGTGTTTCTTTTATCCAGACCATACGTAATAGACCATGTAAATAGGCATTAAAAGTCTCACACCCATGGTTCAGTAGTTATGCAGGCAGGCTATCCTGTTCTGGGGCTTCGTGTTTCTTAGGTTTTCCAACTGCCACTTCCATTTCGTTCAGCGTGGAATAATCTACCATATGATCACCATCATCCGTTTGTTTAGACTTCCACCTTTTTTCCCTTTTCATCTTCATGCACATCCCCACTCAACAGTTTCCCATCTTTACCAATAAATTGTTTCCTCTTTAGTTGGAATTCCTTTGTCGTTCTACTAAACTACACATAGAATTTTCTAGTCTTACTTTGTTCACATAATCTTTCCCAACTATTTAATAATCATTTTTCTTTTCGTTTTTCGTAAGCATATTATTGGCCTCTCTTCTGAGTTGGCTGTGTATTTCGGCATTATTTCGTGTGTTTCTCTGTACATTAAGTTATCGTGCTTCTTCTAAGTTAAGTTTTCTTCTTTATAATTTCTATGTATGTCCTATCAAACCGATCTCCATTTCTAGTTCTTTGCCTTTCTCCATTTACCTCATCCGCAGCCTCCTTTATATTTTTCCAAACTTTTTTCAGATATGCTCCACGGCCTTCATCTCACCATCTGTGTGGACGATAGCAAAACAGTTTCTTAAATTTTCTTGATATTCTTGGGCAACACCTGGATTTTTACTTATTTTTCCTATATCCCACTTTTTTATTCTTACCTGATTCGATCTCTGTATCTGCGATACCTTTCCTCTAATTCTTGCTCTTACAAGGTAGTGGTCGCTATCACAGTTAGGACTTCTACAGCTTTTGACATCTACTACTGAAGAAAAATGTCTTCTTGATACCAGTATATGGTCAACTTGGTTGGTCTCGTCAGTTCCAGGTACTTTCCACGTGCCCAGATGGATTAGTTTATGAGCAAACAATGTGCTTTTGATAAATAAATTGTTTCTCATTACAAATTCAACGAGCATGTTCCCATTATTTATGTTCTTTGTATATAGTGAATACTGTCCAGCTGCCTGTCTTTGGTCCTCGTCCTCTCACACTTTGGCATTGTAGTCTCCTACAACCGGCTCCACATCATACCTGCTGGTAGAACTGCAAATCTCATCAAGTTTGTCATAGAATCTCTCTTTTTCTCTCTCCTCCTTCTCCGTAGTTGGAGCATTAACTGATAATATTGTTATATTCCTGAATCTCCCTTTTATCCTCATTTTACATATTGTATCGTTTAGTGTTTCTTATTCTATAAGGGTGCCCCTGATTTATTTTTGATCACGAACAAATGTCCTGTCCCAAATAGTCCTGTTCGTTGCTCTGGGCCACTACACATCACGCTATAATCTGTCTTACTAATCATTCCATGATCCGGCCAGCGTATTTCCTGATTGGCCAATATTTCAATGTTCCAATTCATCATTTCACCAGCGATTTCCTGCATCTTTTCCGTTGTCCTCATCGTCCCATATTCCATGAAGCCACGATTAGCTAATGTTTTCCATGATCCATTACCCATATTCTCATTCTAATTCCAGTTCGTTTCCTAAGAAAACAGTCCTTTCCTAGGCTTGATTGTTGGTTTCATAACAAGTTTTTATTTTCTTGGAAGGGATGTTAACCCGAAGCAAAACTCCCAATCTGGAGGACCAGGTGGTTTTTTTATACGGGTTTTCTTCCTATAGTTTTTGGAGAGACAACTCCTAGCTGGAAGACAGCAGTTCTTACGTGCCTTTATATCGACCCTAAAGGCAGGGTTACCACGCCTCTCTTCTCCGCCTTCACCGTCATTATGATCTTCACATATATTTTCCTATTGTACAAACATAGTTTGTAATGTTATTCTTCCTTTCTACTCAGATGTAATTACAACAAAACACACCAGCTCTAGACAAGCTGTGTTGTTACTGTGTTTGCGTATTTGATCATCATGTGTAAACAGTCTTCAACAAAATATTAATTAAAGTAGTTCATGCATTTGACGAATGAGAACATAATTATGTTAATGATAAGCAGTAACTCGAAATACTTATTTGAAGATTTTTGTAAATGTAATGGTTACATTGGATATACTACGGTCTTTACCGTAGTTACAGGATATACAAGTTTCCAAGCTTCTATAGGCTTCTATTTATAACCATTGAGAGCTCTACAAATTATAATATAAATGTATATTCATTCAGAACGCTTGGGAGTGGACTTTACGCTAGACTTCCTGTTGTCCTGGAGAGAGACAAATAGTTAGAGAACAAGTAGAGGGAATATGATATAGGTATGACATAAGAAGATAAACTGGTTATTAATGGCGTGGCTACGTTATGAATACAAATTGGTGTTGACGTGACCATATAGCGCCCACTTAATGTGCTCACTGACTTCACGTGTAATTACGGATGCACAAATGTATAAATATGCAAACACGCGTTACTCCTGTAGTCACCTAGATTTGTAAATAATATTGCTATGACAATTATGTAACGCTCTCGAAAAGTCGGCAGGTGCAGTAACGTAAAAGTTCTACGCGCTTCTCGACTAGCCCAGCGTGCGGGATCTGTGTTAAGGCCGAGCAGTGTACTTGTAGTACGCAAATTATGCCGGCAAAGAATGGAAAATGTACCTATATAAGCAACAGCGGCCGGCTTAAGTGAGTTTGATACACCTGGCTAAATTGTAGAGTGCGCATCAAGTGGTTGTTGATGATTAGTGGAAAGTGGTTATTGTGTTATAATTAGTGTGGAACTCTAATAGTTGACATTATTATTTGTTTGTGGAAAAATTTAACTTGAATTATTGTATGAGAGTATCTTGTTGATTACAAATTGTTATTTGTGACTAATTAAAGTTGGTAATTAGTGACTTCATTGGTGCCTGTATTTTGTTTCGACTGTACAATAAACGATCCGTGAGACCGTAGTTACAATATGGTATTTACTGTATCAAGTTACATAGTAATGTACACATTTCTTAGTTTAAAAATATTCAAACCAGTTTAGTTGAGTTTATTGTTTAGTCTATAAGTTGACGTTTACATATACAATTAACACAAAGCAAAGAAATTTATCAGACCGAATGCTTTGAGTAGAACTTTGTAGAAATGAAAATAAAACAGCTAGCAGGTGAATTTTAACATTATGGAAGCATTAGTGGAATTATATGTCTGAGGGAAAACAGGCTGCATTTACAAAGCAATAAAACATGTGATGTTTGAGAAAATCAATATAACACTACCATGCAACAGAACAGAGGTACGGTTCGTGTTTGGAACGAATGCGGACGATAGTTTCAGTACACTTTATTCAATCACAATGCCTGGAGGTAGATGAACTAAACTATGGACAGATGATTGTAAAAACTGCATTATCATACAAATTGATCTACTTTCTTGATCTATTTTGATAAAGTTTTCAATTCAATGAGTACACACTCACGTTTATTTTCGATTATTTTAAATAAATAAATCATTGAAATCCCCATCAGAATATCCTGTTTACGAATACTCAAGCTGCTACTTACGTACCTAATATTTTATAAATTTTAATAATGTATATCTGAATTAACATCAAGGAAACTGATACGGATGATGCACAATTCTAAGTACTCAGTAGGCGCATTATAAGATTACCATTACTGGTTCTACACCGTAGATACAAATTGTTGTATTTTGTGTGAGTGAAGAGATTGGATCTTCACTGTTCAGTGGATTCAACAGTGTAAAATATTGAGGAAATATCTGAAACTACTGTACACTACTCTGACAATTTGCGAGTTCTGGTGCCCAACGATCTTGTTTCTAAAGCGGGCTGTAATGCTTTAAAATCTCAGGGTGGACTGTTCTTTGTGAATTGTTTCACAATACATCTTACGTTTTTACTAACAGTGTACAACTTATAAATTGTATTCATGGATTCTCTTTGCTGGATATAAAAGTAAAACAATGTAGTACGAGGGTAGGGTGAAAAGTCCCGGCCCTGAATAACAAAACAACACTTTTTTGGATTAATCTGCATTTATTTCTCAACATATATAATTGTATGTGAACGCCTAAGTATACTTCCGTTCAGCTCTACACACTTTCCCAACGATGTTCTAAAGCGGTTATGCCAGACTGATAAACCGATTTGTTAAGGTCCTCAAAGTAGTCATTTACAGCGTTGCTGACTTATTGTCAACAGTAGGTTTGACATTTTTTTCCACCGAGCCATGTTTTGAGGTTAGGAACGAACTACAAGTCGCTCGTGGCTAAATCGGGCGACTATGTGAGGATGGAATTATTTGATTTTAGCCATCGCAACAATTGACGTGTGAGATAGTGCATTGTCTTGGTGAAACAGCACTTTCTTTTTCACTATGTGGCCGTTTTTTCTTGATTTCGTCGTGCAAAGGTTCAGTAGGTTTGCATAGTACTCACCACTTGTTTTCTTTTCTTAAGGTAGTCAAAGAAGATTATTCTACGCGTGTCCCAAAAAACAGTCGCCATAACCTTACCAGCAGAAGGAACTGTCTTTGTATTCTTTCAAGTTGGTTCACCTTTTCCTGTTCATTGTTTTGTCTGTTGTTTGTTCTCATGAGCATTATGATGGACCCAAGTCTCATCAACATAATGAATTGATGCAAAAATCCGGGTGGATTGCGTGTATAGAGTGCCAAACAGTCGGTTGAAACATTCTTTCGACACTGTTTTTGGTCAAGTGTCAGCAAATATGGCATCCACCTAGCGCACAGCTTTGTCAAACACAGATGTTCATGTAAGATACAGTGCACATGTTTGTTGATATACCAACAGTCTCTGCTATCTCACTCACATTTATTCTACGATCTGTCAACACGATTTTATGGATTTTCCCTGTTTTTTTTTCTAGCATAATTACTTCAATGGGACGTTCAAACCATAGGTCGTCAGTTGTGCTTGTCTGACCCATTTTAAATTCAGTAATCCAGCACTAAATCCATGTATTCGTAGAGAAGAGTTCCCCAATATTGAATCCAGCTCCTTTTTTGTATCGGTTCTAGTTAAGCCTTTCAAAAAACATATTTAATCACAGCACAAATTTGTAATCTATCCATTGTTAAAATGACGTTCGAGACGCTTAGAGCGGTGGACTTTGAAACTAGTAATAAATAACTCATTGACTAGAAAGCATCGAAACTACAAAGGATGAAATCATTGTACCCTTTTCATCCTTTTCTCCCTACCCTCGTATAGAAGTAAGTAAGTAACAAACACTTGTACACTACACTACAATAGAGGGAATACGATATAGGTGTGATTATTAATAGCGGGGCTATATTATGAATACAAACTTGTGTTGTTGTGACCACACCTTACACTTAATGTGCTTACTGACTTCATGTGTAATTAGTGAATACACAAATGTATAAATATGCAAACACACGTTACATCCTAAATTCGCCTACATTTGTAAGTAATGTGTACGAGTAATTCAGCAAAACAACATTGGATTAATAAAATGAGAAGTCTTCATATATACTGATTTATTGCTGTATTTTGAAGATGTTGATCTTGCGTAAACGTAACCTGTAACGTCAAAGATTACAGTTTTGGAAATTTACTCATGCAATTTGTGTCAGGAGTTGTGAATTTCCTTGATCCTTCAATTCAAATTTGCCTATTCAAACTACAATACTGCAACTCTTACTTAGTCGCAAACCAACATTATTTTGTTCCATAATCGGAATTTTGCCCCGAGTAACTTACGGGTAGTCCTTGCTACACGACTGAGTAAAGGCGTGTTTAAAAGTTAATTTAGTCTTGACTTTAAAAAAAATATACAAAGTCTTCAGTGATTCAGGTAAGATATTACAGGTATCTGAATACCAAATGTTAGATAAACTTGACAAATAAAATAAAGTGAAAATGTCTGAAGTTTTGTAATAAAACAATATATTCAAATGAAGCGTTAAAATGATATAATTTTAATGTTATATAGAAATTTGTTAAATTAATATTTACTCATAAAGTGATAATTGTGAATATAAATTTGAAGCGATATATAGTAAATTAGCGAGAGGATCACATAGGTGCTCAGTTTAACCTTTAACCTTTTTCTAAATATGAACAGTAAATCAATACAACCCCTGGATTTCCTACCTTAATGCCATAGTTTTTTTTTTTAAAGGACAGTGAAAAACAGAATATTAAATGAATGTGATATGAGCGTTTGTATTATGTCAAACGGTGGGTACGAATACGCCAGTGTAGTGTCCGTGTATTGACCCAACGCGCGCAGAAGCAGCGTCATCCTTAACCTGCTAAACACGGAACACGCTGCTCTCTCACTATCTGCATGACCCCTGCCTATGTTTTTGATTCCCTACTACAACCGTATACTGTTCACTTTGTTTACTCACGTTCAATTGTACGCCGACTGTTTCAGTCAGCTGTAATCAAAAGGTTCGATTTCCACAACACTTAGCATTAATACGATGAACAATACGGATGAAAGCGTTATCAATATTTTCGTATAAAAAATCATGCATTTTACATTAGGACTTGAATTTGGTGACAATTGACGTTATAGATTTTGAGCATATTATCTTTGGCAAAACAGGTCTTAAAAATTACTAACCGACTTTAGTACAGAACTCACTACAGTTTAGTTATTACTCTGCGCAGTAAGGTCTAGGTACAGTGCGTAAATATTATTTGCATTTTTTTGTTGATAGTTTCTGTAATACCTTTGGCAATTATATGCAATTAAGAAAATATTAGTTTTTCTTAATACAACAAAAATTTTAGAAAAAAAAAATAGCTACAGAATCTGTACGCTAAGGCATTGACTATCAAGCTAAATATTTGCAACCTTCTGGTTAAATGAGTCAATTTTGCTGAAGTATGAAAATAAGGGTACATTTTGATTATGATTATACATTCAATCATTATACCTATTCTAACCTGACATTAGTAACAAAAAGACGGAGTGAAAATGCTTTGAAATTTCCATAGTCGTTTACTTTCGATGTTTTGTTCATTTCCTATACTTTGTGCTGAGAGAGTGACCTGTTAAAGTTGTTATTGTAATACGCAGTGCCCAAGATGTAAGTTGTCAGTTCTACTTACAGAGTTCTCTTGAAAAATTCTTCCTCTGCTTGCATTAAACTGCGTAGTATATACACAATATAGGTGGCTAAATGTATTCACTTCAAAAAAGCGTTTAATATTCTTTCAATACGTATTTCAAAGTGTTG
Organism: Magicicada septendecula; assembly: GCA_034769895.1. Classification (NCBI taxonomy): domain Eukaryota; kingdom Metazoa; phylum Arthropoda; class Insecta; order Hemiptera; family Cicadidae; genus Magicicada; species Magicicada septendecula. The sequence continues at coordinate 975,622,071 of CM068367.1, read as the reverse complement.
TATATACAAACATTTATATTTAATATTTGTAATATAGTAGAAGACAAAGGTATAAAATAAAATGTTACTATTTACGTCGAATTTTGTGTTTTATCAAAATTCTGAACATCAGTCAACAATAATTTTAAAAAGCTACTTTCCATTCCACTTGGCGAAACTTATATAATAAAAAAGTCGCTTAAACCAAAGGTACGATTGTGGTTGTGAATTAGATTTTATTGTCTCAGCTCCAAGTAAAATATAAGATTTTTCTCTTTATGCGTTGCTAAACTTGGTATTAAACTTCGTTGCTAATGTTTCATTCATTCGTTGTTAGAAAATATCGCTTTCATTAACGTTTTACTAGTATACCATCTTTAACTCCTGATGCTCCTATGCTACACATTATCTCTTACAAAAGTGTATAGTGGCATACACTATTTAATCGTTAATATATATATTTAACGTTTCTCAGACGACTGAAAGTTAAAGATTTTAAAGGTATTTAAACATACTTTCATATGAATAATAAACGTACATACACACACGCTCGCGAGTACAGTTCGTTCGTTTCTTGTCATATTAAATTATTAAATGTCACCTTATTTAAAGCCAAGATTCAGTGGCATAAAATTATTATTAATTATATGGACACGACACCCGCTATCATAAAATCACAACGTTTCGACCACTAAAAATATGTGGTTGTCTTCAGATGAGTTAATAAAATTAAGTAGACCTACGGCTTCTTATAATGTAAGGAGGCATGTTACTGCAGTTTTAGCAGCGCGTGAAGAATCTCCCACACTCACCCAGACCAATGTCTTGGAAGCTAAGGCAGATATCATGTATAGTTTTACATTATAATATAATTTGAATTAAATTTAATGTACTCTGATAATAAAATATACTGTAATTTATATTTTAAGCTAACTCATGAAATGTCATTTTATGGTTTTGAGATACCGAGACCGAGACTTGGTCTTGGTCTTGGTCTTTAATGGATAGTTTGTTGTAAAATTTAATTTTATTACTCACTAGAAGTCTGCGACAGATTGCTAGTGATGAAAATATGATTGTTCGAAGGACGGTGTCCGTAAAATATATTAATATTAATGCGATTGTTATTAATAGACGTGAGAACATACGTTCTTACTTACTTGCGAGATACGAGTATTGACTTGGTATGTTTATAAGTTACAACCTATATGAATTTACATGTAAACCGACTGCGACAGAAAACATCCTTAAGACAAAAACATTTAAAGGTGCAAAACTTCGATTTTAAACAGGATGGAAATAACATTTTTTTCATATTAACCTAAAAAGATGTACTTGTCATCATACTAATTGTCACGTATCCAGACTGCCAAAACGAAGTTTTCACATACGACACAAGGCTACAATGCAAAAGAGGTGTACCCATATTTTGAAGTTATATTTCGGAGAGAAGAAGCGAACGTTCCACCAATACTAAATCCTCAAAAGAACGTTGAGAAAACGTTTTCAGTGGCTGCACAAGGCAGGCTGATGGCAACTAGAAATTATCGGTACAAAGCAGGCTCGAACCACACAGATGAATTATTGTTGAACAAGGAACTTGGAAAAAACTACGTAAAGATTAAACTTTTCAAAGAAAAAGGATAAGAAATATGTTTCACTAATAAGCTAATTATGTTAAACTCAAAATATTGAATATTTTTGAATATACAAAACTGTTCAGTTTTACTTCTAAAACAAAGTACATTTTCTGTATTGCTTTATAGTTTAACTACTTAAGTTTAGACAGTTTTCGCATGCGTAAATAAGACCTCACTCCTTAAACATGTACAGCTTATTAAAACTATTCCATTAATGTGTTTGAGATAAATTAAGTTTATACAGCGAGTATTGTTATTTAAAACTAGAACTAGACTATGAATAGTACAACAGAAAGTCTGATCATTTCAATAAATAATCTAATGTTATACAATACACAATTTTAAATGTATTGATTATTTCAGACATTATTAATTTTTATGTTTTCAAATTCATAATATGTAAACTAGTGTTAATGAAGAAGGTAGACTGCCATATTCTGCTAACAATGTAGCTGAAGTTTATTTAATGTATTTTATTGTGAAGTGCAACCACAAACAAAAGAACCCTCGGCAAAGGAAAAGGATCCGCACATCTTCTCCTCCGCTCGTCAGCCACAAACTCCACCTCCACCTGCCTGACAGACACCCTTGGCATCTCTTGTCTCGTTATTCGCTGCATACAGACACGGCGTCCCACAGTTATTGCAATATTGTCAACTCGTTGCTTTATTTGTTCCTTGTTCATTTAAAAATCATTCCATGTAATATAAATAATCGTGTTCTGATACATAAATTGAGTAAATAAGCAAACGCACAGAAGCCATGGTCAGTCGTGTATTGTTTACAGTAAACTGGGTACTCCTCCGCTCAACCCATTCATGCGCCAGAACTACGCGCAAGACACGCGGGTCTTTTGATTGTTTCTGCTTTCCATATATTCGAGACCTACTTGAGGTCTTATTAGAAACTTAATTTCCTTACGTTAATAATGTTGGTCGTGTTTCTAATAACAATAAATTTCTGTCGTGACGTTGCCGACGTATTCGTTAATAACAAACATCATGAGCATATTACATGTTCATATTTATAATTGGAAGACGGTTATGCTCGTTCCAGTTGTACTTTTGCACTAAAAAATTGCTGTGCGCACGACATTATAAAAAAACGTAAGCAAGTGGAAGCAGGCGGTATGTTGACATTGCATGCAACCGACCGTAAAGGACAGATCCCAGTACTCAGATACAACGCGACCCACTTAATACGATATACCGATACAACGAGAGCACTTTTCTCACAATTTCAACCCGTTTGAAATTCTATAATAACGTCATTTTTTAAGTAGAGTCAGAATTAACGTTATACGACGTTTATTCATTACGTTTATTATATTGCACTAACACAAGACTTAGCTATATTTCCGGTCGGAAAATCTCTCCACGGTCTACAGGTACAGTACAACGTTTATAGTCTGACGTCAACTGTAGTGTCAACGTTTGTCAGCATAGTTAACATAAATTTTAATTAAGTGGCAACAGTAAATGAATACAGTGTACATGCAGAGCATTCCCGACGTATGCGTTAGTGACTGTTTAGTAAAAATTTGTCTAGCGCCAGAGCACGTCTTACTATTTTCACTGATATTTGTTAATTTTATTCTAAAGTGCTGGATATTATATATATGTAATTATATTACATATTCATTACGCAACACTTACAAAACGCTGTAATGGACATGTCTCACATATTGTATGACTTCGAGATAGGAGTCATCTAGGTTAGCAGAATTTTTGCCTACAAAAATCAAGACGCGTTTCAGTGATACCAGAATGCGTGTAGGCTACTTAACAGTGATTACAATAATTTAAAACATATTAATGTAGATCTGTAATTTAGACAATTCGTGTTTGTGTTTATCTGCTTATATGCATATATAAATGAGCAGCAAGAGATGGGTTGGTGTGTTTGCGTGTGTGCACATACATTAAGTAGTTCTATTCCGCGCGTGTGTGTGTGTGTGTGCTAGCAAGTGGTGAGAGCAAATACCCATCAAATCTGACTGCTAGCAGATAAGGTAATGACGCTGTGATACCGCCATCCCCCATACGCTCACCCGCTATAACTGATAAAACCGGGCATAACCTGCAACACAGACAGCTTAAATACCGCTTGTTCATGTGAAACGTTTAGGCGAGTACGCGGATGCATGAAATGAACTTGCTCTTACGTGTACCGTTTTAAGCACATATGGAGGCAACTACTTTAACTTTGAATATTCCATTAACTTTGGTTATCGCATAGAAATATTTCATATTAGAAACAAAAAAGCTCCATCTCATCACCTCTTTGAACTCCTATAAATTCTTATCATGCGCGCGCGCGCACACACAACACACACACACGCACACACGCACGAACGCGCGCAAAAAAAATAATATGAATGTGAGATGAACAAAAATGTTAGAAAAAGTATAACATAGAAACATAATTAATGTTATTATAAATATTAAATGTTAATGTTATATAATGTTTATCTTAATAATATCAAGGTTAGGAGATTGGTGTCACCCGTGACTACGACACAGTGGAATAGTGGAATAAATTATGTAACGCCAGAGAAATCGACACTCACAAACACTTCTATGAAATAAAAACGTTCGTAATATGAAGTTCTTCTATATTGTCTGTGCCATATCACAACAAATAATAAAAGTCACCCAATTACAATAAAAGTACATCAGTCCTGAATACAAATAAACAACTAAATAATAATTTACACTTTTACTAATACGATATCTAAAAACACACACTGAATCAACTCGTTCGCAGGGCTCCTACTACTGTTAGCGGAACTCCAACTCAACCGACTTTTCTTGATTACAGGAAACTTACTCATTATCTACACAAATCATATAACGAGCGGGGCTTCACACGAGCAATGAGTAGGGTGGGAAAACAAGATTATTTTAGGTTCTTTTGAAGAATACAAAGCCTCTACAGAGCAAACCATATTACACACATTAACAAGTAAAATATCAATAGAAAATCGATTACATGAGAGAGGCAGACTATCACAATAATATACTAACAACTGTTAAAGGTGTATTAGTCGATTATAATGGAAACGTATACGAATTAAATAGATGGAATTCATGTTTTATCATGTGTGATGTGCAGATAGTGTATAATGGTTTAAACAGGACAATGTAAAATGTAAACAGGACATTTTAAAGGTTGGTTTGAGAATAAATATGGAAGACATAAAACAAAGAATGTTAAGTTAAGAATGTTTGGTAAGAATGAAATGCAGGGGTAAAGTAGAAACAAACAATGATGGTTCAGTACTTGAAATTGCCAATCGAGTAAAATTATGATGGGTTGCTTGTGTAGAAATTAACGATGCTACGATGGAAAGTAACAAACCGTCCTCGTCGGAAACGTGGACAGTGAAGAGGAAATAATTCAGAATTACAAACGGGAGGAGGAGTAGTAGTAGAGTTTTACCAGGAAGTTCACTGTCTAATAAAAATTATACTACCCATATAAGAAAATTACAAAAGACGATATGTTACTTCTGCTGGGAGACATAACTGCTAAAATATATATGGAAGACTTCACTAATAGAATTGAAACAAGCATACTAACCACTATCGTGTGAAGAAAATGACTAAGTTTAGCTCAGTAGATGCATAAGATATGACAATTATATGAAATTATTATATTCATAATGGGATACGGAGAGTACCGATAGTAAGAACTCTTTCAGGTATCACTCAGGCTCCGCTAAGTCTATTAAAATTTTATTGAAATCTTATTAGATAACTACCCTTACCTAAGTAATCTTAAATTTTAATTTATAGTTGTAAAATGTTTTGTAGACACACATTGTTAGCCTACACTAGAGACGTTCTACGAAGATTGAAGTTATCTAAAGCTTTATATTTAAAGGTTCCCTATAAATGTTTATACAGTTAGTGTGTTACCTAATAATTAATAATTAATTTATATTCTTATTTTTAAATAACTGCTATTTAATAAGTGTATTTTTAATAGGCAATTATTACATGTGAAAAAGTTAGGAAAATTATATATTATCTCTAAATGTACCTAATAGTTTAGAAATTGTAGAGATTTTAAAGGTATTTGTCTCACCAAGTTCAAAGAAAATTGTCAATATCCAAGAAATAGATGGAGTGTGGTATTCTAATATTTCTGGTTGGCCGACTATAACTAGACTCCTTGTTAACCACTTAAAGCAAGAGCACTAACTTTGTAATATTGAGTCGTCGAACGCAAATTGTGTTTTGAATAAGCGCTTCTAAACCTTAAAACGTTTATTGTCATCAGTGTTAATTTTAACGTAATGGATATTTCCTCCCGCGTAAAACGTCCAAATATTGTGTAAATATTCAATTTTTAATTACTGGCATTTCTTAGAAGTCACTCTATCTTTGACTGTTAACTAAACGTATGTTTCTGAAATTGAATTTCTTGAGTATGTGTTGTTTAGCATCTTTATCGACCTTATAACTTTAATTTACAGTAAACATATTATTTTTCACACATAGTAAAAAAATGATTAAATATGATTAATTAATTATTAATCAATTAATGATTTAAAAATGATTAATTACCTCCACTGTAAACAATTTAACTTAATACGCATTTTTAAGCCTCAGAATTAAGAACTCACAATTTTTCACACGCTGACTAGAAGGATCATAAATACAGGACATATTATAAAATGCAAATCAAAGGCTATAAAATAAACTAATAGAAACAAACAATTGATTATTAAAATAAAATGTACACTTGGAACAAGCACGTACTTCTTGGAGTGTACCTCGATGAAGAAAACTGAAACACAAGTTCAGTATACATGAATATACGCTGATTTACGCATTTCTGATACCTGACGAGTTCTCACATACAATAAACATGTCTGTACATAGAATATATACCGTACATTAAGTTTATATTCTTTAAAAAATAAAACTTTAATAAGTGCTCGCATGATTTATAAAAGAACTTCATCAAAAACATAGTGTTGCCAGTACCAGTTGTCAGATACATAACGATATGATCTACACTTATCAATTTTTGACCGACAACGAAGAACAGTCGTTCCACGTTGTTTCATTCTCTGGTGAACAACAACATGTTCGGACTAGACAAACTTTATATGCGTTGTGTTTATTTATGTGTATCAAAATTATACGTACTTACATGTACACAACGTTTTGACGTAAGCGTAGTTTTCATTTATCTATTATCTATGTAATAATAATGCGTACAAGGATTATATAAATGGGAATTTTAGGACAAAATCGTATTTTTGAGTGTACCCGGAATGTATGAGGACTGTATATGCTACTTGAGCACTATCAGTGAACAGACGACCTTGACTGGTTATAGACGAACAATCTCAACATCCCTTACGCCCCGACTGTATATGCTACTTGAGCACTATCAGTGAACAGACGGCCGTGTCTGGTTATGGACGAACAATCTCAACATCCCTTACGCCCCGACTGTATATGCTACTTGAGCACTTTCAGTGAACAGACGGCCGTGTCTGGTTGTGGACATCACTGACGTCCCGCGACATTTTCTGTGTCATTCCTTTTTCGCTGTAAAGACGTCATCAGTATTGCAGCCTCCGGGGAGCTGACGTTAGTAAGTTTTCAAAACCGTGTTATGTTAACTTTTCTTACCGTTTTCCCACATGTCCTACTTTAACTAAAATTACGGACTTACATTTATTAACTGAGTTTAATGAGTTAATGAGTTTACGAGAAAAAAGTCTAATTATTCATAACAAACTTTATACACTAGTCTGAACTTATAATTAAATTTAAAATTTTTTTTTAATAAAACAAAAATGGTGTTCGATTTTAATGTGATGAACCATATGAAAAAACTATATACTCAGTTGTGGTAACAACCAAAGTAATGTAGCCTTGCAACATCAAAGTACCATAAAGTTACTTCAAGTTAACATAAAGTAACATCAAAGTTACCCAATTACTTAAAAATCGGACACATAATAACTTTCATATCTTTTATATATTTTTATTTTTCAAACGTAAAGTACTCTTATTGCAAACGAAGTGTATAGCATAACATGTGGATGTTGTCACATCAGTTTGGACTCCTACATTAATAATTAGTAGACTACATTGTTGTCCTTATTTAAGACACCCTCGAAGACGAGAAATCGCAAGTTTGTCAAAACAATTAAACAGGAAAATGTACATAAGAAGCATAATATAAGAAGTATACATAAGAAGCATAATAAGAAAATATTATTGATATAGACAAACAGACAAAAAATGGTTAAAACTGATAACTTTTTAACAGTTATGTAAAAAGGAAAGAAAAAGACCTGTCAACGAAAGGTTACAATCTAAAAAAACTTTAAATAAAAAAAACACAAAAAACTTTGATAAGTTCCAGCGATACACAAAAACATGTCACCATTAAAATACCCAGCTACTGAGCAAAAGGATGATGATGTACTCATTGTAACTGTACTATGAAGAAACCGTACGATAGGCGTTATCGACACAAAAAGAATGAAGAGAGGCCACATATTCAACTGACGAAATGTTTAAAATAAAATTTTGTGTCTATATGTTTTATGACATTCATATAACCGATCGTATTACGTAGACATCGATGTTCTAACGGCAAGTATTAAACAAAATATTGGCAACTACTGTTACGACGACCGTGATCTTATAACGGCTGAACGCAAGTCATGAGAAAAATAACAATAGTCTATAAGACAATAAATAATTAACACTTGTCACTTTCACTAAATATCGGTATCGCTTTCTAATAACACGCGCAGATCGCTTCGATTCACAATCAAGCTATAGCGTACGGACTCGCAAAGTTTACGTTACGACTAGGGTTTACGGCAGACACGAACTGTGCAGTGTCCCGAATCTCAGTTTCGACGCCTGTCACTGGGCCTGTTAATTTTATCTTAAATATTTTAATTAATTGGATGTGGAGAGATTGAATCTTTCTTCGATTGGTCGATCACTCCACCGGGCTAAGAAACGGGATTGCTTTTAAGAGTCACCTGGTTTTGGACGATATGTGCAGAATCCGGCGATCAGGGTTACTCGGGTTGCCTGAACATAGAATCTGTGCGCCAAGCGTCTCAGGATGTCATCGAGTCAGTGGACACCTAGTCCTTTTTGAATTGCGCGGGATGAGAAGAGGCGATCTTTTCATATTAAGTCCTCGATCGAGTACGCTTTGTAGTGGTCGAGTATAGTAGGCGCCTAGGTATCCCAATCGGGACAGGCATAGTTAATCACAGGCAACACGTACGCAATGACTATTGTAACTAAATCAATGAGGTGGTGTGTGGTGTTTACAAATTCTTCAATCTGGTCTCGTCTTCCTTTTCTTTTTATCTTAAGCCCCACTGTTTGGGCTAGCCAATTTGTAACTAAACGTGTTTATGGTGTTTAGTTTTGGTGTAGTGTTACAAAAATATAAATATGTGTTCTTGAAAGAAAATTGTTTGTTTAAAAAAAAAATTTTATAATAAAAAAAAATTTATTTTATTGATTAATTAATTAGAATCAATTAATTAATTGATGTTCGTGAAGTTCCAAAACGTCTCTCACTTGTTTAAAAAATTTTATAAGCTTTTCTGTATTTTTTAAGAAACTCCAACCACTTATAGGATTGTCTCCAGATACAATCGATCTTTGTTTACTTTCAGTTTTGGAGGTTATCTTCCTTCAATGTGGTGAAATTCTTGTAGTATGTTGTTCAAATTATAGTATGTGTAAATTGCTATGTTTAGAAAAGAAAGAACTGTTTTAAAATGAAAAGTATAAATTACTTTATTGACAATTTGTTTATTGTGACTCTTGTCGATTTTTAAATAGATTCTCAGGGTATCGAATGTTACAAGTTTTTATATAAAATACAATAAGGTTCTTTTAACAGCTATTTATTGGAAAAGTCAGAGAAATCGGGCAAAGATTAAAAAAGTATAACATTACAAGAATAATTCTTAATACTAAAGTACATATATTCAATTGAAAAGATTAAAATAAAGAAATATTTTGCGAACCGTGTCGCCGACAAACTAGGAGGCGCTGTTCAGTTGAGCGGTGACGAAAAGCAAATGGCCGCCGTCGAAGTTGTCAATCGTCCCTTCGTAGATTCGGCGTTCCAATAAAGATATTTTCTTGTCGAATTCACGTCCTGGTGTCTGCAAATCTTCCTTCTGATGTTGGTGTAGTGTCTCTGGTTAAGTTTCTGTGTTGTATTTTGAAAAGTGGTGTATTTATAAGTCTGGTTCACTTTTGTCGATCAAGCACATTTGACGGTTATGTTATATACTGTTTTATGGTGTTTAAAATGTTATTTCACTGTCGTTTTGATGCTATATAATGTTAGTTAGTCTTTTGTAAGTGTTTATGTCACTGTGTCGATGTTGTGAAATGTTTTTTGTCGCCACTCGTGATTTTCAAACGCTGACTCGCCATTACGGTACTAGAAACTAGGTTAAATCGTTTTAATTGCTCGTGTCAAGTGTCCCGTACAACGTTCAATAATCAACTCTCTACTTCCTTCACTTTCGACTAAAATCTTAGCCAAAGCAATATTATTCCTTACATTGTTCGAATTTTACTTTGCATCCTGTGCATGTATTAAAGTTACATTATATAACTGCTTAAACTTTGGTTATTATTCAAATTTATTAGCTAGTTGTTACTTAATTTTATCCTTCAGTTCATTCGGCGTATTTTGATATCGAATAATGCCGTTTTATTAAGTTTTTTATCTAAAATTGGTAATTTTACCTTCATTTTGTATCTTGTAAATTTTCAAAATCAGCTTCCTGTCATTATGCAAATTCTGCCATTTTTAAGTTATATTTATGATTATTAATCTCATATTGTAATAAACGGTTTATATTCCCTTAATTTCTTGCAATTATATGAATTGGTTAAGTTTTAAAATATTATGTTGGAATATATGACTCCCCTCTCCAAATTTTTGAGTTCTGTCATTTCCATTTTTATTTATAATCCTGGCTATAATTTTACAAAATCTTTCTAAGTTATATTTCTAATTATATGGCTTCATTTCTGGTTTATCTTACCTAAATCCCTTCAGTTTAAATGTATTTAAGTACTTAGTTTCTCAGTTTTTATGAGGTTTAGTTTTCATCATTTTGCCTAGATTCTTAACAATTTTTTCATACAAATTTTTATATAAACAATATATATTTAGATATACCCTCTCTGACTTTTTAACATTGTATAATAAATTAAACATTTTTTCTATTAAACATAATAACAATTAGTATCTGTCTCAATACTATTAACAGATAAGAAATATTTTTAAATAATGGTTGTCTTCAAACTAATTAGACATTTTTTATAAACAAAGCTTAATACTAATACAGAAATATTATTTACAAAGAATGTTTTTTCCATCCAAACCTCTTACTCAACCATTAACATCAATACAAGTAATAAACGTTTTTACAATGGGATGTTAGTGGTTCTAAACTTGTTTAACTGTCCTTATCACTAATACATTTTTAAAATTCTTATTTCAAATAAACAAAACCTTATTTTCTACATTCTTATTCTATTTCTTATACTAAATTGAATTATGCAGTTTTTAAACTGTTTTTAATATGGTTTAGGGTAATTGTACCCTGTCACTTTATGTTTTAATACTGTGTCTGCTTCTGTTTTTACTCATCATTTACATAAATGTCATTTCAAACAGATTGACAGCTTGATATTATTACATGTATTATATTCACCTTGTACAAATCATAAGTCACTCAAAGTTGTATTTTTCATTATTTACACAGTTTGTGGATGCCAAGGTTGAAACATAAGGTTTATTTTTTATAATACACAAACTAGCATTGGTTCACTTTACACTTCTTGATGCTATTTCTAAATGGTCATTTAGTCTTATTAACATCAAGAGATTTGTTTGCGGGTTACAATGAAGATTTGTTCTTTGGGTATTATATTATTGTTTCACCTTGGTCCACTGGCAACTCTTACTCTATACACTTTTATTCTTAATTTTATTGTACATGTGGTTTCTTTTCATGAATACTTCGTTATACTTTTATTATTATGGTTTTTATTTATTTTGGGATATGGGGATATGGGTGTTTTTTATAAGAGCATTCCTTCTTCTTCTGGATGCTGTCTTCTTCTTCTTTCTTCAATGATGTCTTCTTTTCTTCTGGCTTCTTTGAATTGTATGTTCTTCATCTTCTTCTGGATGTCATCGGGTTTCTTGGGGTTACTTCATCTACTCTTCTGGTTGCTTTAAATGCCTCACCTTTTATGGTGGATCTTGCCTTGTTCTGGGTTCCTTTTTTATTTATTCCTTGTACTCGTTGTGGGTTTAGTAATACTCTGGGTTGCTTCCTTATTTACTCCTTACCTTCCTGGGTTATATTTTTAAACCTTGAGTTATTAAACTGGTTTTGATGAGTCATCACTAGTAACATTGCTTTTACTCGAACTTAAACTTTTAATATCAATGATTGTTCTGCACGGTTGCTCTGAATTAATTCTTTATATTATTTTAATGCTTTCTTCGGATTTAATGTTATTATCTTAAGTAGAGGGAAAATGACAGTTCTGACTCAAGTACCGTTATTCCCCCACCACCACCCCATGCCGCCTTTCGCGCGCCAAGTTCAAATATATGCCGTCTTTCGCGAGCCTAAATCACTTTCACTTTCTATCAGCTGGACCCGCAGCATCCCAAATGGACCACAGCATCCGCGAATTTCCGCGAATAAATTTTTTTATTTTTTTTTATTTGATATTTTTATTTTTTTAATTAAATTGATTTGCATATCCGCGAATATATGCCGCCTTTCGCGAGCCTAAATCACTTTCACTTTCTATCAGCTGAACCCACAGCATCCCAAATGGACCACAGCATCCGCGAATTTCCATGAATAAATTTTTTTAATTTGATATTATTATTTTTTAATTAAATTGATTTGCATAGGTTTACCAACCTATGTATAGGTTCAAACTTGGTGGGTGGCGGGCGGTGGGTGGGGGTTTAACTTGATGCGTTATAATGTATACTAATAATATATGATCAGAGTTACCAACCTTTGCATGAGTTCAAATTTGTTACGTGTTATAATGTATATTAAATCTATATGATCAGGTTTACCAACCTATGCATGGGTTCAAACTTTATATGTGTGTGTGTGTGTGTGTTATATTGTATATTAAAATATATGATCAGGGTTACCAATCTTGCATTATAGTGTATAGAACAGATCTGCCGACATTTTTCTGTGGTGGGAAATTCAAACTATATGAGCAACGCATTCGCCAGAATCTGAGACTCGAGAGAGTATGTTTGTCGTGCATGCTTTATTTTTTTATTTTTAATGAAGCTGATTTGCATATCAGGGGTGGGTTGTGGGTCAATTCTCTCTTTGAATGTAAATAAATATCTCTCCCTCCCTCTCTCTCTCTACACCAATCTCGTTCTTTCAATGTACGGTAAAGTGTTATGCAATTATAATGTTACAAATATGAAAAAATATATATATTTAAACTAGTATTTACAAAATATGTATAAATGGTACACCTATCTATCAAGTGAAAATGGATATTTGTTCACAAGAATCTGAGACTCGAGAGAGTATGTTTGTCGTGCATGCTTTATTTTTTTATTTTTTAATGAAGCTGATTTGCATATCAGGGGTGGGTGGTGGGTCAATTCTCTCTTTGAATGTAAATAAATATCTCTCTTCCTCCCTCTCTCTCTCTACACCAATCTCGTTCTTTCAATGTACGGTAAAGTGTTATGCAATTATAATGTTACAAATATGAAAAAATATATATATTTAAACTAGTATTTACAAAATATGTATAAATGGTACACCTATCTATCAAGTGAAAATGGACATTTGTTCACAAGAATCTGAGACTCGAGAGAGTATGTTTGTCGTGCATGCTTTATTTATTTTTTTTTTAATGAAGCTGATTTGCATATCAGGGGTGGGTGGTGGGTCAATTCTCTCTTTGAATGTAAATAAATATCTCTCTCCCTCCCTCTCTCTCTCTACACCAATCTCGTTCTTTCAATGTACGGTAAAGTGTTATGCAATTATAATGTTACAAATATGAAAAAATATATATATTTAAACTAGTATTTACAAAATATGTATAAATGGTACACCTATATATCAATTGAAAATGGATATTTGTTCACAAGAATCTGAGACTCGAGAGAGTATGTTTGTCGTGCATGCTTTATTTTTTTTATTTTTTAATGAAGCTGATTTGCATATTAGGGGTGGGTGGTGGGTCAATTCTCTCTTGAATGTAAATAAATATCTCTCTCCCTCCCTATCTCTCTCTCTTTATGTCCTCGGTTTTACATAAGCGTCAGTAAGTCGTGCTACTTATGGATTATTGTAATTAGCGATACTAAAATGTAAATAATTGCATGCATATTCGGAGGTTTATAACGAAATAAATTAAAATAAACCATAATTTGTTTTAAATAATTAAATACAGGGTTTTGACGAACAGACCAATCTGCTTGTACGCAAGGGGTGTACCCTTACGAGTACGTTGACAGCATTGATCGGTTCAACGAAACAAGTCTATGCACACACAACGATACTGAATTAGATATAGTTATTATTATTCGATAACTTAAACCAGAGGTCATTAACCTGTGTACGGCGTCCTACTTTCTAATTGACACCTGTCAGTCATTAGCAGCGTTGACAGTAATTAGGATTAATTATGGATTAGAAAGTATTTACTCAGAAACGGACATGCAAACTTTCTCCCACTACCAGTGTACAATATATATACGCACAGAAAATTAGCGAAAATTTCTCATTTGACTGCTTGTGTGTGCTGATACATCGTGAAATCTATCTCTGCATCTTTTTAATAGTTGAAAGACTGTTTGTGCGCATTCAGTATACACACAACTTTCATCATTAAGGGTGTGTAGACAACACACATACTAGTTTTGGTAAGTGTACAGATTTTACTTAATTTTAATGTATGTGCAGATTTTATTTAAACGTAAAAATTATTTGTATTAAAACATTATCAAGCGCATTATTGAAACATTTTGAATACGTTAATAACTGAGTATAATTTTTATTGTATGTACAGATTTTATTTAAACGTAAAAATTATTTGCATTAAAACATTATCAAGCGCATTATTTATTGAATTTAATACATACGTGTGTGTGTGTGTGTGTGTGTGTGTGTGTGTGTGTGTGTGTGTGTGTGTGTGTGTGTGTGTGTGTGTGTGTGTGTGTGTGTGTGTGTGTGTGTGTGTGTGTGATCAAATTACAATTTCTGAAAATATATTCTTACCGTATTTTTATAGTGGCAATTTCTCATTGATCGCTTGCGTGTGCTGATACATCGTGAAATCTATCTATCTATCTCTGCATCTTTTTTAATAGTTGAAAGACTGTTTGTGCGCATTCAGTATACACACAACTTTCATCATTAAGGGTGTATAGACAACACATACTAGTTTTGGTAAGTGTACAGATTTTATTTACTTTTAATGTATGTGCAGATTTTATTTAAACGTAAAAATTATTTGTATTAAAACATTATCAAGCGCATTATTGAAACATTTGAATACGTTAATAACTGAGTATAATTTTTATTGTATGTACAGATTTTATTTAAACGTAAAAATTATTTGCATTAAAACATTATCAAGCGCATTATTTATTGAATTTAATACATACGTGTGTGTATGTGTGTGTGTGTATGATCAAATTATTATGTCTGTTACAATTTTTCTGAAAAATTGCTTTAAACAAATATTTTTAATGTAACAAATTTAGAAAGTAGGTCCCAGCGTATGATGACATTTATATCTCTCTAATTCTGTTGTGGACATACATGCATAGCTGTAAGCGGTGACCATTTCCTTATGAAAGTGGAATGTAGACTTTCCTAAATTATTTGCATTAAAACATCATCAAGCGCATTATTATTTATTGAATTTAATACATGTGTGCGCACGGGTGTGTGTATGATCAAATTATTATGCTTCACTTCTAATTGAAGATATATTTTAGGTATAGCTGAATTTTAAGCGTGCATACAACGTCCGTCATTTAAGGGTACGTTTGTGTGTGGACAACGCTCGCTAGTTTGCTGCAAGTAAGTAAGTATACATTATGGAGTGGGTTATACAAATAATAATAAAGTGCGTGTAATATATACATTTTATTAAAATACATACACACAGCTCCAAGATTATATTAAACAGTTTTTACAATTAAAAATACATACACACAGCTCCAAGATTATAGTGTTACAAGCATGAAAATATATATATCTAAGTATTAAAATATATCTAAACTAGTTTTACAATTAAAATACACACACACACACACAGCTCCAATATTATAATGTTACAAATATGAAAATATATATTTAAAACTAGTATTTACAAAATATGTATAAAATAAGACTTAAACACGTCTATGTACTGTGTTGGACAATGGTGTATATTCTACAAGCGAATCATGTAGTATCATACAGTAGGCAGTCATCTGTGTAGGAAAATTCATTGACGATTCAAATTCTAAACGTACATCAACTGCTGAAGACTTAAGTGCATCGTCTTGTCTGCTACAATCGAATACAAACAGCGGGGCTTTTGATTTGAATAATTCCGGTGTCAGTACTGGGCTGCCGTCTAAACGGTGGTAATACGAACTTTGAAAACTGGCGTACATATTGTACAATAATGCAAAACGGTCTTTCCCAATATCCAAGTTTAAATTATCGTAAGGATAATACTTGTCGTTTAGAAACAGTCTCGCATTGATCACGTTACAGTGATCAAATTCATCGGCGCGTGCTGTCAGTACATTTTTTCTTGCTGTCTGAAACGCTAACACAACAAAGCGTGGTTTTTCTAGCTGACTCGAGGTCTTGACAATCCAATTCTGCCTTTTAGTCTGTGGTAAGGCAGGATACTCGTGCAACTCCCAGGTCCTAAAAGGCATAGTTATCGGGTGGTCTTTCTCTATGAGTCGTAACAGTGGTAATCTGTACGCATTAGCTACATGTACATAAGGCATTTTCCAGTAAACTTTATCTAGTTCAAGAACACAATTAGCAGTAGTTTGTTCGCTTACTAAAACCATAGCGTTTATGTCGGTATATGTGCGTAGGAGTATAAGTTCTTGTTTCACGTTCAGCACGATGCGTGTATAGTCTTCTGCGAATCCCATTAGCATTTTCAGTGGTATACAAAAGTTGAATTCGCCGTCATCATTCACTTTTAATATGTTCGTGGTCGGCGCCACCCAACCTGCGTTTTCCATTGCGTTACGTGTGTTGTTGTTGAGTGATAGAAAAGTTTTAATAGTTGACGTAACACCGACGTTTCTGGTATGGTCCACTACCACTCCGGCCAACTCGTAACGAATCTCTTCAAAGAGAAATGCTATAGCATTGTTCACCAGTTCCACATTCAGTGCAGTATCTGCAGCCGCACTAGGGTTTTTAACCAACTTGCCTTCGATGTAGAGGAAACTTTCTGACGGCAGTGTAAAGACGTCCTGTTGTTGTATTGGCACACGTATTTCATCATTGTTTCCATATCTTGTTGTTGCGTACGGTGCGTGTGAGTGAAATGAAAAGTGTGTGATACTGTCTTCAAAGAACGGTTGCTGCTCCACTGATAATATTCCACTCGCCATGTTACTTGTTTACAACAACAAAACCCAGTGAAATCAGGAAACGACGGTTAACTGATGTTAATCGTTTCAGTTTCGGACGAGTACTGATGCGTTTCCTAACTGATCTTTCTTCTTCTTCTTTTTTTATTACTGACGACTGTGGTACCAGCGGTGGCGAAGAAACAAAGTACAAGCCCATGTCTATAGTCGTTTTAGATGTAAACGCACAGTGATGACTTCTCCACGAAAATCTATTACGTCACCGTCCTGATCGTGTAAAGATAATGTTATGTTGTCCAAACGACTCACATTCACAGGTAGGTATATGACGTTTGTAGGCGATTCAATTATTTTGAATCCTGGTTCGACTGACGGATAGAACGAGTGCAGCGTGTGCTCGGTTTTACCGTTCTTGTATGATCCTTGCGCTATATTACACCTTATCAGTATACTGTTCACTTTTATAATGTTAACTGTGGCGTCAGACGTGTGAGTTTTATTCGCTTCAAGCAGACGCTTTTCCTTGAAACCCAACATATCACCGATACCGTACACTGTTTGTTGAAAGTCAATATCCAATGCACAAGTCAGTTCACATTTCAGTGTATTGTTGTTAGGACGTAGACTAATCTTTGAGTCTCCTACTGCTTTTTGAGGAAGGCTTCTATGTCACCGATTTCATAAGCACCTGTAGGTAACGTTATCAAGTCCCACGTTGTTCCGTCCCGTAGTACTGGAAACACATTGTTGTTTCCCTCAATCACGTTCGGTATACTGTTGTATGTAGTAAAGTCCAATAGACCTACATACCATTCGCCGTTTGTTAGTTCGAGAGGCGGGAAAAAGTCACATACAAGAGCAGCAGCATTCGTACCTGTTAAGGTGACCGACAGCGAAGACATCTTGTCGTTTACTGATCACACGCGCGTTAAGAAGTCCAAACATAAATGCCTGCAGATGACTGTGTGTGGCGGCTGTTCACGCTCGTAATTGTAGTAAATGTCAGTGTCGGTTCCAAAATACTGTGTCAGCTCAAGAGGTGGCTGCATATTACCATACGCATCATAGTAGTAAACTTGTTTGTTTCGCTTCTTGTAGCAAACCCAGTGCGTACCAGGTCCTTCTGCACTGTCCAGATTAACAACTGCACTCTCATTCTTCCATGGTCGTGTGTGTGGTAAAGTGTTACGCATAAAAACTCCTCTGAAATAAGGTATTTTCAAAAGTTTTGCGTACACATACAAATCACTGTCAGACAATGCACACACTGGTATGCAAATTAGTTTTTTTGTCTGTAAGGACGTAGGTATAGACCTGACGCTATTTTTTTATTGTTACGTTTATGTCTTGGGACTGTTTTGCGTTTGCGGGTTGTTTTGCGTTTGTTCGCGGATTGACGTTTAATTCCTGAAGCCTTCTTCTTTTTTCTGCAACCACTACGCGAGCTCCCTCCACCCACCGCCGATTTCACTTTCATTGCGGCGGCTACAGCAGCAGCATACGCTCTTTCACTAACACCGGAATTCCAATCTTTCACTCGTTCCCACGCTTTGTCGGCAAGAACGCGATCAGCTATACGTCTTCGACTGTTGTCTTTGTACCTTGCGTAGGCGATATCGTGTTCGCGACAGGCTTCGTCCAGCTCGTTGATTCCGCGCTCGCCACGTGCCAATCTCTCTTTGAGTTTTGTTCCAGGTCCACAGAATCGGTAGCCGGGTAGGTGTAATTCTACTGGTAATGCGTCCACCGCTCGATTAATCAAAGTAGGTACTGACGAAACGATAGCGGGCACAGTGTTTTTAAGTATTTTTCCAATTACACCACGCCCCATTCTTTTCTTACGAAGTACGTGCATTCTTGTAAACAGATCTCCAATCCTTGATTTCCGTTTCCGTATCGAGAACGTCTATTAAACGTCCCACCTCTTCAATATATTCAGACAGGACTGAACGCTGTGTCGCGCTGTCTTGATATTTATAGACAAACTTTATTAGATTGATTATATGTGCGTGAAATACCTGAGTGACCTTGTACAATTCGGTCTTTATATGTAATTTTAATTCGTGCATTTGTCGTACAGTGACTGCGTCTTTGTCATTGACACCATTCGTAATTTTTCTTCCGGCAGCGTAGAAAGTATCGTTTTGCAAACTGATTGTGTGTGCGTGTAAAAATTCCAAATTCACTGCGTCTTTGAAGTCAACAGGTGCTTGCACACGCGTTAGTCGACAGTCATTAACGATTACGTTACCTGCACGATCTTTTTTCAAACTCTTCTCGTCTACGTATCGTTTTGTGCCTGCATCTCTTGATTTAAGCGGATCGTTTAGCCTTATTATTCGATGATCTTTTGCGTCTACGGTAGCGTTGTCGTTCTTGTACTGTAAGCATGTGTCCTTTACGTACTGTAAAGAAACAACATCGTGCAACTCTTCAGGATCACCCAAGTTGCATATCTTTTTGTTTTTCACATCAAAGTGACCGTCGTTAGTCACTCCTAAACCGATATCCTCACGCAGACTTCGATGAGTTTCTTTTCGCACTCTTACAGCGCTGTCGTGTCTACCGAACTTGTCTACACTCATATTTATGAAGAAGAACTGATGGTTATAGAACGGTGCGTCTGCTTTTATATGATAATACCGGTTTCACGTAATTCTTCCAATATCGAAACGATTTCATTCCTATGACCAGTATGGCCGCTATTTTGAGACGCCATTAACAGTCTCAATCTATTAACCAACTCGTTAGGATCATCCCAATGCACGTAATCGATTGCAGTGTTCGGTTTCATCTCCATATAGCCACTCCCTGTACGTTTTCGTGCAAACAATTTAGATATTACTAGTCGGTACTTGACGCCACTGTTACTGTTTATTCGCGTATTGTGTTTATATTTTTGTTTGTGTCCGTTGGTTGCTAGTAGTATGGACTTATATTTCCTCATATCGTCCTTATTGTATTTTTTCGGTAGTTTCATAAACAAAAGTTCATACAGACCAGGTGTACCCTCGTAAATTTTTCCTTTGACATGAAAGTTGTCGTTATCATCGATTTTTACATTTGAATCACCTATCATAAATTTACCACCTTCGTATCGAACACCATACATACGATCTATAATCCGTTTACAGTCCGCCGATTCGCACAAACGCATATATTTGTTTGCTAATGAATCGTCGCTGAAATGTGAAGCGTTAGGGTTCCAGGCGTCCTCTTCACTGAAATGAGAAGCGTTATGACTTTGCATACCACTTTCGTTTTCTGTTATTACGTGTTGTGTAGGCTCTTCTTGTTTTATCTGCTGCTTCTCCTCCTCCTCCTCCTCCATCATATCACCACTTAACTTTCGTGAAATAGCTTCTAACGGTTCCAGAATCGGTCTGTAATTTTTTCTAAACGTCTCGTCGCTTTCTCTGATACCGTGTTGTAATGCATGATATTTTTTCCTTATGTTGTCGCTTATCGTACCTATATCATACACAAGTCGTTCCTCCTTATTCATCGCCATCGTGTGTTAGCAAGAGGACTGATTACATTACTACAGTGCAACCACTTTTATATCATCTCTTTTCAGTCATCTACATATGTGCATTTGAATTATTTGTGCATGCACATAACAGCTTTTTTAGTACAGTTGCACACACATCAACGCTTGCACTATATATTGTCACCGGACAAAGGCTTGCCGCATGACAACTGGCGCCAATCGTACACTCTAGTGTTTTTGTTGGTCCTAAAAAGGACCGAGTTGCGAGAACGGCGATGTTGGTAGTGCCGCGCTGAGATGTTCGGCGGCTGCGCCCGCTGTTCGCGGCGTACTGCAGTCCTCCTCTTCTTCCGGCACCGGTTGTAGAGTCGGCTGCCGACCCAGCGAAATCCATCGCTGGCGCGGAACTGGTGGGTGAAGACGCAAGAACGCCGTTCCTTCCGGCTGACTCCGCCCCGATGTCGTCCGAGAGAGGAGAGGAGATGAAGTGTGTTCGATGGCGTGGCGATGAAGTGTTCAAAATTTTCTGTCGGCCTGGGTTTTATTAACTAACTGGCATCGCTGATTGGCTAGCTCCGAACACGAAGTTGGTCACGTCTCGGTGGCTGCTGATGCCGGATTGACTCGCTGTGTCCACTGCTGGTACCGGAGAGCAGATGTTCGCATACCGCTGCTGTCACAATATATATAACCGGTGAACTTCACAACAGCGTCTTACTTACACTCGTTCGTGTTGCTGAACACTACTGCGCTACAAATTGTATGTTACAAATTGATATTCTAATTTACTTTGTGTGATATAAAGCGTTTAAGATACACTAACATAATACCAGCGTTATAACAGTTTCTTTGTTTTTCAGTATTCACTCTCTCGTCTGAATATCATCATGTCTGACCTTCAGCAGAATCCTGAACAACAACATCAGCAGGAACAGGAACATTCTCAACAAGGTAAAAAATTTTTTTAAATACCAATTGTCTCTCTCTCTCTATAATTATGTAGCAAACAAAACTTGCTTGATATGAATTAACATATGATTCAACTCTGTCTAACATGTACAAGATAGTCTCTTGATGTTGTTTAGAAATTGATATGGCAGAGAAAATGTTTTATGTTCTGACATAGGTTTGTCACCTTCTCCCCAATGTATTGTCTCTTGACATCGTTTAGAAATTGACATGACGGAGAAAATTTTTCATGTTCCACCATAGGTATGTCACCTTCTCTCCAATGAACTAATTCAATTCCACAACAAAAGCATTTAACTCTATCGTCTATGAATGACATACTATGTCCACAAACATCATAATTTAGCGGATAGTAGTAAAACCCGGCAAACGCTAACTCGTCGGGGCTGACAACGTCACTTCCCAATACTTGAACGATTTTCTTCTTTCACTTTCAATGCTAAAATCAGGAGTAGCTGCCATCTTCACAGTTTGCAATAAACTAACGTATTACTAACGTGTACTATCTATTTACCTCAAACATGAATATGTGTGTGTATGTGTGTGTGTTATTCATCATTCCTATTAGCTAATACATGTGTTTCTATTGTTTCAGATATGACACGATTTTATATCGTGCGAAACAGTAGTATTAGAGGATCTCTCATAACGTTTAATTATCTGCCCGTGTACACGGACACAGAAGAAGATCAAGATATATTACCGATAATGACCGAGGTGCGACCTTTATTGTGCAAGGATATTCTGGCAGAACAAGCACGTTTACGCAGTATCAAATGACATATTGCGTGCAGGATACGTTTCACTAAAATTGTATTAGATGGTGACAGCGGCGAAGAAAAATAGGTAACCACAGACGCCGTCTTCCACGGACGTTGTCGTACGTTGCTCACGGACGACAACGACGAGTTGAACTGTCTACTCGATGAATCCTACGATAAAATCATGAATAGCATATCCAATTTTACCCGTGACGGGAGCGGATGGTCGGTGGATGCTGTACTGAAGCTGGAACTAGTTGTTGGACGGTACCGGCCTCTAGCAGCGTCCTCCTACCTTCCAACCCCGCGAAAACTTGCAGTCACCAAGGCAGTAGTCAACATCAAGAACCTACAAGATGAAATGTGTTTTCTATGGTCCGTACTAGCTCACATACACCCTCAAGAACGTAATAAAGAACGTGTTTCAAAATACGCCCCCTTCATAAACACCTTAAATATGTCCGGTATCGAGTACCCTGTTTCTATAAACGCACTTTCTAAATTTGAAGCACAGAATCCCAACATTTCTATAAACGTTTTCGGCTATGATATAGACGACAATATCAGAAACGAATCAAAAAATGAGGTTTATCCGTTAAGAATTACCCCCAATAAGGACAGATTACATCATGTTAATCTTTTACTTCTGTCCGATACAAATAGCCGAAAACATTACTGTCTTATCAGTAACATAAGTAGATTGTTATCATCCCTTACAAAACACGACGGCCAATCATTTTACTGTGACTACTGCCTGCATCGTTTCTCCACAGAACATGGTCTGTCCGATCATCTCCCCTACTGCACACCTCACGGCGAGCAGAAAACCAAAATGCCCACAGAGGAGGAGAAGTTTATGTCATTTAAAAATTACGCGCACTGTCTTAAAGTACCCTTTACCGTCTACGCCGACTTCGAGTCCCTCATCACTCCGCTTCAATCGTGTTCACCTGGTAACAACGTCCCGACGACAGTGCACGAGTTAGGTGAATTCTACTCAGTTGATAGCAACGGTGCCCGTCAGAAAATAACTTCTCCTCCTGTATCGTCCACATCATACGAAGCGATGCATATTCCGTCAGGTTTCTCCTATGCTATCGTCGATCATACACACAGACTCTGGAGAGAGGCTAAAGTTTATCGGGGTGAAAACGTCGTAGAGACTTTCTTCTCGTGGTTGATGACAGACGCCGAGGATATGATGAAGGTAGTACGACATAATGTACAAATAATTATGTCCGATGATGACAATGTTGCATTCACTAACGCCACCGTTTGTCATTTGTGTGAGCGCCCTTTGACAGACGATGACAAGGTACGCAATCATTGTCATCTTACGGGGAAATTCTTGGGAGCAGCCCACAATAGCTGTAATCTAAGCTACAGGATGCCTCGTCATATCCCCATCTTCTTTCACAACCTTCGTGGCTACGACTGTCACCATTTAATGCAGGGTTTAGGAAAATATAAGGACCAACACGTATCCTGCATTGCAACATCCAGTGAGCGTTACGTGTCGTTCTCCCTGGGTCCCTTGCGTTTCGTAGACTCTTTTCAATTTCTTAATCGCTCTCTGGACACACTCGTTACCAATCTGTCCACGTCCGGGAGCCAATTTCCTTTGCTCAGAGAGGAAATGCTTAGACGGGGTTTCGACGAACAGACCAATCTGCTCGTAAGCAAGGGGTATACCCTTACGAGTACGTTGACAGCATTGATCGGTTCAACGAAACAAGTCTACCCGCTCGTGAACACTTTGATAACCGGTTGTTGGAATCGTCTATTTCGGACGCAGATTACGAGCACGCACAAAACGTGTGGAGTGCATTCAATCTGCGTACGTTTGGAGATTACCACGAGTTGTATTTGTTGACAGACGTAATGCTGCTGGCCGATGTCTTTGAAAGTTTCCGAGACATGGCCTTACGCGATTACTGCTTGGACCCGTGTCATTTTTACTCGCTTCCCGGACTCGCTTGGAACGCGATGCTAAAAATGACAGGGGTCGAATTAGAGCTGTTAACAGAGATAAATCTACATCTGTTCGTCGAGTCTGGGATTCGCGGAGGCTGCGCGATGATATCCAACCGTCACGCAGTCGCTAACAATCCTCTGATTCCAGATCAGTACGATGTATCGAAACCGACCTCCTTCATTCTGTATACGGACTGTAATAATTTATACGGTGCAGCCATGTCGCAACCACTCCCTTACGCAGACTTCCGATGGCTCGATCGTAACGAAATCGAGTCCTTGGACGTACGTAATGTGAGTGATGATTCCGACATCGGGTACATCCTCGAAGTCGACCTACACTATCCTAATACCTTACACGACCTGCATTCCGACTACCCGCTTGCACCTGTGCGCCAGCGCGTAACACCCGATATCCTTTCTCCCTTTTCCAAACGTTTACACGAGAGTATATACAGATCATCGTATAACGAATCAGGGTCATCCGTAGAGAAGTTGTTAACAACTTTGGAGGACAAACAAAATTACGTTCTCCATTATCGAAATTTGAAATTGTATTTAAGTCTTGGCTTAGAGCCGAAAGCGACTCATAGGGTGTTGTGTTTTAAGCAAAGCGCTTGATTGAAACCGTTTATCGATTTCAACACCCGCAAGAGGCAAGCAGCCGTCAACAGCTTTGAAAAAGACCTTTTCAAACTGATGAACAACGCCGAATACGGTAAGTCGCTGGAGAACGTACGGAAACATATAGACTTTGAACTAGTCTCGGATGAACGACGGCTTCAAAAACTAGTTTCCACACCTAGGCTATAACGTATGATTCGTTATACGAACGATCTGGTGGGGCTCTCACTCCGTAAAAAATCCATTGTTCTTTCCCGGCCCGTGTATGTCGGCTTCACGGTGCTTGACGTTAGCAAAACGATAATGTACGACTTTCATTATCGTTATGCTGTCGCCAAGTACGGTCGCAACGTTAAATTGTTAATGACAGATACAGACAGTCTGATGTATAGCATTCAAACATCAGACTTGTATGCAGACATGAAGAAGGACCTACACGTTTTTGACACATCGGATTACCCTACGTCTCATCCTTGTTATAGCCTTAAGAACAAAAAGGTTGTCGGACTGTTCAAGGATGAAACGTGTGGTCGTCCTATTAGAGAATTCGTGGGTCTCCGTGCGAAATGTTATTCGTTCCTTGTGGCCCACGAAGATCCTACCAAAGAGTGTCAAAAACGTGTATGTAAAGGTGTGCCTCGAGTTGCGATTAAGAGGAGTCTACGACACGATATGTATCGCAAGTGTCTCACTGATCATTGTCAGTTTTCTACCAGTGCACTTTGTTTACGTAGCGATCATCATACGCTGTACACGATGCGCGTAAATAAGCAAGCGTTGTCACCGTATGATGATAAGCGCTATATACTAGACAATGGTCATGATACGCTTGCATACGGTCATTATCGAATACGACGACGCATCAACATGGAGAACGACGACGACGACACCTCTCCACCTGCTAATAAAATTTGTCTCCATGTATAGTAACCTCCCTCAACACTTGTTTCTTTCGTCAGTTGACGTCTCTCGGTGCTTCAGTCCAGACGTCTGTAAACGTAAGTTCACATATTAATATCGCAACGATATTTGTGTGTTTAAACATAATATATATAGAGTTTGTAATGTGTGTGTGGTTTCTTTGTCTTACAGTATTATGGATAACACTGCGGTTATAATTGACTTCCAGTGCTTTTCGACGACAACGGAAAATATATTGTGAAAGAACTGTCAATCATGGACGTTCTGAGATTTGCTGGTAGACATTGGATTTTGACTCCACCTGCTACATCCGTTACGAATCCAAATACGCTAGGACAAACCACTGGTTAACGTCAAATTATCATAGACTTAGATGGAGCGAAGGAGAGACACCGTACGACAATCTTGTTAACATCTCATACACGTATATATAAATATGTGTTTGTGAAGGGTTTTGAGAAAAAACGTTTTTCAGGTATATCAAACCCAAAGAACTACATTTAGTGTATCGAGGGACGAGGAATCAAACAATACAAGTGGAGATTGTGTCCTAACGTCGTAAGTAGCAATCATGTTAACAAACAATTTATTGATGTATGTGTGTGTGTGTGTGTAGTTTCAATTCTCTGTACTTAACACTTTAATAATTGAATTTGTATGTACATGATAAATGTATCATTGATTCTATTTAGTATTTTTTTACAAAGTTTCATTGAATAATAGTTGGTTCGATTAGAAATTATTTGAAAGTACATTAACTTTATGTGATAAATGTATCATTGATTCTAAGCAGTATTTACAAAGTTCCAGTGAATAATATTCGGTTTGATTAGAAATTATTTGAAAGTACATTAACTTATGAAAAATGACACATACTTGAAAAAGTTTACTTACTTAACGCATTTGATTCTTTCTTTCCACTGACTGTGTGTGTGCCTGTGATAATTGAATATTTATCGTATCCGTGATTCTAATATCGACTGTATTGTTATGTTACAGATAAACTCCCTTGTGAACTGTATATACAGCTGTGAAATTATTATTTAAAAATCTTACAATGTCAAAATTATTATTATTAATATTGTATTTATTTTATATAACATTGTTTGTTTGTGATATATATATTTAATCAATGTAAAATGTATTTTGAATAATTGTATTATAACGGTTTGTAATCTATATTTTAAGTTTGTGTACAATGCTGTAAATATATATTTAATCATTTAAACAATATTATTAATATTGTATTTATTTTATATAACAATGTTTATTTGTGATATATATATTTAATCAATGTAAAATGTATTTTTGAATAATTGTATTACAGCGGTTTGTAAACTATATTTAAGTTTGTGTACAGTGTTGTAAATATATATTTAATCATTTAAAACAATATTATTAATATTGTATTTATTTTATATAACAATGTTTGTTTGTGATATATATATATATTTAATCAATGTAAAATGTATTTTTGAATAATTGTATTACAACAGTTTGTAAACTATATTTTAAGTTTGTATACAGTGGTGTAAATATATATATTTAATCATTGTTTGTGATATATATATTTAATCAATGTAAAATGTATTTTTGAATAATTGTATTACAACAGTTTGTAAACTATATTTTAAGTTTGTATACAGTGGTGTAAATATATATATATTTATCATTTAAAACAAATTATAGTTTATTTTAATTTATAGAACGCAATGAGGTAGGCGATAAATATATTTCCTGGTGATTACATTTTAGTATCGCTAATTACAATAATCCATAAGTAGCACGACTTACTGACGCTTATGTAAAACCGAGGACATAAAGAGAGAGAGAGAGAGAGAGGGAGGGAGAGAGATAGTTATTTACATTCAAGAGAGAATTGACCCATCACCCGTCCCTGATATGCAAATCAGCTTCATTAAAAATAAAAAATAAAGCATGCACGACAAACATACTCTCTCGAGTCTCAGATTCTGGCGGACAAATATCCATTTTCACTTGATAGATAGGTGTACCATTTATACATATTTTGTAAATACTAGTTTAAATATATATATTTTTTCATATTTGTAACATTATAATTGCATAACACTTTACCGTACATTGAAAGAACGAGATTGGTGTAGAGAGACAGAGGGAGGGAGAGAGATATTTATTTACATTCAAAGAGAGAATTGACCCACCACCCACCCCTGATATGCAAATCAGCTTCATTAAAAAATTAAAAAATAAAGCATGCACGACAAACATACTCTCTCGAGTCTCAGATTCTTGTGAACAAATATCCATTTTCACTTGATAGATAGGTGTACCATTTATACATATTTTGTAAATACTAGTTTAAATATATATATTTTTTCATATTTGTAACATTATAATTGCATAACACTTTACCGTACATTGAAAGAACGAGATTGGTGTAGAGAGAGAGAGGGAGGGAGAGATATTTATTTACATTCAAAGAGAGAATTGACCCACCACCCACCCCTGATATGCAAATCAGCTTCATTAAAAAATTAAAAAATAAAGCATGCACGACAAACATACTCTCTCGAGTCTCAGATTCTGGCGAATGCGTTGCTCATATAGTTTGAATTTCCCACCACAGAAAAATGTCGGCAGATCTGTTCTATACACTATAATGCAAGATTGGTAACCCTGATCATATATTTTAATATACAATATAACACACACACACACACATATAAAGTTTGAACCCATGCATAGGTTGGTAAACCTGATCATATAGATTTAATATACATTATAACACGTAACAAATTTGAACTCATGCAAAGGTTGGTAACTCTGATCATAGTATTATTACTATACATTATAACGCATCAAGTTAAACCCCCACCCACCGCCCGCCACCCACCAAGTTTGAACCTATACATAGGTTGGTAAACCTATGCAAATCAATTTAATTAAAAAATAATAATATCAAATTAAAAAAATTTATTCATGGAAATTCGCGGATGCTGTGGTCCATTTGGGATGCTGTGGGTTCAGCTGATAGAAAGTGAAAGTGATAAAGGCTCGCGAAAGCCGGCATATATTCGCGGATATGCAAATCAATTTAATTAAAAAAATAAAAATATCAAATTAAAAAAAAATTAAAAAATTTATTCGCGGAAATTCGCGGATGCTGTGGTCCATTAGGGATGCTGCGGGTCCAGCTGATAGAAAGTGAAAGTGATTTAGGCTCGCGAAAGACGGCATATATTTGAACTTGGCGCGCGAAAGGCGGCATGGGGTGGTGGTGGGGGAATAACGGTACTTGAGTCAGAACTGTCATTTTCCCTCTACTATCTTATATTATTCTAATGATCAATGCCATTCATTATTATGTGTTTATCTGTCACGCTACACTATGAACTTTCCAAACCGGGGATTTATCGTAGGACTCGAAAGTACGAGCCTATAATTTATGGAACTGCGCCGAAGTGTTTTCACGGATCCTCTCTGCACGGATGCGCCATGTGAGTCTAGAGTCGAGGTGAGGCCCAAGGTACTTAACGCTGTTGGTCCACGGCAACTCAAGGAAGCCTACTTTTAGCAGATAGGGCCACTTACTTCGATACCGCGGCGTTGTTCGCAGCGTTGATGGCAACTCTCCAGTTGACTGCCGGCACACCCGACGCAACGTACGCATCGAGTTGCCACTGGAACTTGACAGCCGAAAAGTTTGCGTTGTGGCCTGCGGCAGAAGCCGCCGTGTCGTCCGCAATGATGACAGTCATTCGGGGCGTGTCATTGACGAAGAACGAAGCTACGGTCTCGCATAAAACTAGCGATCAATCGAATATTTCAGTCTGGGAGAAGGACTTCCGTGAGTTTGTACACATGCCACACACGGCCAAAACAAACTTTCTCCACGTCTAGGAAGAACCCAATCGTCTGTTTACCCTAGCAGACATGAAGAGTTCTTTCCTCTAACTAATTCTGCAGTGGTTTGCTCTATTTTTAGCCGGCAGGAAGCGGTAAGGCGTAATAATGTTTGTTAGGGTTTCAACTTGTCGACAAAATAATTGCTCATCTCGAAGGCATAAACGGATCTAGAATTCGCTTCGAATACGAGAGTGTTGTCCCTTGCTCCTTGCATAATACGTGCCGCCAAGTATTATTAAACTTAGGCATGTTGCCTATTTCTCTGGACGTAGTTTGTTTGAAGGGACTTGATGACTACGTATACCCAAAAATCGATTTTCACAATTATTCGCTCAAAACAAAAACAACTAATTTACCTACTTGCACATCTGCTAATAGAATAAACAAAAGTTTTAAATATAATAATATTATTAAACCGATATTTTCATATCACCGTCATTTCTATGGCACAACGATACTGGAGGGAGACATAAGAGAAACTAGCTACGAATAAACCAATACACGTATACTGTAATAAAACAAACAGATATTTTGATAGATTACAGATATTGACAGCTTCACTGTGACTACATCGATGAAATATTATCTATAACTAAACAGCTACAGGAAGTCTGTATAATAAATGAAAACACTACTGTTTTTATTTGAACAGCTTCATTTTATTTTTAAAAATCGTTTTCTGCAAGTACTTTTTTTATAAAATGTGACGTCTTAGTAATCTGTTTATCTTTAAATTTATCCATCAAGAAAGTGTTTCACTCTTACCGAAAATAGAAATTATTAGTTAACCGAAATGCTATAATTATTCCTTTATAAAAGTAAATAAATTGTGTGTAGACAAGGGCTAGTACTACTGTTGCTTTCAATCTATATCTGTATCCGATAGAAAACACTAGTGATGTGACTTAACAAAGTTTGGTTATACCAAAAATAATCTTGAAGATGGATTCGGACAATGAAGTTATGGAAGTATTCGTCACTTAAACACGAAGCACTATTTGAATTTAGAAATTTATGTTTTACTAAAAAAGTAGACCAGAGTAGACCGGTATGAGAAATTTTTGATATAACCAAGCAACCTTTAGTTAATGTAATCGTGTTTATAGACTTATCTTAGAATATTATAATGGTGAAAGATTTATTACATAAAAATGGAAAACCAGCTGAAATATAACAAAACAACTGACTGACGCTGCGAGAGTTAACGATACACAACACTAAGAAACGAAACCATAAAAGTTAATCAGTTCCTTTTAATTCTCCTGTATCTTTAATACTGTTTAACGTTTGTGAAAATAAACTCTTTTTTTATACAACAGAAGTAGCTTAGGAGGGCCAGGATTAGTTGTCATAGAGGCTTAAACCTTACAGTATATAAGGAAGGCAGCGTGGCTAGGCTGTTCTTCGGCCTCCTAGTGTTACTCGTGGAAGTACTAATTTCCATAGCTTAAGTCAACTTGGAGCTGAAAAACGCATAATTTTACGGTACTGCTCAGAATCTAACGTGGACTTCGATATTAATAGCCCACTAATCCGCTACGCTTCTTGTTTAATTGTACAAAAGCAAATAAAACACTTCAAGTTTGTTTCCTATTAATAACACAAAAAAACACGACCAAAATCAATTGTATTTATAATCTTTAGGATTAACATTATTCACAAAGAATGCGAAAAAATAACATCAGCCTCTACAACCAAATCCTTTTCGTCGTTTGTTTTCACTGTGTTCGTAGCAGCTGTAGCCTGTAACTGTACTAGTTCGATGATTCTTTTCCTTTCACAAATTCAGTCTGAACAACTGACAAGAGGATACACTAAAATTTTTCAAACCAACAGTCAGAGAATCGTATTCGTCGCACACTGTGTTTACTCGATAACGATCTATTGATCTAGAAATAATAACATACACAAACCGATGCGACACATGGAATGTGTGATTTTATCATAATACATGTTCAGTTATGCGACATGACTCAAATCGAACAACCTCTGTACTTAGAAAAATAACAGTGTATTCACACAAATATATGTCTAAAACGACTAGTTTTTTTTTTCAATTAACAAAACCTGTTACGATGCTATCGGAGAGGACAGCTCGTATCCCATTAGTTTTTACGAATGCATATATTTTTTAAACATATTCATTGAATATAGTTGTACACATCGTTTCGGGTTTGTAGTTTTTAATGTTCGCAAGCAGGATATTTATTGTATGTTCACAAGAAGACATTTTGTCATTTTATTTATTCAGTGCCAGTTCATTATATGCAATTTTAGTACTTTGTGTTTTTTGATCGAAACAGATATACGTTATTGTACACAAGTCCCCATTAGAATAAAGCAAACCGGCTTTAAAATCCTAAAATATATCAATGATTATTAATTTATTTTGTTTCATAAGAATAGTCTTTTCATTTGTTTATATGAAATGCCTTGAACTGTAATATTAAATGTACAAGTTCTACTATTAGAATCCCATCAAAATCATTTTAAAATTTCCTAAAACGCTTTTCATAAAGTAACAAAAACGTTTTTATTTAACAACTTTCTCTTAAAATTTATAAAATAAACTCTTGGGTTCCAATATGCATATAACTTGGTCAAAGACAGTAGTGTAAGTTTATTTCTGCAAAATAAAGAATGGTTCTGCCATGGGTCTCCTAGAGGCATGCTGTTTTCACATCGCCCTGTTTTCAAACCTACCACTCAAAAACACGTGTAGGCGGTATTTTTCGTCACAACTCTCTCTCTCTCTCTCTCTCTCTCTCTCTCTCTCTCTCCCTCTTTCTCCCGCTCTGCTCGTATTCCTCTTTTATGATATTATGACTAGTAAAAATTCATTATCAGTTGATAATCTAGAATTCACTTGAACTAACGCATTAAATGGTAAACAGATAATATTTATTATAAATACAGATTGTTAATAAGAAACGTAATTAAACACCTTTTTCTCTGAGCACATAACATTCATTTTTACCATACTATGGATTACCACCGGGGAGTGTTGGAATTTGAAATTCTTCTTTATTAACGTCATCAGCACTACTGTTATGGTCACATAACTGCGGCAGGCATTGCATACAACTGACGTCACGTTGCTGTGGCAATAACGTCTGAGTGATTGCCACTATTCTGTAAAGTCATGCCCTCCACAACTTCATACTCCGAAAAACATAAGAGTAACAATGCGTGGACACCCTCAGAAAAATATAACAATACAGAAAACTAAAAACAACTATAATAATTAATACTTTCTGCCTTTATACTATACATCTAAATATTTGACTTTTGCACAAAAAACTGAATTTTAGTTTTAAATATATTCTTCTACTCCGTTAGCACAACCAGCGCATATAGCCGTTGGCCTGTTTCACCACTGCCGCTCATGTATCCCGATCCTAAGTGGATTCCATGAATGATATTCATATTAAATACCTAAAATCCGAACACTTTATTCTTCCATCGACTCTTAGGTCTTCCTCTCTCTGTCGTATCTCATCTGGCATTCCCTGGTGTAGTTTTCTTACTGTCCTGCAGTCTTCCATTCTCATCAAACCAGCTCAGTTTCCATATCCTAATAAGCTAAGATCATCATAAGCAGTATGCAGCATACAATTATCTGCTTTTCTATCGTCACATTCCACTTTCATAAACTGGACCTATAATCTTCCTAAGAACTTATCTTTCAAATCGTTCCAGCAGATCTGTTCCTATTTAAGATCGAGTTCTCACTACCGTATGTCACAACTGTCCTGATTAAGGTTTTATATGTATATTTTAAATTTAGTTGCATGGGCTATTAGTCTACGTATAAAGCATTACTTTACGCTGTGAAACAAACATAATTATGAACTTAAGGAAATGTCATTTACTTAAATTTCATTTATTTTAGTTATGATTTCTCTCGTTTAGTATCGCTTGTTATAAGTAAAATTATATTTTTGAGACAAATCATTAGTTGTGCAAACTTATTCTTTAAAGCAAATAAACAGTTAACATGTGAACTATTATCTTATTCTCAAGCGTTCATTGTTCACCTCATTATCCACTTGTATTTCTCCTTTCGCGATAGAATTTCACTAAAAAAAAATAATAATAAAAAACAAGTAAAACTGCTGGACACTTATATAAAAGCTACAAATTCTGAATATCATTAACAGAATCATTAATTATCAAACTGTGTAGCGCGTAATGCATATACACATAGCGGTCGGCACTCGACCACAAAACTTCTCGCTTAAATTTACAGCTCCCACGTACTTTTGCCCAGACATTTGTTTATCTCTAATTGGTTGCGTTCCATAATTTTTATAGTGTCACTCTATATCACTTACGATATCTTTTCCCGATTTGCATGCAGTTCAAATAATTCAATAAAAGATTCATGCACGCTTACACTTGATCAGATGCGCTTATGTCTTGAGAAGAAGGAAGGTCTAAATAGAAAAAGAAGTAACTTATTTAATTTTGAGTAAACGTTACCGGTTACAGTTACTGTTAATATTTACTGCAATTTTCAGAAGAGAACTTATTCACTTGAGTCTTAGAACTTGACTATTTTGTTCTGCTTTTATATTAATTTGGTCATCAGTCATAAACGGCAAGTATCTCAGCGACAATTAAAGCATATGTTCTACCTGCACACATACTACAT
Organism: Magicicada septendecula; assembly: GCA_034769895.1. NCBI lineage: Eukaryota > Metazoa > Arthropoda > Insecta > Hemiptera > Cicadidae > Magicicada > Magicicada septendecula. Next base: position 975,587,493 of record CM068367.1, on the reverse strand, counting down.
AGACCTACATAAATATATACCTTGTAAACGTAATACTTAAAACACAGGAAGCAGACCCATTATCAGACCACCAAGAGATACTGTTACGACAATCGCACGAATCGTGATCTTAAGGTGAAACAGTGGAATAAGTAATTGAACACCAGAGAAATAGTTACTTACAACTTTAATAAAAAAAAAAACGCTCGTTTACAACAGTTTTACAAGTTTACAATTGTCTAACACACAATACTGCAACAAATAATCAAAAAGTAACCAATTGCAAGTGTCTTCACATAAATAACACTTATCAGTTTATACTAAACCGCTGCCACAAAGTGATCATCCAACTGCAATTCACAACTCTCCGACCCTTTGTTTTCGCGGGGCGTATTTGGTCCCGTGGCTTGGTTGCAGCCTTCGAATCATGCCCAATGACTGCCAGAGGAAAACATTGCTTGCCGTCATGACAGGGTTATAAATCTGGAGAGAATGACGCAAACGCAGGAATTTGGACTTAATTCGTGGCACTACCTCTGTTGCCGGGACTCAGACGGCAGGTACCACGTGTCTCAGACATACTTGGCAGATACCTTGAGGCGTCGGTCGGCTCCTGCGAGCCAGAGAGCCTTCATGCCGGTGACGATGGTAGGCAGCACCAAGCAGCGTGTTCTCTAATGCTTCGGATGGTGTTACTTGAGGAGAAGAGGAATGCAGAGAGAACTTTGAGGCTCCACGGGGGCTAATCATAAGATTTTATGGTGGGACACCTAGGATCGCTCGATTGCGTTTGATACGAATCGGGGGGGGGGTTGTAGTGCAAATGTGTTAATGGATTTTAGGTAGGGGAAGGAAGACATCAGAGCGGAAGCAAAAAGAGTTACAGAGTTTCAGCCAGCGGCCGGGTAAAAGCAGAGATAGTAGGAATTCGAAGACCCCGCGAATTACGTTATTTGTGAAAAAACATGGAGACTCCGACAAGGAACGTAGAGTTTTGGACTCGAATTGTTCCAGCTTACACTAGTTGGAGATCGACAAGAGCGACCACCAAGCGACAGCCGCGTATGTCCAGTACCGACCTAAGAAACTAAAAATGAATAATAACTTTTGTTTGTAGAGCCAGACAACTGCGACATGAGAGCATGAGAAACAGTTGGGTCTGACGCCGCGATCTTTGTTGAAGGTTTCAGTCGCGTGGACGTTGAAGCATAGACACCGGTCGAGCAGAGCGCCTAGATACTCTTTCTAGGCAATGACTCTCCCTTCTAGCGAAAGGGGTTGGCATCGGAAAGTAAACTATCGAGTGAAGTAAATCACCTCAGTTTTCACCCGCCACATATTAAGCCAGTCCGGAAGTAAGTCCAACTGATGCTGCAACTTCGCGCTCGCAAATCGCGAGAAGGTCAGGGAAGTGCAGTGTTAAATAGCGTAGTCGGAGAAGAGAGAAAACGTGACTCCGGGAAAAATGATACGTCGTTCGTGTACATTAAGTACAGAACGGGGCCGAGGACGGAACCCTGCGGGACACCGCGCCGGGGCGGCGATAGGTTGAACTGTAGAACAGGACCTGTCGACGCTCACCCTGAAGGTTCGATCGCTGAGGTACGGCGGCAGAAAATGCATAATGGATGGAGGAATCGGTGAATATACCAGGTTAAAGAAAAAGCCATTGTTCCAGACTCTATCGAAGGCCGTACTCACATGCAACAAGACAGCACCCATAGACTCTTTTTGTTGGCGGCGTCAACAACGTGGACCAACTGGAGAGTGATCAAGTGCTTTCTGTGGAACCCGTGATCAACGTGATGTTGGCTGCTTTCCACAGGCGGAGAAAATACTGTAGCCGGAGACAAGAGTTGAACAGTTCAAGACCTGAACCTGGAAGATGTTGTAATGCAGTGCCTTCGATACGGTCAGGACCGATAGCGTTACGGCGAATCAGTCGGCAGATAGATAAAATGAGTTCACCCCTGTCTAACGTGGCAAGGGGGTCAGTTGGAAGGCGGGAAAATAGGCAGAAAGGACGTCCCGAACGACTGCCGAGTAAGCAGGTTCCGAGAACCTTCAATGAACTGTAAATTGTTCACATTCCATATAGTCGCCAAAGACTTCGACCTTGCTTTCTGCCGAATGCGAATCCCATTCGGAGTTTCCAAAGTGTTGCAAGTCCTCTTCTCTCTCGGGTTTGTCTACTTACCGTTCTCCAGACGGAGGCGTGGTCAACTTTTAGAGGCTCTAGATAATGTCCCACTAGTCAACAGAGTTTACGGTGCAGCAGTAGTTGCAGGACTTAGAGAGTCTGGGCCCGAAAGCGCCGCTTAGTAGCGGTGCCTCGGGTTCTTTGCCACTTGCGGCGAAGCTTACGCCGTGTATTGTTTCCGGTGGAAGGGTCGACTTACGATGGTTCACCTCATAAGTATGAATCCATGACATCTTGGACCAACTCCTGAAGATGAGTGGCACGGATATTCAGATCCGAAACACTGCTATTTATACTCAGCCCAGGACCACTGTGTGGCGTAGTAGTATCGCGATGTGTGGAAAATAATTGCGCATTTGAAGGACCGGAGAAACATTCGAAGCTACGACGTTAAGTGTTTGCAACCGACGCACATGGGTGAACTAAATTGCATATTGCAAAGGAGTACGAGTACATTACAACGCGCTATGTTAAAGTTAAAATGGTGGAATATGGATTTTTACTTGTTCTTTTAGAGAGACTCTTGCAACTACTTGACTTATCTTTCAGTCCTCATATCTGAAACACGATGTGAAACAATGGTCTGTGTTTCATGTTTCATTACTTAATTTTAGTTTCAATATTTTTAGTTGAGTAGCAAATACGTACATAAACTGCAGACACTTAGTACCCTACACAAAGGATAAATTTCTTCATCAACCAAGAAACCAAAAAAACGTTTCTGTCAACCACCTTAATAAGAAAAGGAAAATGAATCTCAAGCACTCTTCCTTAAAAATATTTTATTTAAAATGTTGATATTTTAACTATTCTAAGTATCTTTTGGGAAATTTTACAGTTTTTGCTACGAAGTAAATTTGTATAATGGAATAGACGTTTCGTATCATCAACTCTCTTTTTTTTAGCATACAAAACGCAGCACCTGTTTAACTATTCAGGAGAACTGAAAACTTATACCAGTTAAGTGTGAATACTAAACACCTACACTGAAATAATATATCTCTCAAGAAGAATATATCTCGCAAATAAAACATGTTGTGGATTAAAAAAGCATCTCAAGAAGCACGAAATGTAAAATCTACAAAACATTTATCAGGCCAGTGCTGACATATGCTTCAGAAACCTGGACGATGACAAAAAATAGCGAGACTTCTAGGTCGCTTTGAAAGACGGATTCTAAGAACAATATTTAGAGGAGTACAAGAAAATGGAATCTGGCGCAGGCGCTATAATTATGAACTATACCATCTTTACAAAGAGCCGGACATTGTCAGGATAATCAAAATATACAAGCTAAGGTGGGTTGGACACATAGAGAGAATGGAGGAATGACAGCCTACGAAACATATTTTCTACCAAAAACCAATGGGTAGTAGAACAAGGGAAAAACCCCGAAGTAGATTCAAAGACTAGATAGAGGAGGACCTCATAAAGATGAACATAAGAAACTGGAAAACCGGGGAACGCAATAGGGAAGAATGGAGTCGACTCTTGGAGCAGGCCAAGGCCATAGATGTATATATACTACTATGATTTAGTATGTATACATCTATGGCCAAGACCCACCAAGGGTTGTAGAGGCACGGCTGATGATGATGAAGCATGACTACAACTTCGTAACTTAACATATAATGTGGGCCTTTAAGCAGGGACCCCGGGATTGCGGGCTCCGTTAATTAGGCCACTGACGGATACTATGTACATAATATACATATGGCGTATTTCAGGACCTCTGCATTTTGACGTCAGTACATTATAATGAAATTTATAAAATCATGCTTTACTTAAGTGTAACACAGAGAATCAAATGTGAATTGCTTAGATTTTTAATAAACGTATGACTTTTTTGACAGTAGAGCATACAATTAGACGTGTCACATACGTTTTATTAGTTGTGTAAAAGACACTCTACAGCCGCATTATTTGCAAGCCGAAGATTTGTTCGCTTTTATGCATTGTTACTTTAAAATCTGACTAGAAGGATACGACTCCGTTAGCTGGAAGTGTCACATATATGTTTCCGCGAACGCAAACAACAGTGTAAGATAAACATCCATTTTATTAGGTTTGGTGGGACACAACGAAGCGTGTTAAAAGGGGGTATTCAAACAAATCTCTGCTCTTACACCAACTTGTTGTGTCGACTGCACCGTTGTACGTGTGTACACATGTTGCTTTATTACGTTTTGTTGGCTGGCAATTTCCATTCATTACTCCTTAACGTTAATTACACGCACGTTCTCGTCGACAAGACGTTACTCGTACTTTGATCAAAATAATCGAACTGTCATATACCTAAAGTATTCTTAAAAAAAATGAAATCCATGTATAAAAAGATTTTAAAAATTGCAAAGAACACGTATGATGTGAAAAGGTAAATGACGTTTTGGCAAAAAAGCAAGGCGTGCGCGACTTAACTGCAAGTGAGCATGATGAAATAATAGATCTCTTACGTGTGACACATACACAGAAAATAATCAGACGTGAATAGTGGTAGACTAGCTGAACCACTCAAAGCCTTTACAAATTATTTACATGAAGGGAAGGAACTTATTACTTTACTGTCACTGTACTACAATTAGCCTATTTGTTATCATTGCATTTTAAATTTATCATTCGAATTCAAAACTTTTTTCGGAATATTTTTAACTGCCTCTGAAAAGTCTTCGCAGCTTCCTGTTGAATTAGTTAACACATGGCAACTGGATTTGTGTCGTGTAAAATAAAAATTAAAATCCAAACAACCTTTTAAAATCTAGACAACTTTAAGTATTTACTACACGTGTATGAACACGATAATAAGTCGTCGCTATAATAAGTTCCAAAAGTTGTTCATTATTAATTTCCCGTTCCTTCAAACAAGATTTTTTTTCGTAAGACACAATACATCAATTTTCTTTGAAACATGGAAGCAACAATTGGTTACGTTAGCCGAACTCAGCACCATTTTTGTTACTGCGATTTTCAAAATAATATTAGAATTGCTAAGGTTTTGTTTAAAAGTGCAATTTGTAACCACCACACAGCCACGAGAATGTGTACGGGGTCCGTTGTGCCCTCGAGGGATTCATACTTCCGGAGACGAGGATTCATACAACAGTAATGAGATGAGGTGGTAGAAACAATCAGAAACCTGGTTGTAATGTTACGCTTTATGAAAAGTTATGTTCCACGCACACGTTTTTCTTTTCTCTGATGTTTCCTACTCGTGTTATGTAAAACGTTGAGCCTGTTATATATCAAATAAAAGACGTTTTTCTTAAAACCTTTTGGCTTATGATCAATACTTATACCTCTACACTCTATGTAAACTGTATTTTGTCTTATAACGGTCAATACACATGAACATCTTTGTAAAATAAATATTTCACTTGCAGATTGAACTAAAATTTTATCATGGTCCCGAATGTTATCACGAAGGCTTAAATATGTAACGATAAATTGTGACAACGATGTAAGTTGTTCTGAAGTCATAATATAATGCAAAATCAAGTCTACTTTGGCCTAAATAATAAAAGAGTTAGCTCTTTATTCTTGTTATTTTGGAACCGAGTATCGATTTGGTTTTAGTAAGAGTAGATAACCACTTTTATAACCAACTATTTATACTCTTGTTTATCGATATTTCTTTTCACGATTAAATTTTTAATAAGAAGAGTTCTGTAATTTATATCCGTAACGGTGTGTTATGTATTCTAAATTTTAATGACTCCCACAGTGATTACTTTTTGATTATTTATTAGTTTTTTACATATAAGTCTATCCTTGTAAGTAATCCGCGAGCAACGTGACATGACGCTTCGGTCAATGACATTTCAAGTACAGAATTGTGACTACGGAGCGATATCCTGCTCCCCTTGTATTTAAATCTTGGTCTGAAACTCTTGCCAAATTTTTGACACAATAATTTAAAGGTTACTGCTGTAAAGTTTCTCAACCACATGCTTCATTGAAGTTTATTTAACGGAATCCTTTTAAGAAACTCAAATTTTATTATATTATACGATTTGCTAAATTTTATTAAAAGTCAAATGTACCTCTGCAAACAGACAAAATTAATCAATTTTATTACACGATTATTTCCCATTTCAACTTCACGACAACGTTTCTCTAATATTATTATCCGAAGGTAATATTAGATCGTGCAAACTACTTTCAAAAACGACCTGAGAGTCTGACGGTCCAATTATGCAAATGATTTACTAAATGAAAGCTTAATATCAGCATTTATAAAAATCGTTAGCTTTTTCTTGATGAACTAATCTTAAAACATATCATCCAACTCAGATTTTGACATTCCAAGTTAAAGGAATGCAGTGCTTCACACCATAATTCAGTGCTTTGATTTTGGTGTGATATTTATTAATATTCATTATCTTCGTAATAATGTTTCAACTTCTATAACAGTTACCCGAATTATATTTTCAATAGTGGTTGGGCTCTTATTTATACACGTAAGCATACAGTCTATTATACACTAATTTTTTCAGAAATTTATAATACTCTTTATTATTTACGTATTCTTATTATTTAGACATAATCTACTTTTCTAAATTACGTGTTCATATTAATTAATTTGCTCTAATTTCGTTTTAGCAGCTCGTCTCTCATTTTGTGCTTTTAGAGTCTTGATTACAGTTGTTAAATCTTAACAGCCCAGCTTTACATTTCGTCACTGTAAAGCGTCGTCAGCTTTACAAAGCGTAATTACGGGAAAAAGCAAAAATTTAACCAACATTTTTGTCCGAGTATAATTGTTGTTATCTTATGCCACGTACATTTTATCTTAAAAAAGGCATAGAATTGTAAATTATCAAACTTTTCTGAAAGGAGAACATATAACTTAACCCAGATATTACTTACAATCCTTATATTTTGTATATCTTTATTTTACTGTTTATACTAACGCAAATAAAAATTGCTGTTTCTCTTTAAGGCTATTTGTTTTATTTTAAATACGTATTCCTTCATTTTTCTTTTACATTTTTTCTGACTTATATTAACGCCATCGTCATGTTGGCCTACTGGTCCTATTCTTTGTATTCTATGAATACACACATAATTTCTAATGTGTACTAACATTATGCAATAATTAATACATCCTTTTCACTCATTTTTAAAATTAATATGTTACTAAATTTCAATAGTATTTCTTAAATGGTACTCATATTTCACACTGTCTTGCAAACACAACAATAATAATTTTTATTTTCAATAGTAGGCTTAAATCACAGACCGAAGCATTGGCATTAGTAAATTTAACACATTACAGGTATAACGTTAAACATATTCCAGAAACTTGAATATTATTTCGGTGTATTTGAATTTAACATTCTTCAGATTTTACTTTTCTCGACTGAGTTTCGCGAGTAAATGTATTTAAGTTCATGTTAAACATTTATTAGACCTAACAATATACGTAAAAACAAAAGTTTCTTGATACTCAGTAATTCCTCAAATTGGAATAGAACATTCTTTTTGTTTAACAAGTTTCATTTTAATATACCAAGTACATCACACACACACACACACACACACACACACACACACACACACACACACACACACACACACACACAGAACAGAGATTATTACGTAAGCAGACTTAAGGCTAACATGAAACATAAATTTAAATGAAGTGCCTATATACGTATACAAAGTAAGTAAGCGTAGTAGCTAGCTAAGCCTCGTTATTAAAAAATATTGTTGTTGTCCACCCTTACATTATAATTTAACAGTGTACTGAATAATTGTAAATAAATTGAACACACGTGAAGGCATTCTGCGCCGTATAACAAAAACGATTAAATGACCGATATAAACAAAAAATAATAACGTATTTCGTTCAGTGCCATTCATACATAATGCTGTTGAAAGCCTGAACTCGATTTTATTATGAATAAAGCGGGGCGAGGTCGGAGTAAAGAATTAGCCCGGGATTTCTGGCGCCAGCTACCTCTGATTTATAACATCGATGGGAGAAAGTTTACTGTGAACACACCAAGGACGCGCGCACTAAACACACACACAAAGGGATTTGTTCATAAAACCTGTTAAAAGATAGATTACCCGATAATACCTAAAACTTTACCGTATTTATCTTTCTAGCTGTCCCTTGTTTAAAAATTAAACCCCACTTTATAGAAATATATTTCAGACTAGCAGGTACCCGCGGCTTCGCACGCGAATATTTGTATATGATTGTTGTGGTAACTGTCGAGTTGGTAAATTGCTAATGGTACATCTATATTAATAATATTCTTATATTGTAATTTATGAATATCCAAAAAGTGAGAAGCAATAGATCCATCATTCATGTTTCCTCGATATGTAAAATCAAAATTTGATAATTTAGTAGATATTTACAAACATGCAGTAACACAATTAGATAAAATGTTCCTTCATATAGAATAATACAAATAATGAATACATAAGTATATTGATATGAGTTAGTCGAAATCTTACGTGCTAAGTCAGTCTTAAACGTTTTGGTAGAATCCTTATATACGTAAATGTGTCACAGCCCAGTATACTCAGTTTTTATATACATTTTTACATCAGAGCCTCGTTATAAACTACATTTTTCGTTCTGCCGTTCTCAGAGCAAATAAAGAGCTCGCTGCTTCTGCTTACTCGAGAACATGCCACATACAGTTGTCCGTGAGAAAAGCAAGCAGCTGTTAAATCCACACCAGTTGTACGTAAAGTTTGCCCTTGTGACTTATTGATAGTCATTGCAAAGCATAAATTAACCGGAAACTGAAGTCTTTTAAATTGAAAAAGAAAGTTATTGGGCATGATTGGAATTCTTGGGATAAATACTGTTTCTCCTTTGCCGCAGCCTGTTAAAATAGTCGCTTCGATGATATGTTTTTTTAGCGACCTAACTTTCAATCGTGTTCCATTGCATAACTGTGGTGGCTTCAGATTTCTCATGAGTATAATTGGAACACCTAGTTTTAATTTCAATGTGTGAGCTGGTAATCCTGATGCAGATAAAGTATTCAAAAACTCAGTTGGGTAATGTACTGCATCCTCTTCGTTCAAAACTGTATTAATGGAGTGATATGTTTTTACGTCTCCTGGAAATTTATGCAATATGCAGCTATTTATGGCATTTACTTGTTCGTTTTTTGGTGCTAGTATCACACGCTCACATAACCACACATCATCGTGCAAATTTATAGACTCAATATGTCCATAAACCTTTTCGATCAACTCTGCCAGTGAAGAAACTGTAGGCCTACGACATAATGATGGCGGTAAACATATCTCTAGTATCTTACCATCTCCAAGGTTTAATAAAGTATTAGAAAATTCGTGAATATCTGCATCACCTCCAAGTTGGACTCTCATGTTTATTGTGAGTGATACTGTTTGAACGGTACGCCATATATTCGATCGTTTGACACAAGCGTTTACTTCATCAGCTCTAGTACCTCGCGTAACTACGGGCAATGTTTGTCTGAAATCTCCGGCAAAGAGAAAACTTATTCCACCCATAAATCTGTTGCCATTGTGAAAATCTCGTAGAGTTCTATCGAGAGCTTCTACTGATTTTTTAGGGGCCATAGTGCACTCATCCCAAACAATCAAGTCTGCATTTCTAATCAATTCTGCTTTAGTACTATTTTTGGAAATATTGCACACTGGAAATTCGCTGCAATTCAAACCTATTGGTATTTTAAATAAGGAATGAGCCGTTTTTCCGCCAGGTAATAATGTAGCAGCGATTCCCGAGGAAGCTGCTGCTAATGCGATCTTGCCTTCCCTTCTTAACTTCGAAAGAGTCAATTTGATTAAAAATGTTTTACCTGTGCCTCCTGGTGCATCAAGGAAAAATGCATTTCCAGATTTACAGTAAACACTTTGAAGAATGAGTTGATATATATTTCTTTGTTCGTCTGTCAGTAATATTTCATTCTCTTCAACTGTAGAAAGTAGCTGTTGTCTGTCATAAGTGGTTTCAGAAAGATATTCCTTTGAAATGTTTTGTACGGTAGACTGTGGATTTGGTAATTCGTATTGAGCTATCGGATTACCACCGACAGAAGTAACAAAATCTTGTTAAAGCAGTAAACAACTATTTTCAATGCTTTCCTTGTATAAACTCAAATCACCATCAGGAATTCGACGCATAATATCTCGAATCAAGTCTTCAGAGAAGTGGTCTTTGTATTTAATCCACAATGCACTCGAGTTTGAAATACTGCAGAACACAACATTATTGGAAAAAGTTCTCTCATTTTGTCAGGGCTAGCAAATAAACTTGCCTCTGACAATGTGTCGTTCCAATGATTGTCATTCTCTAGGAGATCAAGAGCTTGGCATGCAGCTTGAAAAGTTGGATGAATTACGTTGTCGACAGTCTTGATATTTTCAAATGAAGTAGGGCCACGTACATTCTGCAGAAGTAAACGAAGAAAATAACATTCATGATTGTTTGGATGAACTGTATACACTCGACCCAATACGTGTTCACGACATACGTTCTCGCTCCCTTCTAATAAGACTCTCGACGTCTACGTTGAAATTTTCCTGTCTGCCTATTGAAAGTGTAATATGCTGGCAATTCTTCGTACAACAAAGTTTTGGCAAAGTCATCTTCCTGACATAGATAAAAAATGCCATGAGAGTGCTGTTTCTTGGATTTTCTATTCTTCCGTGCAAATTATCTTCACGAAAATAAACTCTCTGCCCATTTTCGAGATGCACATCTAGATGAATAATAGGTGGAAAACGCTCATGTATAGGGAAAAAGAAGATTCTCCATATAGCTTCAGATGTGCTTATGTATCGACCATTTTGAAACTGTAATACCTCATCGTAGGAATTTTGTATACCAATCGTAGCTAGATCGAAGCCTTTATTGACGTATTTACATATATATTTAATGGATTTTACACTACTACACAATTCAACATTGATGTGAGCACCAAAAGCTCGTGAAAGCACCGGTGAGTATGGAACTACCCATCTATTGTCAACTATCAAAATCTCATCTCTCAAACGGATTTCACACTGCAAACCTCCATCTTCAGGACTTAGTCGGCGATAATTAGGGTAGCTGTCATCATTTATCGTCGTTTCTTTTGTAAGCGATTTAGGACATCGTTTAGTACACTGACCCTCCTTCATACATGGTGACTGTGCATTAATTGTTCCACATGGCCCATGAATCATATGTGTTTTAACTATATCATAGCTCTGGATCTTTATCAGGGTCCGGCAGCTCTGCACTAATCACAGAATCTATCTGATCTGGTCGTATTTTTTCTTCTAACCAGAGCAAAATATGGCAAACCTCTTTTTTGCCACTCTACTCTGTACATGTAGCAGATAACTGAGCCAAAAAATTTACCTTTCACTAAGAAATCCATTAATTTCTTCAATTTCAGATGAAATACGCATGCTACCAAGTCGTGTCGATCTTGAGCTGAAAAGCCTTGATGCAACTCCTGGACGATCTCTCTCCACTTAGGATTTGTAGTGGACGTAATAAATAATTCAGGCCGCGAGTATCTGCGTACGTAGCAAAAAGCGTCTTGCGTTCGCTCATTCATATATCGTGGACCTCCTGTGAAACTTGACAAGCGGCCTAAATTATCCAAACTTTCATTATTTCGTAATGCATCTTGCAAATATATGTAATTCTCAGCTCTTAACTGAGTTTGATGAGTACGGATGTATATAAGCCTTTCCGTCTCTATCTTAGCATACATATCAACAATATATTGATTCAGAAGCTGTGTGTAATAAGTTAAATGATTGTACTCATCTTTTCTCATCATGAGTCTGTAAGAATAAAATTGTAGAGCTGAAACTTTCTTAGTAGTTTGTAACCCAGTCTGAGGATCGACTAATTTTAATGTAAAATGATAACCATCTTCTCCTCTGCAAAACATTAAAGGGTACTGTAAAGCATCATAAGCTCGATGTGTTTCTGCAATTCGATGTAGCGTATGATCCCTCGCACGGATTATTATATCGCGTTTATCGCATTCCTGGTTAACTAAAACTACTGCCACCTCATTAGTTGTCGACCCCTGTGCTCTTCATTATTTTCTGTTCGATCAGCATGAATCACAATATTGTACTGATTGTTATTCGCAGATGTTACAAATTCAAACGCACTTTTCAGTTCACTAACATATGGGTTGATTGCGTGAAGTAAATTTTGAAGTTCTGTTACTAATGGTTTATCCAAGTTACGAATATGATCCATTCTTGTTTCAGCTTGCTGTGAATAATCAGCTATGAAATACACCTGTAGAAAGTTTGGTACTTTGTTTTGTGTGGGGAGTAATAATCCCGTGAGGTGATATATTTGCCCTTAAATTTTGAAAGTAAGCATGAAGCTCCCTTCGACTATTTCATTGGCTCCGAATGATGTAAATTGAAAAGCTGAATTGTACGATCTTAATGCATTCAAAAATTTTTTCGATAAAAGATGTTCTCTATTTAATAATGATTTTAACGGTTCTGGAGGAGGAAGTATGGGATCTAATCGCACTTTTCCTGCAGAGCAACATAATCCATGTGATTCATTTTTCCACTTTAAAGCTTTACAATGAGGGCAAACCATACTCGGTAACAAGATATCTGTTTCATTCGCGTAGTTAATAACTTGATTATAATTGAAACCACTATTTAATTTTGCATTCCATCGTAAAGTAGGACCTCGTGACCTGAGAGTCGCTTGCCTGCGTCTTTGTGCCGCTAATCTATTTTCACGAATCGTAAGACTTTCAACCCGTGAGACTTCTTCTAATCCAGATCTTTCTGAAGAGTTTCCAGGAGCTGATTGCATTTCGACTCCTTCGACGTCATTTTCAGATGCTCTAAGACGCCTCTTTCTTTCCGCAGCAGCAGTAGATCTTCCTAAACATGATCGTCTTTTTGGCATCGCAAAGCTAAAAAAAGTGGAAATGTATTTATTTGATCTATACTAATAAATCTCTAGGAGGCAATTGATAATTTATACATCAAATGGACTAACTGATATCAATATACTTATGTATACACTATTTGTATTATTCTATACGAATAAACATTTCATCTAATTGTGTTACTGCATGTTTGTAAATATCTACTAAATTATCAAATTTTGATTTTACGTATCGAGGAAACATGAATGATGGATATTCGCTTCGCACTTTTTGGATATTCATAACTTACAATATAAGAATATTATTGATATAGATGTACCATTAACAATTTACCAACTCGACAGTTACCACAACAATCATATTCGCGATCGAAGCCGCGTGTTTAAAAAAATAAGTTTTTTTGCAAATAACTTCGGTTCTTTTTAACCTATCGTTATTCGTGATTGAAGCAGCGGGTTTAAAAAATGAGTTTTTTGCAATAACTTCGGTTCTTTTTAACCTATAAATTATCAAATAAAGTGGAAAACCTTCCGTTGGGTACCTGCTATCAGCGTGCAAAGTTTCATTGAAATCGGTTCAGTAGATTCTGAGATTACCGCGGACAAACGTAGACCCCCCCTAGAGATTTATTAATATAGAAGATAGAAGATAGAAGATAATAATAATAATATAATATATAATATAAATATATAGAAGATAGATGTATAATAACCGTACTCAGTCCATGAAATGGTATAATCAACAGGTGCAAATGTACAGCTCGTAATAAAATTTGTAAACCATAAATTAAGTTAAATTGTTCATAATTAATACACTACAATTTTACCGGTAGCTTGCAATAATGTAATAAAACTCATTTATTGTGTGCACAGTACTATAATTATATAAAACACAGAGTGAAATGCTTTACCTACAATGTGTTCAAGATCAGCTGCATTCAGCCGAGTGTTGGATACCAAGCAATGATTTTAGTTTCCTTAATGGAAAAATACAAAATACTAACTGCGACCTCTGCTGACAAAAATATTTTATTTCATCAGGTGTATTAATTTTCTGGCTCAGTGAGACAAAGCAATTTTTATAGAGTAATCGACTACTTCATACAAATCGTAGAAGTTGTATATATCGCTTTGACGTATTGCTCGTTGCAGGCAATAATACACTGAACAGTTTACTATAAGTATCTACTTGCTACAGTGAAACAGTCGTTTTTTAAGTACTTGACTGACACAAACTTAAAAATAAAATATTACCTAACTGGTAATATTTAAATAAAAATTACACAAGATTGATAATGTCCCGAATTATAGTGGTACGGTGAATTATTTTCAAAGCTTTCATACATTATTAATTCGCATCATTATATATACCGGTATTTAAAATAAACAAATTTATAGTACATTATAATAAGGCCGTAGCACTAAACACAACCTATGAAAAAGACTGTAGAGTGGATACTTAATGTTTACAGCTATTAAAAATTGTGAAAACCCAAAACATAACCCAATAGAAAAATTTATAATTATTAATGTTTATTTAACGGTTCCTCTTCATTTACCATAAAATCAATCACTTCTTACAAAATAGTTGTAATTCGTTTACATAAGAAATAAATAATTAAATTATTAAATATCTTTGACAGGAAGTAAAAGGGAAACTTTAAGAGGCAATAATAAACAATTTAGATTTAAAGAAAAAAATTGTGGGTGCGTGTACTTATGTACGCGCGTTAGAAGTTATACTTCTTTGGCGTGATTTAAAAACTAAGGGTTAACATGCATGCTAAAAATTCATACGAGTAGAACGATAAGAGGAGTGAAGGGAGATGGTAAATACGATTATCGGTTATTGAAACCGCATCCAGCTGGACCCGTGAAAAATATTTGGAACGGATTGCGGTTTGGAGTTAATAGATTGGAGATTACATGTAGCAAAAGTTCTTTTTGTTTATCGTTATTATTATGCCATTTTTCATATGGTTGACGTTTGAGAAAAACTCTTGGCCTCTTAATTCCAGCTCGAAGTATATTGCAATAATCTTCGTCTGAGGAAATATTGTTATTTTGATAAAAAGAATCAAAATCAGAGTAATCATTATTTTCGAGATTAACCCTAATATATTTATAACAATTTGCTTAATTTTTGAATTCAGGCTCATCTTTTCGCATAGGTGATAATATAGTTGTAGATCGGCAAGGCATAAAAGTTGCTTCAAATCTACACTGCTGAGGTTTATTTGCCACTATTTTTTTATAGCATGTAAACGTGTGTTTGTGTGTTTATAATATGACTATTATACACTAAAAGATAAAATTTAATTCAATTGAATTAATTTAAATTCAATATTATAATATTTTAGTAGAGAAAAAATTAATTTTTTATCAAATAGCTCAAAATACTTACGAATAGTGTATTACAGTAATGGATTTACTTTTCGATAGACTTCTGAATAATTAAGTGTGATCTATAATTTAAAATATAGAAATATATATTAGATTATTGGATTAAAGCAAACAAATGATAGAATACTTATCGAAACTTTTATTGATTTAATATAAAAAAGACTTTTTAAATTAATACTTACGATTTACGAAATGAAATGTTTCCATAGAAACTACTTCTTTCCACTTATTGCTTCAGCCTTAACCACAGTACTGTGGTCACTAACGTATACCACCACACGTTATCACACTCGATTTTCACTGATGATGGCAGTCGACGGCACTGCCGAAACGTCTGGTTTTGCAGAAAACATTGGACTACGGCCAAACAGCCCTGGAAGGAATTTTAACAACAAACTACTACTTTGTTGCCGATAGTGTAGTACACATATAAAAATTATCCCCTCCCCCTTCAACTATAATTTTCATTTATAGAAAATTACCCCCACCCCGTTCAACTAGCCTCTTCATTTATAGATATTTCATCTACGTTTCTACAGTGGATTATTAAGATCTTATCAGGATATTTTATTTATAAAAATTAAGTACTTTACTCTTGTTACAACAAAAAATGTTTCAGGTAAACTGCCCTTTCCCTTAACCGATCTTCACCAAAATCAGTAGGCCTTGAGTCCTCTACAACTCAGGCACATATGTAAAAAATTATTTGATTCTGTTTGAATTTACGGCAGTTATCGTTCGTCATGAAAAAATTTCTCTTGTTACAACTTAAAATGTTGCAGTTAAACTACCCCTTTCCCTTAACCGATCTTCACCAAAATCAATAGGTCTTGAGTCCTCTACAATTCAGAGATGCATGCAAAACATTATTTGATTCTGTTTGAATTTGCGGCTGTTATCGTTTGCCATAGAAAACAAATTACCATTGATAAAAAAAAAAAGTTTCAGGTAAACTACTCCTTTCCCTTAACCGATCTTCACCAAAAACAATAGGTCTTGAGTACTCTACAATTCAGGGCTGTATGCAAAAAATTATTTGATTCTGTTTGAATGTGCGGCTGTTATCGTTTGCCATAGAAAAAAAACTATAGACAGACAGACACACACACAGACACTTTTCGAAAATTACTATTTTTCATGTTTTTAGGGTAGTAAAATCAGAATCTGCAATTATCTCGGACACGATTTTTTTTTGTTGCCATCACCATACTTCCATTTTCTTATGGAACATGGAAGTAAAATTAAACCTCAAATATTTGTAAACACTTATTAAAATTTGGTTACACAATTTTTGTCACCGAAAAATATTTCACAGCACAATGTATATAAAGTTATTTAATTATATATCCATTCACGATCAGCACCAGCAGGTCCATCGGGGCCGCGACCGAAATGTTTTTTAAACACTTATTAAAATTTGGTTACACAATTTTTGTCACCAAAAAATATTTCACAGCATAATGTACATAAAGTTATTTAAAAAGAAAAGTTAATTACTATAGTGAGTTAGAGTTATAAGTTAGTTGCCCGGTGGTTTCTGCAGAAAGTTTCTGAACAGACTTCTAATGAACACAGAAATTGATGTAATTAAAAATTCAGTTTTGCCGACCACGTGATATGTGTGTGTGTGTGTGTGTGTGTGTGTAACGTTTCACAATTATTATTATTTACGAATACAAGCCTGTGTTTATATTTAACGCAACTGTATTGTGTAAACCACCAGCTAGGTAATAGAATTTTTGTATGATTCTTGCCATATGTATAATTGTTGCGCAGCAATTTTCTTTTTCTTTAATATGTAAATGAGCAAGACGTCGATGGCATCAAATAACTAAATAAAATTGAAGAAATAAATCATCGGGTTATTAATTGTTACTTTTAAATTATATATCCATTCACGATCAGCACCAGCAGGTCCATCGGGGCCGCGACCGAAATGTTTTGGTTTTTTGGCCTCAGGCTCGTTGTCCACGGCTAACTTCACCTGTTAACTTTCCGTTTCCGTTGCATAGTGCGCGCGCATTTCGTTACATACTAAAATTTCACCGTCAACGCGCCTAAAGAAGTATAACTTGAAAAAAATAGAAGCTTTCGAATAAATGCACAATACTACCAATTTATAAAGATACTAATATAATAATTGTTTTCCGATCCTATTTCCATAAAATGGGTAAATCCTTGTCTGCAGCCTAACTTAGCTGTCCGGGTATAGAGGGTAACGCGGAGCACAACTCTTCAACTGTGATAGGTGGCCACAAGAAGAGCGTCTCTGGTTGCGGATATAGGAATGACAGCTCCAGATAAAATCGTCGGAGCCATGCGAAGATAGGAGGAAGTCTGAAATCATGTGGTACATTGTGCAGAAGACATCCTTCTGGTGAAGAAGGGAGACTTACAACGTCTATTTTGGGCGCAGCAAAATGGGCTAGTCTGAAGTAGTGTGATAAACGGTCCCAGGCTAGTACTCGTTCGACGGAGAAGGGGTTTTAGTGCGTAGTCCACTTTAGAGAGGATCCACACTTCGTGCGTAAATGCACGAATTCCCTTTCCCTCCTCCTTAAAAACTGTAATAATTGTAAAAGAAGAAAGTAATAAGACCATGTAAAAATATTTTGGAAATAATAATGTAGAAAAGGATAAACAAGAATATTTTAAAATAAATAATAATATGGAATAATACTGGAAAATATTTACAAGGATATTTAATGAAATAAAATAATATAAACAAAGATATTTTACAGGTTACGAAGAGAATATATTCTGAAAAGGGATAGAAAGGGAATAGATTACGCAAAAATCAAGGATATGAAGACGAAGTACAAAAAATAGTAAGCGTTGCCGTTTCGGTTCGAACGGATTCTTCTCTTTTCTCGTTAGTCACGCGTAGAATGTTACGAGGCATCAGATTACAGGAGGATTATGAAGATGGTGGGTTTTCGTAAGGCATTGTAAGAAGAATCATCAACTATATCGTAGGGCGTTTGACGCGTACTGGGGGGCGGCGTGTTTCCCGTGCTGTTCAGCTGACAGAGATCCAGGAAGATTACCCGGACTTAGCAGAAATCCGAAGGCCCCGTCTGATGTATCCTGAGTAGAGAACGTGATGGTAAAAATGTGGCGCAGTAAGTAGGCCTATGTTGTTCACGCTTACGCGTACCCTATTTTTCAAGAAACGTGTCGCTGAGTATTAAAAAGTAGTAGTAGTAGTAGTAGTAGTATTAGTAGTAGTAGTAGTAGTAGTAGTAGTAGTAGTAGTAGTAGTAGTAGTAGTAGTTGTTGTTGTTGTTGTTGTTGTTGTTGTTGTTGTTGTTGTACTTGAATAAAGCATTTTAGTTAAAAATATTTAATTCTAAAATATTTACCATTTCTCAATTTTGTAGCGCAAAAATCTCCATTAAAGGAAAAGTAGAACTATACGAGTGCACAAACAAAACAATCCGTGGAACAAAGAAATGTGTTACAAGCGTACTTACTGAAGGAAGCTTACTTGCAATCAAACATCACACAGAAGTGGTCTTTTGTGTGCGGTTACGTTTTTAGAAATAACTACTTGTTTGTAATGAAACTGTCGCTGTGTGCGCGGCATTTGGTGCGTGTGTTAGTGATAAAGCAAACGTTTAATACGTCGCACAGAGTCTGCTGTCATAGAAGTAATGCATCCTTGTCTATTGTCATAAAACTATTTGTAAAGCGGAATAGTAAGTAGTAAGATAGAATTTATTTAAAAGGGTGCCAGATTACTCCAAAAATAACAAAGAATTTACTTTAGTGTTTGAAGGGTGAAAACAGATTCTAGAAATAAATTTCGTAAGGTGCTCTGAGGTTGCGTAAGACTAGTCGATAAACCGTCAGAGTTGCGGTGCGCTACTTGTGGAAGGCGGAAATTGATTGGTTGCAGTTGAGTTACTAAAATGAGCTTGTGTCATTGACCATCGATTACTGTAGACTGAACCTAATAATTAAAAACACTTGGAAGGAGAAGTCAAGGTAAGCTTCCGCTGGCACAACAACGGAAAGGAACTCGTTACTGCTACTCTTCATAGGGCAAACGTTCACTATGCCTTAATATAATATTTAATGATTCGTGTAAATATGTGTACAATGTAATGTCCATATAAAAATTAGGAACCAAAATTCCATTACAATCCCGTTCCTGACACATGGTGATGTATCCCAAGCATCCGATATCAGTCCTTTACCGCTTTACAAGGATAGTTCAGTTCGGCTACAATTCCTACCGTAATTTCGGTACCGTAGTTCGGTAACTATTTCCTACCGTAGGACAAACACAGTATGCACATGGTAACCACTTTCGACCTCTAGCTTCTGCGACCGACAGTTGTTTCAGACACCAATTATTTCCTTACGTAAATTAATTCGCTTTCATTACTGAGACAACTTAAGTCACACACACAGGTAGATAATTTTTTCTTTTTCGGTCAATATGTGACTCTTCTAGTGTATCAACGTTTTCAGTAACAAATTTAATTCAGATACTGGTAAGTAATATTAATAAGAAAGTTTGTAGCCTACAAACGTTGTATAAAATTTGTACAAAATCTGTCTCCGTCTCCAAGACAGGGGAAATCTTATTTACTAACGGAGTTACTATACTGTACATTTGGAGTCTACTAGTATAGACAAATAATTTTAGGCCTACTTTTAGTATAGTGTAAAATGACAAAAATATTATGATTTATTTCAAAATCCATACGCCAAACGACTTTTAAATAGCGTTTGTAATATAGACTGTGTGTGTGTGTGTGTGTGTGTGTGTGTGTGTGTGTGTGTGTGTGTGTGTGTGTGTGTGTGTGTGTGTGTGTGTGTGTGTGTGTGTGTGTGTGTGTGATGGATCGTTTAGAGGTCTGCTCTATACGCACTCTTTTCGATGCACTGGCATAGAATTAATCTTCTAAAATTTTTTTATCACAATACTTGAAGCTTATGAATTCAAACACGTTATTTAATTTGTAGTAATAGTGAGGCACGTATTTTATGGGAGAGAAAAATGAAACACTCCCGAATAAAGTAAACCAGGTGGTCGATTGTTAACGTTCTTTAAATACGCATCGCTACGTTGAGATTAAAGATAACTACGTGATACTTGACACGCGTAGACTACGCAACGCTCGAGATTGTTAAAGACACGTGTTCCCGACGTTTTCGATTAAGCTACCGGCATTATTGAAGGTCGGACATTGATATAATTTCCAGAACGTTCCAGTACCTGTAACTACGCAATTTATTCTCGAATCTCAGCGGAGTATAAATTAATATAAACAACAGCGGCCGGCCAACTTCAGTTTTGGACCAGCGACATTACATTTCGTTTACGAGTGATTGTTATTGTAATTTGTTGTGTAGTGTAAAGTGATTACTTAGTGCGAAACTTTTAAGAAAGTGACATTTATTGTTTGTGACATTACTGTATGTTGGACATTCTCTACTTTGAGGAATTGTAAATGACTATCTTTGTTATATTTAACTGTAATTAGCCACTTCATCTGTTTCCACTGTACAACACTACGATCCGTGCGACCGTCCTAATCGCGTAACGTTTGAAAAGTGGTACACAACACTGATCAAAAGTAATTTAGGCTTTGAAAAAATTGGAAATTTCTTAATATCCTTATTCAGCTTAGCAAGGTTGCGGTTCTATCCTGTTCCAGCTTAATTAAAGTCACGGCAATATTCATGGACCCGGACCACAACTCTCTTCCCCAGCGAACAATTTTCTTGCCTTGCCCTATTAGTATATAGCTTCAAAAGTCGTTTATTTTCAATAATTGATTGTAATACCGATATTACTTCAACGTCTTACCGTACATCCCCGTTTTGTCCTCGACTCAAACCAACAAAATCTTTCACAATTTTCATAAATCTCACTTAATTATATAATCCTCCTAACCTTTTTTTAACACGTTGCTGAAAATATAGTAATAGTCACATTTCGTAAAATATTATCTATAGTGTTCTATTTTAGTCCTATAAAAATTTAGGCTACATGTTTAAATCTAACGTTTTTCCTCAAGCGTTTTGCAAATTATCAACTCAGAACTATTAATAAACAAATTCGATGATACAAACGGGAGTCTATTTATAGGCTATTTATTGTTTTAAAATAAATTCTACTTAACTTCTAATGCGTCTGTCTTGACTAACATTATAGCCCACAAATTCTCGAATGCGAAACACTTGTTCGACTGATTTGTTATGCATAACGATTTTGCATGCAAAATATTTGTCCATATTAACTGTGTGTTTCACTCCTGCGCCACTCATTGTGAATTCGCCCCAGTTACTGGTACCACAGCTGGTCGTCCGCAAAAAGCGCAGCGCAGGTTATGAATATCAACGACCTGCTTCTCTGTCTATGGTGACTTTTACTTTTTTACCTCTTATCATTGTTTCACTATAAAAACCAAAAAAAGAATGGGCAGAAATCGTCTCAATGTTTCAAGTAACTTCTGCTGAGTTCAAACATTGTATCTGTTACGCACTACTTTTGTGTTGATTATAGGGCACTAATTGCCTTACCTGTCCATTATGACGTTTTTCCTGTTTGATATTTCACATTATTCCCAACAGCAACTTCTTTCTAAGAATTAAAAATTATATGACATACTACTCGCAACCACAGACCTAGAGCGGTATAAGACCTTTTTCCGTAGTTTATATCATTCAACTTCCTTTAAATATCATTTTCATAATTTTACGCACTTATTAACGACTGCCTATTTTTCGCTTTTTACGCTCTACGACTGCCTATTTTACGCTTTTTACGCTGTATGACTGCCTATGTTTTCATTAGGTATATTCCAAAAATTTTGTAGCTTATAACCTGAGTTAAGTAACATTTTATATTTTGTACATGAAACTACATGCTTGCCCAAGGATTTTTATTCTTTTTATTAGTAGGCCTACCAGTGACAAGATTTCCTATTTGGATATTACTATTTAACACAGTTAAGCACGATGCAGTAAAGACGTTAACGATCACATATGAACATTTTAATACCCTAAAATTAAGAACAAGAAGTTCTTACCATGGAAATCGCCGGTATTGAAGTAACTAATCAATATGAGGAAAATGACAGACGCTTATTTTACTGTGATTCGAAGAGAAATTGTTGGGAGGTCAGAATACTTGTAAATGTAGACCATTCCTATAATTACTAATCTGTGCAAAGACAGTAGTCGTATACTTTTAGCTTTTTATATAAAATGATATAAATAAATAAAATTTTATACGGTAGGATAGTTTGTACTATCGAGATTAGACACATACGACATGTAAGAAAGGGCGTGTGGCCAGCACTATGCTCCAGCCGCATATTGTTAGCATAGGTGTTAACATATGTTTCAGTTGACCTGGGGAGCGAGTGAAAAACGCATCTTGATTTTTATGATCCTGCCTGGGAATCGAACGACGGACCTGTAGATTAATAACCAATTGCTTTTTTATTGACCTACTAAACCCATTAGTTATAAAATCATAATAAGCAGTTTCTTTAAAAAGAATGTCATTTGCTTTATATTTACAGAATTACAGAATTTACAGAACATGTTTTCAGAGTTGATCATCATTAAGAAGAATTTTTTCTTTATGTCTGCCTCACTTCCAGACTAATTTTTGTCATGGTTTAAATTTTTATTGGCTATAATAGAAAAAGTGCTTTATCAAAAGATCAATTTTTCTTCACCTGTGTTCCAATATAAACAATATGGTCTCGTATTTATAAATAATCTTTTGCCACTATTTCTGATAGAGAATTTAAAGTTATTTCGAAACTTTGTTTGTGAGTAGATATTATTGAATTAGAGGCATGTTATGTGGCGGTTGTGGTGTTGTACAAAGCTAACTAAATGGGAGTCTCTATTGTACAAATTACCTACAATAAAGCTATTGTTGCACGAAAGCCATTGTCATTGTAGGAACAGTTTCATTCGTGCGGTGCATTTACAGGTCGAGTTTCATACCACCACACGGGTGAGATTTACACGCTGCTTTCAAATACAGTATTAAAATTATATTTCAGTCTTACCTTAACGAAAATGTTTTTTGTTAGTGATCTCTTGTTCTAAGACATTCGTCTCTATTAGGCTGTTTGGTAATAAACAAAAATTTAACTCATACCAACTCGCATATCGTAACACGCTTTAACCGTTTTCTTTCAGAAGAAATCTTTCTACATTAATTTCATAACGCAATAATCAGAATTTTAATTTTAAGAAGTGAGATATTAAAATCGACTGTAATAAAACTCTTGAACCATAGTCTAATAAACTTGACAGTCATGTATACGGTATTCCAAAATTTAACAATTTAAAACTGCAAAATATGTCAAAATTAGTAAAAAGATATTTAACAATTAATATTAGTCTGACTGAGTTGTGGCATTTCCACTGATTAAGTGGGGTCATAATTTAACTCTTGCATAAACGTTGAATTAATTGTATTAATTGTAACTATTATGGTAAATACGGTATATTGTATGTATGACCACTATTGCTACTACAATCGTTGTTAACATTATCAGCACCATTATAGACAGCGTTATGCAGTCTGGAATACTATATCCCTAATGATTTGTATCAGAAAATTGGCTGAAAGGACACATTAAATGTTAAAAGGATCTTCAACTAGAACTTAAACACTTTCAAGAATCATCGTTACACTAATTAAGGATTTCTGGTGAGGGCGTAAGTGTACTTAGCAACTTGGTAACTTGCTGCAAGATGTTTGTTACAAGAAGTCGTAAGATGGAGTGAGGCTCTGAGGCAGAACTTTGCTAACAGCTCAAATACTTCACTACCTCGGTAACTGCCTATGTCATTTCCTGACTTCTATATCCTTACATAGACTTATGTCTACATTATTCAGATCTCAGACAGAAATTTTTGTTAGCATTGTGACAAAGTTTTTTTGTGTAGAAAACATTAACGCTCTTAATGCAAAACACTTTGTTGAACTACATTCGGGCAATAAGTAAAGCCAAAAGACAATAGGGTTTTACAAAATCGACGTGGACGTAAATCAAACCGACCGCAGTCAATAAACAAACACCATTGATGATGACGATGACGACGACGACTATGAAAGTAATAGTAATAATAATGAACAGTAAGCTACATGAGCTGCAGAACTCGATTTTCAGAATTTACAATAATAAATGCATTCATTTTTAGATGACATCAAATTAATATATTTTATTATTTTCAAGCTATGAGTAAAGTAATTTTGATGTGTGATTCTTAGAGTTAACCACGAGAGGTGATTATAGGTCGGTACCACAGTTTTGCTGTACCTTAAAAAGTAAATAAGTAAAAGAAAAATTACAAAAACCTCTCTACCCTACTTTAGTAAAATAGAAATTGTAAACCAGACAGTCATTATAATTTTTTTAATTGTTATAAATACAATAAACCTTGAAAATCCCGAACACTGCAATGCTTTTTTAGTTAAATATATAAACACAATACAGTAGAACTCTATTTATCTGAACTCCAGTTATCCGAATCGCCAAATATCCGAATCGTTATCAGGAAATTATAAAAAATTTAATTTCTAAAAAAAAAGTTTATTCAAGTTGCAGTTGCCGTACTAACAAAAAAACATAGCAAATGAAATACATATAAGACTGTATTAACTATGCATCATAGTTTACGTACTGATCAGTACAATGTTTTCTAGCCTACTGCTCGCCTAAAATTATAATTATGTGTGAGTATTATTTTTAATTTGTTCTAGTAAAAGTGAACATTTTGCAAAACACTTGTGACCAGGTTTTTATTAAGATACTGTATTCATGTAATAAAAGTAAACAAAAGTGATTTTTGAGCAATTTTCGCGTTTTATTTCACAACATAACCTTTTTCTTATGTTTGCCCAATTATCCGAATTTCTGCATATCCGAATTACGTCTGTAACTCATTAGTTCGGATAAATGGAGTTCTACTGTACCCAAATGACTAACAATTTAGACCTAGCGTTTAAGTTTAAGCACGTTTCCATAAATATCTCTATACCTTGGCCTATATATAACATTTTTCATAAATATACATAACTAATAATTACAAAAAGTTTTTTTGCAAACAGAGCTTACAAATTTTTTAATACAGTCCAAAATTTGGAAAGGGTGTTGACAGATATTAATTTTGTCAAATCATTAACAATACCAGGATCGTATTTTTAATAAAGTCTTCATAATTTGGTGCCGCGCGCGGACTTTTCCAGTTTTTTAATTTTGATTTACTAAAAATTTGAATTTTCGGTTAATTTTTTTGTCACTTTTTAGGCCTCGGTGTCTCAAAATTTGAAATTTCTAAAACTAAACGCTATATTTAGATGGTGGTTAAAATTCTTTTTAAGTCGCTGCTCTACATGGATTTTTCCAATTTTACACAATTTTTAAGGCTCACATTTTCGTCCCTGCCCCCTATGTTGGGGGGATCAATCTAAACAAAATAGGGCTCTGTGGTATAACGGTATGCACATACGTGCCAAGTTTTACAAAAATCGGCTGATGCATTTAAAAGTTATAGTGGTTTTTACCCCAAATAGAATGTAGATTGAATAGAATGTAGACTGTCTAGTCAGCTTCGTTCATCCAATAACAATAATGATAATCATCATTATCTTTATAAATAAAAACGTATCTAAAAATAGATTAGTGCGCTGTTATTATTCAGGGATCCGAAACCAGGCATTGAAACTATCACATCGCTATACCTCTGATTTCATTCCGCTGTGGCTCGGGCAGAAAAAATCCTGGTTTTCCTGGTATAGCCAGTAAGTCAACATAGAGAGGCTTGCAGCAAAAGGTGGTACTCAGGACAGTGGCCAACCACATCATACCAAGGGACTTCAAGACAATTTCTGTTCGCGAAAAAATAAGAAATTATTACACAGGCACAGTGGACAAAAAAAAACTGGTGGACAACGCAGGAGACACAGAATGACTAAAATCACATAAACAAATAGTTATAGCAAGTTGATTAAATAAGAGAGAAGTGCTCGTTGAACCATTCTTCACATGATACCCATTTTCTTTCTTTGCTTAATTCCATTCAGTGTACGTGTAACCGATTGCAAAATAAAATAAAGTAAAATAAAAAGCTGGTCTTCCTATACCGATAAGAATAACAAATCTTACTTCTGTCGTAACAACTTGAGTTCATATATAATTATTTTATGATCTTTGTAATTTTTAGCAAGATGGTGTAGTCATAAAAACCCACATTTAGAGTCATAAAAGTCTACATTTTTATTATTTATATCAGCTATGGTTAGTGCGCAGTAGACGGTGGAGATTACACACCGTGTTCAGAATTTAATTTTCTCTTTTGCAGCAACGTGGGTTGATTGCTCGGAAAGCCAAAATGTCGCCGAGTCCTGGCTCGTATATAAATTTATTAATTTATGTTAATTAAAAATATTGCTGATAGACCTAATAGTTTCACTTCTCGTCTGAAGAAAATTGCACCTTTTATTTTTATTGTAAGAAAGACAGAAATCTTGTCACTTAATACAGTTGTTTACAAATAATTAACCCATTATTAAAATATTTTTATAATACTATTGGATAACTTATTGACTATAGTATTATTCACACACTCCATTCCCCTCTCACTCTCTCTCTCTCTCTCTCTCTCTCTCTCTCTCTCTCTCTCTCTCTCTCTCTCTCTCTCTCACTCACTCTCTCTCTCTCTCACACACACACACACACACACACACACACACACACACACGCAATATAACAGTAAAAAATTAAGTTCTAATTACTGTTAATTGTTTACTTTTTATTTTTAGCAATTTAAGTTGAAAACGTTGTTTTTGTAGCATTCATTAAATTAAATTAAGTTATTAAAATAAGAATTTATTAAGAACTTATTAAGTAATTATAATTAATATCGAGAAGACCAAAAATTGTATTTTAATTAAGAACGTTAAAGGAAAATCCAAGTTACTTGACTTTTCCTGCTCATAAACAATCAAATTCTACGACAAAAATGGTGACAATGCTTATTACTGACATACGCAGTACAGTATAGATAACCGTTTAGTTATAACATTACATTTCATTACTAACTTTATTATCTCTTATTATTCTAAATTTATCTTTGTTATTGTTTCGAATCGCCCTGATTAATTTTCATTTAAAATGAAGGAAAGAGGCGTGTTCATAGACCTCAGCTGAAATACCATAAAAAGTATTAAGAACCATTCGCATTCAGTTCCTACAGAGTTTTCGCCAGTTGAGACAACAACAATCCAAATAACTAAAAGGCATATGCGACATTCTATCAATATCTTTTCTCTCACAGATCTTAATCTTATAACTGGATATCGAAAACTTTTAGTGGGAGAGGAGCATACTATTCATAAAGGAATAGTTATAGGCCTGCATGTCAGTTCCGTCTTTTTGACAGTTCCTCGTCAAATAACAAGTTGTCTGACCACCCTCCCCCAAGTCTACATTACCACATTCTCATCAGTAGACTACGAAGATTGAGTAAACGAAATACTACGTAGATTGATAATTGCCATCACCGAAAAGATTAGTACCAAATCTCACTTTGGAATTAATACATATTTAAATAATTTGAAGTTGTGAAACTGTTGTTTAAAGTACTTAGCCTTTCTGTTCTTTCATTTAACTGAGTTAATGTAGTAAAATCGAGAAAAAGAAACTTGCTACATAAATATAACGGCTGTAAAACTTCAAACTTTAGCCTTTACCAGCCTCTTTTAGTATACGTTCTTCGCGAAGACATCGAACAAATTATAAAAAAATTAAGAAGGAAATTATAAAAATTTCAAAGGAAGTACATTTTTATTTCTGAAGCGTATGAACTTTCTGTTAGAAATTTTAGAAACATTTCATGGAATAAATTACATAAGGTTGTTAACACTTCAAACCGGGAAATTACGTTACAAAACATTATGCTGTACGAAATTATAGATCAGCTTGGTTCTGACTGTAACTGTTGCTCCAGTGATCGTTCTTGGATAGATGTAACTTGACTAGTTACAAAGCTACAGAAACGCTTTACTAAATACAGTAAAACTAACACATTATTGTTATGTCATGTTTGACTAAAAACCTTTTCATACATTTTTTGTTTTACTAAAAGTTATTATTTTTTCGTAACTCAATCATGCATTATTACGGTTTACTAAATAAATAAATAAATAAATTCATTAACGTTTCCATAGTTGATTGGTTACAACTAACGTCTGATTACTTTAAATTGATGATGCGGTTTTACAAATATGATCTTTCATACGTTACGTAATAAATGTTAAACTTGATATTACCGAGAACGCCATTATGAAACAATCCCTCCCAAACTATAGACAGAGGAGAGACAATTTGCAATTACGACTGTGTCGACATTTTGCATAATGACAGTAAACACAGAGTTGGTCAACGTTAGTGAAATATTTATTTTTCGTGTAACGTTTACGAAATTCTTCTTACTTAAAAACACTCAAATTTATTCCATACTCAGAATTAATTTTACATCAAACTTCTCAGGATAGTGTAGGTCGGTTGGTGTTTACAAAGTGTTATTAAATTAGAGTCAGTTTAATCACTATCAACATGATATCTCAGGATTTCCGGTGTCCCAGAGACCATCAGGATTTATTTTTCGTTTAACATATAATCAAAGTCAGGCAAGCCAACGTACTACACAAAGCGTGTTACACATTAATTACAGATAACAATCTCTACGTAGCTGAACATGGACACACCGCGCCTGGCAGTCTTCGATTAGCAAAACAAAATTCCGTTAACACAGATTACAGTAGTTAGGGTACACACCAGTCGGTGTTTACAGTAACAGAGAGTCCAGCGTCTTAGCCATTAGGCCTATGCCAATTATAAACCAACACAAATCTCAAAAACATCAAAACAACTGCAAAAACGTTTCCTTTAAAAAATGTTTGTAACTTGTAAAATTTCTGTTTTGAGTCCATACATCTTGATAGGATTTTTACGTTAGACTTTTAGGACTGTGCCCAGCTTATTAATAATGAACCAGGAATTTCAAGTAACATTTACCATTCAACGTTTTTTATGATCTATAAAGTATTCCATAGCATATTAATGTTGCAAATGTTGCATAATGTTTGCTAGGGCAAATCTATCAGTTAATTGCGTAACAATCACCATAAGATAAGCTTTACTGACAGCTGAACATACTGTGGAGCAACGTAAACACTTTACAGAAGTGTAGCAAAAATACATCTAATAGAAGTTAAACATTAAAAGCTACAAATGGGCAAACTCTTCACCATGTAAACCAGTAGCCTGTCACCAACAGTGATAATTTTGACTCCCAAGGTAATGAACTTTTAACATTTCTGGCCGTGCAAGACACAAAAATTCTCTTCCTCTTTTTTATCTTCAAGTACACTCAACTCCACATAAATATAAAAATATTTTGATTTTTATGTAACACATGATAAAAGTAATATGGCAGACAAAACTGCAGCACGTTTTAAGTGACTTTGAGCTTATACAAAATTATTTTATTTTACATGAAACTTGTTAATGCGTCACAATCGTAGCAATCAACAGTTTACAAAATCCTCACCAACACGTAAATTTAACTAGTAATAAAAATTTAATTCCAAAATATAAATTTCTTTTTATCGAAGTACACTTTTAGAAAATAAATTTTGAAACCCCTTTAAGGAAGTAAAGAGACTCAAATAGTTTCTTACTTTGTTTTGATGTTTTCACCATTAATTTCAACATGTGTTGTCATTATATTGAATATATTTTTATTCTTAGTCATAAGTATATTAAGAACTATAATACAACTTTAAACAAATTTAAATCAAATTCTGCGAAGCTTCATTACCATTATGTTCACTCGACAATTTATGTATTATATGTTAAAGGTCTTTTTCCTTAATATAATATTACTTATATTAAACAAATAGTTCTTGCGTAAATATATCAATTAAAAATAATAATTTCCTCCTATGACTTAATTAAATTATTATTGGCGTTTACATTTTATTTAAATTAACGTTTCAAATTTACTGGTTAAACAATTTTTTCTACACAGAAGTCAGAAGGTTTCTTCAATAGGAATATTCATTTTGAATATAAATATATAGAAAATTTATGGACTACCTAATTTTAGTGAACCCGTTTTACTCTGTTTATTTTACAACACGCCACAAGTCTTTTGCCTCCCGCTTTTAATCTGTGTCTGTACTTTCGGGTACCTTTTAATGTGATTGTCACAGTTGCTTTTCCATGAAAGGTAGTCATTTTGTTTTTCATCTTATAGACGATTACCAGCCCCTCGTTATATACTGATCCTTAAAAAGAAGTCTGTTTGCGCAAAATCTCAGTTGATGATGCGCAGATGATAATGTTGATAATGACGATAGGCACTAAATGAATCATGTATGCCTACTCGGTGCCCTAGAAACAATGACGGGCCACACACATTTCAAACATATGGGCCCATAAAACCTCACCATTGTGTTCCCATCAAGTGAGGTTCCCTTGTCATTTAACTACGTCAAGAATATTGTGAACGTCTGATGGTATGTGTGAGCGTATTTTACACTTATGAAAAAATGTACCCCCACTAGCTGGAAAATTACGTGAATTGTATTTTGTTTGCAAAGTCAGTCGGCCGTGTTGAATCGTCTAACAGATTACGCATAAGGTTACCTGTCTTTACACATAGTACAGATTTACACTGTGCGATTCGACTGTTATTTCAGTATTACAAATTAACATAAAAATCATACAAATTAACGATAAGTAGTGTATTCAAACACACAGTAAATAATACAAATGTTTAATCTTATATAAGACCAGGTTCTCACAGTGACGTCTTAGCTGTAGCACATCCTTCAACGCATTTAACTATAGAAGATAATTTAAAACGTAGGGAGCAACCGAAAGTAAAACTTCAAGGTGCTTTAAACAATCGTATTTGGTGATTATCCAAAATAAAAAACAGGAAGAACGGTTAGTTTCTACATTCAACGACTGAAATGTGCACCACTTCAACAAGACACTAAACTGTGCTTCTTTCGTAATGACCACGAAAAGTTTTAAGAATTCTATTCTAAAGACAATGATTAATTTACTACAACAATATCTGCACACTGAAGAGCGTACTTTGTCATAAACGTTAAACGACAAATGAACAGATGTTCATTGACACTTTGAAAATTTGTGCAATTGTTTTCTACAGTGATAACAAATTTCCTCCTGTGCAATTAGGTTATGGTACAAGACACAGCAACGTGGAAAATCGTGCTGGACAGTATGCCATAAAACATTATGGCAAATATAACTGATGTCTAGATACTAACTCCGTACAAGGCAAGAGAAAATCTAACCGTAGTGTGAACAAGTTTCATAATAATTACACTCATTAGTACTAAAAAAAAATATACATCTTGTATATTACTGATCAGAGAGAGGCTGGAAATTCGGACATAACAAATACACACACTTGTATGTTTCTAACTGTATCCCTTGTAGTAAATGAATCCCTTGCATTGTAAGTACATAATTTTATATGTACGATTATATTTACGATATGGATTTTACGATTATTACGGACAATCATTACCTCAGTTGAAAGTTATATTTTACATAATATAAAAAACATATTTGTAAAATATACCGTGAAACTAAAATAATCATCTGTAATAATAGTGATACCGTATGTAAAATAATGAATGTTGTAATGTAATAGAAAATTCAAAACCTTATCTCTTGTATGTTATACAAGTAACATTTGACTTACTGTTTTCAGTACATAACTAAGAGAAAATTATGAAATTAGTATGAAAAGCTGGCGTGTCGGAGTGAGGTGCGGTTAACCCATAGGCCTTGAACCATTCTTCTACCTTGCAACGATCAATACTTACTCTATTTTCTTTTCATATAAAATATTAACATATTACGCTGGAAGTAATTTTACATGACCGCTTCGAGTACCGCACATGGTGCAAGCATTGCGATTCCTGTGTGAGTTGTCTATTGCATTTTATTTTATTAGGTCTAGGCTGAAGAATTTCTTTCTTTCAATATCATTCCAATAGAGCTTTATAAAGTGGTTTTAAACAACGAAATGATATGTAATGGTATACGACAAACGGCATCTGAAAACGTACCTTAACTAAAGTTAACTCGTTATGCAACCGCATACTTCTCATGTTATTGATGATAACAATAAATAATAATTACTACGATGCCAATGACGGTGGAGGTCGTGACGGAAACAATTATGATGATGATGACGATGATGATGACGATAGGCTCTAAATCAATCAGACGTGAGGCTAGCTCGGAGACCTAGAAACAATACGAGGCCTCACACATTTCAAACATGTGCGCCCATAAATGTATACATGAGCACATAATTTGATATAAATTTCTGACATTTATTTATTAAAATATTATTATTTTACATGCCTGTCGTGCCTGTGTTAAGACTTGAAGGGTGTTTTATTAAAATATGTTACTATTAGTTTACAAATGATCGGAACAATTGTATAATTATCTATTTGATCTGAAAAACAATACTTGGATTTAACGAAAAATTTTTAAAAATGTATGTGTAAATTCAGGAGAAAATATGCATTAGCAATAACTTAGAATGCCTTAACATGCATATGTTAGGCAACAGAATCGCTTTTTAATAAAATATAAAATAATTAGTTAGGGTAAAATATAAAAATTCTATTGTATGGTTATTTAAACTTTTTATTATTTTGTTATATAAGAAGTATGTTACCTCTGTTTTATAAAGTATGTATGTTACTACTTTCTTAATCTGTGAAATGGAAACGCGCGTGCTTGTGCGTCCATGCACATACACAAAAATCAATTTATTTTTTAATTAGCATTAGTTTTTACATTTACGTGACTTGTATATATTTTTCCCAGATAATTGGCACCTTTTGTGGCACCAATGTTTCGATGCCAGAAAGCTGTGTTTGTTAGACCTTCATATGTTTGAAACAACTTATTAAAAATAGTAATATGTGCCTGCTACAGGAGGCATGAGGACTGCGGGTTTGACATAACTGCTCTAGCTTGTTTCAAACAGGCAGATTAAATTGACTTTTCAGTAGGACGTTTGCAGAGCTTATAACATGAAATACCTTGCAGCCTTATGCAAGTCTCACCGTGTGATAATCTCTCCTCTCTTTGATCATCTATTCCGAGATCGTTTTGGATCCTTCACAAGGTAATTCCTAATTATAATTCGGTAGTAACACCTCATTGCTTGACTTTGTGATAATACTCGTGAATTAAATTACTAAGATTTATATTATTTGCGAAAATAATAATCATCGAAAGTATATTTTATTTTGTGTAAAAAAATTGACATTATTGTCATAAATGTGTGATATACCGTAACTATCACAACACACACTACATAGTAACGCAAATTTCAAACTTTTGTGCATTCTATTACATTAAAATTGGCACGACAAGAACATATTTCTTCTGCAAGGGTATATTATTTTCATTTCTTGAAGCAGATTCCGAAGATTGTTCCTGATTATCACAGTCTGTGAAACATAGTAATTAATAACCGATTTAAATATTAATTTAATTTGTTTTAAACATTTTGAATGTTGTAATGTTTGTTTACATGATCAGTCGTTTTTATGGTTAGAGAAACATTTTTAGTTTTTACGATTTTGTTTATTATATTCGTTTGTAATGATATTTAAAATACTATCAGTCATCTTGATTTCTTTTTTAATATAAGCTGGTTCCTAAACTGCCAGTATAGTATTGTTATTTTATTTATATACTATACAGTATTTATTTTATTTACTATACTATATTTATTTATACTATACTATACTACTTATATTTATATTTACATTTATAAATATTCTATACTATATTTATTTTATTTATATGATATTTTGTACAGTTTTTGTTAGTGTATCGTTTTCAATGTCTGGAAATTAGTCTTTCCGTTTAGATAGCATATCTCTAAATTATATTTAAACATTAAACTAAAACACCATTTAATGAGTATTTGTTGTGACTGATATGTTTACCTGTAAAAAACTAAAACTACTTTTATATCATAAAAAACTGTGTTATCCAAATTTAAAATATTTTAGATTTGCATTTTTACATAGTTTTGTTTTAAACGTCGGTAAAAACAAAAGTTATGTATTTTATATCATTATTAATTTTATTTTTATATGTAGGTTTAATAGGTATATGTTTAATGAGTTTTTATATTTTATAAATTATAGATTGTTATTATGCATCAGTTACCTATTGTTACTTGTTAATAATCCACATTTTCTTGTAACTTTCTGTGTCAAGAAGGAAGTCTAAGTAGTTGTATTGTTACGACATCACAGAACAATCTACGTGATTATCGAACGTTTCAGAGGGATCCAGAATGTAATGCGGTGGTGTACGTGAGTCTACGCATTTGCGAGACTTTTCTCGAAGCCGCCAGCCGCGCGGACTGTGTCAAGGCCGCAATTAAATACGTAGTACACACTGGCGGTAAGACGTAGTTTGGAACGTTCTGGTCAGTGAGCGGAGGTATAAATACATGGCGGCAGTATTTACATGTGAGTATAGTTGCGATATATTTACAGTGCGGTTCGAGTCTATTGTCAGACAATTACAAGTGATTATCGGGCGATATTACTGTGTGCGTTCAAGTGGTTATTAGTGAAGTGTTAAGTAATCACACTTCACTAATTAATGTGTTTAATTTTAGTGGACATTATTTTGCGTGTGAACAATTTTTATTTGATTTGTTGTAAGAGACTGTGTTGTTAATTACGAACTGTTTAACTATGAAAATTAAAGCTGGTGATTAGTGACTAAATTGGTTTCTTGTATTTTGTTTCCACCATACCTACAACGATCAAGTAGACCGTGGTAACAGTATATTAAAGGACTGAATGCAACCATTTTATGTTTGATTGAGTTTGAATTATTTGAAATGTTTTAATTAGTTTGAGACGGTTTTCTGTACAATGAGTTTTGGAAATTTGTTTTATTCATAATTATGGTTGCAGATTGAAAAAATTAATTTCATTATTTGCTTCCTTTTGAAAAATAAGTTGAAAAGATAAATTAATTTAACTTAATTTACAAAATAAATTAAAATGATTAAATAAAAAATAAAATAAATCTGTTTTATTGTATATATTGTTTTAGAGTCTACAATATTTGGAATATTTAACCATAATTTAGGAGATATATAAAGTATGGTCAGAATATCCATAGTACTTTTCTAATTAATCGTTCGCTTTCACTTTATTTACTATTTGTTCTCACTACGTAGTAATACAGTTATTAGGTGTAATATATTGAAAATAATTTTGTTTTAAAATAATTTTTGTAGTGTCAGTTAGTTTTTTATATGTTTGATTTTCAATATTTGTTTTGAGATTGTTAATTGTAATATTTATATTATCTTTAGTAGGAACATTTGTGTATACATTTGATATATCAAAAGAGTATACTGTTGTATTTTTGTTTAAATTATGTTTTTTGATTAATCTGGAATTTTGATACTGTATTAATATTGTACCTGACCAAAAAGTTCACTGTATATTTTAAAATTCGTGTTTTATCATTTATTAACTTGTTAGTATGGATTCAAACAAAAAGAATTAGATAGCATAAACTTGATGACTACATTTACGGTTTATGTCAGGGGTTTAAGTAATATTTAGGACGAAAATGTTAGAAATGCGGAAAATGATGAAACTGAATACATTGCTTTTTGAGCCTCGCTAAAAGTGATAAGCTAAATTATTTGGGCATTTTAAATTGATTGTTGAGAATCGGTGGTGCAGACATTAACTAGGCCTGCTGCAGCAGCGAATATGGAAGGTAAGATTAAGTAGATGACGAAGTGAAGGATACGATGACGGTAATATAGCAGATGTCAATATTGTAGCTGGTGAGAAATAGGTGGTGAAACGTGGCATCTTAGTATAACCGGAACCGCTCATCTTAAAATAAGAAATACGCAACAGATATTCTGTTCTGTTCTTGTATAGGCCTACTTAGCCTTCTATAAGCACTACTTCCTTTCTTAGTTAGACTCCCTGATATCCTTCGATGCTGAAGTCTTGTGTTTTAAAAGAAGCGAAGCTAAAACTTACAAAACTCTAGTAAAAATTCTATGCAAAGTAACACCTATGTGAAACAGGAAAAACGAGTGTTATGTAATCACAGTTTCTCGAAACAAAATGTCTGTCAGACAACCGTTGTCTAGAAAAAGTACTATGATTAACGCTACAGAATCACGTACGTGCTTATGAAGAATTGTACTACCGAAGAGGCTGAAGAGCCGACATTGTTAAATTGATTTCACTGACGCTCCAAATACACTTATATTATTATACGTACAGTAGCTGCAATTATGTGACTATATATACCTCGTGAACTTTAGTCTGTGTAATTTTTATTGCATTAAAACACTTCACCACATTAGTTAATGTTAAATGTAAGTTCACTCGTATTTCTGAAATCCGTATTTCACCAGCAATTGACTTTTCTCTGCTGAGAAAAGAAACTGTTGAAGCCAAACTGTTACAATCGATAACTTAAAATACAATTGTTTGGTAACGCTGCTCAGTTTGCAGAGGCATACATAATTTGGTCCTGTCACGTCACAGATGCAACCATTTATCTACCAGTAAAAGGTTAAATACATATACAGATCTGATTTATTAAGATTTTAATTTTTTAATTGATGGAAAAAAGTCGATCAATAACATTATATTGGAAAAATCATATGATTTTGTCCCCTCTTCATAATTTAAGTATTAATAACAGAAGTAGCAATAGTAGTAGTAGCAGTAGTAGTAGTAGTAGTAGTAGTAGTAGTAGTAGTAGTAGTAGTACTAAGTAGTAGTAGTAGGCCTAGTAGTAGTAGTAGTAGTAGTAGTAGTAGTAGTAGTAGTAGTAGTAGTAGTAGTGGTACCAGCAGCAGCAGTACTAGTAGTAGTAACAGTAGCAGCAGCAGTTCTAGTAGTAGTAACAGTAACAGCAGTAGTAGTAGTTGTTGTTGTTATTTATTAGCACTATGAGTAGCAGAATTATAACAACAGTGATTCAGTTATCGTATGATTAAGTTAATGTTTCGTGAACATCAAACTTTTTATGAACATTTTATTATGGATTATTACATTTAAGAGCTCTATTTTATCCGCTTCCTTGGGATTTGTATTTAACACCGTTCAAAACTATGTATTGATACTATGTAGTAACTTAAGAGGTATTGCAATAAACCCACATCAGTGCGACAACAGTACGTACGTGTCACGTAACGTGCAGAATGCACACTACCGTGTTCAGTACTCAAGTAGCAGTAGATCCTGACAAACGATATTTGCCGCATTCGCACTATTAATTAACAGGCACAGGTGTGTAACAGTGCAACTTAATCCTACTGATTTAATAAATTTATCAGCAATTAGTCAGACCGAGTCGGTGAATCATAAATGTTCTTTCCGTGCCAGAGTTACTAGAGTTAGCGGTATTAACAGGTAAATAAAACGGAGTCAAGAACAAAATTAAGGAAATGGGGAGGCGACTTAAGCTGGAGGACATTCACTTCCTCCGATGTAATATCGACTCTCATGCTCCTCACGTCCCTTGTAAACAAATGACACGATGTTGTTTTTTACGTACTGTTTTCCTTAATCGACGTTAAATTTTAATGTTATAAGAAATCAATGAGAGCAAAAACATATCGATAGCCGTTTAAGGAAAGCTCAACTAATACTTAGAAAAAACAAACTCGGAAATTAAAGACGTATAACCATTTACATAAGCCGGCATAAACACAGGGCAAAAAAGATACTCCTAATAGAAATGTCTGATACGTAACCAACAATTTTTAGCCATTTATTAGGACACAGTATAACTATTAATGTGCGTCGTGTGCTGTCCATACTGCTTCATATTATAAAATAACAAGTTTATTATATGTTATATTCTAATATACAGTTATATATCAGTCACGACATAGTCAAATTTCTAAAAAACAATATTATGTTGAAATACACAACACAAAATATGCACTATATATTTATATTTATATGCGACGAGGTCTTAATCGCTTCCTTATTCAAACTTTGCAATCTTATAAATTACTAACCACTATATAAACGATGTAATTCGGCTAGCACTCTCAGCATTTAAACCATCGTCAGATTAAAAAATTAAAAAAAAATTCTTGTACCGTTACTTTTTCGAAGTATCAATATTTTTTCGGTTGATTTTGAACTGACCTTGATTTAAATACCGAAAGTTTAGTCGGTTACAACGCCTATAATTTAGTAAAAAATTACTAAATTCACTAAACTCATTAACTAAACTCACTAAATTAACTAAATTCATTTTGTTTAGTGAATTAGAAGACTACACAGCTTGACTATACACTTTGATTATTGTTTTTATTTACAGGCGAGAATTCAAGCCTCGCTACTGTTATTACACTGAAAAAGTAATAATTTATATAATAAATATTAATCCCTAAAAACTAAGTAGCCTATATCATCCATTTTCTCTTCGATATTCACATGTTATATATGTTATTATTTAATGTATAGATTAATAAACATCGAAGTTGTAATTGCAGAAGCACACAATGTCAGGACAGATACCACAAATATAAGTAGGCCTATAGTTCTTTTGGACGCTGCATGGTTATGGCGGGGGTAGAGCGTCACGAAATGCTCTGTCGGGCGGATGGAAAACTATTGTGTAAAAAGGACAATCTGTGGAGGTAACCAATGCAGATGCCTTTCCTGCATGAAGGTACCGTACCACTAATTTACAAAAAATATTTGTTGCGCACTATCATTGCAGCCACTATCCGACCTGTTGATTAAATCCCCTTTATTTACCTTTAGCGAGCCATCAAAAATAGGAACAAAAAATGTTGTTTTCACCAGTTATTGTTTCAACGTGCTTGTTTCACATTTTCACTGTTTCTTTTTTCTTCAAAAAAATTCACCTCACCAACAATGCGACCGATCAGGGGCGGATTAACCATTAGGCTGACTAGGCTGTAGCCTAGGGCGCGGCATTTGGGATGCGCAAAATTTTAGCTAAAAAAAATAAAATTTTACAGCTAAATGTAAAATTGGTAATAAATTACAAGGATAAAAATTTGAGTTCATTTTGAACACAGGCGCCTGTTTGCGACAAATTATGGTAACTGATTGTCAGCTTTGTGTAAATGATGTTAAATGTACCCTTAATAAAATTGTTATAATTCTGTAACTAGGCCTACTTCGTTAATTTTTCCTTATAAAATCCATGCAAACTACAAATGGTTGAAGGTGTAACTCTGACAAATAGCCTCAGTTTTCAATTCTTGAGACTATTTCCAAAAACAGTAAGATATTTGAAATATTCCTAACTAAGAAATATATTGTAGGGTATTTAAAGCTTCATTCAGCCCCTTGGAAATAAACGTAAGAGTAGCCTGTGGGAGGTGAGGGGGCGCTAAAATATAATTAGCCTAGGGCGCCAAGATACCTTAATCCGCCCCTGCGACAGATAGAATTTCTGAAGAAGAAATTGGGATCCGGGACTATAGGGTAATACAACTGTATTTTGGTTAGACCGCACTCAATTTCATTAATAAGAATTATTAAATGCTTTAAAATCTTACATAAAAATACAGTATATGTACGCTTCCAGACACATATTTACACTTATATAACACAAGTATGTTGACAAAAATTTATGAATTTGAAAAGCGTACCATTACACATGAAAATAATAATTCTACGCTAAAGAAATAGATAGTAAGGAATCACTACGTGACGCCTTGCACGTATAGTGGCCGGACAGAATTACGTAACGTTACTCGACTACCCAACCGGCATCGAGGCCCGCTATAATGCAACGCAGTGCACGTATAAATACTGGATTTTGAACCGCACCAGTTCAATCAACTGACAGTCATCGGGCACGTCCACGGGTGCAAAGACTAGTCGAAGGAAACGCCCAGTTCAGTTACACCTTGCGATATTGTAGAGTGCGGATCGTAGTGCCTGTTCCGGTTCAGTGGAATGTGATCATCGTGTTAATTAATTCGAAACTGCAATAAGGTGACGTTTATTGTTGTGTTTTATCAAATTTAACTCGAATTATTGTATAAGTGTGCCTTTGTTGATTTATAACTGTTGTTGTGTCTAATTAAAGTTAGCAATTAGTGACCTCACGAGTGTCAGTTATTCTGTTTCCACTATTCCACACGATCTGTGAAACCGTCGTAACATTGGGTCAGAAGTCGGATAAGTCTTTGAATTTTTTAAACAGAGGACACTTCGTAGAAGAGTAGTGTGAACGGTTATTAATAAAAATGGATACTAGTCAGATGATGGAAGCTGCTATTGCAAACACAGGAACGACAAAAAGAAGGACGCCGACGGGAGGCAGAAGAAACTGAGAAACAACGACAGGGGGCAAGAAACGACAGGATGAGAAACCACGACAAGAAGCAAAAGAACCGAGAAGCGACTGGATGAGAATTGCAGGTATGAAAGAGAAGAGGAAGAAGAGCGGCAAAAAGAGCTCTTGTTTCGAGTAGGAGGCACGACAAGAAGATGAAACGTAAGCAGGAATCAGAGGACATCAAAGTTTTGATATAAGACGAAAAAGAGATGTAAGAGATTCGAGTTGGATCAGTTCACATCAAGGCCTACACATTTGATGGAAGCACTCACTGGACAACGTATCTTCGGCAATTTGAAGTCGCTGCATTCACAAGAAATTTGACAGACAAAGACAAAGCAGTTTCACTCATTCTCGCTTTAAAGGGGCCTAATAGAGAAAGTTCTTCTACAGAATGTTCAACCTAATAGTCAGAACACCTATACCGAATTGATGAAAACTCTAGGATTACGGTATGGAGATAAACATTTCCACGATGTGTAGTACGCTCAGTTGAGACCAAGGCGACAGCGTTCCGAAGAAAGTCTTTAAGAGTTTGAAGCAAGTACGGACAGACAAATTAGACTTAGAGTCACCAGAGGATTTTTGAGAAGATTCCAGTATGATATTGCCGTTACGACGGGGGCAGAAAAGAAATGACACAAGATAAACATTTCAAAGAGCCAAGAGCGCCGCAACGATTTAAACGATGGGAAAGAGACAGAAGACCGAAGTGTTACAAATGTGGGGAACGTGTACATCTACAGTACAGGCAGATTCTTGGGAGAATAAAATACAGAAGTAAGGGACTGATTGGAGAAATAAAGCTCCGGAACAACCCACAATTTCTACGCTTCATAAAACCAATGGAAACTAGATCTTTAATGGATTTGCAGACCAACATCATTGGTCCACCGTCATTGGAAGGTAAACCAACATCATTTACAGTTGACATGGGTTGTAAGTATTTACAGCAATATATACACACACAAACACACACACACACACACACAATATTTTTGTAACTAAAAACATACAACAACCATATTTTATAATACTCTCAGAATAACACATTGTATACATTTTGATACAATGTATCCACTGTATCATATCCATGCTCCAGACAATGGAGAATAAACAGTATCCATTGTGCGCCCTAACTCAGTCAGCCACCGTCAGCCTAAATGTAGCTCTTCCACCATACAGACTATGACTGAAAGCCCTGTCAAAGTGTTAGGAAAAGTAGAGGTACGTGTACGCCTGGATCTCCTCGATTTAAGCCATCAATTGCTCGTTACAGTCGATGATGTGATTCTTGGCACGGAGTTATGAATGCCTACGGGTTCGTTGAGGACTTCAGAGAGAATGTCCTGAGAGTTGGCCATGAAAAGATTAAGTGTTCCAGGGTTGAAATAATAGGATCAACCAACCATTCGATCAATCTAGTGACCGTGGCCGAAAAAGGAATCAACAGGCGTGGAGAAGAGGAATTCTTGGGTTTGGATGCAAAAAAGGAAGACCTAGTAGACGAAGGACCAATTTGTATGACAACAGAAGAAGTGATTGGAAAACCTTCTATAATCATCGAGGAACCTGCTTGTGTCTAATGCTTGTTTTTGTATCTAACGTCTGTCTAATGTACTTAGCAAATACGTTAGAAAATAACATTAATAATAATAACTGCATTAAATACGGCATTAACTCCATTACATACGGACTGCGTTAAATAACTGCATTAACTGTATTAATTACATTAATAATTGTTAACTGCATTAACAATTTTAACAATCTTTGAGTAATAATGAAAAATAATTTGACACAAATACACACACACACACACACACACATCTTATTTTTCATCCCAAATTCGCAAGCAGATAATTTTAAATTATTAATGTAATTATCGTACACATTTTTAGTTATTATCATTCCACTTATCCTAAAATAACTAAACGCTTTAAAAGCACACAAAAAAATGCATATCACTTGTAATATAATATATAATAATACCTCAAATTTAAATAAAATTTACAATAAACTAATAATACACAGAATGAGTGCTACACAGAATAAATTTTATGTAGGGCAAATTAAGAAAAAATTATCTAATGAGATTATTCAGCATAGAATAAAATCTCATAGATTGGGATCTAACGCACTATGTGAAAACCGTATGTTTCCAAGGTAGAGAATATCAAATTAATTAACATGTAGAAAAAAAACGTTAAATTTGTCTGGAAATTTCAAACATATTCAAATACAGCACAAAGCAAAAAAAAACATGTAAAAGCAAACAAAACGATTTATTTAAGATTTCAGCTTCTGGATAAGTTTTGTAACTAAAAATATACAACAACCTATTTTATAATACCTTCAGAATAACTTATTGCATAAATAAACGTTACAGCAATTAAATTGGTATGATTGGCTTTTATTGATCTTGAGAAGGCTTTCGATAGTGTGCCTAGAACAAAAATATGGGAAAGTTTAAAAAATAGAGGAATAAGGAGTAAAATAATTAAGGTAGTACAGAGGTTATACAAAAATAATGTAAATTATGTAATTGGTAAAAATATGACGTCGTTAGGATTTACAACAAATTATGGATCAAGACAAGGAGGTGGACTGAGTCCGACATTATTCAACTTGTACATGGACGACATTATTAAGAAGTCCTCACTGAAGTTTAAGAAAATGCATGTTGGATACAGAAATTTGTGAAGTATAGAAGTAGCAGAAGGGGCTTTTGCGGATGATTTAGTGCTAATGGCTACAAGTGAAATGGCGTTACAGGGTAATTTGAATATATGGAATGAAGTTCTCCAGGAAAAAGGGATGAAAATAAATAAGACCAAAACAAAAGTAATGGTAATGGGGGAGAAAATAATAAATATAGAGATTGGAGGAGTGAAGATAGAACAAGTCAAACAATTTAAATATCTAGGGGTTTACAGTAGATAGTAATTGGAATCAAGAAGCCGCATTAAATGAAAGAATTTAAAAGGCAATAAAAGTATACTATGCATTAAGCAATAGATTTATAATTTAGAAGGAGATGTCAAGAAAAACGAAAATGAGTGTGTATAAAACAGTACATAGACCGGTTTTAACATACGGCTGTGAGACGTGGGTACTATCCAAAAGCCAAAAAAGTAAAATCCAGGCGGCAGAAATGATATATCTTAGGAGAGTAATAGGAGTAACAAGGAAGAATAGAGTTAGGAATACACAAATAAGAGAGGATTTAGAAATGATATCGATTCTGGATTTTATTGAACAGAGACAACTAAGCTGGTGGGGACACATGCAGAGAATGGATAGTGATAGAATGGTAAAAAAGGTTTGGGAGGCAAAATCA
This sequence comes from Magicicada septendecula, assembly GCA_034769895.1. Lineage (NCBI taxonomy): Eukaryota > Metazoa > Arthropoda > Insecta > Hemiptera > Cicadidae > Magicicada > Magicicada septendecula. The sequence continues at coordinate 975,543,205 of CM068367.1, read as the reverse complement.
GGGGGGGGGGGAGAAAGAAGAGAGGAAGACCGCGACTGACTTGAGATGGAATGATAGGAAACGTTGTGAGAGAAAGAAGCTTGGGCTGGAGTGAAGCGAAGACATTGTTAATGGATAGAGTAAGATGGAAAAAATTTGTATATAGAGTGTAGTTGATGTAACCAGACACCAATATGGTAGAAGGGTATTTTGATAATAAATAAATAAATTCAGCAATTAAAACAATTTTACTCCTAATTTAAATGTTTAATCCGTAAAACTTTCGAGCCACTAATGTAGGTATTTTGTATACTCTTAATTTTAATTAAGACTCTAATTTTTAATTTTAATTTTCTTCAGAGAAATTTAATTAGTGGTACAATGTACTCTGATATCGTTATATACAAGAATTTACGTACGTTAAAATGTTGATCGCATTAACATTAAATATGCGTATTATCAGATAAAACTATGTTACAAGTAATGCCAAAGAAAAAAGCCAAATATTTAGAAAAATAATCTACTTTATTTGCCAGCACTGAAAAATCCTTTAGTTTCAGAAATCATTCAGCAGAGATAAAATTATTAAGAAAAAAAACTCTCTGGTTAAGACTAAGGTCTGATTGTGACGGGAACGTGGAATAAGACAAACAGTGCTTTGTCTCTGTTAACAAAAACGTGGTCTGAAATTAAATCGCAGCAGTACGGTAGCGTAGCAGTCAATTATTTTTACCCTCGTAACAGCAACACGCAATTTATCAACCTAGCGTAATCATGAAGGGCACAATCAACGGGGTGTCATGCTCACTGAATAATACCTCGTATTATTTGCTAGGTATCTTCAGCGACGCTGTAATGCTGTCAGTAACCTCTATACCGTATGCAGATAAAATACACTAAGTGTGTGTGTGTGTGTGTGTGTGTGTGTGCGTGTGCGTGCATATATAAAATTAATCAACTATTCATTTTTTATATATATATATATATATATACAATGTGTGTAAAAATGAAACGTAAACACAAACACTCAGGTCTACGATATATATATATACAATGTGTGTAAAAATGTGTAAAAATGAAACGTAAACACAAACACTCAGGTCTACGATATAGTTAGGTCTAATATTAGTTCCATTTAGTAAGACTGGAAAACAACCTTTGTGTGTGGGTCGGGAGTACAGGATAGTCTGTACGAAATCGCATTCAAGGAAGGATGCTTCCCAAACACTGTTTCTTCCAAGCCGAGTAACTGACCTTTACGTGGTTAGCCGAGCACCAAACCCACTGGACTATTAATTGTTTGTCGTGTTCCTTGGGTTCTTGTCACTGCAAGCGCTTATTCATTTATGCATCCCTTACTATCAGCTACTTTAATTTTCTACCATCTTTTCATACTAATATCTTAACATACTTATGTCTAACCTCCGTTTCTTTTATCCCAAATACGTTTATTTAATTTGTTCACTCGGGATTAATTTCTTTTACACCTTTATATAAGCCTATAGATTATATTCATGTTGATTTGTGTAGTATATAAATTTTAATATTTACTATAGGCTAAGCCAAAATACTTGTACTACTTGTTCGTTTTCTAGTCCTCGCTTTTCCCAATAATAATAATAATAATAATAATGGCTCCCATGTGTACCACCGAAGTATCTTAGGAGAAAACAGGGTAGGCTGCCTTATGTGAGCCGTACGGCATACAAGGAAGGCAGTGTGGCCAGCACTACGCTTTAGCCGACCATTATTATACCCAGGATGTTATCCCAGATACTCATTTTCAACAGGCTGAGTCGACCTGGGGGCTGAAAAACGCACCTTGATTTTATGGTGCGGGCCCGGGAATTGAACCCGGGACCTCTAGGTTAGTAGCCAGGTGCCATACCCACTGGTCTACTGAGCCGCCCTTCTTGCACACATTCTTTACTCTATAGCGCTTCTAAAAATATAATTTTGTTTTCTAAAAATAATTTGCTAAACGGTGCTATTATAGTTAATTACAAGGAACAGGTGCTAAAGAGCAGGTAACGTTCAACTGGAAACGGCTAAGTTCGGCAGTGGAAATGGTCATATTTATTCAAGGCTTAACTGTGCTGGGTTCTCTCTCCTGACCACAATGGCTTAGAGCGTTGTGGTTTTGTACAAGCTATTAGCTACTCCAACCACTAAAAGCATGTCTTACAAAGTACATTATATCAAAAACATAAAACTATGGATAAAGAAGTAGAGTGACGGGAAAGAGAGAGAGAGAGAGAGAGAGAGAGAGAGAGAGAGAGAGAGAGAGAGAGAGAGACTGATAGACAGACAGACAGACAGAGTATATTTGTAACCATTTAAAAAGCATTTAATGAGATATATGTGTCCTTACCTCGTCATATATAAAATTGTCGATTTCTTCAAGCGGCTTTCCATATAGTCGACTAGGGAAAGGTTCAAATTTTCCAGGTAGTACTGAACCATCTTCAACACTGAGCTTCCGACGAGGTTGAAACCCGTAGTCTCGAACTAGCTGTATTGTTTTACTTTCGTGTTTGTCCAAAGATTCTTTTGTAAACGGTTTTACTTGCACTCTGACGTGTTTCTGTTGGGCTGAAGTAGAAGGAACGTCACCTGAAGATGGCCTGTTCGCTGCCGCCGCGGCTGCATGTCTCTGTTGCACGAGCTGTCTATGCGCCGCCAATTGGCCAGGCAACGCTCCCGGTAATCTCACAGGAAACATGGTTTCACTTCTCCCTTGTTCTCATTGTCCGTTCATACGACTCTAGTTTTTTTATCTTACAATTTACCTTTTTCTGCATATTTTTACGTAATAAATTAACACTACAAGTTGAGAACACAAATATATTTTAGATCTTTACATGGATAGACGAATTAGTATTTTAAATTGTTTGCTTTTTCTTTAATACGAGAGAACCTATTATTATTATTATTATGCTTATTATTAATGTTATTAATATTATTATTATTATTTATTTTTTATTATTATGTTCATTTTATTTATTCTGACTATTACGAATTCATGTTTTTAACATTGTATTATTAATTTTATTGTACTACATTTTTCAATGATTATAATGTAAATTTTAGAATGCCATCTTCAAATTCATACATCAGACACGCTTGTACACTGAAGTTTCTGTTTGCTTCCATATTGTCATTGAGTGAATCTTTCATCCTGCAACAAAAACAACGAAAATACCATGTTATTTTGTTACAACGAAAAATGTCATTACGCTACAATATTCGCCTGCACTACGCACAAACCGTATATAATATAGTAATAATTGAACTCAGATAAGAATTTTTCTTAAGTGCAGTAAATTTGTTTAAAACATTACAAATTATTTTTGCATAGACAATATACAGAGTGGCCCATGTGTAGCCTGACATTATACAAATACGTTTTCGTCAAGCTGTAAATAAATACACTTGCGTTAAACGAATTATGACCCACTCTGCTAAATATATATAAATTAAATAAATTCATTAAACAGTGTGTGTGTGTGTGTGTGTGTGTGCGCGCGCGCGCCCGACCAGATGACTGTCTATAATTGGCTTTAACGGAGACATCTTTGGTATAGTTTTCTCATATCCTCGCACTATAATGATTGCTATAAATTTTCTTCTTCTTCTTCTTCTTCTTCTTCTTCTTCTTCTTCTTCTTCTTCTTCTTCTTCTTCTTCTTCTTCTTCTTCTTCTTCTTAAAAATGCTGTCAACCTGTTCCGGCTTCATCCCACCGCTTCATTGGTATTTAGCACTTATTAGGTCTTATAACAATGAATCGAGTTGGATTGGGGATCCTGCCGTCCGGTATATTCAGGTGGTCTATCCGTTCTTATTCATAGATTTTACCGTGTTATAAAATATCCAAAACTCCGCTCCAATGCCTTCGTTTCGTTAAATATTCTCGTACAGCCGCTGACAGCACACAGAATCTTCATTTCTGTTATTTGGATAGGATTAATGTGGACAAGATTCATTACCACATAACATAACTGGGACTGCTATAACCTCGTTGGGACTGAGACCGTTTTGTTGTTTTTCCTCTGAAAGCTCTTCTTATCGGACGTCAATAAACTGATATTTACTGTGCTTATTATTTACATCCCTACCATATTGAAAACTGGACGTCACACCCAAGTGCGCAACTCGTTAAATGGCTTTATTGTTTAAATAACCTTACGTTCTAACTGAGTATTTACCACGGAATGCCATCGCTTTTGTTTCCTACGTCTATGTCTCTACAACGAAGAATTTAATTTTAAAATTATGCTGGAAAACCGTCCACGTGTAGCAAGCAGCGACACCAATTTTTAAAAAACCCTAATTTTATAGCTTGCAACATATCATTGGATAAAATGTATCGACTCGTAAATAAAATGTATCATTCCTTAGGGAAATAAAATGTATGAGTGGCAAATGTGTTACAGTGATAGATAAGACGTCACAATAAACGTACAACTAAGTGATTAGCCGCAGGTGTAATCCGATATACTCAGTTCTGCTATAACCGAAGGCCATCTAATTGATTCCATCGGATACAATGACACATGGAAAGGTTATAGGCAAACACAGAATATTCATTTAAATTTGTTAGAACAATTGCTTTGTCACGGTAAATGTTATTTAAGCTACCAAAACGTAGAATATACGTATGGAAGCCTTGTGCCTGTAACATCAATTGTATAGTTATGCATTAGACTTTATTCTTATTGGGAATAGTTTCAGTAAAATTTGCTTAAGTGTATAATAGGGCTGATATTTTGTCTGAGTATAATTCTGTTGCAGATACAATACGTACTACAAACGAGCGTAGAACGTGTTTATAAATTACATCAACTAGAAAAGTATGAGCTTATCTTGTGAGACTTAAGTTTAGAATTAATGTTAAGATTATTGGTTGCTGTGTAGATAAAGTTAGTCATGCGTAAAGAAACTAGTTATTTACTTAATGTAAACCGAACTTAAAGAACTGAGAACTGGGATTATATTTGGTAGAATATAGGCTAATCACATTGTAAATGTTGTGTTGTCCCACATCTTAATATAAATAAAGGGGTTAGGACAGAGACGTCCGTTGTTGAAAATAAGAGACAACGTGAGTACTTAAACCATCTAACGACGGAAAAGCAAATTTCTTGTTAAGACTAATCGTCTTAAGTAACAATACCAAACAGCCTCAGTGGATCGACATATTCTGACGTCACTAGATCAATGTGTAGATCGCTCTCTATTTAATATCTCGGTATCCATTTCTGGATTAGTAGCTTTATTGCCTTAAGCACGTAGGTATTATTGAGGTTTTTGTCACTGCTGTATGCTTACTCCGATTTTTCAAATTTTTGGGGTCGTATCCAATCGGTTTTTAAACCGCCGATGACAAGACAATGCCATTTAGAAAAAGTTGGTTGAAAAGAACTCTTCTGTCTGTAAACAATTTCCTCCTGAAAGCCTAAAAGTTGACCAAAAAAGACGTCCCTCAGGAACACTATCAACAACTTTTCATCACACGTTCTTAGAATATAAAACAAACATTTCCTGCAGTCTGATTGTTAAAATATGAAAATTAATTTTTATAAAATTACTACGTGCGTTCTGCATATCATATTCTACGATGCGTGGATCAAAAGTGTAGCGTCGTAAAAGTACTCCTGTGTAATTTCGTTGAAACATAGATCCTAGATCGCATTGTATAAAGTTGTGGTGAGTGGTTTATCAGAAACAAAAGACTGTGACAGATGGAAACCGTTATGTCCAATTCTATGTCCTCGTGGTTTTTATTTTTTTTTTACATCGTCCGTTGCTGTTCCTTAAACACACAAACATCCGTCTCTTAAATGTTAAGATGTACAATCGAATGCGCTGTGTAAAAACTGGCATAAAAGCGTGCATGCGGCTGTGCTGCCGACTAAAGCCCATTGAATAATTAAGTACACGCGCTACCTGCAGTCTCCAGCGATTCATACTGTATACCGCCCTTCACCAGCGCGCAGTTGCTTATCACTGTATGCACACTTTTGCTGCTAAATTATGTTTATAACTAACACAGCTCTATAGCCCATAGCAGAGACTGTGTGTTGTCGCTGTGATACGGCCAGCCTACTCACAATACTATGTGTACGTAATTTATAGTAACCGTGCATTTCCATCAGTACATTATCTCTCAGTCCGTCAGTAGTTGAGCCTACATCCCAATCTCGTCCCATAGCTCCGCTTACGTGTCGGTCCGATGCAAACATAATTATTTGCAACCCTGTTGCATTTTGTAGTTTTGTGTATTCTTTACCTTCAAATATTTTAAACGAAACATTGAAATTATCTATACTCTATATTGACATTTTGGCCTATATTCTATTTATGGTTCAGTAAGACATATGAAGGCAAAACTTTTGTATAGCACTAATTAACATTACCAAATCTAATTTGAATTCATGGAATAATGATACTAGACAAACTTCTAAACCGGAACTCGGGCTACAAGGCGTTACGAAAACAAACCTAGCAAATAGCAATTAGCTTCGTTCGAATAACACCCTGCAAATTTTGTCTGTAACTTGTGTGTGTGTGTGTGTGTGTGTGTGTGTGTGTGTGTGTGTGTGTGTGTGTGTGTGTGTGTGTGTGTGTGTGTGTGTGTGTGTGTGTGTGTGTGTGTGTGTGTGTGTGTGTGTGTGTGTGTGTGTGTGTGTGTGTGTGTGTGTGTGTGTGTGTGTGTGTGTGTGTGTGTGTGTGTGTGTGTGTGTGTGTGTAAGCGCGCGCATGGAACTGACATTGTGAACCACGCGCTTATAAAAAGCTCATACTTTGTTGAAAACTGTAATAGTTCTCAAATAAAATACAATTATTGGAAATTTACAGTAAGAAAAATTTCAGTATGTATTGGATATTAGTAGAAATTTAAAAAGATGTAATCTAAAAACAATTGATATGAATAAGTGTATTCAATACCAGTAGTGGGTGGAAAATAGTAACAATAACTTTTTAAATATAATTATTACACTACGACTCGGAACACAAAACTTTTTGTGGGTAAAAACGTAAAAGTTTTACCTTATAAACTGAACCGGTTTTCACTTTTAAAAAGCTTCTTCGGAGGTTGCCGCTGGTAGCACTGTCACTGTAGCACGAACACAACAATACAATAAACGTATTAGACATCTCCATCACAAAACTTGAACACAGGCACAAATTCAGTATATACAGAAAACCGACTACAACTGACACACTAATACACAACTCCTCCAATCACCCAACACAACACAAACTAGCTGCCTTCAGAACCATGATACACAGACTTAACAACATCCCCCTAGATGAAAAAGACTACCAAGACGAACTAAACACTATAAAATATCTAGCAGAATCCAACGGATACGACAGAACAATAGTCAATAAACACCTACACAAAACAAACAACAGACAAAGACAGAAAACAACAAATTCATAACACTAACATACATCAACAAACAAACTGAAAAAATAGCCCACAAATTCAAAAAAGCAGGATATAGAATCGCTTACAAAACTACTAACAAAACAGAACACACACTATCAAAACACACACACAAAGCACAAAACAAATTCGATCTACCTGGTGTTTACAAACTAAATTGCTCAGATTGCAACAAATTCTACATAGGCCAGACAGGACGTAGCTTCAAACAAAGATACATTGAACACACAAAGGCACTCCACTCCACTACAGAATCCACCTTTGCAAACCACCTCATTGAAGCAAACCACACATACAAAAACATCGACAATAACATGAACATTCTACACGTACACACAAAAGGCCGAAAACTAGACACTCTAGAACAATTGGAAATATACAAACACACGAAAACAAATAAAAACGACATCCTAAACGAACAGACACAATTCAAATCACACGCATTTTCGAACATATCTCACCCCACACACACAACATCGATCTTTCGAAAATCGATTCCGTCGCCAACAACAAGATGGACAGTGCTACCAGCGGCAACCTCTGAAGAAGCTTTTTAAAAGTGAAAACCGGTTCAGTTTATAAGGTAAAACTTTTACGTTTTTACCCATAAAAAGTTTTGTGTTCCGAGTCGTAGTGTAATAATTATATTTAGTTAAGTAACGGACACGTCATGGACAACGAAATCCAAGAAATAACTTTTTATAAGATAATCATCAGAATTCAGAAAGAAATAAGAGACATGAATCCGCTTATAAGGGCAGTGACTACAGAATGAAGCACAATATAATATCAGGAACAGTGGCGTGGGTTCTGATGAAGAAGATTTTGTTATGTAACAACAAAGTGGCATCTAAATCTCTAGAGAAAGTGAAAAGGCAAAGTGGATGAGGAGGAGGTGGGGGGTGGGATGGGAAAGAACAACAACAGTAACAAGGAGATGATGATGATGGGTAAAAATAAGATGAACTATGACGTTTAGGATACGAGGTCTTCCGCCTTGACTGACTAAACTACAATTACAACGAACAGGCTTAAGGAGATAGTGTCACAGTGAAGCACAAAAAAACAGTAGAACGTAATTGTAGAAAAAGAAAACTCTGGAACCATCCTGTAAGTTTCATGTGTAGGCCTAATAAGCTGAAAATAAGCCATTGCAGAACATTCGACGAATAATTTCTAGCAAGCAATGATCAGTTTTGTACGTCATTGGTGGTGCTGGTCGACTTGTTTATAACTGGTAGGAGCTATGTTCAAACGATTGCCGTCAGTGTTATTGTGGGTATATTATTGCGGAGTTGAACAACGTGAAGTGTTTTACTGTATTAGTACACAGGTACATGAAACAACATGATTAAATTAAATATACAGAACTCGAACCTTCCAATGCACGCTAATTACAATAAACATGTTTTGCGTACTTTATAAACGTAAATCTCGTCTTAATAATTATCATTTATACATAAATGTAAGACACGCCTGTAGACTGAGCCATGCATAAATAATCATAACTAGAGATCGCTTATAAGTTATATTATTTAATTAATTAAATTAAAATACAGTTGCTATTGATATCATCAATCATTTTCAGCCTTTGTTTACTGTCACTCTTATAAATTTTTCAGTTACAAAATTATTGTAATGCACTCTAAATTAGACACACTCACTCATGTCGAATTTATTATGGGAAAATAAAACTCCACATAAAAGAGAATGCATAAAAAATAGAGTGAAATAAACACCAAAAGAGAAAGACACACATAGAGACAGACGCAAGAGAGAGAAAATATGTTTCAGCAAGCGATGCTGTATTAACAGAGAGAAATAGTTAATAACAATAGTGACAGACTATAAGATAATCATTTTTAATTAATTGTATATATAATTAATTTTAATTAATATTAATATAATTAATTAAATTAATTAATTAACTGTGTATATAATTAATGTTAGTAGTGACCGTCGATCAATAAATTTCTTTTAACTAAGAAAGGTTTAGGTAGGATAAGTCAAAAAGTATAACACAAATTTTACACTATTTGTGTCGACGTTTCGACAATATTTATTGTCATCGTCAAGACCTGTGTGCGGACAATAGAGAAATATTAAACACAACAAGATGAATTATTTAGTTAGAGCGCGCGCGTGTGTGTGTGTGTGATGTTAAGATAGCTTGTTTTACATCAACAAAATAATTACATACGTTACAATTCATTGTGCCAATTAATTGAGTTAATTTGTGTCATCAGCAAAATAATTACATTACTTACATATTGTTTTACTGAATTATAATACTCCAAAATACTATAATTGTACATAATTCTCTAATTTATGGATAAGTGTGTTAAATACAAGTAGAGGGTGAAAAATAATAGTAATAACTTTTAACAATACACTTATTTGAATATCCTTACAATCTGTATTCAACATATTTTACTGTGTTACACACGCACACACGCGCACACACGCACACACACATTCAGTCAAATAATTGATGTTGTGTTTAATTTTTCTCAGCTGTCCGAACATAGTTCCTAATGATTATAATAAATATTGTAAAATTTGTGCTATTCTTATTAACCTTCTCGACATCCTTAGGAGTTCTAATAAACCTGATTACACCCCAATGATACATAACAAAGATCTAGACGCATATAACAAGTTGTGTCTACTCGTTTAGCTTCTGCAATTATTATAATCCGAAGAAATAAATATTATAAATAGTCTGCATTAGTTATTTTCAAAAAAAAAAAAGAAAAGTCTTGTCAGTAATAAAAGTTACCTGAAAAAATATGAATTTCAAATAGACGATTCTATTATAACCTAGTACTCCACATAATCAGGCGTGCACACAAATTTTAACATTTAATGCTTAAAATATTGTCATTCGGCTTACTCGTTTATATTTTGTCAAAAAACTACAAATTTATGCCCACTGAGTCAGCTACGTTTCAGTACGTTCTATTTAATTACGTGTGTCTACTTTCAGTGTAATACTGTAACGATTTGAAAACGAGTAGGTCAAAGTTACACACAATCAATATAGTAGCCGCAAGGTACAGTGTACAGTACGTCATGCATGTCAGCCGACATACCCGTACTTTGTTTTTATGGATATGTTTCGTTCCTTCAAAATTGTATACTACATATTACGCAAAATAAATTAAAGATCTGTGTGTCATTGTAACTTCGGTTTCCTTTATTAATTTATATTTATATTAATTAACGTAACGTAATGTAACACTATTATCAGACAGTAACAACTAATAAACGATTAATTTAATAGATTCATTTAGCATAATTGGAGTTCATGAAAGCGTATTACGCCCATTATTATGTTTTTAAATAAATTATTAATTTACCATTATATTAATTTAATAATATTTTATGCTATTAATATTATTATGTAACATTAGTTTACAAGTTACGCACGACTCTGTTCTTTGTATGAAGTTTAACACATTACTTCAATAATGCACAACACTTTCAATAATAAATAACTTAATAGAAATGTTGGATTTATGTGTGGTCTGTGAGTGTGTGTGTGTGCGCGCGCGCGCGTGTGTGATTTAAATATAACAACGAAAATATTATTTATTTGTATAAGGTACGGCTGTTTTATTTTTTCTTTCAATAGTCTGAACGAGAGGTTTAATGATATCAAAATGTATACGTCTACGGAAAAAATTCACATTCACCCTCAATCACGATATAGGCCTACTTAATCATTCAAATGATTTATTTTATTAAAATTCTTATAGAATAGTTAAATATCGGTATGGAGAACCATACATGACTTCCATGTTCTAAGATTTATATTTAAAATCATTTTCGAAATGAAATATTTCCATAGAAACTACTTCTTTCTACTTACTGCTTCAGCCTTAACCACAGTACAGTGGTGGTCACTAACGTATACCACCTCACGTTATCGCACTCGATTTTCACTGATGATGGAAGTCAATGGCACTGCCGAAACGTCTGGTTTTGCAGAAAACATTGGTCTACGGCCAAGCAGGCCGGGAAAGAATTTTAACAACAAACTACTTCTTTGTTGCCAATAACGGAGTACATATATAAAAAAAATTATCCCCTCCCACTTCAACTATAATTTTCGTTTATAGAAAATTACCCCCACCCCGTTCAACTAGCCTCTTCATTTATAGATATTTCATCTACGTTTCTACAGTGAATTATTAAGATATTCTTATCAGGATACTTTATTTATCAAAATTAAGTACTTTACTCTTGTTACAACAGAAAATGTTTCAGGTAAACTACCCTTTCCCCGTAACCGATCTTCACCAAAATCAATAGACCTTGAGTCTTCTACAACTCAGGCACATATGTCAAAACTTATTTGATTCTGTTTAAATTTACGGCAGTTATCGTTCGTCATGAAAAAATTCTCTTGTTACAACATAAAATGTTGCAGGTAAACTACCCCTTTCCCTCAACCGATCATAGCCAAAATCAAAAGACCTGGAGCTCTCTACAATTTAGGGACGTATGCAAAACATTATTTGAATATGTTTGAATTTACGGCAGTTATCGTTCGTCATAGAAAACATTAACCTTGTTATCACATAAAACGTGCTGGTAAACTACCCCTTCCTCTTAACTGATCTTCACCAAAATCAATAGGTCTTGAGTACTCAACAACGTAGGGATGCATGTAAAACATTATTTGATTCTGTTTGAATGTGCGGCAGTTATCGTTCGTCATAGAAACAATTACTCTTGTTAAAACATAACACGTTGCAGGTAAACTACCCCTTTCCCTTAACCGATCTTCACCAAAAACAATAGGTCTTGAGAACTCTACCATTCAGGACTGTATGCAAAATATTATTTGATTCTGTTTGAATTTGCGGCTCTTATCGTTTGCCATAAAAAAAATCTACACACAGACAGAGAGACAGACACACACACACACACACACACACACACTTTTCGAAAAATGACTTTTTTCATGTTTTGAGGGTAGTACAATCAGAATCTGCAATTATCTCGAACACGATTTTTTTCGCCATCACCATACTTTCATTTCCTTATGGAACATGGAAGTAAAAACAAAGTAAATTACTATAGTTCACTTATAATGTGTAATTATCTACTGTTATATGTCAATGTAAAACGGTATAACTATCAACAGTCAACAGTAGAACTGTAATGCGTTCGAGATCCGAAACACTTCTTACTGGGAAACAATTGAAGAATTTTCCTCCATGATTGGTGTGAACGTAGATTTATGACAACGTAATAAACTATATCAAATTGATATTGATTATTTCATGTGTGTATATTTACTTGCTATAATTAATGCAGCAGCAATTCGTCCTGAAGTGATTTTATACCTGAAATCACTATGAGAACGTCCGATAGGGAAATAACATGTAAAAAGACCGCAATGGATCAAAACGGGTGTGTTCAAAGAGCTTGACGTGACTATGGTACAAACGCCCTGACATGCAAGACAAATGTATTAATGGATAAGCACGTTAATAGGCCTATTAAAGTGTGATATATGAACAAAATATTCATAAAATAAACAGTATTTCATTAAAAAGGAGAAATACATTGATATAAGTAGACAGACAAAGATGTGAGTTAGTAGTTTTGGGGACATCAAAGGACATATAGTTTCTTAGTTAAGTATTCATATAAAAACCCAGAAAAGGTTTAAATATTTGATGTTTAAAATGCTACAATTTGAATTTAATAGTTGTAGAATAGTTTCACCGGTAACTGCGTCTATTAAAAAAAAATAAAACTGTCGTATAAACGAGGATAGTACACTGACTCCAGTGCCTGATTAAAAATGACACTCTGATATATTAAACCTCAGAAAATAAAGAACAGAACAATTTGTTTTCTTGTGTTCAAGATTGCATTATTCAGGGCAGCTGTAGTATCGACCGAGGAGTTAACACGCAAGCCGCACCGTTCGATCCCAATGCTCAAATAAACCCGCATCAATAACAATTCTGTCTCACACTGTATACACCATTCAGCTTTAAATATCATTTAGTCCAAAATTTTCATGTATTATCCGTTGTTCAAGGTTTGTACATTGTAAGACAGCAGTCAATGACATTAACACATTCTATAAAGCACAACGTTTTGCTATGTAACTACATTATCTAAAATTTTAAACTAGCACTCTTATAGTTCGTTACATTTATCACTTTCTTACACTATCAGGATAAGAAGATAGTACAGGCTCATTACCACGATTATGAAACAAATAGAGTATAATGCTTATAATAACTTGCGACTCGATACAATATCATTATCATTTCAACCTTACAAGTTTCTTCACTTCAAAAGCCAGTGGTACTCCAGCAAATCTTTTTTTTCTCGTCGTGTTATATCTATATATCTATATTTTTAACTTATAGAATCGTCGTTAAACTGAAAGATCCGTTAAAGAATCTACGTGTTCAGATATTCAACCTCTTCAAAATGAAATGTTAGCCCACAGGACATAATCTGGGCCTGAATTGGCCCAGTAATGATACACAACGTAGACAAGCAAGTATAAAGGTCAAACGCGCTCGACTAGAGCTACAGCAATACATTGCAATCCCTAAATGAATCCATGTCGCTCAGTAACAGTTTTATTTAAATGTTTTCGCTTCTATGAATTTTGAAAAGTACTGAAACTAATAACAACACTTTGTTTGGTTGACGACCAAGTTTACTGGCGTTATTACTAACATCAAACGTTTTGTTCTTTGTAGTCTCAGCTTTAAAAGAGGAAGTTTACGATTAGTATGAAATCAACGAAACATGCCTGCCAACCGAAAAAATGTTGTTATTAAACTTTGCTATAACGCAAGTCTACGAATGAATCTTATTTACTCTACTTTGTAGCCTACAAATAAAATTTACTTGTAAGAGTTATATTTGCAACTTTTGAGAATTACTTTTGATAACAACAAATGATAAACTGATTCAACAAAAGAAGATTTAGAAACCGGTTCTAAGACTCAAAACCGTTCTAACATCATTCTGATTAATTTTTCACTTTTTATCATTTCGGCTGTAATTGATTTGAATCGGAGTAGGTCGTCTGGAAGTTGTATGCCATTTAATATTTCAAGTTTTTAGCAAGTGTGTTTAGAACTGTTTAAACACTTTTCCTTCAGTGCTCACAGTTACATAATTACTTTATGTAATGCTCACAGAGGCTATGTGACCTCAGTTATTATTGTGTGTGTGTGTGTGTGTGTGTGTGTGTGTGTGTGTGTGTGTGTGTGTGTGTGTGTGTGTGTGTGTGTGTGTGTGTGTGTGTGTGTGTGTGTGTGTGTGTGTGTGTGTGTGTGTGTGTGTGTGTGTGTGTGTGTGTGTGTGTGTGTGTGTGTGTGTGTGTGTGTGTGTTAAAATTAAAATTATATTTAAGTACATTTCATATTTGATTTTCTAGATAGAATTTTAACATAAGCTTAATTTATTAATACACAAAAAATTATGTGTTCCAAGTGATTCAATGTGAAAAGCTTCTACTATGTGTATGCATAAACAGACCTTATTCTCGTATTATAAAGAGACAGAATAAAAGTATCCAGGATGAAGATGCGAATATAGCAAGAGCGTATTGTAATTAGGTTTTTAGGACTTGACTTTTTTTGTAAGGTTAACACAAGTTAAGACAACAATAAACTGAAGTGAATAGCGTCAGCGAAAAAGTTTGAAAGCACAGTGTCTACGCGTACATGGTCAAGAATAAATAACATAATGGACGCACTATTCACTTATAGTGTGCAAAATGGCTGACAATGTTTTGGATAATTAATATATTGTTTAACTGAATAAAATAATATTAATCCTAACAATGGATTAATATAGATATACATTAATGCATAACTAAAGACACATGATTTTTAATATGCGGAAGTAAGACATTTCAGCACGTAGTCTATGAATTAAAAGACGTTTGCCAAATTAGGAATTCAAGATTAAATACGCAGCTGACTATTTGCCAATCATATTCCAGAATGGCCGTATTCTTCAAAATGGAATGACGTCACTAACTGGTATGAAGTACTATGATTACTTAATTTCTGTTAGAAAGGTTCCGCATCAGGTCCCAACAGGACAGTTCATAACTAGACATCGTCAACGTGTCAAGTAGGAGTAGGCTACAATATCAATAGTACCAGCCACGGTAAGAGATTTTCTGAGACCTCTCCTGCCTAGATTGATCGAGAGAAGAGGCGAGACGGCCACGCCATATCCCAAGAGCGGAGGACGGCGTGTTTAAATCTTAAAGCCACGGATTCCGGCATCAACATGACCCACCGGCAACAGGTAAGTGGAGATATAATAATTTTTCATTAATACTATATGAAAGAACATTTAAAGAACATTCAGACATTCAAAGACAATTTAATTATTTGTGAAAACTCAATATCTATGAGCAGTATTCAAAAACTATAATTTAAATTTCAGGTGTAACGTCAGTAAATAGCAGATATTTTCATTTTATTCATTATGTTTCGGCTATAAACAGAGTTCAGTCAGTTTCAAAATTTCAAAAATACTTCATATATTTTAATTTCATAAAGAAAACAGTAAATAATTTTTGTGCATTTAACTTGTCAAACCTTTTAGCAAAGTTTACATACAGACCCCAACCTGTCATATTATTGATATATGATTTGTACGTTGTATACGGACAATGTACATCATAAACGTACGGATCTTTAAAGACTAATAACTAAAAATTGTAAACTTTCAATTTTCAGCAGTTCAATGATCACAATTTCCATAAGATTTAAAATGTTTAAATTATATTTCTCTTTAGGCAATGATGAATAAATAAATATCTACAAATTTCACTTTATAAACTTGGAATTGCAAGACACGACATTTACGAATATTCTTAACAAATCAAATTGTTTTTCGTTACCCTGGATGGCGCATAGCAGACATATAACATACCCAAATATAAGACTTCCAAATTATGGTATAGTAGAATCGTTCTTTTCAAGGTAGTAGGGGATTCTTGTCGTTTGGATAACAGAATCCTCAGTTATTCAAAACTAAAAAGACGCCACATAAAATTTACTAGTAATGTGAAACGCTTCACAAAAGTAACTCATAGCAGTACTACGGCATGAGAATTTCAACAAAATCAATAAAACAAAATTTGTACGAATTCTAATTTAACACAGCTGCTGCTTAATTTAAATCATGTTTATTATTAAATAGATGAAATCAAGGCATTCAGATATTTACTCTAGCCTATATTTTTCTTTTTTTGATCAATTTAAATTTTTTCGATCTTAATTTTTTTGTAATGGACTAACACGGTCCATCGTAGAATAAGCGCTAGTTTCTCACCTGGCTCAAACTTTGTAAAATGTAAAATGCGTATGTTTTTCACATCATTTGAGTTATACTTTAATCCAAAAGTTGACCAACAGGCGTCAGATTAGACAAAAATAGTTACGAGTGCTTTACAATTTATTTACGTTACAGCTTTTGTGATACTACAGTTTTAATTGACAGCATTTTAAAGGAGAATCCCGTATACTTTGCGTTGTAGGCCTCCTCGGTTCCAATTTGCCTAAATCGCTTGGGGCATTATGATTCTTCATGGTAGATAGTATTGCATCCGATATAACTAACTTTCCTGTGCCATAATGGTTATTAAATCTTTCTTGGTTATCAGCCTTTACTGGCTAAAAGGGTTTTCCTTTTATAAAATGGGCTCTTTTATTATTTTCTTGTAAAATAGGTTGCTGAATGGGATTTTCCTTGTAACATTTCAGATTGGCTCTCTGTGAAGTAAACCACGAAAAAACAGCATCATCTAAACGGCAGATTGCGATCGGGGTGTTTAGACGCCTGATCGCGCATTTCGTTTGCTGAAACGTATCTCGCGTCTTAAGATGTAGAAGAGTACTTCTGTCTTTCCAATTGCAATCGTCTCACTCCCGTCGATTTGTACGAGCGATTTGCCTATTTTATTGTCAAACATTTCGTCTTTTAATTTCACGCATTTTTACTTATATTTGCATTTACAACCACATGTTTCTATTTTGTATTAAAATCTCAACTCGAACTAGACATTTGAACGTCACAGGCAACAGTCAATTCACACGAAGTAAAACAAAGCGACTTCACTCATAGAAAGCAAACAGTGAACTGAAATTAATGCACTGCTGCAGCATGCGACTCGCACAGCAGTCACCTACAGCACACTGTTCATTAATGCTTTGTTTAGTTTAGTAAAAGTGACTAACCTTGCAATTTGTACAGTACGTATATGTGAATGTACAATAGTTCCATTGTGCACATGAAGTCACATTAATAAAAACACCGTTAACAAGCAACCAACATTGTTAAAATTAATAAACAACATTATGTATTGGATAATTATAACTGTGTTTGGTATCGAAAATTAATTATAAAAGTACTCTGCACGTATACAATGTTGCTTAATTAAATAGACCCCGGATTAAACAAAATATGATTGCCAAAACATAATCGAGGCGGTACACTAGCCCAATATAATACGCTAGCAAATGTAGTCGTATTGTAAAAGAGATACATATTAGTAGTAATGACGTGTCTGAGTATTGCTAAAGTTTATCACTATCTTTAAGAACTAAACCATTGCTGTCAGTTTTCAAGTCTTCAAGCACTCCTTCAAGTCAGCGTCTTACGTACCTTACAGTAAATATTGTTTATTTTAACACAGAATTAATGATATTTTACTCAGTTTGCTTTACGTTCTCTTTCCAATTTGTTTTATAATCCTTTATTTCTTTGTTCAAGTCAAATATATTCAATTCTTCTTTGTGTCCTGTTTTCTTTTCCTTTCAATCCGTCCGTATTGTCACGAATACGCACAGCGAACAGCGGAAAACAATAGAACTAATGTAGAAAAAAAAATTCCGCAAATCGTTGAAACATTATTTTCCTCTTTGTGAATGTAAGTGAGAAAACTGTATGAAAGATAAGTCGTGCACCGCGTAGTAAAAGTACTAAAGAGTATGGCTGCGACAGGCTGCTACCGAAGAAGGCAAGTTGTGTACCGAAGTTATTGGCGGTGGAATCTGACAAAAGCAAGAATTATCCAGACTACTATAACAGACAGTGTAAACTGAAACATACAAGAACAGCAGCAGCAGCGATATTTCATGCAGTGTACTGCAGGGTTGCGTTACTTCCATATGACGCGATACTAAATGGTTGTGTCCCGGTGATATTACTCTTGTCTATTTACTCTTGTCTATTTACAATGTTACCGAAGACTGTGAATCATGATTGTTTGGCCTATGTTTACCACTGTATTTATGAAGAAGAGTTTGCTATAATTTTAAGTTGGAGCAAGGTAATGAAATTTGTAATTTTTTTCAATGTCTGATTTAAATTTAATATTCAACACTAAAGATCATTACTGATATAACAGTATCTGCTATTCTTCTTTGTAACGTTATTTCTACCATTTGTATTATCGCAATAGGACTCTCCGGTAGTGTATGTTTCTCACACACAGTAAAGCAATGTAGGAGTTGTCATATTCTTAGAAATGTTTAGTTTCTGTCTTCCTCGTTTTTTAAATGTTCGTTTGTAATTTTCAATAAATATTGGATTTTACTAAATTTTATACCTATTCGCCGTTTTAAGCATATGATATATTACAGCTCAGATACATAAATCTGATTCTACTGTTTGCCTCTATAAATGTTTGCTCGTCCTTTAGAAGGCACGACTGTTGTTTTGTTTATTGCAAATTGTTAAGTTACTTAGCTTCTTAGCTATTTTAGATAATATAAATAGACATCCTCACACATCGTCCTTTGAATTGACCATCATAATTACTTTTATTCTTTAAAAAACCCATATAAAAATACATACATACGTGACAACAATATATATAAAAAACAAGAAGACCTATATGCCTACGTAAAGTCGTTTACGTTGACATACATATATAGCTTACTTCATATATAAATATATAAATTAAATACATATATATATATATTTAAATACACAGTACGTACACTTTAATTAAAAATGTATTATTTTACAGACAACAAATTGTTTTTTCAAAATTCTGAGGAAGAAGAAGATGCTGAAAAGCAAACGATTAATTTTTGTTCCAGAAATACAAGAAAAGTGAAAACATGGTGTCTTTAACAGACCTTAGGCCTATATCTATTGATCGCAAAAAAGAAATTATTTAGCAGATAAGAGACGAATTAAAAAGACAAATTAAAAAGCAAATTAAACTTTGGAACCGATATTTTCAAAAAGTTACGAGGCGTTTGGTAAAATAAATACACGTTTGCGAAGCTCGAAGAATGGCTACACTGTCTAAAGATTAGTCATGCGTGTCAGTACTTCTTCTCGTCGTAAAGGGATGACGATAGTAAAATAAACTAGCAAATTCAAACCTCTTGGATTGAGGATAAAAGCCATGCACCTAAGCTGGTCAAGTATATTTCATGTATATAGTTCAAATGCTTAAAAATTAATTCAACCGAAATGTAAACAAGCGCGTCGAAATAACAATATTACGTATTTATCTGAGCATCATAAATCCAAAAACTTAAATTGGTTGTGTAAGCCACTTATGTAAACGTCATAGAGATTTGCTATAAAAAATGTTTACAGAATGTATAGTATTATGGAATCTGTTATTGCAATTACATATCAAAGCGTTCACAGATCAACGGTACAGTTTTCCTATCTAAATGGTAGCACAGATATATTTTGTAAACACAAAAATGCTTTCGGGCGCGTTTGCGGTTTGAGGGTTTGTGATTATTTTGGCCAGGACCCATGAGTATGTGTGAAACAAAATATTTCATATAAGATTATAAAATATCTTACAAATTCGGCTCTCTAGCCAAAGAGATTGCTTTAGTCTGAGTTGTGGGGAAACAAGCTTTATGAATTTAACGATATTAATTAGAAATATGTCTCATTTTCATATGAACCTAATTAGAATAGGAGAATCCTCATATAAGCAGGGACGGTCTTGTTATCAATCAACGATTCGGACAATTATGGACTGGCCTGTAACGACGAAGTAACTTGGCATGTAAATAAAAGTAGATATAGTGGATATAAACGGTGTAAGGACAAGCTTTCTTATTACTGTCACATCTTAGTTTACTGCGTGTTATACAAATAAAAAGAATTGAAGTTTTAATTATTAAAGATCAATGTAGCTGTCTTGATCATCAAATGAGCTTAAACTGTCCAACATGAATTTAAAGGTTAATCAATAGACAGAAAAGATTAAAAGCAAATTAGGTTCTGATAAGCTTTCATTTTAATTGAAGTAAGGTCTAAGCAGTATCCAGAGAACACAAGTACTTTTTCTGAGTATCAAACGGTTCTATCCCAGTTATCAAGGAAATAGTAACAGACTTGAAAAATGCAACAGACTCTGTAAAAACAAAATTCATATATATATATATATATATATATATATATATTATGTATTGGAAAAACTGTCTAAACGCAGGTGTTCTCCGAGGAAAAAATGTCTGGCTATGGCAAATTACACAGCACATTTTTGTGTGGAGAACATTTGTTTATGTTACAGTCATGATACTTAGTAACATAGTATAACACTTATTAAAAAATGTCACAAATTAAATATGTGTTTAATTGACAATTTGTATAGATCTGACATACACCCGGGTGCTGTGTATAAATACTATGTGCCCACTTAACTCCTTGCTGCACAGATTAAGGTAGATATTCATAAGTATTTGTTATTCAACATGATTTGATAATGCCAGTGAACTTGTGGGTCTATCGTGGAAGGTTAAAATGGGAAACATATTTTTGAGAATCCAAACAAAAATTTGATAAAAACTTAATTCAAAACTGTATTTGTTATATCTGTAGCAATACATTATTTCATTTTGTTCTTCATTAACGTTTCACACCAATTACAATAAAACGACTTCCATTTGTAATAATAAGGCCTTTATCTCAGTCAGGTTTTATTTCCAATTATAATTCACTTCTGAAATATATTTTTGGAAAATGTATCTCGTTGTAACATAATCCAGTAAAACCTTATTCGTAATAAAAATTTGAATTAAATTATTGTAAACAATGTAAATTCTTGTAAGAGTGTACATCGAGACATCAAGACATTACGTGGTGTGATGAGGGAAGATAACATCATTTTTCGATATTCAGTGACATAAAAAAGATGAAAAAGTACTTCAACCCAAAAAGTAACAATGAATTTTAAAAATTGTTAAAAATATTAACTAGAACTAACACTTAAACTAAGATGCACAATACAATTTAACGATAAGTGATCTAAGTCGCTCACTGTATTAAGAAAGAAAGAAGTTTATTTCTAAATAACGAAACAAAGACGAGTAGTGTGTTTACAAGTGAAACAAAATGACTTGTACTCGTCTCCAAAAATATTAGCAGTGATTCCTTCGTCTATTCAGGCCACATTTAGCTCCTTTCCTGCTTACTAGTATTAAGATTATTACGTTGTGATTATTATTGTCGTTACAAATTTTATTTATTGATTATAAATGTAATTGCTTAGAAGTGTATTTATTGTTGTATTTTACTCCGTTAGAATATGTAGATATAATATATTAATCACCCGAAAAATAATCAGAAAGAGTGAATAAAGAATTTGAAATTTTCTGTCAATAAATCAATTAGTCTAATCAGTCATCTCGCATAAGTTACGTATAAATGTTGAATAATATCAGCCTACTGTAAGCAATCTTTCCTGTAATAACGGTTCTTAATTGTATATACGTTTGTCATTATTTCTTGCGAAGAAGTGCCAAAGAATAAGAAGCGAAGTAAAGAAATGGAGTTATAAAGAAAGTAATTGCGTCACATATATAGTAAAACAATTTATTTTATAAAAAATTTCAATATTCGTGCAATTTTTATTATTATAACTGTAATAGTCACGTTTATCTATAAAGAGTTTGTTCACTATTTTTTGTAATTTTGCCTGAAGATATTGTCTAACGTCGTCTTATCCAAAGAATATTGCACTACGTGACCTACCACACACATCTTTATGTGCTATAGGCCTACATTTGTTTTATATTATGATTACTATTTTCTCTATTTACTTGTATTGCATTACAACTGTGGCACGGTCACGATGCACACAGTTCCAGAACAAGTTTCATTATTATTCTACAAAAATGGAACATCTTTCAAATAACAGTTGCTGTAAATTATTTTATCAAAACTGTTAACAAATTATATCGATGTCTCTTTTTTTAAACATAATATGGTACAATACTGTAGACGGTATGATATGTGTTAGAAACGTAAGTGTGTAAACAATGATAGTTATTTTAATAAAAATTATGTCTTACTGTGCAAGTTTAATTTATAACATTTAGTTTGCATATTTAAAAATCTGTTCAACTGTGAAAAAATTAATAAATATGAGAAAGTCTGTTACCTATTATTAAGTGACAATGTCTTGAATCAAGCTGATGAATTATTATTGTGTAATAAAATTAAACTGAAGAGAATATGAAAATAGAATAAATAAATAATAATAAAAATAATATACTTATCATCATCATCATTATTGTTATTAGTAGTAGTAGTAGTAGTAGTAGTAGTACTAGTAGTAGTAGTAGTAGTAGTAGTAGTAGTAGTAGTAGTAGTAGTAGCAGTAGTAGTAGTACAAAAACAACAACAAACTTCAAATTCAAATAAATGATATTATTTCGTTGTAAATGTGGTCTTTGATCAACCTGAAATTTGAATTACTTATTTAATAGAGATAATAAAAAACAGTTCTTCCCCTTTCCTGCAATGTTGTCTGTATCCAATTTTAATGACATATTAGATTTTTAAAGGATTTTTTACATACTGAATGTTCAAAAATGGCAGTATACAATGCAACAAAACACTACAGGTACTGGTGACCTATACAGGATAATGAAAATTTTAATCAATAAGTTAATACATCTTTTAAAAAATATCACTATAATATTGACGACTCGGAACACAAAGTTTTTTATAAGTAAAAACGTAAAGTTTTACCTTACAGCCTAAACCGGCTTTAAGTGATATTTAGTTAAGTAACGGACACGTCATGGACAACGAAATCCAAGAATCTTTTAAAAAACATACTGTCGTTTCTACAGAATAGTTAACACCGTTATTATAATCAAATTGCTAAATAATCGGCGCACTTATTTGTTGTCACTAACAAAGATTTAAGTGAACATTCTCTCACATTTGTCACACATATTTTCATTGGATTGCGCACATTAAATCACACTGCGTCTCATACAACGGATTCCATACATTGCCTCTCACATGGTATCTACCTGTCTATTGATTACGCGCATCCCGTCGAATAATTACATTGTAACGACACTAATAAATTTCAAACTTTTACTAATAATTATGTAAAACATTTAATACTTATTTTTCGGTATGACAACGCCTGGATTATTTAATGTTTTTCATCTACGGCTACCATCTCAGCCGCAACCTGTATATTGCTTTCATATTTGAAATGAATTCTTTTAAATCAAAATCATGTTTGGACCATTCGGTTAGCAATGTTATTGTATTTTTCATGCTAATTTTAAAATACATAAATAGCAAAAATATAAATTCCATACATATTTTCGTACTTCATTATACATTACAACAAAATCAATTATTGTTGTAATAATTAAAGATTCACATTATATGCAGGAGTGATCAGACTTGCGTCAGTCCCCATTCATTTTTTGTCTCTCAAATCCAAGTCCATCACACACCGCAGCATTAGCTTCGTTCCTAATCTGCGTCCGTCACACACCGCAGAATTAGCTACGTTCCTAATCTACGTCCGTCACATATAGCTTCGTTCGTAATCGACGTCAGTCACACACCGCAGCATTAGTTTCGTTCCTAATCTATGTCCGTCACATACCGCATCATTAGCTTCGTTCCTAATCGACGTCAGTCACACACCGCAGAATTAGCTTCGTTCCTAATCTACGTCCGTCACACACCGCAGCATTAGCTTCGTTCCTATCTATGTCCGTCATATACCGCAGCATTAGCTTCGTTCCTAATCGACGTCCGTCACACACCGCAGCATTAGCTTCGTTCCTAACCTGCGTCCGTCAGACACCTTTTTTTTTATCTTTCCTTTTTTATTCCTTTGGACCGGAAATTCCCGAACAGATCAGCTGTTTTCTGTCATACGACATTGTGTATACAAACACAATCGTTTGGCTTCTACTGTACAGCATCCGTGGTAGCCACATTAATAAAATTATACAAAATAAAGTCTACGATAATATTTTATTGACACTGTATTTCTTTTATCTTCACTTGAATAGTTAGTTTAAAATAACAGTGTTCGATTTATACAGTAACACTCGAGCCATTATTATTATAAAAAGAACAACTGTAAGTTATAAAAATTAAAAAAAATTAGTAACTACAAAATCTTAATTTTTTAAATTTCTTAAATTACAAAGATCAAAAACGTGGGACCACACATATTGTAACTTACTTTTGAAAGACTAAACTATGTTATTTGTTCATGAATAAACTATGTTCATGAATTTTCATGAATAAAGTGGACCGACATATTTCGTGTTCAATCGTTTATACGTGGATTAAAAATAAAATTATTAATTAACTGTTCATACCTCCAATAGCTACTCCTGAACTTCATTATATCATTCAATATTATGCTGTATCAAAATACGGATGATCAAATAGTTTTATCTAAGACGTAAAAACAGATTTCCGGTGAAACCTTATCCTATATTTCTATACATAGGATTTCTACACTTCGTGTCTCAATTATTTAATTTGTTATAACGGAACGCAAAAGTCGTATCTTGGAATCTGTGTTACTAATATTCCTTTCTATTAATAGTCAGAATACATTTAGTAAAAAATAATGAAAATATAGTATTTAATATAAATGCATTTGGTTAATAGTGATACTGTTTAATTAAACTGCTACCAATGAAATAGTTTGTCTATCTAATATTATCAATTAAGGTTCTTGTGAGTTTCGCTTAATAGTGTATGGGATTGTCTACTTTTAAGTTACATTCTAATAATCTGTTATGCCGATAACAATATCTTTGCACAAATCGTTTTATATTTCTTACATAATTCTAAATTACTATTTCTAGATTACAATTAAATTACATCTGTAATATCTTGAACTATCAAATTTCAATATTGGATTTTCAAATAACTCATAACGTAACTGTGTCGCTGTAAAGGTATATTTAATAAGTTAAACGAAAACTCTGACTGGGTGCTTACCAAGGTTAGCGATTTAAACGATATTTCCCGTCTTAGTACGTTCTTTGCATAAAGACTGTCTAAGTTCTTTTTACAACTTTGTTTCCTTGATCTTGCGTTGCCGCAGTTCTTACTTAAATCACTTGGGTTCGATGACTATTAATTTCTACAAAATTAATAATTATCTTTTAGTAGTTTAACGAAAACTTGATGTACAATTAACCATGGTGCATGTATTAATAAACGTACGCGCGTGACTGTGTGTGTTTGTGTGGGTGTCTCTCTCTGTCTATCTGCGTGTGTCTGTTAACAGTGGCTGAAACAAACTTGCAAGTTACAATTAAACAAATTGTAGTGTACAATAAACGTGTGTGTGTGTGTGTGTGCGCGCGCGCGCGCGCGTGTGTTTTTACATTTATTTAAACAGAAATCTTACTGGGAAAATGAGAACAATTTTATTTTTACATATAGAACAGTTTCTTCATGTAATTACAAATTTCAATATTTATTTTCACTTTTGTAAGTCATGTATATAGGCCTACTCTTCAACACACAAGACATGTTTCAGACGTTGTTGTGTATGATGTCCATCTTAGGTTTCTGCTGATTTCTATACAGACAGACAGCAGACAGCAGAACATCAGAAACACGGCTCGCATTGAATTGAATCAGCTTAAATTAATCATAAAAATTTGTAACAATAAAATACAATTCTTTTAGTGAATCAAGAAAAAACTGTAATAAATGAATGCACATATGAAAGTAAATTTACTAGTGGTCTATCAGTGTAAGTAGACGTGTTGTATTGTTATACTAGATATTGTTAAATTTAAATCAGAATCAACTTTTACTGTTCTATTTTTAACACTTACTGTTAACATGCATTAATTTGCTGACTTAAAACAGTTATTATTAATAAATTTATTAATGTCATCTTACATTTAATTGCTGTTAATCCTATTTCTGATCTGGCACAATAATAATAGTAAATTATTTTAAATTTATATTTATATGATGTTACAACTGATTTTAATACAAAGGCATATCAAAGAACAGATGCAAACGTCAAAATGAAACAACATATGATATCTAAATTCTCGTGTGTAGTACGGGATATATTTCCATTTTATTTTTTTCATATGTTAGTGGATACAAATATTTGATACCCGCAGTTTTAAATATATATTTATTACAATATGTATTTCTTTGCCTGTTTGAAATGGTTTATTACATAATGGTTATGTATATTATAACTAAATAACATTACTCAATATATAAATTAAAAATAACATACATTGATTCACCTATATATTAGTGTTTACTTACTTTAGTTATGTTTAATAATAGTTTTAATTGTTATTATAATATTAATATTATTATAAAATAATATTATTAATAATAACTAATAGTATGTTTAATAAATGTTACAGTTACACTCTAGTCTATGTGTGAGGATGCTAAACAATTCTTAATTAAACGATATGTGTTAAAAAAAAACACTATAAACTTTATTGTTTACACGGGTAATTTGACACCCCGACTTCGGTAGAAAGCAAGAGCAGCACGTAACAGTTTACCGGCGGAGCACACGGTGCTAATACACCTCGTCGCTGAACAAAACGTTACCGCACTTTTTCCAATCAGACCAGCAGATGTACTGATACAATAACAGTTTCCACAAACATCTCTGTTATACAAACAAACAATAATATCGAAACTTCATTACAGATTCCAATCACAGTTGCTACCGATAGCGCAAGGCTAGTCAAATCCATAATACATTTGAAATTATAATATTATGACATTACTTATTTTTGTTCACTTCGAATAGCACTTGAGAAACTTTACACAATCTATGGAAATAACTTTCAAAAATAAAAATTATTTGCATTCAATTATCTGCGCGCGCGCGTGTGTTCGCAGTCAATACAATAATACAAACGACAAATCTGTCTTATACACAAGTCTTGTAGACACTAAGCGGCCAGCTTTACATAGACGTCTGAAGTCTTCCCACTGAACTGTGTCCGAGATGAACGTTCGTACTAAACATTACTTATGTTAACGGTTCCTGACATTGTGTCATCGAACTGATGCTCTCGTATTGTTATGAATGACTGAAAACATATACGACAGTGGGTGTCCCTGAAGCCTTACCGCGAAGGATACTGCCACAACGATGACGTGTTGTTATTTCAGTGAACAAAATATTCTTAAAGTATGGGTGTTAAACATGGTTTTAGTCAAACATCAAATGCGTAAAAATAATTTAAGCATTATAAAACCCCACGCCTTATTACAAGAGTGTACTGAAAATGTGCACTATAATTACGTGTTGATCCATAACGCTCTCAGTATCGGATTGCTATAAAGTTTATTGATACACTGTGCATTGCGAGAAGCGACGGTGCTCTGACTAAACGTTGGTCATGGTTCGAGCGCCTTAACGTCACGTACTACAACTCATATTATTAACTATATATTATATGAATAATAGAAACAATGTAATTTATTGTGTTATGTTAAACTTGTCGATTTCACATCCCTGTTCGGACTCCCTCTCAACGTGAGTACACCCGTATACCCTGAATACCCAACTTGTTTAATGGAAAATGTTAAGAAAAAATAGTTCTGATTTTGCTTGATTAATTATAAAGCAGGCTCAGTAATCTGCTACTGAAATAACTGGCAGATCACAGTGATAATTCTATCAAAGTATAATGACAGCAGTAATAGACGAATGTATGTACTAGCAGCAGCAGCAGCAGGAGCAGTAGTAGTAGTAGTAGTAGTAGTAGTAGTAGTAGTAGTAGTAGTAGTAGTAGTAGAAATAAATATAATCTAATTTGATTGCTTTATGTCCCTTAACACCAAAGTTTTGGTGTTTTGGTCAAACATTTTCAGATATTTACGTTAGGCCCCCGGAACATGTATTTACGCTGGGTACGTAACTAAATATCTGCCTGCGGTACGCACTTACGCAGCAGTTCTCATCATTCCACTTAGAGCTGTTTATTGGGTTGTTTACTAAACTTAATGTTTATACTATTTTAATAAGTAAGTGGAATGTTCATGCCTGTTACCTTTTAAAATTGTTTTAAAAACTGACAAGTTAGGCTGACACTTTATTTGCCTAAATTAAATCAAATTATAAAAAATCACAGCGTAATTCAAATGACTGTAATTTCTGAGACTTAAAGAACAATGCAGTTAAAATATAAACAATGTATTTGAATAATAAAGATCGCTCCGATATGCTATAAATATCTCTTACTTCTCCAATTCTCTCTCTCTCTCTCTCTCTCTCTCTCTCTCTCTCTCTCTCTCGCTCTCTCTCGCTTCCTTTTGGCTTTCTCTCTCACCTCTTCTTCGCGGCAGCTTATTTATGCCACACATACACACACACACACACACACACACACACACACACACACACACACACACAAATGTATTATGATAATTTTCTGTAGATGATTTAGATGCTTCCTCTTTGTCTAGTTAGCATAGGCCGTGTTCAGGAATGGTTGAACAATCTCAGTGAAATAGCTCGTCATGTAGGCCTACCATACAAAAGTGAATGTGACGTCACATGTGGATTAAATCTTCTCTAACATTAATACATCAGTAACATTTATGTAGTTGAAGTTAATGTGAATATTAAGAGAACTAAAGCCTAATAACATTTTTAAAAATGTAGATGAAGTAGATTAAGAAATCTGATCTTACAGCAGTTCGTCTCAGTTCAAGCACAGTAAATTACATTGTTATGACCTTTTTATGTGTTAAAAATGTGCTTAATATAAATCACATTGAGTAACTTTGACAGCGTCTCTAGGATTCGAGCATGTAAATTTTAAACATTGTGAAATTATGCAGGCCTACTGTTTTTGTTTGGACCGTTTTATTACAAACTGACTTAGCGACTTTTATTGTCACAATGATTCGAAACTGAATATACAGTACATGTACAATTTGCTTTACATATACATCACATCGAGTTGTATTTCATAGCAAACAATAGGTTAACCGTTTTACGACTAGAACAACAGTTTGTATGAATGCACTGGTTAATTAAAAAGGATTAAACAACAGTTTGTATCAATGCACTGGTTAATTAAACAGGATTAAACCAAGTAAAACGTTTACTTTCAGTCAAAGAGGCATCAAATTTTACGGATACACTCTGTCAGTATCACGTCTCACATGCAGTTCGGGTAAATACACACTGAACAAATAACATATCTTCTGAGGTCATCCGAACTGAAGAGTAAAAGTAAATTAAAACTTCCGAAGACAATTGCTCATTGCACTTACTCTCTCTTTACATTATCTACTTTGTTTCAGTGAAACCGGTATTTATTCCGTTAAATAATGCATACCAGTTTAGCACCACTCGGCGTCACATCTTCATCATAAAACCGTGTAGCTAAGCCTATACTGTAGATCATACATTACAAAGCAACTGTTATTCACACGTATAGTGCGTTATATACATAGGCTATACACGAACATTCACATATGTATACATAGATGTTCTTTCGTGTATACTTATAAATGTAAATATTTACAAATTTATTTATCTATAAATGAAAAACCATTGACGTGTGTGTGTATGTGTGTGTGTGTGTGTGTGCGTGCGTTTATACAGTTCCTAAAAAAAATAGTATTGTCAATTAATACAATTGAAGTGCTCGTTGAACAACAAACTTCAATAAGGAATATAAAATTGTTTAATAGTATATACGTAATCATAATTATTTACCTTGACCAAATGCAAATACAAACACACGTACAGTATTGTTGTAATTATAGTTAGTACAGTTACATTTCGTAAAAGTATTGATTACGCACACGCGTCTCTACCACAACTGAGCGGCAGCTAAGCGCCCGGTTCCCGACTCTGTGACGCAGTCGCTTTATCCCGGTCACCCCTCAACATGCCTGCAAAACAATGTAACAATACATACATACCTAATCGTCTATACGTTATACTTATTTAATTATACTTTTATATGATTTACACGTAAACATACACAATTTAAAAAATTTAATTATATAGCAATAAATATATACTTATAAATATAAATAATTACATAATACATAATTATATAATTTATATATTTATTAAGTCCCTGAACATGCAGATTTAATCTGTGAACGTGCTTATGACAAACAGAATACACCAGCAGAAAAAATTAATTATTATTGTAACAATTATGATGAGTGGAGGCTGGTGAGGTACAAGTACTGTGTACTACAGAATGACATTATTGTATCTATAATAATGTGCAACAGTAACTTCGTTTGATTAAATTCAGTTGATGGTTAGTTACATCATCGAAAAATGTATATGGTGAAAAGAATGGAAACGATTTACATAAATATATCAAACGCACAAGAAACGCATAATTTTGTCAAAAAAGAAAGTTTTAATGACGTACAGCACCATGCTCTGCTATAAATGAGTAGCTTTTTGACAAGGACGTATTACTAACAGCAGTATTTTGCATGCCGCTGGAATAATTTCATTTTTTTAACCTATGAATTTAGTAAAAATCTTTTGGCTGTAGTAATTAAGGACGTAATAAAGAAAGTTGTTTACACAAACGTAAAAATCAGAAAACAAAGTACTAATAACAATACTGACTGTAAAGAAAAACTACCGTACAATCCTCGCACACTCAGTGCTTAATTACTGTATGTTATAAAAATAACGGTACATATCAATACGTGTAAACAATTACCTATTAAATAAACGCACACACAATTCACAATTGTACATATTCTTCGCCCACTTATCACAAAAACAAAGACGTAAGTTTTCACAGAAAAACGTACATCACAATATTCGTAAACATTAGGTATTCTGTTAAACTCGGGATGTTATGTGCTGCGAAGCTGGTAGCACAACGGAAAGGCCAGGCGAGCGTGGTAAGAGGGGGGTAGAGATTGATACCGTTCAACCAATCATATTACGTTAGTTTGACGTTCCTCTCATTCTAAAATAACACGTAAGGTTTCTCAGTCAGTAAGACAGCATAAGACTGTTATCTTACTTCCCACGAGTGTAAAAATAAAAACAATTGGTAATACACAGCTTATGATTACGTCCGCAAAACTATCAGTCTGATATATTACGGAAGCACATACAAATCAGCAGCCATTAATTCTAACACTTTTTTTAATTTGGTACTCTTTCTTTCCTTGACATAATAATTAAATAATATTAATCAGAAGTACTGTTTAGGTATAGAATAAATGTAGGCTACTTTAACAAACCATCTATATAAATATATGAATTAAATTATAACTTTTAAGTTTCTTGCAGTTCTCGTATTATAAGTATTTACCTTATCCTGCATTACCTACCCCAAGAGAATACGTGTTGTCACTACTTCTAAATAATATTAATTCATATGTACGTGTGTGTTATTGCACACACACACACACACACACACACACACGTATGTGTGTGTGTGTGTGTATATATATATTATAACAACGGTACATAACATAAATTTTATATAATGTAATTTATGTGACCCCACGTTCTTTGGGACGTCAATTTTAATACAACGGTATGTTTTATGTATGCAGGTTGTAATAATTATAACGATACCAGGTGTAACTATAATAAGAGTAGTAAATTTATGAGTAGTTAAAATTTCATGTTTATTGTTTTAACAAGCATTATAAATAATAAAACATTGTTAATAACCTCCGATCAAGATATCACTCATTATCAAGTTCATCTCTTAAGCTATACGGTGTTACACACATTTAAAACACTCTTACATCTAGACATGTTAATAATCTTAATCTAGATATTTATTCAATTTGATTTAATATTATAAATAAAATTTAAATGTAATTAATTTTTATTTTTATTGAATTCATTTAACTCAGATCTGACCTCAGCTTGCTCAGTCTATACCAATGTATTAAAAATAAATTTAAAATTATATTAATTACTCTTAGACTGGCATTTGTTTCATATTCTAAATTTAAATTATTCTTTTCTATAAAATGCAAATCAAATCATTTCAATTATTTTTTTTTTATAATAAAAAATAAAATACTATCTAAAAATTAAACTCTTTTTTTTCTATATTTAACTATATGTGATCGCTCATTCTTACGACTAAAACATTTACATAAGACTCTATTACATTATTTCTAATTATAAACTTTTTTGTTTTAATTCATTGTCTCTTTATATAGTCTTTATGAGATCTTTAAAAAATTCATTTATAAATGCATTATGCATGTCACCTCGAGTTTTGATGACCTTACAACTTATTGACGGGGTCCAGCGTTGTCCAGAGTTGGGTTACCATTACTCCTGGCTTGGCGTGGTCCTGGATATGTCCAGAGTCCAGCGTCGTTCTCCAGAAGTGTGTGGTCTGTCCCAGAGAATTAATATCGGCTGCGAGGTGGATCTCGTTCGGCTGTTAGGCGTCTAAAAAGCATCTCCTAACGTCCAGCATCTCGCGTCGCTCTTTGTAGCTTCTCTGTAGATACTCTTGCTGACTTAAACGGTCCCGTTACTCTACGTTTCCCGTACTAGTGTAAACATAATTACTGAACGTCTTTATTCGTTCGTAGATGAGACTTATAAAAAAATAAAACTGTTCTGCCGACGTACAGCGTGTCCGACTGCAACTGTGTTTTGAAAAGAAGATAAGGGCTTCCAGTCGAACCCTTAATTTACACCCTCTCGAGATTCCGCACCTGTTGGTTCCTAAATTGTCCAGTCGAGACCTGCAGATCACATGATAGCCCCACTCTCGAACCTTTTCATATAGTTGCAATTTTTTGCAAATGGCAATGTTTTGTACAGAATTGAGATAGCACAGTTCATAGATAATTTGATTAAGCACTCACTGTATTAATTTGAGCGTCTTAGTGTAATTTGCGTATTTTTGGCACACTTATTTCGCACTGACTTCGCGTAGTGTGTCCTACTTACGTTATTTTCTTACTGTGGATAACTATAAAATTTACACACACTTTGGTGCCTTTTGTTTGTTTATACACTAATTAGTTTTCACACAGTGAATTAAAATAATTATTTTAGTAATTAATTGGGGAGGGTTGCTGAGATTCCTGTCTGTACATGCATCACTAACACACACAAGATACACGCGTAACACACATACAATCGAGCAGGTGTTCCTTGCCTGTTGGAACAGGTTAAATTCTCCCCTAGTATAACAATGAAACATTTTTACAATCCCAGACATGTCCATTTACCCCAAACTTATAATAATTTCACAAATTTAACATTTATTTAAATCAATGCTCAATACAGCATATGGCTGTATCGTTGCAATATATATTAATTCTTTTGGTTTACAAGTATAAAAATTGTATTTTCTAACTTGTGTTGCACATTTTCGTAGCTTCAGAAACTGAATGTGTAAATCGTATGTGTGTTTACACATGAAGTATGTAATGAAGCAGATACTTGTGTGAAAAGTAGTCAGGCAATAGCCAACAATTTTTATATTTTCAAGTAAATATAATTTTTTCAGTGAAATTTAGAATACTACTGGATAATATTTGGGTGATACATGACTATTGTTACAGTACTCTACCCATTTAATAAGACATTAAAAACACGCTTGTTAGTTTCAAACAATTGTTATTATCAAACTCTCACAATTATTTCAGCCAGCGAGGCTAGTCTCGAAGATTTACGTGAACAAAGTTACAGTTTATAGTTACATGAAGATACATGAGAGACAGTAATTATTGTATGGACAGTAAAGTATACACGAAGATACACATCAAGTAATATTTTGTTGTAGGCCTAACTCTTCAAGAGTAGATTCGGTGGCCGAAACATTGTCAGAGTTTGTTAATAAAATTGTATGAAGCTACCAAGTGTGCGTTCAATCTCTTAGTAAGTGTCAAGTATCAAACGGGACTCTATCCATTGTGTATCCCATTAATCAATGTTATTGCATTAAATAAGTTATCACGCGCATTAAATAAATTTTTATGCGTACAATGACGTACCAAATATTTTTTATCCTTACAATAATTATCCAGTTCAGTGCGAAAGACGAAAGACATTGTCGAGTAAGTACAGTATTGTTATATGGAACGTACCAGGAAACGTATATGGCCACTTTAAGTCATTCCCTTCGTTTAAATGTTTCTTTCAAAGTATCGTGATTAGCGTACTGTACAGTTTAACTTCTTGCAGGTAATTGTTTACTTTCTCCTGGAAATAATGAAACTTTTGTGTAATTATATGTTCTCTTCCTACTCGGAGTTTTTCTTTACATAATCCTAAATTCTGTGACTACTTTCTATGACAAATAATTTTCGTTTACTACAGCAAATAAATCCATGTTAGGAAATATCTATAAATCAACGATTATTAAATAGCTACAAATTTCGTGAATTTAAGTAATAGATTTTATCGAAAAAGAATTAACGAATCTATGCGTAGTTCGGTAACAAAGAGTACAGACCGAATAACAAACTGAGGTTGGAATCGCTCCAGCAGGAAAGCGACAATTAAAATTATTAACAGAGCTACACAAATCTTTTATTTATTATATTCCGTTTTGCTTTGATAAGAGTATAAATGAACAATCTTAATTTGTAAATATCGTTTCTGAAAAAGTGTCTATTAAAATTATTTTTGTAGGAGAAAATGGCGGAGTAAAAATTGTAAACTGATTAACTAATTTATTTCGAATAACGTAACTTCTTTCCAAATTGCTGGCATTGTTTCTTGCCAAAGCGGCATATTCTGTTGTCTTAATTCCAGCCGATAAATATAATTTAATTACAACCGAAAGGTATAAATTACACATAGACTGTTTGATATTTCAAAGTGCCACCGTAAGGTA
The DNA here is from genome assembly GCA_034769895.1 of Magicicada septendecula. NCBI lineage: Eukaryota > Metazoa > Arthropoda > Insecta > Hemiptera > Cicadidae > Magicicada > Magicicada septendecula. Next base: position 975,507,645 of record CM068367.1, on the reverse strand, counting down.
CAACAATTTTAGTTCGACGGGAATGTATCAAATTATAAATTTTAATTAAACCAGATCGATCAAGCAACGACAGCTCATTCATAATTCAACAACTTCTCGGAAACTCATTGCTCAGCGTAAACAGATACACCTGGCCCTACAGATTTAAAACAGACCTATGTTTACGTTCCCAATACACATATGTTCTTGACCCGACTGTAATGCGACTGTTTTGTTTCGTATAAATTGCAAAGGGTCCCTCGTAATGGAAAGCAAACTGAAACTGTAGCCACGTTTCTGTGGGTGGTACACGTTATTTTACAGACTTCATGTGTGTAAGCCTAAATCAAGGTTTCTTTAGGTCTTGATTTTATGATACTGAATATGTATTTCACATTAATCAATGAAGATTAAATAAGGAGGATTAAGGGCGATAAGGAGGATCTGCAAAACGAACGTAGGATACTAATATTGAGGTCGTTGAGGTCAGGTCACTTAATTAAAAAACAGAAGTATGATTATTAAAAATCTAAATACTTCACACTTCATCGGCTATTGAGACACTTGCCTTTGAGAATGTTATTTTGATAAGATCTGAGAGAACGTCACAGAAGTTATAAAAAATGTAAGTAACAATAATTACTAAGGAATGATACGGAATAATGAGAGTAGAAATTTCGGAATATCGTTAAGAAATGTAAATAGAAAATTAAAAGGTTCCGAAAGTTATTAATTAACTGTTAAATTCGAGCGTTATATTGAATTTAACAGACCTCTGTGAACGTGAGAAGATAGTGGATCACGCTGACAGAAAAAGGAATCTTCATGTTAGTAGATATGCTTTGACATAAGTTCTCTTATGAATGTGGGAACATCACATTCTATCATTATGCAATCGGCAAATCAGCATTATAAACAGAAGTTGATTTCTCCAACTTCGTCGTGCTTATTTGCTAAACTGCTAAGTGCATTTTCAAGTCCTAAATCACGACTTGGTGACTGAAGTGGTGGAAATACTGAAAGGCCTCGTCCAGAACATGGCACTTAGCAGTTTAGCAAATAAGCACGACGAAGTTGGAATTACGGAGACTGCTTATTTAAATAACAAAATTAAGAAGTTGATTTAAATATCTGTTCCACATTTACATCATTTAGGCCTATACAAACGCATGACTGAGAGGGCAGACCATCAGTTAAGACGTTCAAATGGTTATTTCATTGCCATCTCAAAAAACAATTTGTATATTTCACCATTGTATAACGTATACTGGTAATGTATGCTAGTTGTATAACAACGTGTTATAACGTAATGGGGACTATATTTTCAAAATCAAAGGATTCGTCCAGCTGAATTGTGACGGTTTCCAGTAATAAGCGTTATTTAGTCTTCAGTAGTCAACACGTCTAAAATACAGTAAATAAAAAAAATGCCAGCGTTTTCATTGATGCCTTTCGTGTAGCAAATGAAAAAATATACAGATAATTTCATTTTCAAAGAATCTTTATAAAATCTACTGATCCAGCCTTCGGCCACTGGAATGTGATGGTCTCCTTACGTGAGACCAAACAGCTGTCACCACTCGTCGTTTTGCTCAGTGAGCGTGGAAGCGGGAAGGGCAAGCGCAACGTTGTATTAATATCTACAACTCAGCTCAATGTTTTAGTTCTTCATATGCCTATAATTTTAGCTTAGACCGTGTATTAAAGTTATACTTCATTCCAACTGGCAGTTTATACTTATTCCCAGCAAGATTTTTGTGAAGGCATACAGATTGAATATGTTAATATCAGTTTTAGTTTTACCTTCGACTGAAAGAGATAAGTGACTAACACATTACAGCATAATCTAACGGAATTATAGGTGAACATCTGATCCTGTTTGTACAGTGATACTGACGATCTATAATTCTAAAACTTTGTTGCAGACCTCTTTTAACCTTTATTTAAGAGCTGTGTGAAGGTATATAGTGTGTATGACAAAATTGCAGATGTATGTTTGTGGCTTTAGTGTGAAAGGCAATTAAATAAAACGTACTAAACACAGCTTATATTTTTCAAATCTGTAATTATTAGATGTTTGTAGAGGAGGTTAATCTCCAAAAATAAATAAAATTAATTGTGTATTCAATGGTTGATTAAAAATACTGTAATGTTGTTCTACATCACCGTATTTTATTTCACATACTAGTATTGTTAGTGACACTGTCAGTGAAACACAACACAACAATCGGAATGTGTTACTCAGAAGCATGTGTCACTTCCTTTAAATATGCCTCCGTATCTTTAAATATTCCATTGAACTACAGTTTATTTAAAGAGCTTGATTATTAAATTTTTGGCACAATATTCCCCATACACATCTGTATTACACTTATCTTGCGAAAACATTAAATGTCGTAATTATATTTAAGTTTATAAAATATATGACACTAAAACTTATCAGTTGGTATTATCAAGTAACTGGGTAATTCTGTAGAATTACTATCACGTAACGTTGAAAGCAAAAGCGCTAGATCCCTCAAGCAATCCAGACTGCAGAAAATATACTATCAAACTACTCAGCGTCACGAACTGTAAAAAGGAAAGAGTAATAAGCGAATCGATTAAAACTGAAGAAACGAATGCGCTGAACAAAATGGGCAGTAGCCCACTACTACAGTCAGCCTCACAGAAAAGTAAACCTAATACGAAAGAGGAATAGAGTTCGTAGGCTCACTTGTTCACAAATGGGGTTACCAGTTCAAACTTTCAACGCGAGTTTCTGCCTCGTAGCCTACTTGTGGTCTGTACTATAGAGACATTTATTACAGGCCTACATTGGGACTTTCGTGCTCCCTATGGCTCGAACATTTACACTTACATTATTACATATGCGTATTCAGTACTTGCCTAATCTGGCTATGAGTGAGTTAGCAGGAACCCTTACCACTTGTAACATAACTATAACTTAACATAACTATAACTATAACTTTACTAAAATGAACTTTATCTTGTGAAAAACTTACTTTTTTCGTCGGACGCGTTTCGGCTTAGTATCCGCCTTCTTCAGCTTTTAGTCAGACTGCCATCATTTCGTAACGGTTTTTGTGTGGAAGGTGTAGTGGTGGTGGTGTGTGGAGGAAGGGGGTTGGCGCAGGGATTCAACTTGATGTTTGTTTTTTGTAAAATTGTGTCAAAAAGTGTATGTGATTTACTTACCCTGCGCCAACCCCCTTCCTCCACACACCACCCCCACTACACCTTCCACACAAAAACCGTTACGAAATGATGGCAGTCTGACTAAAAGCTGAAGAAGGCGGATACTAAGCCGAAACGCGTCCGACGAAAAAAGTAAGTTTTTCACAAGATAAAGTTCATTTTAGTAAAGTGATAGTGCTGTGAAAGAAGAGATGAACAATCAAGACAACTATAACTATAACTTAACATATAACTTAACTTAACTCTAACTTAACTATAACATAACTTCTAACATAACATAACTATACATGTGAACAAGGTGCCTCACGGTATCGTCCAGACGACGAACATAGAACTCACTTCTCAAAGAATGAGAGAATACCGTGAGTAGACTGGCCGCAAGCCCAGCCCTCAGTCGAGTACGATTTACAGCTTTCGTTTATGCACATGTATAAACATGTGGATGTGGAGACAAGGTATCTCCACATGGGCGGGGCAAGATAATGCCGTGTAGCGCGTACGTGCTTACGATTACCCAGATTACGTGAAACACCCAGACTTACAGAACACGGAAATAGTTTGACACTTTTGAACATGCATTTGCTAGATGACCCGACGATCAAGCGTCCACCGAGGCATTTGATTTATTTAGATCAGGATAAATTTACGTTCTGCCTATTCACAGACGTCACCGAATTTCCATTCAGCCTTTGGACCGAAAGGACCGCGGCACTATGCACTAGTCAAGTAGAACGAATGAAATAAATTTCATTCTTATCCACGCGGTCCAATCCAGGCGCCGTGACTTCAGGCAGGCAGATGAAACAGCTAGAGATTTCTTGGGTTATCAGCAGTTAACAGAATAAATTCGGCGAATGGACGAATGCAGGAAACACAGGAAGTTACGAAAGTATGGAATTATTTGATAGAAATGCCTTCTAGTATATGGAATCCTTGAGATATATAATTTACAGTCTTCACCCAAAGCATCTTTATGAATCCAGACTACGACATTTTTTAAATCTAAAAATGAATTCGCTTTCAGTAAAGTATCTTCTGTAAAGTTTTGAAAAAATTATGACGTAAAAAAAAGCAAAAAAGAGTAATGAATGAAAGTTAACAAACATGAAATCTTATTTTGTAGAAGTTACCCAGTTACTGTACACAACACACATTTGTAAATTAGAGCTCCAATGAGAACCACTGTAAACGGCAAAGTATTGTTATTGTCAATCCCCGCGGCGTCCACAAATAAATGGAAACAGTACCCTTCCATTTAATCGTTGTGGCGTTTTGTTATTAAAACACCGAGAATGAGAGAAACGTTACTTATCGTTGTCAAAAATGTTATATGTCTGCATTTTGCTGCTTAATGTGAATCGTTCCTCGTTTGTCTATACATTTTATTATTTTATTTATCAAATTTCTTTTATTATTGAATATAAAAGAAATAACTGTCGCGATAGTATTTAAAAGGGCGAATTCTGTTTTTAAAAATTCCTTTTAAAATTATTTGAACTGGAAGGAGTATATATTTTAAGGTTTTCTACATTCTATAACGGTACATTTTTCAAGGTAAATAATAAATAAAAGCTAAATATACGTCTGATATAAGTTTTTGTTAATTTGATTTAAATTAGTTAGCATGTGTATATCAAAGACCACTTTGTAAGTCATTTCAGGAACTAAACAAGTAGACAAACAATTAAATAAATAAATGAATAAAATTCAATAAAATTTCTTAATTTTGCTTCGTGTGTAGTACATTTTAGTACATTCGATAATTGATTAAATACAAGCAAGATCTCATTAAAAGTGCTGAAACCCAGTACTCATAATATCTTTTAATAAAAAAATGTTAATTAGATTTTATTTTCCTTTAAGATTATGACATTACATTACCCAGCCTTAACTCGCTTGAACATAAACATGTGCACAAGATGCCTCACGGTATCGTCCAGGAGACGAACGCAGAAATCATTTCTCAAAGAATGAGGAGAGTAGCCGCAACCCAGTCCACTACTCTGCCGAAAGATTGCTTATTTCAATTTTGGAATGCGTCACTCAGCGTGGCCAATACGTGTCACGTCAATTTACTGGAAACTCGAACACGCGGCATCTACGTTTTCCTAGTATCGACTCGGCCCACTCTCCACCTGTTTGCAGTGTTTAACATTTTATTATTGACTTGGGCCTACTTTTATTTATGTTCCAGTATTAGCAGTATGTCTCCTACTTGCCTTCTATACGTCGTACATAATCGTGTGTAAGTAGGCTACATATACGTCTCGTGTTCAAGGAGTGACAGATGTTTTGCAACATATTTCTGAGAAACAGAATTAAATAACATTAAGCATATTACTATTTGAAACAAATGTTATGCAATCAAATCAATCAGAAGAATTCCTTTTGGTGGTATGTACAGTAATAAACAGAGGGATTTTTTAAGAGATGGTTACTCGCAATTATGAAATGGAAAAAAATGAAGGTAGCCATCATTTTAGAATGAAACTTTGAATTGAACTTTTCAATTGTACACCACTCAAACTGTATACCTGCTTTGCTGAAAACCAAAATACTTATTGTCGACGTGAGAGAGTGTCAGTCAAGATTAAGTGGATGAACAACTGTCTCGGCTACTCAAGAACTCTTGACATTTTAAATACTAAATCAATATTCCGGTTTACTACATGGTACAAAAATAACCATGTAGTCTACGTGGTTCGTACTCTGTATGCTCTATACGTCAGACTTCGTATTATAGTTTGAACAGCAAATAGCCGTGCAGCACATGCACTAATGCAACAAACTTGTTTTGATGGTGAACTCTCAAACAAACAAGAAGTTATCCAAATACCAAAAACATGCAATTATTTCAACTCATTTTTATTTTTTTAGTCTGAAGTAAATATACATTGCATCTAATGTATTATACTTTAATATCTGTTAGACTACTTCAAATTTAGTTTAAACCCTGCAATACGAATATCTTCTTACTTCTGTACGTTTCTGAAGAACAAAAGCACACGTTACAAAATCAGATCTTTCGTGGTGATAAATCTAGTTATACTTCCTGACAATAACAAAACACTAGCTATAAAACATTAACCTGCTGCTAAAAATGATAAATTTATGTTATTAGCTTCTCACAAAATTATATGCTACTAACTGTGGGCATGTGCTTGCGAGATTGTATACTAAACTTTGTTTATAAAGAGTAATCAAAACGTTCCGAACACAGTTCTAGAGGTCAATACGGACATACACGTGTGAAGAAGTCTCGTGACTCTGTATAACCTGAATGACCCAGTATTAGATTATGGTGCAGTATTAGTATTAGATTAGAGTACGGTGCCGTTTTAAGACCTGTGTTACACGCATGTGGAGGCATTTGCAAGAAGCTCAAACTTAACCAGAGATCTATCACGCGATTCCAACAAAACTCCAGAAATCTTCATTTAACACATTTTCATTTATTTAGCAGAGCATTTAAAAGAAGTTGCTACTGATGTTTCTGACAGCTCAAATAATTCTTACATTCTAGGCAGTCTTTTTCTTTCACTTATTAAATGATGATGTCTCTGAAACTCATGCAATGACCCAAAGTTGATACATTGTTACAAACCTGAGTCCATGATGCATCGCAAAGATTTCAATTTGTCTGCTTTAAGGCAGTAAAGCAGTCTTTAGCTTTTTCTAAACTTATAAAGTTATCTGTTACTCAATCAATTATGAAAATTAGAATAGAAATATCTAACTACAAAAGGATAGCATTACGAGTGTCCAAATTTGTCGATGTTACAATTTTTGTTATTCTCGGACACGTTAAATATAGCCCATCATTATTTAGATTCACCTAGTAAGACTATTTTTACGTAAAGCACTTTTAAAAAAAAGCATTTACTCCTGAAATTCTAGTACAAAGTTATTCCTTTATAGCGGCAATGCCTGATAACTTAGAAATTTTCTTGGTATACAAAGCTGTTTTACAACATTCACGATTCTTTGCTACGGAAGTTATCTTTTAAGGTTATTAAAAAAAATAAACCACTAATTATATTATATTATATTATATTATTATAAACTATGCTATATTACATGTATTATTATAATAATTTCAAAATATAATATTATATAGGCCTAATATAATTTAATAATATTATAGACCTCTTAATAAATTATAAAATTGAGAAACTATATGTATTTATAAGATCCTATATCTACATCTGCCTTAATTGCTTGCCTGTAACATCGTGTACACAAATCTTGTAATATCTAACACTGTGAAGAGGTTTATTCACGTGATTAAAGCAGTAAGGTTTAGTAAAGCGGTTAGATATCTTGAAAATAACAAATAGTAGGTCTATTTATTTAAAAGATTAGTAAGGAAATATGTAATAGTTAATAGCCTATGACATATGTTCTTTCCAAACAGAAGCCTAAAGTAATTTGAAATGTCAGAAAATTACGGAGGGCATGAAAAATATCACAGAAGGTAGTATTGTTCTGTGAAATACTCAATAAATACTTATAATAAACTATTACGAGAACGCAGTATATAAAATAGCATCTCATTCTTAGAGGCTACTCAGTAATCAGTAGTAATTACTACTCAGTAATCAGAAAGTCTTGCTACCCTCCACAGTGAAGTTCAGGAAGCTGAAGAGTAAGAAGAATTTGTCATATGTGTTAAGAATATTAATTCCATTCTAATGATAGTAGTAATATATCTACAACGTAATAATATATTCTACGTGTGCGTAAAGAAAATTAACAGAGCAAAACTAAGATAAACAGTAACCGGTAAGAATGTAATGTAACCATATCAGTCAGTGCTCTGTACAGTATACGAGTGTATCGGAAAACAGTAGCTATTGTTTGCGCTGACTTATGATTTTCTGGAAGTTGTTTAGTAAGCAAAGCATTCGTAAACCATAGTAAATATTAAATAAAAATCAATGAGATTTGATCGTGAAAACTGTGTTCCCTAAAATATCCAGCGAGCAGTATTAGTAAAAAATATAGGAAATATTTTTACGTAATCTAGTATGAAATATTAAGCTGTTAATGCTGATTATTACGATAAGCGTTTTTTGACTAGAAGAAATTTGTTAACATCCTGATCAAGACGTCCGTATACAGAACTAGAAGCATTTCTGTAGAACAGCCAAATAGTCACTGAAACCATAACGTAGGCGTACCACAAAGGGTAGCTATGTTTTGAAAAATAAATACTGAAAACAGGCTGGTTAAGAAAACGCATCGTGAACCGTGATATGCCTCGGCAAAGTAATCAACTGACGATCTGAAATAGGACTAGTAAGGAACTCATAACATTAGTTTCCTGTAATTATCCAAGGAAGTTCAGAAATGAAATTCGATGAGTAAAAGCAATTTATCGAAAACGGTACCAATGTTTTGGTAAATATTCAACAAAACTTTTGAAAACAGATTATAAGGGGTTGCCACACACTGGTGACTTTTTGTCGCGTTACTGTTTTGTCACCACCAAGTCTGAATGTTCTTATGTAGAAAAGCGTCGTGACAGCAACGTGACTTTTGGTACCGCCGCGCCGGCCGGCGACTTCTGCGTGACGAAACTGTCACCTTGTACGTTTGCAATGAGAGCGCGCACATAAGTAACATTTTCATCACCACGATGCCATCAGCATTCCTTGAAATTTAGAGTAGCACGGATACACGGATTACAAATCCACCATCTGTTACTGTACATCTCACATCGTAAGTCCACAAAAGTTCACAATATATCACCGTAACATCACCTCTAAAAACGCACGGTGAATCTAAGCAAAAGTAAACAAAAATATTTCTATTTTTTTTGTGAACATTTCAGTTAGTCCAGTTTTTTTTTTAATATGAACATTATTTTTTTATTTTTTATTTTGTGTTTTTTGTTCTTTATGAATTCACGTTCTAATGAAAAAATATTAGGTCGATTTTGAAATCCGCAAATGGAAAATATATTGTACAGTGTTTGAACGACCGAAGCGAATTCTCATTTTACTCAACCGTTTGAATTTGTCTGTCTACCTGTTCCAATATTACATTATTTTAGGTTTTGTCCGAAAGGGATAAGAACTCACGTTAACTTTTTAATCGATTTTCGACAAACTTGGCATGCGTGTCCATACTTTCACCATGCAGAAACCTATTGTTTTTGAGATTCTGTAAACCCCAAACCCCAAAAATGGAGGGTGGAAGGCAAAAATGTGAGGGTCAAAACTCTGACAAAATCTAAAAAGCACATGTGGGATATTAAATTAAAGGAAATTTTAACCACAATCTGAATATAGTGTTCACTTTCAATTTTTTGGATGTCAGGGCCCAAAAAGTGGGCGAAACTTTAGATAAAAACGCCAAAATTCATCTGGTGTATCATATTAAAGAGAATTTTTAACTAACATCGGAGTGTAATGTTTAGTTTCAAAATTTCAAAATTTTGGGACCTCAGGGCTCGTCTTCAAAGTGTGGAAGAAAATTATGAATATGACAGTCACAGACAACACGTGTTACACAACTGAGACTCACAGCTAACCGAATAGTCCAGTACGTTAATGAGTGTTCACGCTTACGTCAAAAGTTCCCGTCTGATTGGCTACTGAATTTCAATGCAACTGCACAACCGGTTCCCGTAATATTCAAAGTGGTCGGATACTTTCCGGTCAGACGTTGTGGTGTATGTGGGTGTGTGTGGCGCGCGCGCGCGTGTGAGTAAGTTTAAAGTACCTTACATTATCAGTGATGTAGCATATAAGGTATAATACTAATAATCATTTAAATTCTTAATATCAAATTTAAAATTAATTAATTTGTTAATTGAAACTTATATGAAATTCTGTGTTTAAAATTAAGATAAAAAAATGTAATAAAATAAAGGTAAACCATACTTTTACAAGTGGGGCCGTGCGAAGCGAAGGGCAAGCCCGTCGCTCGCTCGTGTGCTACGTCCTTAGCTTCAAATAGAGCTCCTGCCGCAGGGACCACAGATATTCTGGATTAAGGGGTGTGGCCAGCTACCGGCCGTGGGTTTTCAATTATTTATCTAGGTAAACATATGAATGGACATAAATAATTAGTGCTACAAAAGTAAGATTTGAAGTGGCCTCTGGTTGGTTGAATTTGTACAAGACAGTAGGTTCTCAGTTAATGAAGATGTTTATAAATATTTAACGTGTAAAAGTAAAAAGTGTGAAAAAATAAATACAGTACTATGATTCATCAAACATAAGTAATTTTTAATTATTATTTGTTTTGTGTTCTCTTTAAGATACAAGTTCAATTAAGGATTAACTTGTACTCATTATACTGAATTTCTTATTTGTTACCTGTTGTTTATTATTCAAAACAGTTTCTTTAAAGAATAAACTATACGTACATTTTTGTTTTGTTATAACACCGATTTGTTTTAAAACCAATTTTAAGAACTACTTTTATATTTGTGTTAAAATTGCAATTTGTAAATTAATAGTGTTGGATATATTTGTATTTTTTATGTGTAATAATGATTCTTGGCTGGGTATTAATTACTATTATTGTCATACAGAAATAATTATAGAATGGATTGAACTATATATTCAAAGTTACTGCCATAATCACCCTGAGACCATTTTTTCTTTCTCTTTAACATCGTTGACAATGAATTATAAACCACATTTAATTTCTCTGAATAAAATAATTTCAGAAGATAATTTTCCTGATTTTGTTATTGATAAATAAACATTACAAGATGAATGGAGAAAACAGGTTATTTTTATTTTTATTTGTGTTTTGATAAATATATAATCGAGTAGAATTCTATAGGAATGCAACAAAGATAATAATAGTAATACTACAAGGGTAATACAATAAGAATAATAATACAACGGGGATAAAAGTTGAATCCAGAAAATTATATGATTTATTTTATTGTTAACTTATAATATTTAATTTTTTAATTATTCAGATACAACACGTTCATAATATTGCAAATACAATTCAAAATTAACATTGCTAATTATATAATTAACAATTAACACTGATGACATTGTAATTTTTGTTACTATCATTATAAATAATAAATATATGTAATAAAAATATTTAATTATTACATTGCAATGGTAACAGACCGAGAACTGTTTTGATCACCGAAACTACTTTCTACGTAGTTGTATACATTCGCTGAAATTTAGAGTGAGTCAAATATTATAATATTCTGTTGAGTGTTGTAGGCAGAATTTCGTTTCTGATATATGAACCAATTTATTCACAAACGTCACAGAGTGTGCGGAGTAAGTTATAATTTTGTAGGCCTATCTATTTTAGTAAAACGGATTAATTGTATCTTTTTGTTTGTAACTATTTTTATTTTCTGTTAATACTTTTGAAATTGCTGTTTTTATAGTTACTTCTAAATTCATTGTTTGGCTAACAAAAAATGTACATTAACCTTTCACCGTACTACTGCTGTCCGATTTATTGATTTTGAATAATTTTCGTTTCTAGTTCACGTAAAACTAGAAATATTCTAGTGTATTTTTACTTTCAAGCTTAGCTGAAAATAAAAGTTTTAAAATTGTATTCTAAAATTTAGCTGTTATAAGTTTAATGTTGTCTTAACTTTTATCAAATATAATTTTACAAATTCAATAAGCTGCAATAAAATAAACACAAAATTTAACGATACATTTCACAGTTTGAAGTAAATAATTCCAACCGTTTATTCAAATGGTAAAAATGGTGTGTTTTTACAAAATTCATTAACATTGAATGAAACGACGTTCATGTGTCTCCAGTCTTCCACTTTCTTTTTAATTAAAAACTTCTGTTGTGTGTCGTGTTTCTTAATGACGTCACACGATGCAAACAATTGTTGCAATGTGCGCAGTGTAGGCCCGTACTGTACGTTGTTTATATTATTTTTGTTAAAATACACTGCGAGTTTTTAAAATTATAATAACGTTTTATAAACACAAATTGTGCATTACTCCTGCCGATAGGCAAAGTCGTGCCACTTTACTCGTAATGCTTAGGATTCATTTCTTAAAGTTATTATGAGTTTGATGTAATGTAAATTATGTGGTTAGCTATTGTTAACATTAATTTTATTAATTATGTAGTTGTTTTTAGGTACTGTTAACATAAGCCTTTAATTGTTTATCGAACGCAAGGAGGATGTTTCTCGTAGACAGTTTCTCCAAAGAGAGGGATTGCCTCAGGAAGGAGGACGACATCATACGGAAGAATCATTCTAGGGAATATGATACTAGTCTATAATGTGCTATATAGAAATAATAAGTTTCTAAACTTAACAATAATGATCGATTGTTATGAAACGAATACTGCAGAGATCATGGCCTGAGTGATCTTTAGAACTGTCCCCAAATAAATACCCTAGTGAGTGTTCCCAGTCCAGAGGGTCCATGTAACTCATATAGGCGGGCTTGTAGTCACGTAAAAATACTGACTTATAATCTCTATAATCTATTAATGTTGCCAGCTTGTAAGTTTTACCATAATCAAGTATGTCTAGACAGTCCCTTCACTGGTGGACAGTTGTCTGCAGTAAAACACGTGGTTTTGAAGCACTCATTGCAACACTGTACCCTCCATTAATTTATAGTGCTTGTGTTGTGAAGTATGCGTAACAAATATTTCACACCTGTAGGCCTAATTTCTGTTTTTGTTACAAAAAAGCTTACCTTTTACTCCGTATCTCTGTGTGAGTTCGGCAAGTGCACTACAGTCTTCAGTTGTATGTTCCACCATAAGTTCTACACATAGGGTCGTTCTTGTGCTAGTAACGTCATAATCGTATGCCCACTTTACAGCCTGTGAGGCAAAATTGTTCACGATGACTGCGATCGATCACCTGCCATTTGCACTACTGTAGTATGACTTTCTTAATTGTCATAACATCTTGTTAGAAAAAATGTTTGGTGAAACAACTGACTTTACTGAGCAGTAGTTGAACACAGCTTGGCCCCAAAAACTCAAAGGCTATACAGATGAGATATTTTTAATTCTGATGAGCCAGATTTATTTTGCCGACTTGCCGCTGTTAAAAACATGATATGCCAAAGCAAAACATATGAGTTAGGAAAACTATCTACAAGTAAAGTTAGATAAATATCAAAGTAGCAGGATTTTAAAAATTAAAATGTTTTTAACGGGAAAATTCGGAAAATCGTGATGTTTTAATGGTGTCAAAGTGCATATTAATAAGCGCATCTGAACAATTTCATAATTTGTTTAACAATTTCTAAGACTGTCTGATAGAGTTGGTAAAATAATAAGAAATAAGAAGTTAATAGGCTACTGATCCAGCTCCAGATTTATCAAATATTAAATTTGTTATTTAGAAGCAGGACAGAACATATAACGTTTCTAGAGAATCGATATGTCAGCCAAATCGCGACAAGATGCTTCATAAGAAATAATTGCAACATGTTTTCGCCATGTAGAATTTCTTCTTCAACGAAATCCAATAAGATATGAAAATCCTAAGCATTAGATTTTTTGTGTACTCAAAAACATTCTTTGTGTACTCAGAATTACGTTCTGCGTTAATATGATTGTCTCCGGCACTGATCGATTAGCGGTCCTTCTTTATTCTAAAGGTGTTCTCCTCCAATAGTTGGTAATTGCCGCTTTTCTGGTAGTCCGGTTCTTAATTATTATCCTACACTATTCTATTTATATTTTTTATAAATAAATAGAAATCAATTTTATAGAATTCCAATTTTTGTTGACAAAATAATAATGGATCGATTTTAAATCGATTATTCAACAGTTAAATTATCGATTCAGTCCTCAGGGCGAATGAATAGTTTTATATAAATTATTAATCTTAATTCACATGTTCTTTGAGCTGTTATGTTAGAATAGTCAGAGAAAGGGCAAAGTCTGGAAAGTATAACACTTACAATTACAAGCTTAATGATCTAAAAATACAAAGATATTATTTAATATATAATGGTTAATGATTATAAAAGTTTATGCGAACCCAAACGAATGTCGAAGTCTGGCCGTTGCTGCGCCGAGAATTGTGGGAATTCAAAGATGGCCGCTTCGTGCTGCATATGTTGACCCAACGTCTGCACAACGGAAATCTATATATTAATACGTGAAGAGAAAACTTTGTACCCCTTTTTAAGCATATTGCGCGCACGGAGGAGTGTGAGATTTGGCATAGTTAAAGTTTATATTGAGAAGGAGTGCAGAAAGCTAAAATTTATATATAATATGTGTTACAAATACATTAAATAAAATAAAATAAAACATTCATTGGCACTTGAAAATTCATTTAATCTTTTTCAAACAATGGTAATTGTTAAAAATAAAATAATGTTGTTGCCAGGCAATAAAATTATAATTTTTTCATTTTAGTGTACGTTCATACTGCCAATGTCAAACACATAATAGTCTGTCGTTTGTTTACGTTCATACTGCCAATGTCAAACACATAATAGTCTGTGGTCAAACAGTCGCACAGAGTAGAGATTGTCGCCAAAGAATTTTAAAATGTTGCCAACAAATAATTACTGACAGATTGACTGAATGAGCTGTGAATTTTGTGTGATTTCAAATGTTCCTTTTTCAATAGTCTGTGGAGTGTATGTCAAGGCAAAAAAAGCGTTTATTTTATATTTTGTATATTAGATATCTGTGTTTTATATATTAATGTGCAGTTGAAAGTGAAATACAGCTTCCTTAATATACACCTGTTGCAAAAGGAAAATTTTGTAGCAGCAATTTGAATTGACTTACTCTCGCCTAATTATTATTGGTGGTTTCAAAAAAGTGAGTACATTTTATTATTTTTAAATTAAACCCTGCCTAATCTTAGTTTCAGTAATTTCGTTACATGTTTTTTTTTACATTCAGATATTCGCACCCACTTCCATTATGCCTCGACATAGAACATTGACGGGTCGGAGTGAGAGACAAAGAAGAAGGAATATATTATATTATATTATATTATATTATATTATATTATATTATATTATATTATATTATATTATATTATATATATTTGCGTGAAAGTCAAAATGATAATAGACCAAATGCAAATTTAAATAGTGTAAATAGTATAACATTGACGGGTCGGAGTGAGAGACAAAGAAGAAGGAATATATTATATTCGCGTGAAAGTCAAAATGATAATAGACCAAATGCAAATTTAAATAGTGTAAATAGTATACAAAATGATGAAATTATTAGGGATACATTTAAATGCGC
Organism: Magicicada septendecula; assembly: GCA_034769895.1. Taxonomy (NCBI): domain Eukaryota; kingdom Metazoa; phylum Arthropoda; class Insecta; order Hemiptera; family Cicadidae; genus Magicicada; species Magicicada septendecula. The sequence continues at coordinate 975,492,252 of CM068367.1, read as the reverse complement.
ACTGAATGTCATTCCAAGAAATTTTAATACTTCTGATTGTGGATTAATGCATTTACAATGCAGGTTTTGCAATGCAAAACATTTCGAATCTGAGGTCACTTTAGGTGAAAGGACTGCATTCACTTCATGTTGTCATAAGGGTAAAGCAATATTACCGGCCTTAAGTCAAAATGAATACTTTAAATCATTGTATGATGGACTTACTTCAAATGAACCTTCAATAAAAAGAAAGTCAAAAAATTATTTTGAAAACATTCGTAAATACAATTCATCATTTGCTATGGTTAGCTCAGAAGCTAAAATTTCGGATACAGTTACGCGTGGAGTGTATCATTTTAAAATACATGATGTTTTTTATCACAGATCAGGTCCAATGACTGCTGGATATGGTCGCTCACGATGTTATGCGCAATTATATTTTTATGATGTTGACACTGCTGTCAATTATAGATTACGTGAACACTAATCAAACATGCAATAACAATATAATGCGCGAAATCTCTCTTGAATTGGAACGCATTAATCCTTTCGTTCGGTCATTCATTGCAATGAAAGATCATTGTCAGAGAGTTGAAAATTAAAATAAAGAAATTTGTATGCTCATTAAAGTAAATCGTGATTTAGATCTACGCCGTTATAATGATGCAGCTCAAACTGATGTAGCAGTAATATTTAGTACAGTTGATGGTGAGCCACCCTTTGAACGAAATATGGTTTCGTTTTCAAAAGTTAATGGTACCATTAAAAATATCTCTGTTTTGTATTCATCATTGGACCCTTTAGCGTATCCATTACTTTTACCAAATGGTGATACTGGGTGGCATATCAATATTTCTCATAATGTACCAACTACATCTAATTCAAGAGCGCCCAGAAATAAATTAACCATGCTTCAGTATGCAGCCTATCGACTTGCAATTAGAGAAGATTTTAGCATGTTGCACCATTCACAAAAATTATTTCTGCAGTGGATAGTTGATATGTATGTGAGAATAGAGGGCACAAGGTTACATTTCATTCGACAAAATCAAACAAGTCTTAGGTCTGAAGTTTACAACAATTTAACAGATTATTTAGAATTGAACCCCAATGCCAATAATGTTGGCCGTAGAGTAATTTTACCATCTTCATTCAATGGATCTCCAAGAAATATGTATCAGAATTATTTAGATGCAATGTCAATTGTACAACATTTCGGAAAGCCTTCTTTGTTTATTACAATGACTTGCAATCCAAGTTGGCCTGAAATAGTTAGCAATATTGGTGTAGGTGAGTCAGCTAATTTTCGACCTGATATTGTTGTGCGTGTATTCAAGTCCAAACTGAAAGCATTAATTGAGGGCCTTACACTAAAAAACATCTTCGGTAAAGTTGAAGCACTCATTTATACAATTGAGTTTCAAAAGAGAGGATTGGCTCATGCTCACATTTTACTCTCTTTAAATGAGCAAGATAAAATTGTTAACGCTACCGATATTGATAAAGTTGTATCTGCGGAGATTCCTAACATCCAAACACATCCTACATTACATGAATATGTTGTAAAACACATGATGCATGGTCCATGCGGTGTACTTAATCCAAATTCTGTATGTATGAGAGATGGAAAATGCACAAAAGATTATCCAAAACGATTTAATGAATTTACATGGGAATCATTAAATGGATATCCATTATAAAGAAGGCGTGATAATGGTATTAATGCTGAAGTTCGCGGTAGGTGCCTCGACAATCGTTATGTTGTGCCATACAATCCGTATTTACTTGCCAACTTTAATTGCCATATAAATGTTGAAGTATGCACTACAGTTAAAAGTGTTAAAAATACATTTATAAATACGTGTATAAAGGCTATGACAGTGCATCTGTTGAATTAGGTTCAGAGAGAAATGAACCAGGTCAAGAAATACAAATTGATGAAGTTAAAAATTTTTTAAATGGCCGTTATGTCGGATGAACTGAAGCTGTATGGCGCATCTATGAATTACCAATGCATTTTCAATCACATGTCATCGTTAGACTTGACATTCATTTACCGCGTAGACAGAATGTTTACTTTCGAGAAGGGCAAGAACGTCAAGCAATTGAAAATGCAAGACAAACAAAATTATTATCATTTTTTTAATTGAATCGATCAGATCCATCAGCGCATGAATATAAGTATATTGAAATTCCTTTGCATTATGTGTGGGAAGATTCCCGAAAAAAATGGAAGAAGAGAAGGCGTGGAGGTGATAAAATCATTACACGCATATATGTAGTATCACCAAAAGACATCGAACTTTTCCATTTACGATTGCTTTTATTACATGTCTGTGGTCCAAAATCATTTGAGGATGTTAGAACATACAATGGAATTATACACACTTCTTTTGTTGAAGCGTGCCATGCTCGCGGCATTGCTTCAAATGATAATGAATGGCGCGAATGTTTAAATGAAGCAAAAGAATTACATTCACCAAAACAAATGCGAAATTTATTTGGTTACATTTGTGCATTAAATGTGCCAGCCAATGCATTGGCGTTATGGAATGAATTTAAAGTATATCTTAGTGAAGACTTTTTGAGAGATTACAACGAAGAAGTATCCTTTAACACAGCTCTATCAGAAATTGAAGATATTTTGAGTGTTCATAATTTGTCATGTCAAGAACTTGGTTTACCAGTTCCCACGTATTCGCAGAGAACAGACGAAGCAAATGCTATTGATCCAATAGAACAAGAATTTCTGTTTTGTGAGCATAATGAAACTGCAAATATTGAACAGCGTAATCTAATTGATCGTGCGATTCGTGAAGTTTTGCACCATGATACTGGATCTAATGTTTTTTGTTTAACCGCTCATGCAGGTTGTGGAAAAACATTCACACAAACAGCAATCATTCACAAATTAAATTCGCTTAATCTTAGTTGCATTGCAACAGCGTTCAGTGGCATAGCTTCAACTCTATTACTTGGAGGTAGAACTTTACACAATGTGTTTAAATTGCCTATACCCATTTTGGAAAATTCTGTAGCGAATATTTCCGCAAATAGTAGCTATGGATGTTACATAAATTCATCATCATTGATAATTATTGATGAAATTTCTATGTGCCCACTGCAAGTGTTGAAAATCATAGATAGATTATTGCAGGATCTATGCGATGAAATGATAAACATAAACCATTTGGAGTGAAAACGATACTTCTGTGCGGTGATTTTCGGCAAATCTTACCAGTTGTCCCACATGGATCACGTGGAACTTTAATTGAAAATTGTGTCACGAGTTGGCATAAATTTGTTTATTTTCATAAAGTAACGTTTACTCAAAATATGAGAGCCTTACCAAGTGAAATAGAATTTGTCGAATTCTTGAAAAAAAATTGGTAATGATGAAGCCCCACAATTCCCTCAGTTTGGTGAAAATATTATTGAAATACCTCAGCAATTAATAGGAGATGAAAATAATATTATTAATGAGGTGTATGGAAATATTTCCGAAAACATACTCTCAGATAACATATTGAAGTCAGTTATTTTAGCACCTAAAAATGATGATTGTACTTTTATTAATACTGATATACTTAATCGAATACCAGGTGAACAGAAAACATATCATAGCTACGATAAAATAATTTGTGATGATGACAATGAAATCAATAACTATCCAGTAGAGTTTTTGAATTCTTTGACTATTAGTGGTTTGCCACCACATAAGTTAGTATTGAAAGTTAATTGCATCGTTTTACTGATCAGAAACTTAAATACAAAGGAAGCATTAGTCAATGGAACAAGAATGCGCATCAAGTGTATGCATCGTAATGCTATTGATTGCGAAGTTTTAACTGGAACCGCACGCAATAAGAGAATTTTGATTCCACGTATAAATTTAACATATTCCGGTACTGTTTTACCATTTAACTTTCAAAGAACTCAATTTCCAATTATACCTGCATTTGCGATGATAATAAATAAGTCTCAAGGACAAACATTCGAAAAAATTGGAATTTTATTGAGGCAGCCAGTTTTTACACATGGTCAATTGTACGTCGCAGCAAGTAGAGTTCGATCATTCGATGGTTTGAGGTTTTATATTTCCGAATATAATAGCCAAGGGCATTTAGCAAATGATGAACCAATGGCTCTACGTTAGTGAGTCGCGAACGATGGCCTCAGGGCACCAGGACGCACCGTGTTGTATTTAGTCCTAACCGTGGTACTCTAAGGCTCTGCCGCGGTGGTCTGTTACTTCCCCGGTACTCGTGGGAACAAAGTTAAAGGTTCTCAAAACAATTATCGGGTTAAGGGGCCTCTTAAAAACCCTTGTTTTGAAAAAATTCCTCCTTGGAGGGTGAAGAGAAGGAGCCATTTCTCTACAGTTGACACTGAGAAAATCTTGACATCGTCTGCCACTGCGCTGGCGGTGCCGAGGTATCTTGTTGTGAGACGGAAGGAGGGTGGCCTCACGAAAGTCAGTCCCTTCCTTATTGAAAAACCTGTAACCGGTTGCGCTGGATCAGCTGTCTAAGATATCAGAAAAGCCGCAGTTGGACTACTTGTCCAGACCCTCAACGATCAATAGGGTTCGCGGTTACTGAAAACGCATAAGATAGGGGACATAGAAGTGGAATTCGTTCCTCATACCACCCTGAACACCACGAAGAGGGTGGTAGTGTGCAGGGATCTACTGAACTGCACAGAGGAAGAGATTGCGACTGAGCTCGCCCCAAAAGAAGTAACAGCATGTCAATGACTAACGGTGGAAAGGGATGGACAGACGCTCACATCTGCGGCCCATGTCCTAACCTTCAACAGGACAGCTTTACCAGAAAAGGTAAGAACGGGCATTCATAGGTTGAGTGTGAGAGCATTCATCCCCCAGCCGATGCAATGTTTTCAGTGCTGGCGTTTCGGACACACTGCATCGAGATGTGCTCGGGTCAAGACGTGCCTTTGTGGGAAGTCGGCTCATGGTGATGATCCCTCTGGTGACCCAATGAAATGTGTCAATTTCGGTGGTCAACATTCATCTCAATCCAGCAATTGCCCCGTTTTTAAGCAAGAAGTAGCTATTGAGGAGGTACGTACCCTGAAAAACTGAACTACTTCGACGCGAAAAAACTAGTATGCCCAGCCAACCAGGGCAAAGTCAGGTACGCACAGGCAGTAAAATCAACAGCGTCACCGGCCCCTATTGTAAAGGAAATATTACCGTCAGTAACCCGGTTCATCGAGCGTTACTTTTCAGAAATGTATAGCAAACCGACAATAAATAAACAGTGCGGCTGAGACAGATACGCAAACGGTACGAAAGGATAGTGTCGACGGGTCTACAAGCAGACCTATACTTCGTCCGCCTAGGAGGGCAGATATAAACATTGTGGCTGCGCCTGCAGCCCCCTCCAGTAGGGGCGAGGCGGTAAGAGGACACTCCCGTCCATCCTCCCAGATACACCAGAGTGGACGTCTTAAAACCGAAATCGGGGATAAGATCACTCTCCGATGACCAGGAGGTGAGCTCCGGATCTGTATTCACCTCAATTGCCGTCCCCAGCGGTCTCACCTCGGTGACCTAGCAGAACTCGGCAATCTACAAAAAAGTAAAAAGAAAGGCTGGCCGAAAGGGAAGCCTAGGAAATAAGCACGGTCCGTAGCGACTGAATCTTCAACGTCCAGCATGGAGATTATCCTTCAGTGGAATATCAACGACTGCACTTCACATTACTGCGAACTGAAAATGCTGCTGTTCAGGCATACAACGATGTGTGTGTGCCTGCAGGAAACACATTTTAGGCCACAAGAACATTTAGGCCATATTTTAGGCCACACCACTCTACTACTGATCAACTAGTTTATCTGGAGAACGCAGTTCGGAACAATTTCATTGCAAACAAACGCATAGTTGCAACATTCTTCAATTTGGAGAAAGCATTCGACAAAACGTGGAGACGTAACATCATGCAACAACTACATGATTGGCGGTTCAGAGGTAACCTGCCCAATTTTATCTCCAGCTTTCTCAGAGACAGGACTTTCCGTGTTTGGGCCGGACAAACACTGTCGGCCTCTTACGAACTGGAAAATGGAGTACCTCGGGGATCTCCGTTGAGCGGTACGTTTTTTACCAATCGCCATCGACGGGATCTTTGACGGTATAGAAACGTCAGTTGGGAGGTGCTTGTATGTCGACGATCTTGTGCTGTTCTACTCGACCAAAGCAATGGCGATGATCAGGCATAAAATGCAAGGCGCTATAGACACGTTGGTAAAAAATGCAAACAGGCTTTTCTTTCTCGGCAACAAAGACGACCTGTGTCCACTTCTGTCAAAAGCGAGGAGGCACTCGGACCCAAAGTTAACCATAAACGGTGTCCAGCTACTCTATTGGCCCATCATCAAATTTCTGGACCTCACTTTCGACAGAAAATTGACTTGGAATGCACACGTAGACGATTTGGCTGCGAAGTGCAAATCCTCGTTGGACGCAATCAGGCGCATCTCTCATATGACCTGGGGAGCGGACAGAGAAGTTTTATTGGGATCGCTGAAGAGTAGCACAATAAATGTTGACAAGAGCTCTGAAAATAAGAAAAGAAGTTGGACTCTGTAATAATCATTCAAGTTTGAAATCGTATTCCAACTACTTAGTTTCAAAAAATCAATTCTAAAAACATTTATAGACCAGAGCAACAGCGAGCAATGTACCACGACGTTCATTTGAAACAGTACTGTGTGTAAGGAACTAGTAATATGAAACGAATTGTCTGAAATTTCTTTCAAGATTAGTATACTGAAAACAATATTAATAGGTTTACATAATTTATAACTGAAGTACACAAAACACTAGCGTGATTTTTCAGGACTAGGCAAGTACACAAAATTGGATGAAATAATTAACAGAGCATCTTGACTTCTTAGCTGCTGTTTAGTCTTTTAAAGTCAGAATGCCATGGCCAGGTTAACCGAGCAGTTTCTTACGGGACACAGCTGCATTCAGGCCTAACATAAAACTTACACGTTTCTATAATTCGTCGGCAGTGCTAGTCAAATTTACTTTGATCCCAACAAAGCGATACCGCAAACAATAATTTATGAAAGAACGTGGACCAATGGGAATTACAAGTAATTTTATTTCGAATTTCGCTGTCTTCGGCTAAACATTCAGTATTACTTGTGTGCCAGTTATATCATAATGCGTCTTATTTTGCAACAAGCAGCACATTAAACATGTTATAGTTATTAGTATATTTTAATTATTTTTCTTTAAAATATTCAGTAATAGTTTTGTATAGCCATTCTTAACGTGGCTAAAAGACAAAGAACGTGCAGTTGTAACAGTTAATTGGAGACCAATATTATTTTACGTTGACAGAAAATTATTATCTTACTTTGTCTCTATTATGTAACTGTAGTATGTTTGTTTCTAAAAAATACATAAATAAATAAACACTGTCGAGCAACATGAAAATAATTTTACGACTAATCACAAAAACGTCAATTATCAATTTCTTGTCAATTCTGAACTAATAATCACAAAATTAAATATTTCAGTAAAATTTAAATTAACACTGCAGCAACATGTGTTTATTAAACCTATTTCGTAAACAATTACTTGACAACAGCTTCTTGCAGAATCTATTATGTGCAAATTATTTCTAATAATTTGTAATGTGAATTATATTTGGATTTCCGATAATGCAAATATTTTTCACTCAAGTTTGACGAAAGTGTTAACATGATATAGGCCTGTATAAGTGATATTGCACAGAAGTGTGTATATATTTGTTAGAATGATTTTTTTGGATAATTTATGGTGAAGAAGACTGCTACGTAGTAGGAAAGAAGATATATTTAATGTGCTCCATAAATTTGTGAAGGATAGTAACTTACCATTTTCAAAATACAACATATGAGGCATTTTCTTTGACTAGTAGAAAAGTTTTATTTCTCTCTGTGGATGAGAGTGAATTATTTCCAAATTATCTTTCTTACCACTCCGTTATCCATGCTCAAAGATTTTGAAGCTCGACCAGGTCATGAAATATAGTAAATTGCATGTTTGATCACATATAGTAAATTTCATCAGATTGTCTTGGTGTAAGGTTGAGCAAACTGATCAAAGGTCGACTTAATTCTTCATGCAGGCGTATAAGTGGCTTCATAGGGGGAAACACTGGAACAATTTATAACGTCTCTCCTGTTAAGACATTATAACATAGGGAACCAGTTTAATTGTTTGCTGTTAATTAAACTAGCTGCCGTAGTTAGTAAAAATTACTTACCAACAAATTATGACAATGTATATATCAGGAATTTGTCCAAGGTTACATAAATTTATTCACTCTCTGGATATTAGCGAAAACATCTCTTTATTATTGTATTTTAACTACGGATATAAACATAATAACTTTAATGGTCATCTTTTTTTTTTTTTTTTTTTTTTTAAGAAAATTCTTATATATTCTGCATTAAATACTCTTTAAATTTTTACTCTTAGTATCTCAAAATCATACAGCTGTGTATTACTTTTATTACCACGGATCCGGGTTCTAACTTTGTAATATTCTAACATACTTTAACATCATCCAAACTATTTGAAGAATAGTCTGATGTAATTTCAGATTAACTTTATCTTGAAACATCAGCAGGTTATTACTATAGCATTACAGAAATTACAAACATTAATATGCTAATATTTATGTGATCTAAAAAGTCTTTACAAGAAACTTTACTGTTCTTTTTGTTGCGGTTGTTAAAAACAATGTATGCACAGAAGTTATGGTTTAGTGTCACCTGAATATAACGTGAGTCTGCGGCTGGTGGTCGAGATGATCCTCTTCAGTAGGTCTTCTTGGATGTAGTTCGTTGTTCATCTGGATCCTCCATTTATTTGGTTGTTTCTGTATTGTGGTCTAGGTCATGACGCTGGGATTCTGCTACTTGGAGTTCGTACAGTTGTAGTAACTTCTCTCCTGGCGTTGGTGTTCACTTTTCACATTTAATTATTTTTTTTTTTAACAGCACTGATGTTACCTTTTACATGGTAAGGAACATATCTTACCACTTGCTTTACATAAAGAGATGTGTCGGCTAAGTTTTTTTTTATTTATTAAGAATATTTTCTCAACGTCAGAACTACATTACTAGTTTTTAATCTTCGTTTCGCTTACGCTACATTGGATTAATTAAGTGAGAAGCACTAACTTCTTGTTATATCGTTTTTTAGCGACATAAACGTAAGTTTAACTTCACGACACATTTTTGAGCTGCTTACATGTCAGAGATTCTCCGGCGACTGGCGTTAGTTTAGCGGCAGGGAGTGTGGAAGCTGGCGTAGTTTACGCGCTGAGAGAAAAGTAGTTCGTTCCTTTATTATTATTAATTATCCATTAATCAACTACGATAAATTATCCTACCTTTTCTTAGTTAGGAGTTAGATATTTCCTTTATTATTATTACGTCTTTTATTTAATTATAAGGATTATTAGTTTTCGCTTAATAACATTGTACTTTGAATGTTCGTACTAGCCTTTTTGCAAGTTGATACAGGTGTCTAGGTACAGAGAGGGGTGGATTATACTCTCACTTGTTATAAGAACAAAAAATTTAATTTGTGCTATTTAAATAATCTTTAAATCGTCACAGATTCTTTTGTCTCCTGAACGAGATTAAGAACTTTCTGAAATCATCTGCCCCGTAATATAATTAAGCTTGAAATGTCACAATTTAACTTTCTTACTAGATATCACCTTAAAATTAAATGAGTCTATCTAGGATTACAAAGAAACGATCTAACATTTCAGGAAACATAAGCACAGTAAATGCTTTACAAAGTAAACGAAAGCTATCGATTCTATATTTAGACAGGAGTTTGCTTTTAAACTTTTCAAATTTCAAGTATATTGAGAAAACCTTCTCTGTTTGACGGACAGGAATAGACTGTATTCCATGGTTCATAAATTTGCTCTGAAAATTTATTCTTGTTTAGTTTCAAATTATACTTGTAAAATTACATTTATATCTATGAGAATTTCAAAAATAAGCACCGATCCTATATGACAAACTCATATATTAATAACCCATAAAAAGCAACCTGTTCCAACCACACACCAGATTTTCTTCAAATTGTAGCAAACAGTAGTGTAAAATTTTACACTAATTAGGTAATATATATATATATATATATATATATATATATATATATATTGTAAGGGTACATCTCTTCAACATGCGTTTGTGAAGCAACATGATAAGAATAAAATACTAAATGATTAACACTATGAATTAAAAGGGATGAGTCAGAGATAAAGGAATGGGTATTTAACATAATTATACGATCAAACATATAAGGGTAATAAAAAAATTAACCTCTGATAAGAGAAATGTAGCAAGCAACGAAGCAAAACTTGAAAACAATAGTACAATGCGATTTAACCAAAATAACCCAATAGATATGGTAAGTGAGTAGGTAGAAACGAACCTCAATCCCAGTGATAGGACAAATGAAAACAAAACAAAAATAATCAAAGGTAAACAGTTAATACCAAAACACAAATAATAAATAGTAAAAAATAGTAACAAGCATTATATAAAGTATGTAAACAAGAAGTACACTACCCATAGTAATTAAGGGAAAACCTTTGTTAATAGAATATGTGTATTATCAATAACCCTATAGTGAGATAAAAAGTAGAACATAAAATATAGAAAAATGACTCTAAAACTGTGTTTTAAAACCAGATAAACATCAAAGAGTGAGAGATAGGTAGGGAGTGATAACAATAAACAGTGAAGTGATGAGTAGAAAGTAAGATAAACAATTTAGAATCTTAAGGAGAAAGAATAGTAAACATTAGTAACAATAAAACAAACCCATAAAGTGAAAGGGATAAAACCCCTATATTAAACCCAGAAGTACAATTATTTAATAAAAACTAATGTATTGTAGTCCATAAGAAATAACTGTAAACAATATTTAATGGTAAAAGTGAAGTGATAAGTGAAGAATAATAATAATTAATCGAACAGACAGGACTGTGTAGATTAATGAGTCCTTTCAGTGCAAACATAAGTGTACACAACAGAAAAAGGGTAAAAAACAATGTTGGGATAATAATCATAATAATTCCCAATTATACTTTTAAATGAGTAGAAGGATTACCAATTTCGTTATTAGTTACAGAAGCCTCCTATGTCTTTGTAACAATTAATGTCGATTCAAAGAGACATCAATAACAATAATGTACATTACTTACTCAGTTAGGAAGAAAGAATTAAGTTAAAGTGAGTGGAAGAAACTGAACTGCGAAAAATGATATTAATGTATGTTAAACAGTTTTGTTAGTTTTATGAAAGTCAACCTATTTGTTTAGTGTTTATTGGAGTATCAGCCAAGGAGGCATGACATTAAGTTAATATGTTTGTATTTTTTATTTAGGTAATGATATTATAAAGAGATTATGAGTATGTTAATTTCATGTAATAACATACAATAGAACAATTGTAATTAATAAGAAGGAATATGGCTGAACAATAGACAGACCATAAACTCATTTTTATGTTATGTTTTGTTAGTAGAATTAAGTATTAAAAAAGTGTATAAGAGATGGGAGTAGGCATAAGCTAGCAATAATATAAACTTAACAAGCACAAGATTAATCATTATTATATAAATAGTAAAGAAAAAAATGTCAGATAAGAAATGATTTTGTAAAAGTATAATAACACTAATAGATTGTAAAACAGCTTCAAAGTAATTCAAAAGCCAATAAGTACGGAATGACAATAAGCAGAACGTATGGATTTAATAAATAATGTTTAAATAGAGCAAAATAAGAAATTCTAGACTGTTACAGCTTAAGCATATAAAATACCTAACTGTATAACTTCAGAAAACCAATGGTAAACAATTAACTATTATAATTGAATAGTAAGACCAAGTAAATTATTCGATTACCATTAACTAACAATAATAATATGTCAGAAATGTAATAAACAGTATAAATAAGTGAAATATGTAATAACATACAGTAGAAATTTTGTCTAAAAACATTAATACATGACCTAGACCAGCCTTGTGAGATGTCAAATTGATCTTTGAAAGAAAATAGGGACATCTGTGTTAATATTTCATACATTGGTAATGTCACCAAGGAACAATAGCCATTATAAAATATTTATTCATTTTAAACAGAAACCCAGGATTTATAACAATAGGCTCAAATGTATTTAACCAATAAGAGTGGAAGCGGTTGCCATAACAACAAAACATTATTATATTTTTGACCGTTATAAAACGAGAGTTCCATTATTAACGATCCAGCGGGACAGACGCTATACTGAATTCGTCTCTATTAAAGTCTAATGAAGAAGAAAATAAGATCCAAATGAAAGGAAAGCGAATACCAGAAGTCGAACATAGTTCCAGTAAACCAAATAATAACAATAAACAAAATTTTAACAAGAAAAAATAGATGAAACTTGAATAATAAGAAACAGACGCCAGATGAAGAAGGGAAACCATACCATTGCAGATTAACGAAAGTACAAACACAACCTGGGAGAAATACTGATGACCCATAACAAAAACAACACGGTTTTGTTAAGTATAAATTAAATTACCAATAATTACGAACTAAAACTGATTAACTTTTTTCACAAACAATAACTGTCACTCTGAAATCCGAACACTAAATTCTTTCAAGGATTAATAGATCATATTTATTCAAACTGTATGTAACTGTAAAATAACCTATGTACAAAGCCTATAATATTGACACACACTTTTAAACACCAAGAGTTGAATTTTATGTAAACCTTATTAGTAATTAAGTACCATTAATGTAAGGTGGTGTACTTTATTAACATCTTGTTAGTTAACTTTTTCGTAATCCAAAGAACTCATTGGCAGAATAACTTGTGTAAAATAAGAAATACTAGCGGCCATTATGGCTTCACACAATTGCTGTCACCTTTGCCATCCGCTGAGTGAAAATTAATTTGTTGCCGGAGTGAAACTTTTATTATAATAATTTTTATTGTAAAGGGTGTCCCATAAAGTACACAAGATTTAATAATGTTGTAAAAACTTTTATTTATTGAAAAATATCAGATGTTTTAATGTTAATACAAAGTACACTTACTGCTGTTAAATGTGGAACACAATATCAGACAAATGTCCCCCGCGACTCTGCGGACGCGAAACGGACGGTGATTTTTCCCACAAAATCATCTTTAGCGATGAGGCACACTTCCACCTCAACGGGTACGTAAATAAACAAAATAGTCGGCTTTGGGGTACAGAGAACCCTCGTATCATTCACGAGAAGCCTTTCCATTCACAAAGAGCAACTGTTTGGTGCGGGTTTTAGGCTGGTGGCGTGATTGGGCCGTATTTCTTTGAGAATGAGGCTGGAGATGCAGTAACAGTGACTGGCGAACGTTACCGGAACATGATAATGGAGTTTTGTGGCCTCAACTGGAAGGTATGGAATTCGAAGATATGTGGTTTCAGCAGGACGGCGCAACCAGTCATACTGCCCGCGAAACAATTGCTTTGTTATCTGAAACGTTTCCTGCACGTCTTATTTCACGCAACGGCGATCAGAACTGGCCACCGAGGTCTTGTGTTTTAACACCATGCGACTTCTTCCTTTGGGGATATGTGAAATCACGCGCTTATGTCCGCAATCCACGAACAATGTTTCAACTCAAGGAACAGATTCAACGAGTTATTGGTGAGATTGAGCCGGAATTGTGCAAGAAGGTCATCGAAAATTTCGATCGACGGACAACAGTGTGCCAGCAGAGTCGCAGGGGACATTTGTCTGATATTGTGTTCCACATTTAACCGCAGTAAGTGTACTTTGTATTAACATTAAAACATCTGACATTTTTCAATAAATAAAAGTGTTTACAACATTATTAAATCGTGTGTACTTTATGGGACACCCTTTACTTGAGTTATCAACAATTAGCGCATTTTAAACACTAATAAACAAGTACGAATCATTAATAATTGTCCTTTGCTTTTTATTTTAAATTTATTATATAGTTTGTGTACTTTAGCGGTGAACAGGATTCATTGCCAAAAATTTATGTTGGCAACACGACGAACGATAAGCGAGATTCGAATTCCCGCCAGTCCGCGTGGGTAATTTGAATTTTCTCAACATCGCATAGAAAAACGACACCGAGCAAAACTTAATTGTTTCGAGAAAACAATTTGGCACCTATCGGGAAGAAAAAACAATGAGTAAGGACAGGTAAGGACTATCCGACAACAGCAAGATTCGGTACGGTTTATTAGCGCGTTCGCGATCATCGTCAGCGACAGCTTTATCACAAATTGACACCTACAATAGTGTGGCTGTTAAACCATACTACAGAGTTTTATAACAATATATATATAATTATATTATATAATAATAATAATAATAATAATAATAATAATGTATTGAAAAAACTTCAAACGAACGATAAACTTTTTAAATAATTATATTCTTTTTATGTTTGGGGGGTTTGGCCTTTAGCCCAACGACGACCAGGAATAATAATCGTTATCATTGTCGTTTCTCATCTACATACAGGCTTTACAACGAAAATTGAAATTCGTATATACACATACGCAATCGATACAATAAATTTGTTACTTTTAGGAAGGACAGATTTCCTTGTATCGCTAACTGTTCTTTTCGGAGGTCCTATTTCAAATTACGTTTTACTCTGTATCTCCGTCTGAGTTCAGCAAGAGAACTGCAAGTCCTCTGTTATATGTTTTACCGTAAGTACCCCGCCACAAGTGCATAGAGGTCGTTCTTGTCCTACTAGAAGGTAAGAAGACATCAGCTTCATATGACCAATTCGCAGTCCGGTAATGGAAACTTGTTCACGACGATTCCGAGTATCTGCCAGTTTACGAACGCACTGTTTGATGAGCAGTAAATTCCATGTCTAGCTGCCACACAAAAATAATGACTAACTAAGGTTTGCACATGTTTGCAGGGTTTCTCTTTCAGCAGACCCGTCGTTACCAGCTGTATACAAGTATCTTTACCTTACTGCCTTTACCTATTTCTTATTTTTTATATAGTTCGGCAATGTACCTGCCGAATACTGTAAGTGTTCCCACACAAGTGAAGACGTGTCGTTCTTGTCCTTGTAGGAGGTACGAAGACGTGAAGTTCGTGTACCCAATGCGCAGTCTCGTGATGCACATTTGTTCATGACGTCTGCGGTCATCTGCTAATTCCCATTTACGGCAAAACATTTGTTCTTCCGTGTGTTCCACATCTGCTGCCCCATATTAATAATGGTGTTTGTGGCAGCTAGTTTCGCGTCATCAGGTCCGTATGGCAACCGCAGCGAGTCGTGGGCTCTCCGCAGCATTTTTCGCTGCAGCGTCATCTTCTTCGTTACTTTCAATACGTATATGTGATAGACACCAAACAACAGTAAAAGATGAACAAAAATCTTTTAAAGCATGGTATAACGCCATTATCTGTAAAGATTCCATTCAACGGCACACCTCTCACTCCTGCTATAGTAAAAAGACGCTGATAGGAGATCCCTGCGGTACTCCATTTTCCAGTTCGTGAGTGGCCGACAATGATCGTCCGACACGGGCACGGAAAGTCCTGTCTCTGAGAAAGCTGGAGACAAATGCCTCTGACCCGCCAATCACATAGTTGTTGCATGATGTTAAATCTCCTTGCGAGGTAACTGAGAGGTTAACTTTCTGTACTACTCACCCCGGCATATCTCGCAGCCGTGTCAGCTGTCAGCTATTTCATCGGGGTTGCATATAATTTCAACATCGTGTTTTATGCTTTTGATTGGCTTAAACACTGATGTGCCAGCAATTGCTCTGATCTTCTTTTATACTTCTGTCACTGGGATCTTCCATGTTATGGTCGAGTCACAGATTTCCCAGATAGATCGTTTTGCAGCGAGTATTGTTCTACGAGCTGCGGCTCAAAGTCGCTTAAAAGCGATGCGATTATATCTTCGGTCGGCCCTCGCTTATGTTTAGGGCTCATCCCTTCTCTCTTTTGCGTCTATCACAGCGTTGTTCCACCACGATACCGTTGGTCTGGACAAACAACCACCGGTCCCCGGGATATGCTCCGTGGCTGCTGAGGTAATAGCAGCTGTAAAACTGTGTACGTCTTCTTCCATATTTCCACAGACCTTCGTAGGTGTACAAGTAGTGTGACCAACCTAACCTGACCAATCAGCACGGTCCACGCGCCATCTCTTTGGCATTCGAGTTGTTATCAGCACAGTAGAGTGGTTGATCCCGTGGAGATCTGGGAGCACTCTCCACGACAGACGTGGAGCAAGACCCGGGCACCAGATCGAAAGGTTGATATCAGAAGAAGGTGTGATATTACTTCCAACGTTGAAAAATGTGTTTTCGCCTCTGTTTAAAAATAATAAAAAAAAAACAAGACAAGCGCGTTGTTTAGCAAGAGATCCTGTTCTTAATCCAGCGCGGTTCGTCCTAAGACAACCTCAACTCAAATGGGCCTATGGTCGTTGAAGTCCCCGACAAGGAGTAATGAAGATGGTAGCTACTCGACCACATCCTGTTCATCTTCTGCACGCCACTCAGCATCTTGGAAGTATAAGCATCAGATCATCATCTTCATTGGCTGTAATAAACGAATTGCTACTGCTTGTAGAAGCGTAGCAAGCGGAATACGTTAGCGAGGTATGTGTTGCTAAGAAATACAGCAACGCCTCCCCTAGCTCTGATGTTTGGAGTCACTTCA
The DNA here is from genome assembly GCA_034769895.1 of Magicicada septendecula. Classification (NCBI taxonomy): domain Eukaryota; kingdom Metazoa; phylum Arthropoda; class Insecta; order Hemiptera; family Cicadidae; genus Magicicada; species Magicicada septendecula. The sequence continues at coordinate 975,475,498 of CM068367.1, read as the reverse complement.
CAGTGGAAGGATTCATATCCCCTCATATTAAATTGTTCTTGGGTCCACAAATGTGTTTCCTGCAGGCACACACACACACACACACACATCGATGTATCCCTGGACAGTAGTATTTTCAGTTCCCAATAATGCGAAGTGAAACAGTTGATATTCCACTGAAGGATGTTATCCATGCTGGACGTTGAAGAATCAGTCATCAGTCGCTACGGATCGTCCTTATTTCCTTGGCTTCCCTTTCTTCTTTTTTTGTAGATTGCCGAGTTCCGCCAGGTCACCGAGGTAGGTGAGGTCGCTGGCGCCGGCAATCGAGCTGAACTCCGATCCGGGGCTCATCTCCTGGTCTTCGGGGATAGGTCTTATCCTCGATTTTGGTTTTAAGAAGTCCTCCCTGGTATATTTGGCTGAACGGGGCGATGGACGGCGGTGTCCCCTCGTCGCCTCGTCACCACTGGAGGCGCAGCCACAATGTTTATGCCCGCCCTTCTTGGCGGACGAAGTATGGGTCTGTTGGTAGACCCGCCGACACTATCCTTTCGCACTGTTTGCATGCCCTTCTCAGCCGCACTATCTTTAAGGATTTCTGATTTGTTATAAATTTCAGAAAAATAACGCTCGGTAAACTGGGTTAACTAGGTAAACTGGGTTGATTTTACAGCCTGTGCATAACTGATTTTGCCCTGGTTGGCTGGGCATACGAGTTCCTTTGCATCCAAGTAGCTGAGTTTTTTTAGGGTACATACTTCCTGAACCCCCTTGCTTATAAACGGGGCAATTACGGGGTCTAGATGAATATTGACTACCACAATTGACACATTTGTTTGGTTCAACACAGGGATCGTCACCATGAGCCGACTTCCCACAGAAGAATATCTTGACCCGATCACATTTTTATGCAGTGATTTGCCCGAAACGTGACCGCCGAAAACATTGTATCGGCTGAGGGATGAATGCTCTCACACTCAGTCTATGAATGCTTGCTCTCACCTTTTCCGGTAAAGTTGTCCAGTTGAAGGTTAGGCCATGGACGCAGATGGGAGCATCTGTCCATCCCTTCGCACCGTAGGTCTCCGACATGCGGCGACGCCTTGTGGGACAAGCTCAGTCCCAAATTCTTCCTCTGTGCAGTTCTGCACATTACCACCCCTTTGTGGTGTTCAGGGTGGTATGAGGAAGGACTTCTAACTCTGCGTCCCCTATCTTCTGCAGTTTCAGTAACCTCGAAATCTGTTGATCGTTTAGAGTCTCGACAAGTAGTCCACCTGCAGCTTTTCTAGCGCAATGTCCTGTACGGTAGATTCAGCGCAACCGGTGACAGCTTTTTCAGCAAGGAAAGAACCCACTTTTGCGAAATCACATTCTTTCCGTTTCCCCATCGGAAATTTAGTTTTATTTCACTATTTAAACATTTCACCATTCCTTCCGCACCGCCGCGCAGTGGCAGATGAAGTTACGAATCTTTCGGCATCAACCGACCAGAAATGTCTTCGTCTCTTCACCCTCCGAGGAGGGTTTTTTTCTGGACGAGAGATTTTAAGGGATGCACAACCCGAGAATTATTTTGAAAACCTTGAATTTTGTTCTCACGAGTACTGGGGAACTGATAGACCACAGCGGCAGAACCCTCGAGTACTATGACTACGATTAAATACAACAGGGTGCGTCCTGGTGCCCTGAGGCCATCGTTCGCGACTCACTACCGTAGAGCCATTGGCGCGATCGGTTCTACCGTGGGTTGCAGTGTGTTTTCAACCTTGTCAAACTCACCTACCAGTACCCTGTCAGGTGACACTGCTAAAGAGTAACAGCTGTTCCCCGCCCCCTACGAGGCTAAGTTGTTGTAGGCCGGTCGTAGAGTTGAATTTCTGAGAGGTAATATTATTATTATTATTATTAAAGGAGGCGGTGATGAACAGCTTAGGTCCGACAGAGGAAGTCGTCGGTACGACAATGCGCCTCATACGGAACGCCTGCGATGTGTCTATGCCCAGGAGAGCGAGACGCCGCGGGAGGAAGACGGTGGCGTACTGGTGGACAGACGAGATTGCTGACCTCAGGAGACGTTGCTTGCGCTCGCGTCAATGGCGACCAGAAACAGACGGAGAAACGCGATTGCAGCAGCCGAAGCGCAAGACGAATATCGGCTCGCTAGAAAAAGACTGAAGGAGGCCATCAACAGAAGCAAGCGGCTCAAGTGGGAGACCCTCAGGAGTGATCTAGATTCTGATCCCTGGGGTCTGGGATACAGGCTTGTAATGAGCAGGCTTCGTAGCCCAAGGATGGCCCAGGTGCTACTTAATATGTACAACCGCTGCCTCAAGGACGGAGTCTTCCCGAAGAGGTGGAAGATCCAGAGACTAGGGAAGGGCGACCCGAATTCCCCGTCGGCATACAGACCTCTTTGTATCCTGGACACGGCGGGGGGAAACTACTGGAACGTCTACGGCTCAGGCCTCGCCTAGTAGCGGCTATTCGGGATGCGGGAGATCTGTCAGCGAGGCAGTACGGGTTCAGAACGGCCAGATCCACCATTGGAGCCATACAGGAGATCTTGAATGCCGTCCAGGTGGCCCAGCGGGGTAATCACTTCTCCAGAAGGACGGTGCTACTCGCTACACTGGACGTACGCAACGCCTTTAATTCGGCCAGATGGACAGACTTGCTAGCGGCTTTGGAGGACGTCTTTCAAGCGCCGTACTACCTGCTCCGGATAATACGAAGTACCTGAGGGACAGGGAGTTCCGGTACGACACAGCAGATGGGCCACGCAGGAGAGAAATAACAGGAGGCGTAGCTCAGGGCTCTATGTTGGGCCCCGGCCTGTGGAATGCCTTCTATGATGGAATCCTCCGGATGGAGATGCCAGATGATATCTTTCTGGTAGCATATGCTGATGACGTGGCTGCCGTGATCACCGCGAGAGACGCAGAGGAGGCGCAGCGCATGCTGAACCAGGTCATGCGCAGGGTCCGCATCTGGATGGAAGAACACGGTCTGAGCCTTGCGACGAAGAAGACAGAGATTGTGCTGCTCACTCGACGACGTATACCCACAATCACACAGTTCGTGGTGGGGAAAAAGGCGATAACATCAAAGCCAGCGGTGAAGTATCTAGGGGTGCACCTGGATACTAAGCTTTTCTACTGGGAGCAAATTCGATGTTCCTCAGAGAAAGCCGCTAAGGTCGTTGCTGCGCTGAGCAGGCTAATGGCAAATGTCGGAGGCCCAGCTGCGGGAAGATGGCGACTGCTGATGTCGGTGACCAACTCGATTCTCCTCTACGGATGCGAGTGGGCCGACGCTCTGAAGCAAGAAAAATACCGCAAGCAGATGGCCGTGGTACAACGACGAGGAGCACTTCGAATTGCAAGCTCCTACAGAACGGTGTCGGAACCAGTAGTGTTGGTCGTTGCTGGAGTAATGCCAATAGATCTGATGGCTGAGGAGAGGAGGAGGGTCTACAAGACCAAGGAAGACTTGGGGTTTGTAGAAGCAAGAACAGTGGCCAGGGCACACTCCATGCGGAGCTGGCAATTACGATGGGAGCAGGAGAGTCGAGCGAGGTACATGGGACGGCGAGGTTGATTGGGAACCTCCCTGGATGGGTGGCCAGACCGCACGGCGAGGTAGATTATTACCTTACTCAATTCCTGACAGGGCATGGTTATTTCTGTGCATACCTGCGTAGGATGGGTAAGATGGAGGATTCGTCGTGCGTGTATGGCGACTCAGACTCTGAAGACGCTCATCACACTTTTTTCGAGTGTCAACGGTGGGTGCTGGAGAGGCGAGGACTGGAATCGGAGATTGGCCCCATGACGTCTGATAACACCATAGGCGTCATGCTCAACAGCAAAGAGAACTGGGACATGGTTGTGACCTTCGTGAGGATGGTCTTACGGCAGAAGAAGCCTGAACTGGACCCTATCACAGGGCGATGATATAGATAGGAGCCTAGTAGGCGCAACACGAGGTGCCACCCTGAAGCCATACGAATAGTTGTTCCAGGAGGGGTTCCCTGCCTGTAAATTGGAGGTTTTTTGGTGGGTGCGAGTCCCACACACCGGGAGACCAGTCGGCTGTCTCCTGATGGTGCATAATGCATTTTCCTCCCCCGCAAAAAAAAATTATTATTATTATTATTATTATTATTATTATTTCACTAACCTTGCAAGTAGGAGAAGAAGCGGTGTGGAGACAAACCAGGCAGCTAAGTACCTATGGGTTATGGTAGACAGAAAGTTGTGTTTCTGGGAACAGATCCGTCAGACTGCAGACAAGGTTTATGGCCACATTGCCCTGAGCATACGTATGGCAAATTGCAGCTGGCCAAGGTCTAGTAAGCGACGACTTTTGATGACTGAGATCCGTCGATCCTTTAGTGTGGAGCGAATCTCTCAGAACGAGACGTACCGTAAACGGTTAGTGCAGGTACAGAGAAGAGGCCCGTGAAGAGTTGCGGCTACAACTCTCTGCAAAACCATAGAGGTCTCTGAACCGGCCGTTTTAATTACTGCCGAAGTTACTACTGTCGCTATCTTCGCTAGGGAGCGACAGACTATACATAGAATAAAAGAGAAATCGGCGAAAAAACTGCAATACAGAAGGATAGAAGACATTTGGCAGATTGAAAAATGAAAGATTTCTTGGTAGCAGGAGCCTCGAGGAAGGTGGACTGAAAGGCTCATCCCAGATAATAAGAAATGCATGGAAATAAGAACGGGAAGTAGGGTACTACACTACTCAGTTTCTGAGTGGGCACGCCTGTCTGCGTAGTGTAGGTAAAACACCGACGGCCCAGTGTCTGTACTGAACGGGAAGTAGGGTACTACACTACTCAGTTTCTGAGTGGTCACGCCTGTCTGCGTAGTGTAGGTAAAACACCGACGGCCCAGTGTCTGTACTGAACGGGAAGTAGGGTACTACACTACTCAGTTTCTGAGTGGGCACGCCTGTCTGCGTAGTGTAGGTAAAGCACCGACGGCCCAGTGTCTGTACTGAACGGGAAGTAGGGTACTACACTACTCAGTTTCTGAGTGGGCACGCCTGTCTGCGTAGTGTAGGTAAAGCACCGACGGCCCAGTGTCTGTACTGAACGAGAAGTAGGGTACTACACTACTCAGTTTCTGAGTGGGCACGCCTGTCTGCGTAGTGTAGGTAAAGCACCGACGGCCCAGTGTCTGTACTGAACGGGAAGTAGGGTACTACACTACTCAGTTTCTGAGTGGGCACGCCTGTCTGCGTAGTGTAGGTAAAGCACCGACGGCCCAGTGTCTGTACTGCTCTGGTGAAAGTGATGCGCACAACACCTTTTTCGTCTGCGATAGGTGGGATCAAAGGCGGATGGAATTAGAGGCAGAGTTGGGTCGTCTAACACCGGAGACCATAGTTGACGTCATGGTCAGGCGGAAAAGATGTTGGGACCGGGTGTCACATTACATCGAGGCAATCCTACAAGTGAAGAAGGCCGATTTAGATCGCAGCATGACCTAGGCACATAAAAGAAAAAAAAATCAGATGGAAGCTGTAGGAGCGATAGTCAAGGCCTAACCTGAAGTATTGTCATAAACGGTCCCGGGCTAGTGCTCAAGGAATATGAGGAGGTGTTCTTAGTCGGAACTCCAAGAAGGAAATCCAACACTATGGGCGGTTGGCCCATGCGCGTAAAAAGCATTTTCATCACTCAAAAAAATAATTATCACAAGGCAGGATAGCTAGTCTGAAGAAAGCTCTCTCTGCTTGGCATTTACTCATCGTCCTGTGTTGTGGAATCTTCTCAAGAGCAAGTCTATCAACCAGGGTACCTACTGTTGAGGTAAAACAACTGTATGTTTGAGATAAACGGACCTCAATCAGTATATCGTCACATCTACACGTAAATACAAACATCTGCCACCGTACAGCTCGTCACTGCAGTTGGTTAAATGCACGCTGGTTTACCTCTGCCAGAGCTGTAGTACAGCTAGAGGACGCTATAGGCAATGTGTCTCATGTCTGAGAGAAAATGATGATGATCATGATGATGGTGGTAGTAGTAGTAGTAGTACTAGTAGTAGTAGTAGTAGTAGTAGTAGTAGTAGTAGTAGTAGTAGTAGCAGCAGTAGTAGTAGTAGTAGCAGTAGTAGTAGTTGTTGTTGTTTCTGCTGTTTTTGTTGTTGTTGTTCATGATGATGTCGTCGTCGTCGTTGTTTTTGTTGTTGTTGCTGCTGCTGCTGTCAGATCTATATCTCTATAACTAATTGAGAGATAACCTAATTGTATAAATTGCTCTATATCTTAATTTCAAGTTTATAAATAATTAAATAACTGATGAACTCTGAAAGCTCTAAAACTAATTTCTTAAGTAACCATAACTTAAATAAATTCGTTGCATGTTATTTAATTATTTAATGACTTCATTATTTAGTTGATCAATGCGAATGTTAGTTTCGTATAAATAGCGACGTTACTATATTAATATTAATTAATACATAAATGTTTATTTCTCCCTACTAAGTAAACGTTCCTTACATTTGATCATTTCATTATTAACGTCGTGCGTTCTCTAAGAACTGAAAATGCTAATGCTGATCCGTTTATAAAGAACAAAAATTATTACTGAAGACCAACGTCTTTTTTTAATACCCAAAAATTATTTGAAAACGTCTTTAAATCTATTTCACGCAGACTTTCTATTACTATTACCAATATCAAAATTAATTAGCTTACCAATATCACTATGCTTAATTTTATTACATGAACTTTTTTTGATCACGTTGGTTTGTATCAACAAAGACTTTTTATAACTTTTTGATATTTTTGAAACTCGTTCAACTATTAATGTTTTAGAATGAAAATTACCATTCTTACTGATGTTAAAATTTTACAGTTATATTAAATGCAATGTTTTAACAGACTACAATCATCTTAAAATATACACAGAAGCAGTAATTTCAAATATTTTTATTTATATCGATTCTTGTTGACTACGAAACAGTAAACTCTGATGTCTCATAATTATGATAAACACAATTCACTCCTCGTATAAAGTTTTGTTTAACGAACTTTCGCAGAATTGTCAGAGACAACGAATCAAAGTCGATTTTCATATCGTATAATTAATTTTGCATTACTTGTTTTTAGAAGTCAATTGTGTTAATATTAATTAATAATAGTTATATGTGACAAATTTGATTCATTACTAATAAAAAATTGTGTGTCAGTAGTCTATTCGTACGACTGACCGTTTATGCGGTCTGCTTTAACTTTACGAAGCAAATACAACTGTACTAAATAGCAAAACTAGTATATAGTTTATAGTATAGAAGTATTATTGGATTTTGTAACTATATTACTTTCAATAATAATGAGATTACATTAATAATACATATTATATTAATAATATGTTTAACAATGCATACATTTATTTAAATCGTCTTTCATAAAATAGCATATAAAATTAATACAAAAATTAATATAGGCCTATTAATAAAGTTTATACTTTTTTCTTACTTTATTCATAAGATTAGGAACCATTGAGTTTTTGAAAAAAGTCTACTTGCCTAGCAAACACATACCACGTAGATATACGATACTAAACTAAAAAAATTAATTAATTAACTAAAACTATGTTAATTAGCAATTTCTGTCAATAAGTGTCCATGCAGATTCTTCTCACGTAAGTTAAATTTTCAGTTATTCAGTTATTTTCAGCCTGATAATACATAACATGTACCTAACACACTTACAGACACTAGAAGTTTCAATGTCACGAAAGCAATTCTAGTTATTCAAGAGTTATCTGTACTGAGAATGCAAACTTTCTCTTTGACTAGGCATACATCTGGCAGCAGTACTCGTTAACATAGCGCACTTTTTATCACCCACCTGTTAACGGCGAAAATTAATACTTCAAATCCAGAATGGAAGATTTTTATTTATTTCACGACACGGTAACACTGAAGGTGAGAATACAGGAAAGTCGTATTTGAAACTCAACACCGAAATAAACGAAGTATGACTAAATTGGCTGCTGTAAATAAACAAATGGCTGCAACGGTTTGTCTGAGGTAGCTAAATTTGAATTCCTTGTGCATTTATTAATGATAATTCTTTTTAACGCTAAAGGAAGTAAGCTCAAAATGTTCAATTAATGTTCAGAATCAATGCGATTGTAATTCACAAAATAAGTAAGCCTACAACTAACATGCATCGAAAGATGACAAACATAATCTATAAATTTATAAACTGCTGACAGATTATATTACCGTGAGGAAACTACAGTAATTATTCGATCCTCGTTAGCAGTAAAGAATTACTAATGCTTCTTCTATTCTGAAATCATGAAACTCTTGAATGTTAATTATCCTATCAGTTCTCTATATTGAATTCCTTTTAATAAACAACTGAGAAAAATTGTAGGAATGTCTGACTTTAATATATTAACCCGAAACATGTTTCATTATGTGCAGGGAGAACAAGTCTTAGTGGTCCGAAAAACGATGGCTTATGCCAAATCTTCTTGTGATCGAAGAGCTTCCAGGAGAGTCCTCCCTTTAGTTTTCAGAGATTATTTCACTTATCACCACGTTCGAAACTTTCATTAATCTGAGTTACTTTTAGTTTCTATTTGACAATTTCTATATTAGTTACGGTTGTACGAAAAGAAAGGATACATTAAACCAAAGAAAAAAATAATATTTTCCTGTCTGTGTAAGTGGTGAAAATATTTTGCAAATAATTAATATTTATAACGTACTTATTGCTTTGAATTTTTTTTTTTTTTTTTTTTGGATATTCCAAGGGAGATACGCCAGCAATTAGAGCCCGTCAAGACTGACACGAGTTAGCATTGTTCGAGGGTGAGCGACGGAAGGAACAAACCTTTCCTTTCTACTTAAATGACATAAAAGCCGTTTAAAAGACAAAGCGTGCTGCAACACGTGTTACGACTAAAAGGGTCATGCGTGGGAACACTTGACTGTACAAATATGACAAAGGAACATTACCCTTGCATCCGTTTCAGTAGCGAGAGAATAGATAGGCCTAGCTAAGAGCATTGTTCCAAGCATATGTGAAACTTACTGAAAAACAATAGCTGGAGCACGGACAATGTAGTAGGACCACGGGAGGATTGTTTTCATGCTGTGCAGGAGACAAGGAAGCGTCTGCGACGTACACAGATGTTTGCCACCCGTAAGTTCGCTAGAGGAAGTCGTCAGAGTCCGTACAATACTTTATTTCGGCACGCTACACCAAAAGGGGCAGATGTGACTTCAGTAGCAAGGTCTCGATGCAGATTCCGAGAAAGTGGCAACGTCCTGATGACAGCAACTCGTCATGTCAACGTGGACTATGAGAAATTCAAGTAGAGAAGCCAGCCAGCCAATTAGAAACGAAGATTCAGAAGGGAGTAACTGTAGGTGATGGTCTCGAAGGGAACCGACGACCAGAGAACAAATCCCGAAGAAGAACGTCCCAACGGCGCTGGGTGGAGAATTCACAAGAATCACAGACTAGAGGCAAGAGTACCGATGGAAATCCGAGCAATTGTCCTATCAGAACTATTTTGGTGTGAAAATGAAGCGTTCGAAGGAGTAGCGAGAGTGGGAAAGCGAAGGGCATAAAAACTGTATGCAAGAGGAGACGCTCTCGCAGTATTACTCTAATTTTCTCTCAGTTTCCATAAAATTTTTGTTTTGTGATAGTCAAACTGGTGTTCGGTATTAGTGGAAGTTCGGGAGTAAGACTTGAAGCGTTGAGCCGAAACAGTGGTATTCGCGACGATGCGCGACTAATGAACTTTGTAAAACTCTAAGTATTACACTAATACAATTAGTGCCGTAAGAAGTCGTATAATGCAGAAGTAATATACTTGAACTCTTTATAAACGAAATGAATCGGTATACAACATAAGACTTAATTTGTGATACCAAATTATTTCGTAGAATAGAGACAAGTGCCGATGATGTTTTATATGCGTCTAATGAACTTGAAATCAACCTAGGCGTTACGGAAGAGTCGAACATGTATTTAAACAATACCAAAGTGCGTGGAAGTATCGAACTAAAATACGCATAAATAGACTGACGCGATACGAATAGACAATATAATCCTTAGCGCAAGTATCGCGACTTACACTGTAATAACATTATAAAAACTTATAACGGATTTCATGAAGTGCGAACTAGCGTTCCGAAACAATGTACTTATAACAATTGGAAGTGCGAGTTACGAGTGGTTCCAGGACCAGCATCAATCGTCACCCAGCGGATCCAAGCGGACACATGCAACGGGAGCGAGTCACTACGATGACTTGAGTAATGTACCAAAATAACCATTTATTATAATTCCTAGTTTATCGAAATACCGCTGACCTGTCACTTAGAACTAACTGCCTGAGATATTTCAAAATAGAGCCGTTATAAATACGAATCCATGGTTAAGAATAAATACTATTATAGAATATTACATATGTATTATCTTATTAATGTAGGTATATGAGTATTTCAGATGTGTATGTGTTTAATATGTTTACTGCAGGTATATGAGTATTTCATGTGTATATGTGTTTAAATATGTTACGAAGTATATCACTTAGTGCAAATCTCAAGCACGCAACATTAATAGTTCTTAACGTCATCAACTATGTCTTATTTCATGATACAGTAACTACACACGAGTATGTGTAAGCATTTGATTGTCTTTCTTTCAGATATTTTAGATATGTTATAGAGTTTAATTATCTCTTTGAAATAGTAGTATATACTCTTGTTACATAATTTCTTTTATGCAATGAATACGTGCAACATGCATTATTATAATAAATTTAATTTATAATGAATTCGATAGTGTTGAGTTAATTTATTTTAAGACCTGGCATACAAGACAATTCTTTCAAAGTAAAATCCACAATTGATGATTTAGACTCAATATAATTTAACAGATACCATATTCATAAATGTTTTAATTCTTGAAGTTTTATTTAGTAGTAGAAGACAAGATTAATCACTCTTTATTGATAATTAGACCACTTGATTGATAGCATTGTCGATTACCTATTTGAATAATTTGATCAAAATTTATTAATTAACACTTGATAATAGGAACACCCCTATTAACGTTATATATGGCTGCCCAACGCGTGGCATGATAAGATTAATATTGCAGGAACTAGACAAACTAACCTGTAGGCCAATCAAATATTGATTAATTGAATTGAATATTAATTAATCAATAGGCATAACGTTATATATTGTTACAAATAAATTAATTTATAATTGTGTCTTCTACTACAGATAGTTTGTTGACATTGTGTCTTCTATATTTGAAACGGATTTTTCCATATATGACAGATACTTATTTGATTCAGAATCCTTGACTCCAATTCACCTTGCAATAGAGCTGCTGTGATACACTCTCTTATCCTATTTTCCGTAGCCTCAAAAAGAACTTCTGTTTTCTCTGCTTACGTCCATCATTTTGTTATTCCTCTATTTCAAGCAGCAGTGCTTTCTGGCATTCCTGATTTTTAGCAATCGCGTTTTTTCTTGTTTCTCCGTTTTCTTGTCCCGTTGTTCCTCTATTTGTAGTAATAGCGCATGGAAAGCTTTCATTATCTGACTGGTATCCATTCTTAAAAATAACTTGGCACCAATAAAGTAAGCGCGCATAATACAATTTTTTAATATCGTTTCTCTGGTCCGTTTCCATTGTAATAGGTCTTTGATCCCACTTCTGAACACCACTATTACGTATGTGGCATGAGACATCCTTAATTACAATTTTAATGACAGTTTAAATAAACCGAATACTCGTATGCGACAATTATTCACGTTTATGATTAACCAACACACACTAATGTAACAAACACTAAATATCTTCCAATTAAAACTGTCGCGATAAATAATATAAGTCACGGGTTACAGAATTCCGCACACAGTAATTGACAATTATCACTTTACACAGATTACCACTGTCCGATAATCGCATTCTGAATCGCAAATTCACAACTCAATTCTAATAACACGTTTTAGCGCTTCGCTTCGCAGTACGCAATAAGCTCGCTCTGCAATGTGGTGCTATATTTGGTACAAACTGAGCAGATTATCGAAAAAGTTTCATTTTGTTGTAGCACAATCGGGAGAAATTAAAAGTTGTGACAGCTCCAGAAGCACCGAGAACGTTAGCCACATAACCCGGCCGCTTTCATAATACGCGTCCAACATCACAGCGCCACTTCGCTTCTTGCCTATCTCACTGGCGTTACGACTGATCGTCGAATGGTACAGTGAAAACAAAATAAAGACACTAATAAAGTCACTAATTACCAACTTTATCTAATAACAAATAATAGTTTGTAATCAACAAGTTATTCGACAAGCTTATACTCGTACAATAATTCAAGTTAAATTTGTCCACATTCAATAATAATCTCAATTAATAGAGTCCCGCAGAATAATCACTTTTCACTAATTACCATTTGAGACGCGCTGAGTAAATCGACCAACGTAAAACTAAAACTAAGCGGCAGCTGTTGCTTACTTATAGCCTGCAGGATTTCAGACTAATATTTCATAATATGTGTCCTTAACAAGCATTCGAAAACTCTAGATGATAATTGAGTGCGGCCTTGGCAGAAACTGGCACCTGCTGGGCCAACCGCGAAACGTGTAGAAGGACAATCTAAATTGTTCGAGAGCGTAATTGCGTAACAATACTATACAGACGTAATATGTAAGAGATGGCGTTAGTTAGCGTGTATTTTGGATTCGTGCATTGTTATTTACTAAGACGTAAGTAAATATAAAACGAATTCACTCCGTCTGCATTGAGTTCTGTAACCATTCCTCTGCTAAATAGCTCATGTGGTTTAGTTATTATTAAGTGCATGTAATAATACACTGAACAGAAAAATTTTGTATGGTAATCGGTGTTTACTAAAGAGGTGTTATTTGTCTCTCTATTTATCCTAACATGTTCTAAATAATAATACAACCCTATAATTTAATGTCCAATAATCTATCCATAACGTGATGTTAATCCATACACACTGTAACGTAATTATAACGCATATACAGATTTTAAAGCAATATAATCTGATGTGTAATACGTTAGCGTTGTTTGAAACATGGGCAGGACAAAAGAACTGCTGTATTCCTGAACGTACACGATGTGGTTCCAGCTAAAGTAATCGATAATGTAAACAATGATAAATGCAAACAGGAAGTGGTTATCGGCAAACGATACTGTAAGCAACGGGAGTGTTTCATACACGGGTATAAACTCTATACCCCTCTTCCTCTGGCTTTACATATACAAGGGGATTTCTTTATAGTGAAAAAAACAATAAACATATATAATAATATGTGAGTCTAATGTGAATGTAAGAGACGCCTTAAACAACGAGATAAATTCTTTTCGCGGTCTTAAATGGAAACACGAAGAATTATTACATAGCGTAAACATAAGTCCCATATAAAACTAAATTAGTTCAGTAGTGAGTTAGTACATACGAAAAACCGAAACGTTAACCGAGAGAAGTGTCTCGTGCAACCGCGACCATGCAGAAGAAAAAACTTAAAATGTAAGCATTGCTTCTTTCCCGTAAACTCTAAAATATGTAAACTATTGTAATGTAATATTTTCTATTAATGCCATGTTTATATGAGTTTGGCCAATTAAAAATATTTATACTCACTTTTTTATATACCGACATACAAAAAATGATACTAATAAAAGTGCTAATAAATAATTATTTACTGTTATAATCTGTTAAACCATCATGCGATTGGTTAACAAAGTAAAGGGAGAGCGCCCGCGCGCGCGTGCGAGCAAACAGACACAGACAGACACACACACACACACACACACACACACAACATACACATTAAGAAAGGAGTTTTTCTCTAATTCAATCAGTTACTTAAAAGACATATTCATGCCAAATTAATTTACAGCAGCTAGTGATCCTTTTGTTATACCATCTGTTAAAAAACGTTAATAAATAAATTCTTCAGAAACTTGTATCTTTAATAGGCCTACCTTGTCTCTTTTTAAGGAAACTTCCGTTTCCTTTTAAATTTCGTAGTCAGGAAACGCATTATTTTTATATTTATTTAAGAAACCGCAAATTCGGGGTAGAACTGCTCCAAGGAAATTTTAGTATTCAAACTGAAGATGGCAGTCAATGTAATTTTAATCAAGAAGTAATGAAATATTTGCTGCTATCGATAAAGTTAATTACTAGTTAAGAGGGTTATTATTAATAACTGCAATTTTTTTAAATATATTATTTTACAATTTCTGTGTTTCCAGGTGGTCTAGTGGCCACGCGCTATTCATGTGCGCGTAGTCCCGGGTTCAATTTCCGGCGGAGGCTCAGTACGGCTTGTACTCAGCGTCGTGAGGCAAAATTAAGTAGCCACCTGAGATAATAGCGCGCCTCCTGGCCTGTGAACACCACAACTAGGAGCTGGCGACGCGTTGTACCTGGTCTAGCCAGCCGTGGTTCTACTAGCCATGCAACCGTCCCACTAAACACAAAAGCCGTGCGGTATGCCTTGGTCCTTTACGGACTGTTCAGCGGAGATTTATTTATTTTACAATTTCTAATTTTTACAATACTGAAGGAATTGTTTGTTTTTATTTCCTTTTCGTTCAAGAATCTGTTATGGTTGTTTAGTGTAATTATCCACAAGTTAGAATTAAAGTACGTATGATTTCCTAAAGCTCTTCACCTGCGTACTGTGCAACCTAGAGAAATGCCCTACAAATTCTCTCAGCTTAGTTAACATAATTAACACTTTCCACTAAATAAAGTAACATTTGTTTTTTATTAAATAATTTGATTTGTGTGGCGAGAGAGACGCAAAGTAATTTTACATTAAAATTGTTGTTTTCATCATTGTCCTTTGGGCGCCCTGTGTGAATACCAAAATATGATTGCGTGATTCGTTTCTCTTACTTTTCTTAAAATTTCACACAACGTTTTTAATACCTCAAATGAATTTCTGTAACAGAGATACATTTTTAATAAATATCTCTACTTAATAAAAACCTGCATCGATAAGTAACAACAAAACGATTACTTCAACCAGAAACCCTTCTTATTTTCGAGTAGAAATCAATGACTTTCGTATATAACAGAGGACATTTGATAGTTTCCTGCTCATACATACAGAGTGAGATAAGTTCGCTTTCCCAAACATTTTTTTTCAGTTTTTGTGAGTGAGGTTGGTATCATGGGCCTAACAATTACTGTGAAACAAAACTGTTTAATAAACAAATATTAAATGGGTATTTTATTAAATAAAATTTACATTAATAAAGTATTAATAAACAATTAAATAAATAATAATTCTTTCTAAAAAAATTTTGGAAAAGCCACTTTTACCTAACTCTGTAGCTTATGATGACAAACACTTTTTTTATTATATTGTTATTTACTCTCTGCAACTGAAAGAGAACATCTGCGCTTAGTTTTGCTTCAGGTACTGGTTTCATTAAATTATAATCATTCAGTATGGATATTAAAGTAATAATACCTGTGAAATAACTGAACATATTATTTATATGAACATTAGTCTCAAGTAGACATATATAACGTATTAATCATTTTTTTATAAATGAGAATGTACAGAAACTCATAAATTGGCGGCGGCTACATTATAACAAGCATGGACATTTTATACGAAGACCGTTATCACCCAAATAATCTTTATTATCAGGAACGTTATTCTCACGGTTAAGTTTCCATCCAAATTTTTACACAAGCTGTAATTATATTTTTAATATTAACACAAATTAAGAAAATATTAGTTAGGGCCTACATACATTTCACCAACTTAAGTAACATCTTAACTTCTACACAACGATCTTGAGAAAACGAAGTAAACAGAAAGTACTTGACACCTAAAAAGTGTTATTTTGAACTACAAACTTGATAAAAATATTTAAACCGTTAAATAGTAAACACACGATACTTTCTTTTCGTGTTTCTGCACTTCCTTTTCATCACCTGCGTAATACCAGTTTATTTGAAACTTTGTTTACTGTTTGACAGGTCCTACTGACACGTCTCATTAAAAACACTTCTAGTAATAAGAATATTACAACTTTTAATACTTTTTATGAAACAATTTGCAAGAATCTACCGTATGTAAGATTTCTCATTCTCTTCTCAAAGTGTTGTGATTTCAAAGAAATCATGTGTGAGAGATATTGATCCTAAAATTAAGTCATAGACATGACCATCCTCAAGTCATAGACTTCTTTACACAGCAGGAGAACGATAAAAGTTCAGAACGATTAGTTAGCAAGATACAAACTGGATAAATAGCCAGTAAGTTTAAGATAAATGGTCGTTATAATTAATTTTTCTTGTTTATGGTATGCGAATTTATGAATGTTGACGATTGTATAAATTATCACTACAGTTCTGGTAAGTTTTATATGGTCGCAAAAGAAACTTTCATCTCATTGAGCTGTTTCCGTCATTTGAGCGGGTTACATTTCAATCTACAAAGGCTTTCCCAACAAATTTTCGTTGGCTATATCCGTTTACTACTCAACGAAGCGAGTTGAGTTTCAATACTCTAATAAACTTAAGTTTCAAAAGTCTCTTGTTTTCCACTTGATTACTGTCAATCCCCATGTTTCTTCCAAACAAAAACACAGAGAAGGCATAAGAAATGTGGTAAGAAAAAATGAAATACACTCGTATTTTCTGGGTAGAATTTTATTGTGAGTCTAATCAGAGAGCTCATGTTTGAAAGGTACCAGTGGAATAACTTCTCACTTTTATTTCCATTTGCGTTTACACTTTTGTATAGTCTTTACTGATTACTTTAATTCTGCGACTTTTTTACTAAATTCTATAAATCCTATGACAATAATCCTATTGCTCTTAGTTTTTTTTTTATAGAATAGTGTGTTATCACTTTTTTATTTCTAATAGTCTCTCCTTTCCTGTTAATTTTGAACAGTTTCATCAGGTAACACTCTTTTATTCTGTTAATTTACCTTCAAGTCCTTATAGGTTTGAAGTTTAAAAGTTTGAATTAGATTTTTCGTTTAAAACAGATTAAAGATTAAACGTTTGTAGTATATAGCTCTAAAGAAAATTTCTCAGTTGGTTTCGACGTTGCATGGGTAGAAACACACTCTATTCTACGATTAGTCTTATTGCCGTAACAAGATGTCTCCCGCCTCCCGTAATCAGAGCCAATTTCTCACATTCTCTGATGACCGTAGATTGTGGTTGTGACTGCGTATTGGATTGGTCGACAGTATGAATACCGCCGGAGACCTCCTAATGATTCAATCGTGTCATTCCACGAACACTGTGCTGTCTAAAGAATCTACAACTAAAGACTATTCCTGATATTGAACCTTCCCATACTTTCCTATCTTCCTGACCCGGAATCCCGATGAGGCTTTGAGTACAGTCTTCATCCAGGTTTGTTTATGGTATTAGTCACAAAACGTAGACATTGATGTGAAGTTGTGACAAAAATGTCATATTGCAAGTGTACGAGCTTTTGTAGGTTTCCGCAGCCTGGTGTATCGAGCTTCTTGTTTTCCGAATTTGACAACGTCGAATGTTGTCTTCTTCTGGACGATGTTTGGATATCCTTGCCCTGATATATCCCATGAACACTTCTAATTGCATTGAACCTGCCACTAGTGCTAGTTGACTGGTGTGTTGCTATGTACATCTTGTACATCATAATTATATTGTAATAATACTCCGATTTAGAATAAACTATTTGTGCGGATTGTCACATGTATAATCTTTAGGTCAAACAACCTACTGTGTTGACCACAGTAACTGGTAAAAACTGGTAAAAAAAACACCCAAACAATATATGCAAACAAATATTTTATTTTCTAAATAAGAAAAACGAAGTATAAGGTATACTTTTCTAAACGCGTGGGTTTTGAGGCTCTGTAATAAAATAAAATCAGATTTCATAGTGACTTCGACGCCCACGCCAATTATAAAACATTAGCAATGAACCAATAATTTTACGACGGACAGAGTAACAACACAATTAAGTATTTGATGAAATATTAAAAGATCAGCATATATATTAAGTAAATATAATTAACATTAAATATTATTAAATTTGTTATTATATTATTATATTATACTTTATTGTATTTAATCTACAGTAATAAGAACTTTGAATAACAATGTGACACGGAAGAGAAAATACTAACTTTAGGTTGAAATGGCTTAAAACAAATATAAATGGAACATAATTAAATTAATGTAACGACTACCAACGAGCAACCTAAAATTGGACGATTTAGCTAATCGGTACCCGCTAAAAGCAATAACCAATCAAGTCATACTTTTCTTCTGTGTTGTTTTTATTTTTGTGACACTCTCTGGCCTTTATTGTTTACAGTTAAATACAATAAGTAAATAAAACCTGAATAACAACAAAGACAAAAACAAAGATACAAATACATCAATCAAATATAGGCCTATTAATAAACAAACACGTTTCAGCAAATTAAAGTATGCAATTCGAACAAAAATCTCCAATCTACTTTTTTTCATGTCTTTTTGTTTTGTTATTTTTAAAAATATAAAATACTTCTGTTTACATCGTAGTAAATAAGGTTAGTGTAAAAAGTGGAACCATGATAACAGACTATGAAATTGTCGAAAGGTGAGTTCACCTTCAACATTTTCATTATTTTCTAGTACAAAATCCGGTTTATAGATTGATGGATATTTGTGGAAATATATTTGATACCCTTATCGTCAATTTCATTCATTGTTTCGATACTGAAACGTTCACTAAAACGTATGAGTTGAAGTTTTTAGGCTACTGTCAATTTCAAAAAAGTTGCAGCTATCCCGTCCACTTCCGAAATTGTTCGAATCCTGTTTGATTGTGGGTCAAACTCGAGGGAACCCAAGCTCGCCCCAAACATGCTACTTCGACTTTTCAAACACTTTCATGAATCTTCCATTGATAGTCTGATCCAATTAGGGTGAAGGGTGTTCATAATATCAGTGCGCTCGCGCAATGTAAACGAAATCGGATTTTCTTGAACCAATCCAATAATAATCAGACTCCCTCTGTTCCTCTGAAGCGTGCAAGTTAAAGAAATATGTTAACAGAAATGAGTTTCTTTTTAAACAACATTCTTTTGTCAAATCTCTGAAGCACATTTCGAATTTAGCTAACTAAAATTTTGTCAAATAATCTGATTTTATATGCATCTACACATCTTTCAAAATTACATTTTCAGCCTATCAGGATCATTACGATGTCAAATTTTGTGGTTATTCCAAAACTTTATATCTTTATGTCTAGCATTTTGCATAGTAACAGGTACAACATTAATCTAATTGGGGATAATGGTGTCCGATATACCAAAATACGTTAACATGTTGCAAAAGTAAGCAAAATTGTACAAGTGTATATTTTTAAAACTTTCAGTACCTAATATAATATGAAAAACCTTATAATACTTTTAAAATAACTTAAAACAATAAATTATTTTCTGAAAGAACATCCTTGCATTAAGTAATAGCCTTCAATGTAGGCCTAAGACGGAACACATATTAAAAACGACACTGCCTAAAAAACTAATTTTATTTTTTAAGCACACAACTAAAGATTTGAATAGCCTGAGCTTACAAAAATTACAGTTCTAAGATTTTATTTATATTTTGTCAATAAAAGCAAAATAAGTACACAAATAAAATAACAACACATTAAAAGTTCGATTCGCTGACATAAACATAATTGAACTAGGGAAATAATTTCTTTTATTTTGATTGTGTACCTGACTGAGCTTGTTTCATTATAATTTGTTCCTTAAAGTGCTGAACGTCTTGTTTCACCGATAAATCGATAAGTTGACACCACCTTAGAAAGAGCCGCATAAACGCTGAAACTTTTAATTTTAAATTTCTTCGTCTTGATATGAATCACCAGAATCGCCATCAGTCATTGAAAAAAGCATCGTATAAAAAAAATTACTTGACACTCAGGATTGCAATGGCAAACTTCTAACCATTTCACACAGATCGTTTATCCGTGTTTATCTGTCTCCTCTTCTTTAAAAATTTCACTGTGTCATCAGTTTCATACAGACATTTTTTAACTAATTTCCCATCGTTTAACAGAGACATCGTCATTCTCAATCGTTATCAACAGATTATTCCTAGCGGGATACAAGAAAACAGCTCAGTTACAAAGCTAGTCTGTAATAATGAAGTTCGTTATCGCTCTATACTAATATGTCTACAGTTTAGACAGAATACTTTTCAGTCAGCTGATGAGAGGACGTGACGTGTGTTTATTTGGCCAATATTCTTTTCTACATGGTGATTCACTACAAATGTAAAGGTAAAATATGCGACTCTGGAATCATTCACCCTACTGGCACAAGTGACCATGGAATCAAATCAATACAGCAACAGTCCAACCAACATATGTGCATAGCATACGTGTACATGTATGCATACGTGTACGTATTTGCAACATATGTGTATGTGTGTATAGACACATTGTCGTATAGGACATCACACAGAACGAGTAAAATGTGAGTCTAAATAAGATATGTAAATAGTAAATTCTGATTTATGCGAAACTCATCAAAATAATACTATTGTAAAAACAATTTTTACTGCAGTTATTCGGTAGGAAAATAAAATAAAATTAATATACATTTACTAATCTATACTTTTTCACTATTATTAAACATCGCATATAAATAATTATATTACAAGCATATGAAATTGAATTGGTAGAAACGTTGGAATCGGAAAGATCATTTCAATCCGTTTTTAATTGATTTTGAGAATTATTACTGCACTTGGAAAACGAAAACCGCTACAATAATTGCGTAAAATTACGTAAAAAATTAAATCAAGTAAATCAAAAAACTTAAATAATTGGAGTAAAAATCTAATTGCGTATAATTGGAGTATAATTGCGTATGTAATTGCGTAAAATTACGTGATAAATTAAATCAAGTAAATCAAAAATCTTAAATAATTGGAGTAAAAATCTAAATACTTTCTCTGATTTGTTAGCCTCAATGCAGACTCTACTGAATAACTTCAGATCAATCCTGTAATAATGAAATTAATAATTTACTGCATCCATAAATTTCGTAAAACTCTATACAGTTGATTTTGTGAGACAAACTTGCTGTCTATGTACCTGATTTTACGTTTACTACATCATTTATCTAATCTCAGATTTTTTTAAATCTATATTAACTCATACTTTTCCTTGCAGTAAATGTATCCAAATGCAATTTCTAAGATCAAGACAGAAAATTTCTATCACATCATGATCGAGTGTGTTGTTATACGATAAGCAAATAGTCTTCATTTAATACTATAAGCCAAATGGGTATAAAAACTTTGTTGACGATGGTAAGAATGACTTTTGTAGTAGGTGGCTTTGAGTATTGGCCGGTATTTTATTCACGACACGTAGGCGCTGAGCAAAATCAAATGTGTGTGCGTGTGTGTGTGTGTGTGTGACGCGTTTATAGTATGTATATATAATATACGTAAGTAATTTATAATATTACTTATAAGTTAGTAATGTAACTTGTAAGTAGTAATTCTTAATATGAGTAAAACTACTCATTAGTAATGTTACTTTTAATATAATAATTATTACTATATAATAAATATTTATAATATAAATAATATATAATAAGTAATACTTAAATATAATAAACATATATATGACTCATTAGTAGGTAATATTAATAGCTCGGAATCCAATGAAGTGGTTTATTATTATTACATTTATTATTTGCATTTTTAATGAAGTTTTTAATTGTAAATATATTATGTAAGTCACGTGTATCTGTGTGTATATATAAGATTGTATGTGTGTGTGGGGGGGGGAGGTTGTGTTGTCATGGCATTATCATCAAATCGAAACCAGCTAGTTTGCGCCGGACGAGTACTTTTTAGCTGTTTCTGTCATACAGTTGTTCGCTAAACTTGTAATCGGTATACATACATTTGATGCAAGGAATAATTATATTGTTATTTGAGAGCTGTCTGGTGGACACATGCATCCTCTTCACTGAACGCGCTGAGTGCACGGGGGCATCTGGTAGATGTAAACACCGCGTTGTAGCCATCTTTGAACCACGTCAGTGTTTCTGTCTTAAAAAGTAAATTAAGAAAAAATTACAATAAATAAACCTTTAACTCGTTTAACGAGTAATACTTTCAACATGAAACTGTATTGTTTTGAAGCTTGTCATCTGAGGAAACGTCGGCATAATTAGTACGATACTATCATCTAATTACTAGTGATGTTAAACAGATACACAAACACAAAATAAGTAGTCCTTGAATTTTTAAAACGCAGTATCTTATACCAAACTCAGCTAAAGTGTAATACCCGAATTTATTTACTACTAATAAAACTGGTATAAATAAAATTAAGTAGCCTATGTGTTCCGTTGAACACATGTTGAATCTTTCACAAAGTTAAAATTCATATATATTGCGACGTACAGGGGTCGCATATAGAATAAGTTATCGGTTATGTCGTATATTGGAATGATTCGGATTTATTAATGATTTTTTTTAATTGCACTAATAATTTAATTCTAAATATGATAACAAAATAAACTAATTATTCTGTCTCTGTTCACCTTTTTTACAACTTTTAAATAATTTTCTCTTATATTCTAATATGTAAATATTTTATTTTATTTATATGAGTTATTTTGTCTTTAAGTTTATAAGTGTGTTTTAATAAGGTTTATAACAAATAATTTCACTTTCCTTTACGATGGATGATGAGATGTCGATGATCCCTAGAATACAGCTGTGGTTGTTCCTTCTGGATAGCCGTTCAGGATATCGCTGCGATCCGGCGTTCAGGGTCGTTCTCGGGTTGGTTACTTCTACAATTTGTAGTGAATTAATTTTTTAATTGTAATTTATTCTGTGTATTAAACTACACAATAATCCAGCAAACTTCAAGTGTCTTTTTAAATGCCTATGCTGACGATCTTGACTTTAGTGGATTAGCACTCGATATTTAATCAACTCGCAAACTTTTTGACTTGTGCTCGTGCACGTTTGTAGACCAATCGTCTAGACTAGAAGTACGACCAAGCGTTATCGAGTTCAGAGAGAGAATAACTTATACGATATGAAGAACAAAATCAACTAACTTTTAGCCAAATTCTCAGGCGTTCATTGGCTGAAATATTCCGTCACCCTTGTGGATTAACTAAAGATAACGTTCTTCTTCTGTGTGTGAAGCTTGCAAATAAAACCAGTCTAATTTTATTACTTTTCTTTAGGGTCATAAAATTTTCTTTATAAAAAACGCATATAGGGTATTTAGTTTTTTAATTTATGAAAAAATATTACCAAACGATAAGTCCTTTATTTATGGGTATTCTGGTGTAAGTCTCATCTCATAATGATTATTTTTACGAAAGTCATTTTATTTAATATGTTTTTTATTATTATCCCGTAACACAGTTATACATAATACCCGCACACGCGCACTCGTCATATGTTTACGCATATTTCAGCACCACTTCACGACACTACTTGTTTTTTTTTTACTGGCAAAAATTAACTTAAACTAACAAATTTAACATGTATCTTATTGTCTATTATACAATGTCAGAACCTGCAGTCTTTACTTAGACAAATTTTCATTGTAACATGCTATCATACGCTTAGAGTTAAATTACTATTTAATATGTAAATTCTACCTATTGCAACATATATATGTTGCAGCAATACATATATTTGCATATTTACCCAGAGCAGTATTTTGTAAATAACTAGTGTAAGGAGAATATGACGAATAGTTTCAAATATTTTGTGCGTGAAAGTACAGGTATCAACACACCTGTAGCCTGTTGAAAGTGTACACCTGTAAGTCATTGTGTGTGTGTGTGTGTGTGTGTGTGTGTGTGTGTGTGTGTGTGTGTGTGTGTGTGTGTGTGTGTGTGTGTGTGTGTGTGTGTGTGTGTGTGTGTGTGTGTGTGTGTGTGTGTGTGTGTGTGTGTGTGTGTGTGTGTGTGTGTGTGTGTGTGTGTGTGTGTGTGTGTGTGTGTGTGTGTGTGTGTGTGTGTGTGTGTGTGTGTGTGTGTGTGTGTGTGTGTGTGTGTGTGTGTGTGTTAACCAGCACGGACATGCATTGTACTACGTTAGGGGAGACGTATGAATTGTTGGTTTTTATTTCTAAATCAGGTACTGACATGATTAAAATAAATAATAAATATGTTTTTTACCTGTTACCAAAGACATATCACAATTCTAAAAACACCATTAGTCTAAGGACATTTAAACGCGTGTGGTGATGCAAAATTATTGCAGAAAAGTGCAAAATAGAGACGTCATATTATTAAAGTTAATTACTGCCACAATTATCTAGTAATTAACGAGTGAGTTGTATCTAAATGACGAGTAAAAAATTACGAAGACGAAAAATTACCACTCGCCTAAAGATCACGTTTACGTGATCGCGAAAACAGACTAAAAAGTGATCAGTAAAAAAAGGACGCTACACACGAATTGACAAATTTTAATATGTCAAAAACAATATCTGACATGTCAGTTTGCTATCTACTATAAATATCTCCGGCAATTTTGGACGAGAGTCAGACTCAAGATATTTTTACACGTGAATAATCCGTTTGCTAATCGTCAGACTCAAGAAAGTTCCATACGCCGTCACTATGTCCATCTGCTCATCAACTTGAACATCATCATCAACTGCAATATACCACGATTGATGGAGGAACACAGAACCACCGACAACAACAAGCTATAGAATACCGAGGAAGTGTCAGCATCATCATAATCGTCATTGTCATCATTCAGGAAACGTACACACACACATACACACACGTACACACACACACGTACACACGCAACGGTAACCTCAACAATACGGAGGTGATAAATGAACAATTATGTTTTTGTGTTAAACAAAGAACTCATAAATAACAGAATATAAGATAATAAAGTAATATAATGGCTTAAATGTAAATAGTGTAAATATTCAGGGTAAAAGACGTAATTGGTGTTGAAAATAATAATTTTCTTCTGTTTAATTTAAAAAATTGGGTGTGTCATTATAAATCATAAATATTCTTAAAGTAAATATTATTTTTATTAAAATATTAAAAGCAACCATTCAATTTTTGTTCCTTAAAGTTAATATTATTTTTATAAATAAGTTGCTATGAATTCAAATTTTTAATTCAAAGCCAAAGACACTCAAACAATATAAAAGAATTTTATAAATATAATTAAATCACACCGTACTCTATACTCCGAACACCATATTAACACACACCAACATCGATCCTTACAATAAGCTTAACCACCGTCGCCAAGAACAAGACGGACAGGGCTTCCCACGTGGTGGAAACCCTGTCCGTCTTGTTCTTGGCGACGGTGTTAACTTTTGAAGGATCGATGTTGGTGTGTGGGTGATATGTTCGAATAATACGTGTGATTTGAATTGTATCTGTTCGTTTAGGATGTCGTTTTTATGTGTTTTTGTGTGTTTGTATATTTCCAATTGTTCAAGAGTGTCTAGTTTTTGGCCTTTTGTGTGTACGTGTAGAATATCCATGTTATTGTCGATGTTTTTGTATGTGTGGTTTGCTTCAATGAGGTGGTTTGCAAAGGTGGTTTCGGTAGTAAAGTGTAGTACCTTTGTGTGTTCAATGTATCTTTGTTTGAAGCTACGTGCTGTCTGGCCTACGTAGAATTTGTTGCAATCAGTGCCTGCCAGTGCCATTGTCGAAGCTGCGGCGACGCGATTTAGTGACCGGTCGCTGTGGTCAGCTGTTCGCTGTGTTTTCGGTTTTCAGGATGGCTGTCTAGTTAGGTTAGCCAAAGTCTTTATTTGTGACAAACTGGGACAGGTTTGTCTTATGCAGGCAGGTACGACCTACATTCTTTCGGTCTCATTTCTCACCAAGCCTTCAACCAGGACATTCCCTTTGGTCTGACGGCCGAGGTCAGATGTGTCTGTATCCTTTTGATGCGTCAGTAGACTCCTAAAGACGTTCAGGGTCCCTGCCTCAGCCAGGAAAAAGGGAGAAGATCGATGGTCATGCGAACATCTGTGACCACCAGCAGAGCGGTTCTACATTAAGGCGCTCCCCGAAGCCGTCAGACCAAGAAATGCGGAAGAGCCAAAATACACCGAAAGATCCAGAAAGACCAGGAACGACTTCCAGTAAGCATTCACCATAGTCCATAGACAATTTTTGGAACCTCTGCTCGTCCAAAGTTCATCCTGTTTCAACTTGAGTTCGTCGCTACATACTTACATGTGGGAGCATTTCATTTATGCCTCTTCTAACTACATCAACTCCATAGACTGGCTACCCTTGTTTTCTACATTAAATATCTGTCAACTCAACCCGTGTAACAAACTTATTAAGAAGTGAAAGTACCTCAAGGTCATAAGAACTCAAGTTTGTAAAAAATGTAACTGCTTCCATTGTAACTTATCTAACATACACCATGAAGGGGTAGTTAAACTGGTTGCCTTGCTTAAGCTATGTGGAGTCAGATTATCTTTATTACCATTATTATTATTATAATCATTCTTGAAAGGTTATTAGTTTTTTTTAATTAAGTGGTTGGGTTCCAGTGGCAGCCTCTGACGAAGCTTATAATAACCAAAAACTGGTTCAGGCTACAAGGTAAAACTTTTACGTTTTTATCCATAAAAAAAAATTGTGTTCCGAGTCAGTAGTGATTTAATTATATTTAGTTAATCAACGGACACGTCATGGACAACTAAATCCAAGAATTTTATAATTTGTTCATCATAATATATTGTACTGATCTTTTCCGATCTGGGTCCATTAATATTAAATTTACTTTGTTTTTTTTCTAAAGTTTGAATTAATGACTCTTATATCTCAGGGCTGCAGGACATAAAAAATAAAAAAATATATAGTGTTTAGAACCAAGTTATTTACTAACGAATATATTGTTTTCCTTTTTATACAACTTATAAAAAAAGGAAAAAAATTATTTCTTTATAAATTATTACAGTTTTCAAGTTTTTCTACCAGGTCGCAGCACTGGCTGTGGATTTACAAAATATAATTCTTCAATCTCTTGCCGAGGCGCTAGATAGTGAACAAACTAAACTCTAAAATGTACAATATAATTTGATTTTAATTAATTCTTTACAAATAAATAATATTTTATAAGTTGCAAGTTTATATGAGTGTGTTTCTTATTCGTTTAAATTGTTTATGTCTATACTACACAGGATCTGGGTTATCCTGTGATTTTGTGTGATTAATTTTATTTTCGTTTAATCTGCAATCATTTATAAGTTAGTTCCTCAGTATTCGAAATTATTGTAAACACATAATGGTTACCTAACTGGTTAATACCACTTTACTTCACTGTTAATATAACTTTAGATTTTTATTTCTCCTTTTCGTTTTCATTTACTTTTTCTTGAGTCAATTATTTTCTCCTGATTTGACTCTTGCACTCTTTATTGACGTCTGATATTACCGAACACTTAAATTATTTTACTTCTTCTCGATACGTCTGCACCGGATGACTGTTAAAACAAGAGTAACGCTTCTCTACACTCACGCGTCTAACAATTAAGCGTCCCGGAAATAGAAAGCTTCAAGTTTTTTTACCAACAATCACTTTTATAATTTCGCACATTTAGCAATTATTATGTTCAATTTGTTCTATGACATTCTATTAAAACACAATTTGTAACTAAACTAATTCCATAGTATTTAAAACAATTTGTGATTAATCTCGACTTATTAATGAGTTTTATAAATAATTACAACAATTTTGTGGTTTTAATTAGTTGTTTTACACATCAAATGTTTATACCTAGCCAAAGCTTGGTCCTAGGCTTTAACATACCTTCAATATGGCTGCCAATATTATTTTGTAAATTATAAATTTTTCCATTTTACTCAGATTTATGCCTTAGTATGTACTGGTGTATTTTACAGTAGTACAATATGTTTAGATATTTACGACTGTATGTTAGTAATGTGTGCTGAATAGCAAAGGTATGTTATGTTTACAGAGTGTAACCTAAGAGAATATTTTCTAGTTTCACCAAATTTCAATAATCAATTAATTTTCTTTGCAATACTTAATAAAAGGTTGATTGATTCTCTTACTATGTTTTAATTAATTATTTTATGTCATCAACGTCTCACTCCTCTTTTTAAAAATACGTTTATTGTGTAACCACATATACTTAACGCAACGAACGCACAAAAATCCTACGACTTGCCGGTGTTTAACACTATATAGTTGCGTTGGGTACATGGACAGAAGTGTATTAATTTTATAATACTTGTAACGTTGCAATATATATATATATATATATATATATAACTTTTTTTAATTAAGCATAGAAAAATTTCAGTCATTACCCGTCCACAAATTAATTATCAAAGGCAATTTTTCCCATTTTCTTTATAAATTAATTAACCAATTACCCACTTATCAAAAAATGTAAACCCCACTTAATGCATCTAGTACTTTACGTTTTAGGCGTAAATCATACATAATAATAAAATAATAGTAATAATAATAATAATAATAATAATGGAGTCAATTTGCATAAAATAATTATCCGAGTGTGTTTATGAATTAATACAAAATGGTGTAATTCTTAAAAGTCTAATGAGTCAGCATGCACGCTCGTACTCGTTCTCTTTTTTCTTAATTAAAGTTTTTCTCGTCTTTTTTCTAAACGACGTCACACGATGGAAACGATTGTTGCAATGCGAGCTGATTAAAAGAGTATAGCGCAGTGCTGCGATCCACAACGTCGCCGTTGTTGCCAGCACAGTCTGTACCCGTTACAAACGTTTCTTGTCTGGCAGAAAAAAACACGATTTAATAAAAAAAAAACAAAGAAACGTTTTATTACCCAGTTGTAATAATTATATAAATATTTATATATTCGTTATCTGTTACAAAAGACGAAGTCTTAATTGAAATAACCTCACTTACATTTACTGTACATATGTTTACGAATGCGTTTCCAACATAAATAAAATAACGAATTTAAACATTTGTTTCTGTACATATCTCTGTGTGTACTTGTTTTTCAGCTCGCCCGATTACAGTTTTAAACACACAAGCACATATATGGGTGTCACAAGCGCGCGCGCGTGTGTGTGTGTGTGTGTGTGTGTGTGTGTGTGTGTGTGAATTTTGCATACGTATGTTTATTTAAATATATGCCTACATTCGAAAATTGGAGCAAGTTGACGAGCCTGCTTATAATTGTTATAAATTATTATAATGGTTATAAATGTATTCAAACAAAGAAGGTTGTATTCTTCATACAACGACACATTTTCACGTCATTTCTAATTGTTATACTTAAAAGGTACAAAAATATTACTCAGTCTAGAAACTATAGTGGAACGTAATTTTTCCGTTGTCTTCTGAAGTTATGCAGTCTTATGTAAATCTCCTACAATGGAACTTACAACATAAGACACTGCTGAAGTGCCACTTGCTAATTCACTCATTATAGAATCTACCATCTAATTTATTTTTTAAGTTTAATTACTTTTTATCAGTTATTTAATTGTGCTATATCTTTCACAGTAGAACGTCAGTTACTCGAACCAATTGCGGTCGAGGGTAGTTTGGATATACGAAAATCCGGATAATTGAACAGACACAAAATTTTAGTACAATACACGGCAATATGGGTTAGACTGCAACAGTGTTTAAACACTGTAATTTCTTTGATACGTGTATTTGAAGCATGTAGTTTTTTACACTCCACAGTAAACTACGTATACTATTACTATTATACCTACTATTACTATTACTATTACTATTACTATATTACTATTACTATTACTATTACTATTACTATTAGTATTATTATTACTATTACTATTACTATTACTATTACTATTACTATTACTATTACTATTACTATTACTATTACTATTACTATTACTATTACTATTACTATCACTCTTACACATTAAATATTACACTGTGGTAAAAAATAAAAATTAAAATAAAACGTTCAGTCCAATAACGAAATGACTTAGAAATGTATTCATAGGTTTCAAATTTAGACATGATAAGGCTACGAGTAACTTAGGATGATGAAAACAAATAACTCATTTTTTGTTGGATAACTTTCGATTATATTTTCTTTTGCAGACAGATCTTGAAACTGCTTTAACAAAGTGATAAACAGGAAATACGTATTACCGTGATAATTTATTACCCAATATATCATTATATCTCATCTTACTGTCGTTGATTGACATTGTGTATTTTTAAAAAGTTCAATTAAAACTCTGTTTTCCTTTTCAGTAGGCTAATACGAAGTGGCAATATCGCCAATCAACATAAAGTTGAATCAAACATTTGCAAATCAAAAGGTCCAGTATGCACTACGCATATCGCGACGAACAATAACTCTGTCATATTGTTAACTTTTCTTTTTCCAACGTGGTCGGATATGTGACGTTTGCGTACTTGACGTTCGGGTATCTGACGCTCTAGTGAAGTGGTTCCCAACCTTTCCGGACCTATGTATCACTTTGGTCTTCCGCGTTCATTTCGAGTACCACCGGAGGTTAAGGAAAGGTTATTAGGGTTTTATCAATAAAACACTTGATACAACATGAATAGTATATCTAATTATCTCTAGTTATGTATAATTATTTAAATCTAACACATAAAATGTACAAAACAGGAACTGATTTTTAAAATTATTTTTGAGGTTGGTTCTATGCTAAAATAAAGTATTTAGCGCCGCGAAGTGTCTAGGTTATGTTTTTTTAAGGGCAATCGTTTTAAATCATGTCCGGTGAAAATTTATTGTTGTTCTGAACATAAATTTTTATTTATTTATTTATTTTAAGTAAATACTTTTTTTTTTTTTTTTTTCGTATTGTTTAAATTAGCAGCCATCCTTACTTTTCTTTTATAAAATTGCTAAACTGCTATAATTGTTTTTATTATTTAGACAAAGCTTTTCGTCACTACTGACATCTTCAGGTCTTAAACAACCTAGGTTTAAGACCTGAAGATGTCAGTAATGACGAAAAGCTTTGTCTAAATAATAAAAACAATTATAGCAGTTTAGCAATTTTATAAAAGAAAAATACTTTTTTCCTAGCTAGGTCTTCTTGCGTACCACCTTGGATCCCTGCTCTAATGTATTTCATTTTACTGTTTATTTAAAACTCTAATATGTTAACTAAGTTTCCAACAATTTAGTTTACTGATGAATAATCGGCATTTGTTGAAACAATGGTTGACTACTTTAACCTTCTCAAATTTTATTCCATTCCGCAATAGTGAAGTTTCCATTCACAAGATGTACTGTTAAAATAATGTTTACTGATAAGACCAATAAAATCTTTAAAAAAAAATATTTTCACGAGAGTTGCAGGGTAATTAACAATGATATCGTGGATGACGGGTTTATTCTCAGGCAGCAGCAGGAGTTCCAGAACACCGTGCAACGTAAGTTCATCTCAGTACAAGATGTAGTAGGATTACACTTTGACACTCGGAACTGTTAGACGACAGAAGACATAAAGTAAAGAAAGACCTTATAGCACTCCACCAAATTTGTGTTACAAGTTGTGAATAAATATAGAAAATGACATGACCATAGGGAGATAAAACTGCCAAACCAGTACTGATACTGAAGCCTGTTAATACCCCGTTTGGTTTAACACCATTATGATTATTGAACATTATATTCATAAATGCTCATATTTTTCTTGTATATATATATATATATATATATATATTGCAACAATACATATATTTGCATATTTGCCCAGGGCGGTATGTTTGTAAATATTTAGCATAGAAAAATATATATTGAACAGTTTTTAACAATATTATGCAGGATAAGAATTGTCGGAAAGCGTACACCTGCCCCCGCGAGTGAATATAGCGCTTGTGTGTGTGAATGCAAGCTACGACAGGAAAAGATGGGGTAATGCGTACGTCTGTAATCAGGTTTTAACCGGATAAAAATAAACTAATTAATACGTTTTAAACCTGTGAACAAAGACTTACCCCAATTATAAAAACACCATTTTTAACGAATATAGTGATGTAAAAGTATTGCAGCAATTTGCAATAATAAAGACGCCAGGTAATTTAATGTTAATTACTAGTGTAATTAAATAGTAATTAATATGTGTGTTATATGTGAGTGACCAGAAAAAAATTACGCAAACAATGATATCGCTCATGCTACGAGTATGTTTACGAAATCGCGAAAATGAACCAAAAAGTGAATGGTAATTAAAAGGACGCTTTGCATGTAGTGACAATATCTAACAGGTCGAAAACAGTCCTGGACTTGTCAGATTGCCGTCCAGTATAAATACCACCGGCAATTTTGGGGCGGTCTCAGAGACTCAAGATATCTTCACACAACGTCATGCTGCTGGTCTGCCGATCGATCAGGACATCTTTACCACACACACCAAGACTTATGGAGGAACTCTGGACCATCACAACCAACAAACCGTAGAGACAGAGAACACAGCATCAGCATAATCATCATCATCAAATTCTCAAGATTCAGGACATACAAACACACACACACACACACACACACACACACACACACACACAACGGTAACGTCGGCAGTACGCAGGTGATGAATAAACAATTATATTTTTGTTTGTGAAAAGAACTCTCAAAAAGAAACATATATATGAACAGTAAAGACTAAAAGTTTTAAATATAATTACTGTACATAAATTTAAAGGGTAGTTAAAGAACAGAATTTAATTTAACAAGAAAATTTAAAAATACTAATCTTTTGTTGTATATTAAAATTTGGGTGTGTCAATAGAAATAAATAATAGGTTAGAAGTAAATGTTATATTTTTTATTTTGTTTAGAGCAACAATTAATTTTATTCTTGAGATTGAATATTATTTTTGTTTGTAAATGAGTTGCTATTATTTAAAAATTGAGTCAAAGTCAAACACACTGAAATAAAAAGGTTTACATAATTTGTTTAACATGTCTGTTTAGCTAGTAAGATTATATGGTTGTTTATTTTATATGTCATGAACAGCATAGAGGTTACATGGTATTTGTGTAAACTTATAAAAGAAAATATTTTTATTTATGTAAGATTCGAATTTTTAATATTTGCATATTTTCTATTAATATTAATAAATCATAGAATGATTATTTTGAAACGGTTTTAATTAATTATTTCATGTCAACAATATCTCACTCCTCTTTGAAAATTATTTAATTATTGTGCAACTACATATACTTGACGCAACGAGAATAAAAAAAAAATCCTGCGACCTGGCCGGTGTAATACAACCATAGTTGCGTTGAGTACATGGTAATGTATTTGCGTGAATTTTTGAAATACTTGTAACATTGCAATATATATTTATTATATATATTATTATTTTACGTATTATTAACAATAATAACAAAAGTTCTTACGACAATATATTTTTATTATTTTGAATAATAGATTATTGAACAGTATGAGGAAACGCTGCAACAAACATCCATAATAGACTAAAGATGCGGAAATAATTAAAGGTGGGACTTGTAGAAAATAGTCATGTTCATTACTTCAGAAACGAGTGCTCACAGACATCTCACGTAGTCAAAAGAGAGGCACTTGAGACCAGAGGCAAATGACTCTGATAAACAGCCCTGGATGTTAGGAAATATTTCAGTAGTTCGGATTCTAAAAAAAGAAGGGGAGAAGAGAGAAAGAGACAGACAGGCAAACAGAGAGAGAGTGTGTGGGAGGGAGAGAGAGAGAGAGAAATTCTGAGAATGTGGTTACTTAACTTGCTATTCTAGGGAACAGTCATTGAGAGAGAAGAGAATATTGATGTAGCAATGACTAAGGGACACCGATACTTTAACATTTTCTAATATGACAGACTCCTAAGAATAGAGATGCAAGAAGGAACCATGGCGAGCCATATTAAGGTCAATCTGGCAGTTTACAGTTGCACGAGTCGATAGGGATGAAAACAACCGCAAGGTTAAGTAGGTTAGACGTGTGAATGATGAAAAGTCAACACAGTGTTTCTGAAAAGATCGAAAAAGAGAAAAATGTGAGAAGAAAGAGGCTCTTGAGGGGACCCCATTGATGTTGAATAGAAGGACGAATACCTGTATATCAGTTTTTACTACAACCTAAAATTTGGAGAGTACATCATATGAATACGTAACAAAGCCAAAACAATTGCAACCAGTTTCTCAAGGATAACGTCAAGTATATCAGAGTTCCACAGTAAAAAGGAAGAGAAGCAGAAAAGAGTACTACTGTACTATCGCTATCTGCCTACCTATCTACCACTCACGCTAGAGCCTTTGGCCCCCTTTACAATCTTCTTCCAACGCATTCCTATACTTAATCTTCTATCACCACCTCCTCACTTCCAACGCTCTCAAATCCTCCAACATGTATTCCAACCATCGCAAACGCGGTCTTCCTCTCTTCTTAAATGAAAAACTTTAGCCCTCAAAATCCTTCTAGGAACAAATCCATCATCTTTTCTCTCCATATAACCCAACAATTGTAGCCTCTGAGCTACTAATACTAATACTCCATATAGTTGCATGGATCACCAGTATACGCCGAGACAATGAAGACCAGGTAGTATAAATATGTGATTGCAAAAGGCAAAGAAAATTTTTAATAAGAATAAACGTGGGACTACCTTAACAATTCGGAACACGTTGTCACCGGAGTAGTACCGATAGAGCTGATAGCTAAGGAAAGAATTAAATTATACATTAGGCAAGAAAGAATAACCAGGTCGATGAGCAAAGATGAAAACAAAGGACAACGAAGAAACGGTGGAAAAGCGGGATACAAAAGAAAATGTACCGCAAAGAAGTAAAGAGGTAATTGCAGATACTGAGAAATAGACCATGCAACACAATTCTAATTGTGTGAATAAAATTCATCATGATATGGAGCATTCATAGATTATGCATAATGGTATAAAAGACAATAATGCTGCCTGTACTTGGATAAACCGACAGAATGTAACATAACCTATTCGAGTGTGAGAGACTAGGTACAGAATAACGATCCACTTAGACTAAGAGCCGATATTTGATTGTGAATTATGGATTCTGAACAATATGCACAGCAGACGCTGAGAAGCAAGGGAAAGAAATGCTGATATTGGTTGAGATATTTTGGTTGTGAGAAGGAAAATCGGTGACGGATGTATAAAAAAAAAAAACAAGGAGATATTACTAAGCATAACCCATTGCATTCTGTTACATTAATTACGTATAAACTGCGTTTATTAATAACAGATAAGATTTTAGATTAATGCAAATGTTTTAGTCGAATACGTCACACACGGCGCTCTCCTATGCTTAATACAATTGCACTAAAAACAAGTTGTCTTAATAATTTTCTATACACAATGAATAACGATTTCATTTCTAACAATTAGTTACAATCTATTTCCTTAATCGGTGCAAGAAATATTTTTTGTTCTCTCACAGATTATGACACGAACATTTAATTAACAATGAAACAATGATTGTTATAAATATATTTTATTTTTAATACTGAATTGTATAAATAGTAAAAAAATATAATTTTAATTCGGGAAATTAATGCAATTAAGTTTATAATTACTTGAATAACGATTTTTAAATTTATTCATTTTCTATAATTAACTTTACTGTAACATATGTATACATAGAGTTTTATACTATTACACCACTGAAAGATGAACACTATTTTTTCAAGTGTTTCGCTTTTTTACAAGTCCTAAAAATAATAATAACCACAAATTGTTGTGTGTATGTGTGTGTGAGACAGTGTATTCGTGCGTGTGTATGTATTTTTGTACTGATATAATTAGGAGTTTCCATCATTAACTACTTATTGACATTCATATTGTAGCATCACGAGATGGTACAAACCAGGAAACTCAATTTAATTATCAAAAATATAGGGAAACTACTCAAATAGATAAATACTATGTAACTGAATGAGGAGTGCAATAGATAATGAGTGGTCAAATGAAAACAACCAAAAATAATTATATAAAGGAAGAATTATAATAACTAAACCAATAAACCATGAATAGTAAATAAAGAATACGTGTTACAGATGCATGAATAAAAGGAAAACAGGAATTAGCCTTGCAAACAAACATAATAAATAACTTGACAAAACAGACATAAAAAAAGACTAGACTGGACGGTCTCTTTGACACAAAAATTACCCAATTATTGGTAAGTTAGGGAAGTGATTAGGGAAGTGATTTTATATATCTTGTTATAATATTGTAAATAGTAATGTTTTAGTATGTAAGTGAGAAATGTATTTAGGGTTAAGAAAAATCATTTTTATAACCAGCCTAAAAGTCAAGCTAGGTCTTAAACCTAAGACTGTGTTTGTAATTAGCTCATAGATAGTGTCGTGGTAAAGACAAGATAATTATTTTTATAATTGTGTTTATTCGAATAGAAAAGTGATAATAAAACAGTGGAAATGACACAGTGTAAACAATGATAAAAATATAAAATATTGTGAACTAAGTATGACCAGAAGGTGAGAATGGCATATATTTTGTATGAAGTGAACAAATAACAATAAAATCAACTTCATTAGTGCAAGTGACAATATAAAATTAAGTGAAATAAAATCATAAATGGGATTATGTAAAATAATCAGGAAAAGAAAGGTTATATTAAAAACTTGTGTTTACTGGAGGCAGATAAAACAGTCCTGAGACTGAAAAATACACCAACAAACCAAGGCCTCTTATAGATGAATCTAAAATTTATTCTTTCAAGGAAGAAATCTTTGTCTAATGTTGGCGTCCCATGAAGAAGGAACAAATTGAAATAGTTGCCAATCCAATCAAGATTAAATAAGAAGAGTGTAGTAAAAAAGCCAAGTAAAGTTATAGAAATCATCAGTAAACTAACGTACAAGTTGTGTTCAACCCACCTGGAGAAGAAAAATTGAAATTACTATACTAACTGGTGTAATACATCTTGAATTCGGTGAGATCATTCCAACTTTTAAAAACATTATGACCAAGTATTAACGTTTTACACAACACTTCAATATAAACTAAATAACGAACACCTTTAGTGTGACTACATTTCTAAACGTAATATATGATATCAAAAGTGAGTGACACAAACTTATTTTGAACCAACAAAAGTGTAGAACTCATATAAATTTTATTAAACATTCCATATTGTGCATACCACAGAAAGCAAGATGGCGTCTGTCATTTTCTTAACGGTGGAGAAGGGGTACAGCAGCGCGCCATGTTGAGAAATAATGAACTATGAGATATAGCATAGACAATTAAATTTTTATTTTATTTTCTTTTGTCAATTGTATTCCTAATGTCTGATAATTAATTATTTTCATTGTTTTATTAATGTTATATTTGTAACGGGTAATATTAAGTGGTAAAATTATCTAATTGATTTCTTTTCTATAATCACAAGAACTCACATACAACCATCATACACAAACAACAATTATTTACATGTTCAAATTTTTTATTCGTGTATGTTATTAGTATAATACTTGTTAGGTGAATTTAAAATATTACTGAAGACGATTTTTTATGTTGTTAAAACCCTGAGATATATAAATTTTTTCATCCATCCGAGAGCTAGATGGAGCTGAAACCTTAAAAAAGGGAAAATGATTTGTTAGTTAATAGAAAATAAAAAAAGGGTAACTTATTATAATAAGAAAAGCAGGAATAAATATTTAACGATTCAGAGCAGCAAAAGAAGTGTGTTCTCATTTGTAGTATAATTATATGAGTACACATTTTAAAGAAAACTAATTACACATTTATTAGAGTATATTTTATATTACGAATTTGGATCCCAAGAACGTAGAGCATCGAAGACGTTGAAAGGTGGGTAGAACCATAGCAGTTACATACACCCATTATGCACATTATATTTCAGAAATATAAATTAATTGAATATTACAAAATTAGCACCAACAACTTGGGGCTCTACAAAATACTACTGTGAAATTTGAAAATTAATTAACTAACAACGTAACATTATAATATGTACTGACACTATATAGGCTATAGATTGAACTAACACTTACTACGTACGAAGTATATTACACACGCAGACCTACTGTAAAAACACGTGTATACACACACAGACACGCATATATGATCAATAACATACTGTACTTGTATTAAAAAGGTTTGATAAAATACGGGGAAAATAAGTTTTGCAAAAAGCAATTAATAAACGAATGTGAAGAGTTAAATCCTTATTTAATAATGTTACTCGTATTATTCACACAAAAATATACAGTAATGAGAATCCTACCGAACACCCGAGAGCGTCCTCTACCCGTCCCTCCGCTAGTCGAGCAGGTGAAGCCTCAGGTCAAGGCCGCACTAAAGTACGTACCAGATCGTTCAAGAACACTTGAGATACGCGTACGCATTAAGCTGGCTTGCAGTAAGGACGGAAAATTATTCTCGAACATCTGTGCTACTTATAAAAGCGACAGAGGCTGGCTTTGTCAGTCAGTTTACAGTGAGCGATTTCTTTACATCAGATCTAGTGGTTGTTGAAGTATTGTGAGAAATGATTACTGTGTTATAATTAGTGCGAAACTCTATAACTTGACATTATTATTGCGTGAGTACAAATTTAACTTGAATTGTTGTAAGGCACTACCTTGTTGATTACAAATTATTAATTGTGATTAATTAAAGCTGGTAATTAGTGATTTCATTGGTATCTGTATTTTGTTTCCGCTGTACCATACGACGAACAGTGAGACCGTCGTAACAGTGGATCAGAAGTGCGACAGAACCTTTAACAATGGAAACAGAGGACACTTTGTACATGACTAGTGTAATTTGTAATTTATCTGCAAACATGGATGCGAGTCAGATGATGGAAGCTTTCCAAGCACTGCTACGACATACACAGGAACAGCAAAAATTAGAACGATGACAAGAAGCGGAATAGACAAAAACAGAACGCCGATGGGAAAGAGAAGAAACAGAAGAACGACGTAAGAAGGAAGCAGATGACATCAAAGCGTTGATATAGGAGTAAATGCAGATGCAAGAACATAGTACCGCATAATTGAGTCTCCTACGTGGTGACTTGGGTGAATTACGAGGTGAGCTTAATAAACAAGTTACTAGAATATCGGAGGCAAAAGAATCGGTAACATTAAAAATACCTGGAGTAGAATAATTTGACTCGAGTGTGAAAGAAGAGATGTCTACAAAAATATCTGTTGTAAAAGAATCCATGTAAAATAAAATATCTGCAGTAGAAGACTCAATTGCAAACATAAGAGAAGAAATTCAAAGTGAATTTGAGCAGTTAATAAAGGTACAACCAAAACAAATTTCAGAACAAACTGTACCAATGGTAAAAACAGAAAAAGACACAGATAATAAGACAGCATGGAAAGTCACTTTGTCTGACGTTGGGGAAGTTCATGTCAAGGCCCCAAACTTCGATGGAATCATTCACTGGGCAACGTATCTTCGACAACGTGAAGCCGCTGCTAGCGCAAATAATTGGACGGAGAAGGACAAATCAGTTTCACTCGTTCTTGCATTAAAAGGGCCTGCGGCAGAACTACTACAGAAAGTGCCACCTGATGACGAATTTATAAAAGCTCTAGACTTACGATATGGTGATAAAAACTTGCGAGATGTGTACTACGCTCAGTTGAGAACAAGGCAACAACATTCCAGGAAAAGTCTTCAAGAGTTTGAAGCAAGTATCGACAGACTAATTAGACTGGCCTATTGTGAAGCACCGGAAGATTTTCGAATCAGGTTTGCGGTGTAGACATTTACTGATGGCGTCGGAGATTGTAAACTTCAGCAAGTGTTACGAATGGCAAGATACCGAAATAGCTCAGAAGCTCTTGTTCACGCTCTCGAGTTTGAAGCTGCCAAGTCTGCGTCTCGCTACATTAATTGGTTTAGGTTATCAACTGTAGTCTGAAGATTCCCGTATCACATTGCCGTTACGATGGGTGCAGAAAAACAATGTTACCGGACAAATAATTCAAAGGTTCAAGAGCGCCACAACGATTTGAACGATGAGAAAGAGATAGAAGACCGAAGTGTTACAACTATGGGAAACGTAGTAATCTACAGGCAGATTGTTGGGAGAATAAAACATAGAGAGAGAAGGGAGTGATCGTACCAATTAAAGAAATAAAGCCCCAGAACAGCACACAGTTTCCACGCTACATAAGACCAGTGGAAACTTGATCATTAATGGATTTGCGGAAAATAAACCAACATCATTTACAGTTGACACAGGCGCTACAGTGTCCATTGTGCGCCCTGACTTAATCAGCAACCAACAGGCTCAATTTAACTATTGTACAATAACAAAACTGTAACTGGAAACCCCGTGAAAGTATTAGGTCAAGTAGACGTACGTGTACGCCTGGGTCTCCTCGAGTCTAGCCACTAAATGCTCGTTGCAGACATTGTCGATGAAGTGGTTCTTGGCACGGACATTATGAATGCCTACGGATTCCTTGTGGACTTAAGAGAGAATGTCCTGAGGATTGACCAAGATAAGATAAAGCTTTGCATGGCTAAAATGACAGGGTCGCCAAGTTTTCGATCAAGCAATTGGCATTGGTCGAAAAAGAAGTCAACAGATGAACCCATTCCTATTGCAAACGGAAATGGAATAATAACGAGCAGAGGAAGTACCCCTGTGTAAAACAACAAAAAAAGTGAATGGAAAGCCAACTATGGGTGTCGAGGAAAGACTCTTGCTTGGTCCTGAGTTAATGGAAACGCCCGGGGGAAAAGGTGCTGAAGATGAAGTTACACAAGAAGTCGTTGACGAGAACCAAACAGACTTGGACCAGCTACTGGCATATGGTAGTGGTTCCAGCAAAACTAGTGGTTGAGCGGAAGACTCGTATTCCTGAGAACTTGATGTT
The DNA here is from genome assembly GCA_034769895.1 of Magicicada septendecula. Taxonomy (NCBI): domain Eukaryota; kingdom Metazoa; phylum Arthropoda; class Insecta; order Hemiptera; family Cicadidae; genus Magicicada; species Magicicada septendecula. The sequence goes on along the minus strand of CM068367.1, from coordinate 975,434,518 downwards.
CGGATCACACGAGACTGAATTCCAAGAGCCGTAGAATTATCCTTCGGAAGTAGAGCAACTACGTAGATCGCCTAGCCAAGTATTATTTCAGTTGCCAGTTTGGGACGAACAGGCTTAAGGATGAGGCAGTGTAGCGAGAACCCTATCGAACAGCCAAGAGCGTCCTCTACCCGTCCCTCCACTAGTCGAGCAGGTGTAGCCTCAAGCAAGGCCGCACACAAGTACGTTCCAGAGTGTTCCAGAACACTTGAAATACGCGTACGCATTGAGCTGGCGTGCAGTAAGGATTGAAAATTATTTTCGAACACCTGTGCAAAAGGGACAGAGGCTGGCTTTGTCAGTCAGCTTACAGTGAACGATTTCTTTAGAGTGGATCGAGTGGTTGTCGAAGTATTGTGAGAAATGATTACTGTGTTATATTTAGTGCAAAATTCTATAACTTGACATTATTATTTCGTGTAACTTTAATTTCCTGTAAATTATTATAATTTTAACTTGAATTATTGTAAGAGACTATCTTGTTGCCTATTAATTGTGATTAATTAAGCTGGTAATTAGTGATTTCATTAATGTCTGTATTTTGTTTCCACTGTACCATACGACGATCAGTAAGACCGTCGTAACAATACGTACACATATGTTTGAGTGTGTATGTGTTTGTGTTTGGAATACGCTCGCGCGGTTATATCTAATATGAATTTGATTATGAACCACAAATTATTTCAGTGTACGTAACTGTATATGAGTAGATTGCATAACTGCCACCAATATATACATCCCCAGTTTATCAGATTACTGTTAGAGAATATTTTCTAGTCTGAATTGAACATGATAAAAAATTACAAATAGGAGCCAAAGTTGCGTAGACCTACGTTAAAATATGTAGGCCTACAAATAGGCCTACGGATCTTCTGGTTTTATGGATTTTTTTATCGTAAATAAAAATACAAATGCAGTCTTATGCATATTTTAAAAATTCAGTGCCGAAGAGTTTTCAATATCTATCTATCTATCTGTCTGTCTGTCTGTCTATCTATCTCCCC